>CM034604.1:5872012-6472012 GCA_020091685.1 Lutjanus erythropterus | reverse complement strand
TTAAAGATATAATCAATAAGTGGAATAGTTTTATTTAACAACTCAAAATACAAGAAAGTATTTGTGAGTGCATGTATGTATGTGAATGTTTAACGGTCCAGTGTGTTCAGAGGCGGCAAAAGTACACACCTTCTTTACTCTAGTAGAAGTACAGATACTTGTGTTAAAAAGACTCCGGTAAAAGTACTGATGCAACTTCTTAACTCAAGTAAAAGTGTACTTTAGTAGGTGCAGGCTCTGAAATGTACGCAAAGTATAAAAGTAAAAAGTCGTCCTTTGAAGGACAGTTGTACAAAGCTAACTGAACCTCACTTTTTCTTGTTGCGTCATTTTTGTCGTGTGACATCTTTTATGATGTTGTTGTTAAATCCTTTACATTGTTTTTGTCTTGTTACATTATTTCTGCCTTGTTATGTTTTCTACGTTGTTTAGTCTCGATACATCTTTTATGTGATTTCCATCTTGTTATGTTTTTAACGTCATTTTTGTCTTAGTACAGGACTCCAGACTGAAACTAAATGGTCGCATTTTGCGACTAAAATTTGAGACAGTGCGAGTAAATTTTTCATCTACTCGCGCATGTGCGATCAGTAAATTTGGCGATTGTTTTTTAAATTGTTATTGAATATTTTTTGTTGCTGACAAACTTCTGCTCCACACTTCAGCCCAGGAGTTGACAGTAATGCTCAAATGAGCTGGTTTGCCAACTGACATTAACTCCAAAAGAAGAAGAAAGGAGACGAACACCAAAGAAGAAGATGGCGGGCCAATGTGTGTGAGAGTGGGGGGCGAATGACCACTGTGATTGGCTTATGTGTGAAAAGAGGCGGGTCTTGGGGTTATCGCGCGAATCCACAGGTTTCACATAACTCTTGTTAACAGTGAACAATGGTGAAGAGGACTATCAGTTTTTACTTTCTCCTCAGCAAACCTCGTGTTCCAGAGGAGACAAATGCTGATAATGAGTCCGACTCAGATTGCGAGGAAACGGTCGTGGTGAAAAAAGCCAGGAAATTCTGTTTTCGTGATATTTCAAGGAGACAAATTCAAGGAACTGCAAATTCTGCTGTCGATACCCACAACATGCGGGGAAAACAAAATTCACTGATAATACTGACACCACACAATTAAAACACAACACTTTGAGCAAACACAGTGCCAGTCTGAAACATAAAATGTGCCGTGACCTGTGTAATGAAAGTGCAACTCCACTCCCAGTTGCATTTAGAAGACGAGAGGCTGCTAACCAGTGTGCTGAGGAGACCGAACTGATATTAAAGTTCAACACGGCCTATTTCATTGCCAAGGAAAACATTATAGTTTCTGCATTGTTCAAGTATTTATCAGTAATACAGTGAAAATGAGAGGAAATGTGAATATTTATCTTGCAAGTCGATTTCGGTGTGCACCCCTAAATTTTCTGCCTGCACTTCTAAAATTTTAAGTTAGGGACCACTGTGCTCCTAGTAAAAACAAAGTTAGTCTGGAGTCTTTTACATAATTTTTTCTTGTTATGTCATTTTCCTGTTGTCAAGGCTCATTATGTCTTAAACGTTGTTTTTGGCTTGGCACATTTTTTTAATGTCATTTTTGTCATTATGTCTTTCCAATTGTTTTTATGTTGTTTTTTCTCTTGTTACATCATTTTTGTCTCGTCACGTCATTTTTGTCTTGGTACGTCTTTTGCATAATTTTCATTTCTTAAGCCTTATGCTTTTTACATGATTTTTGTAAATACATCTTTCTCACCATTTTTGTCTTAAGTCTTTTTCGTGCTTTTCGTCTTGTAGCACCTTTGACATCATTTTCATCATTTCCTATTTGTTATTGTCTCATTCACTGAGCAAATTGAGTGAGCTAGGAGTAGAAACTACAGATATCTGTGTTAAAATGTAGAGAGTAAAAGAAAAAGTTGTCTTAAAAATAAATGCTCGAGTAAAGTACTTTCCAATCTCTGATAAAATGTATTGACAGAAATGGACTATAATATTCATACATATTAATTAGTGTATAATCATGTGAAAAGAATTGTTGGGTTTTGTTACTATTGATTCACCTGTTTATGTCTACAGAAGAAGCAGGTTTTCTTCCATGGAGTGGAGTGCCATGTTTCTACAGTGGCCCAGAATGGACAAACCAAACACTGGCTCTAGAATCGGCCTTTTGCGTTTTTCTTTATGAGTTTCACTGCCATCGTAGATTCTTCGACGCACCTGGAAGGGGAGGGTGCGAATGATCAGAGGCCTCACAACACAATTTGCTATATATTGCAATTTATTACCCTTTTTCAACTGCAAATTATGTCCCCAGAGGCAAACTTTGGCATCATCTGTTTTACGTAATAAGATAAAGTTTTCAGTCTGATCATCTCGCTTCATAAATTTTTATTGCAGCAAAATTGAATTGTCAAGCAGATTGACTGGCCAACACTGTCATAAAAACCTACCAGTCCAGCTGACCATGACCTCTGTTGACCTCACCAGAAATACTCCACCATCTAGTGACATGAAAAATAATTGATTTTTATTCTAGTTACAAAAAGCTTAACCTGCATTTAAGTCATGTAATAAAGGATCGGTGCTTGTGTATCTATACAATATTGCGACTCAAAATATTGTGAGACTATGCTGTAATCGATTTTGGAAGGGGAGGGTGAGGTCAGCAGCATTTGGTGGGTTTGTTGCAATCTATAGCCTCACCGCTAGATGCTACAAAATCCTACACACTGGTCCTTTAAAGGAGAAATGATTCACATTTTTTCAGCAGCTGACAAGGTTCTTGGTCGTCGTAATTCTTCCGCAAAAAAACCCTTCTATGGTGATTTCAATCTAAGTGATGGGGGACAAAATCCACAGTCCCCATTTTGTTAAGTTCAGCAGAAATTAATATGATGCGTCAGCAAGACAAATCAAAGTGGGTATAAGTTATAGTCTTGTTAATACTGAATCCCCACTTTGTGTTACTGTCTCTCTGCTGTGGCTCACTGTGGAATGACAAAGGCAGAATTTCATAAAAAACTTACTTGTTTATTTACTATTGGTCTAACTCAGACTGCTGAACCCTCATATCAGTTTCAGCCAGTTTTTTTTGCACAGAATGAGGACTGTGGATTTGGTTGAGGGATGTACAGTAAATCCATCTTTAGTCCCTAGTATGAGGGAAGCTCCAAAAACATTGGATGCTCCATAACATCTTTAATTAGATTTTCCCTGCCTGCTTTTTTTTTCCATACTCCTCCAGAACCACAGAAGACATTTGATATGATATGATACTCATATGTGGTTGGTGGAGTGGTCCATGAGCAGTTTCATGTAGAAACTACTTTTTTTTTTTTTTTTTTACTGTAGAATCTACTGGAACTACTTTCTTTCCTACTAAAATTAAAGGTAAGTATTTTTCCTTTGGCCTTTAGTGCTATGTATCCTTCAAGATTTTTGGGGTGTGAGTTGCAAAGTTTTTCTGATATTGGCCATAGAGATGTCTGCCTTTGCTCCAATCTAATGGGACTAAATGGCACTCGGCTTGTGGTGGTCAAAGCACCAAAAAAAAACTCACCGGAAACTCACACCAAAACTATCTAGATGGGTAAATAGCACAAGAGGCCAGGAAAAAAAGAAGGTATTTTTGATTTTGGGGTGAACCGCCCCTTTAACAAAGGGATGCTTTGTGATGTTGCAGCGGTATACTGGTTTAAAAGTGATGGTTATCATACTTTATACATTTGTTTAACTACAGCTTTGAATTCTATCAGGTTAGTGTTACAAAGAAAAAAATATATTAGGCTGTCTATATTAGTGTAATAAAAAAAAAATGAAATTCTGCTGTATTGAGGCTCAGTTATGCTTAATATTAGACATGCCCACGGATACAGATGGAGCCTTCTGCCTGTACTCTGCGTTCATTTCATCCATATTTGTGCACGTTTTGTAAAAGTTACAGACATGAAAGAAACAGAGCAGTACCTCCAAGAATTGTGGGAGCATTGTAGCCAATAGTTCAAACGAGAAATTTGTAAAAATCCGCAAGTATTTTAAATGACATCTGTCGTCTTTTAGTTAGTGAAAATAATTCTCTGTCATCCACATGTTTATGTATATGGCTGCATAGACCGCCAACTACAATGCTGCCTCTGCATTTGCGTCTTCTCAAGACGTACATTATTGCAATCTGCCGCAGTGTTGCCATTTTTCTTGTTGTCAGAAACGTTTGACTTTGTGCAGCGCCCTCTAGTGGACGTAATGCTCAAAATCCATGCCAACGTAAAGGACGCACGGAAGCATGTGGACAGTTACACTGTCTGAAACAGATGTGTCTATTTTTGTAAACACAGGAAGCCTCTGGTGTCATTTAATAAAATGCAAAGGGACATGAAATCACACCTGCACGTGCACATTTCCTTTCCTCATCAACTGCCTGTCAGACCTGTTGTCAACTGTCGCCTCACACACACACACACACACACACACATTCAGGGGAGAAAATGTGTAAAATAATTGTGTAATACCGTGAATCGTGATGTTTTCTGAGACAGTTATTGTACCGTGGAAATCTACTTCATATACAAAAAAATATCTATAATTAGTCTTAGAAATGAGAAATAACCTATTAACAATCAAATGTTTTTTCTTAGAGCTGCAGTGATTAATTGATTAAATGATTATTAAATTAAATGCCAACTATTTTGATGTTTGAGTACTTTTTTAATAAAAAAAATGAAATGTCAATCTTTTATTGTTTCTTTACTCTTCTACACTGTAAAAAAAAAAAAAAAAAAAAAGATAAAACTCAAAATTTCAAGGCAACAGATTTTTGAGTTTTGAGCCAAACTCAAATTCTTAAGTTTTGAAACTTACAACAACTAATCTTTTGTTGAGATAATGTGCTTTTTTTCTTTATATAAACTTTGAATTTTGTAAACTCAAAACAAAATTAAATAAAAATAAATGTTAAAATTTTAATATTTTCATTTAAAACTATTTAATATTTCAGGCGCTAAAAAAAGGACAAATCAGGTTCACAGCTCAGTGTAACCAATTTAAGATTTCTTTTTAGTTTCTAAAACTCAAATATTAAAGTTTATCTAAAGAAGAAAAGCAAATTATCTCAAGTAAAGATTATACATCAGCAAAACTTTTTAAAGTTTATTTCAAAAGTTTATTTTTAGTTGGGCTCAAAACTCAAAAATGTACTGCAGTGCACTGCCTTAAAATTTAAGTCCTCTCAACTTTTTTTTTTTTTTTTACAGTGTATGACAATAAATTGAATCTTTTGGTTGAGAGGGGAACAAAAAAATTGACATTTTTCACCATTTTCTGGCATTTTAAAACAAACAACTATTAATCTGTTAATCCAGAAAATAACCGCCCATGAAAATAACGCAGCCCGTTGCCGACCTGCTTTTTCTATTTAACTGTGTCCATGAAATCTGGAAGCTTCCTCCTCCACCTCCTCCATCAGTCACCTCCATCTCCTCTCAGAAAGCCAGAGAGGTGTCACTTCCTCCCTTTTCACACATCACTCAACTTCTCACAGATATCGCACATACACACATCTTGCCTTTGTGCGGTGTCCCAGCCCCCACCTACTCCCATTCTTCCTCTCCTTCACACACACACACACACACACGCACGCACACACAGGGAACTATATTTTCTCTTTGATGCATGATGCCAAAAACAAGAATAGAAAATAAGCTTTAGCGTTCTTTAAAAAGCTCCACTGAACAAACATTTTGCAGGTAAAATAGAAATTGTTGCCCTGATTGTGTGTCGTTATTCACTATGTTTGATCTTGGGGGGCATGTGTGTGTTTCAGCAGTCTAAGCATGTGTCGGCTCAGTGTGGGATGCAAAAGTTTCTAGACAAATTGTGACTGTTGAGATCCATTTGAAATGCTTTAGCGAAGTTGGAAAGATTGATTTGAGCTTTGTGCAATTACACAAGTGAAATTAGAGCTAAAGCTTTCCGAGTTCCCTCAGCAATTACTGAGTGATTACATTACATAAACACACTTGTACACTGTCACGAAATGACAAATCTGAAGCACTGAGTGGGAGTGTTTTGAGAGTACAAAAATAATGTGCAGATCTGGCCTGATAAATTGATATATTAGAGGTAGCCAGTTATAAAACGTCTGACTCCAACAGGAAACCCGGCTGTTGACCTATGAATGTTATCAATTATGCGATTTCAAGGTGCAGCGTCCACCACCAGTAATTCATCCCATTGCCCACATAATGCCAAAGCTGAATAACTCATCCTTTTTTTTTTTTGTATGTTTTTTTTTTTTCTCTCGCTGCAGTAAATTGTTTACAGAAATTGAAGCAAACAATCAGGGGGATTTATTTATCTGGAAGCGTGAGATTTATATCAAGCTCCCTGCTGTGAAACAGCATATTGTGGCTGTTTGATTGTGCTGGATTATTGTGTTCATAACAAGATAAATCATATCTACAATAAGCTGCAAATTAAAGCTGACATTGTTCTGGTTGCGACAAGAATCCAGTGTCATGCAGGAGTTCAAATTCATATCACAATCTTGTGTGGGTGTGTCTTGGTTTCCTGATTAAATGGACTGGGGGAAATATTTATTCTGTCAAGTGTTTTAAGATATTATGCAATTAGGCCTGGTGAATAAGCATATAGCTTTGATATATGTGCGTGATTGCATTAATCATAATATTCAGGAAATGCACTGGATTTCTTAATGAGTCACTCACTCTCACCTTACAGCTCACTCATCCCTGGAAGCTAAAGTTATTGTGGAAGTGCATTAAGATAAAGGGCTAATACTCAATTTATCCTGGGTAGATGTGAAGTAAATCATCTTTAACACCGAATCCTTCACTGCCTGATTAGGATCAGGTTTTGGAGCCCCTGTAACAGTGCCATTTTCCCGTTAGCCGGGATGTCGAGTGCTGCAGGAGTGATGTGTTTTTGTAGGGCAACCAGGAAATTAGCAACACCCTGGTTCCCTGTACAAAAAACATTGGGATTTTTCCATCGGATTTTGGAATAGAGCCGAAAAAAAGCACCATGCTGAACAAAAGTTTATGATACTTGCACGTTTTTATCCAGAAAAATAATCTTCACAAATGAAGTTGTATGATTTTCAGAGCATAAATGCGATCACCAGAAGGTAACGTTATGATATAAACAAACAACACCATGGTTGCGTGACTCAGCGTCACCCAACTAAGTGACTAGTGTTAGCGTCTCATTTAGCCCCTTGTTCAGAACCACTTTTTTTTAAGAAACGTAAAAGCTTTGAAATTCATAAGTTAGGTACTTATGAAAGGATTTTATTTTGTAAAACAGAATGTGAGGCTAACAAGGCTAACAATTTAGCAAGCTAGCATGCGGGTAACGTAATGCAGTATATGCAATGGCAAAATGAAAAGCTGTGGCTGGTGGGAATATAATTTACATTCTTAAAATGTTAGTGAAGTCTTGATCTTGGTGCGCTTTTTCAGAAAAAAAGAGCGGGGCATTCGTATGGTTTCTTCTTGTGAACACCGTAAACACAACCCCATTTGAAGGCAGCATAAGAGAGCTAACAGCGCAGTTACAGGGAACAAGATTTGTTGTTTTACCTTTGGCTATGGCCAAAGTAACCGGTGCACTGTTGCTGGTCAATTGTCACCGAAACCAGATAGTATCTTGTTGTCATCTTATGGATGCTTGACTACCAACTGTCATGTCGATACAAAAAGCACAGGCAAAAGCCAGTCCCTCCAGGAAGTTGCAATGTTGTGATTTCAACAATTCACACAAATTCAACCCATCCCTGCAGATCTGTGCGACCTTGCAAGTTTGTTCAAATTCAAACTGCAACTTTTCTCACAAATTTGACAAAAAATCATTACTTCCCGCGAGTTTTACTAGTCATAGCAGTCCCCTTTGCAAACATCATACACGTATGTCTCAGTTTTTGTATTTATGTTATTATGCACTTTTATATTTTACAATTTTTTGCTTGCTGTTTTGACTGGGTTTGAGCTCCAAAAAGAGTTTCTGTACTCCTGAGCCTTTTTGCTAAGGTTACTTAGAACAGTCAGCATATAGTGCAGTTTTCTTCTCCCTAGAACAAGTTGTCTTTGATTTGAGTAAATTATGTTTTAAAAAAATGCAACTGTCTTTTGCGATTTTTCACTTGCTAATGCAAGTTCATTGCAAAAAAAAAATGCCTAAAAACATTGTAAAATACATTGCAATTTTTTAGAAAAGCTGCCGTGACATCAGGCAATTCAGGGCGCAACTATCACCAAAACAGCCCGTGAAATCTTGGAGGGACTGAAAAGCACCTGCTAACAAAAAAGTAATTAGCCTAACATGCTAACGAGAAAAATGGTTTGCTAATACCACCAGCCACTAGCCATGAAGATATAGTCTTAAGAAAGAGATTGAATTTAGATTCAAAGACTGAATATTGTCAGAAGGCAGCACAGTGTTAAGAACAGTGTTTGGATTATGTACTGATGTGTTAAAAGGGTTCAGTTGCTTTACACGCAGAAACTGCCGTCAGTGACAACAAATCCTTGTATTGAACTGATGGAAATGATTGGAGAAGTGTTTGTGCTCCTTTGTGCTTTGGGTGACAAGCAGTAGCATAATGTGAAGACACATTTTTAATTGTGTCAGAACTTACTTTAGACTCTTTTGGTCACCATCTTTTTTCTGCTGCTGAAAACAAATTACTTCAAAACATGAAATATAGTAACTTGTGGCACAGTGTACATCTACAGTGCTACCTTGGCAACATTCTCAGGTTAAAGATGAGGAAGGTTGTGCCAGCAATAGCCTCATATTGCTACAGTTCTGTATTTCTTCCTGACAGACTGACAGAGCCATTTTTATTGTCCCAGCTGCCTCACTGAACTCTTCACTGCTCTGCACAATTCTTCTCGCACAATTGCATTATCTCCAAACTCTTGTCACTGTATTGCCTCGCGTGTGCTATATAATTAAATAAATTTAGTCATTACGGTGGGGCAGCATATCAACCTTCACAGTCGTGTCTGTCCGCAGCTGTAAGGTGAGTTCAAGTGAAATCAACACTGAAGCAAATAGGGCAGATAACTCCTGCTGCACTGCTCTCCGCGGGGCTGGAACTTTCTTGTATGTTGTACAGCTGGCTGCTCCACAGTCACTGCTGTCTGCTGTCAAGGGCAACACGACTGGTTTCCCTTAGGGTTGTTCCGACGCTGATACCAGTATCGGAAAATGCCTCTGATGCTCTGGCAACATACAGCAAAGCCATGTTCTGTGGCACTCATTCTCACTGCATATTTGTTCAAGTTTTAACCTGAAAAGCTGAGCCAGGTCATTCAAAGGTCAGGACAAAACACATCACATCACGTTCATACAGGGTTACAGGTCTGATACATATACTTTTTAATGCACCTGTATGGGATGATCAGTACTCAGTATTGGCTGATGTGCGAAGTTCAGGTATCAGAATTGGTATAAGGAAGGAAAAAATGGTCTTGGAACATTTATATTTTCTCGTTGTTGGGGTGTAGTGTGGAGTAGGCCTGGTTACGCCATGTTGTTTTAGATACATACCTGATATACATATTATCTCTTAAATAATATAGCGTAATTTTTTATATAGTGCCAACTAGGCCTGAAATCATGGATAAAAAATGTTTTTGACCAAATACCGCAATATCAACATTTATTTTACTAGAATTCAATTTTTCTTGTATCATTCTTATCAGTTCCATCCCCAATTGTTGCTATCGATTGATCAAAAATGTTTGGCAGGGGGGCCTCGAACTTTTTTCGGCATCTGAAAGGGGGACATGCCAGAAAAAGTTTGGGAACCGGTGACCTAACCAAACTGCGACAATTTTACAGCATTAATCACCTGTTTAATGTAACATGGTTAAGATCCTGTAAACCTGTCGCTGCCAGGATTCTCCACCTGTCATATATGGTGTCTTGGAAGTCATTAGCCACTGAGCAGTTCTGTCATGTAGGTATTACAGGCTAACATTTTTTTTTCCCATGGGACATGTGATTCCCGCAGGATAGGTGTCAATTTCACTATTCTTCACAGATCTGGGATGAGACAGGAAAAAAAGTCAAGAGCAGGACAAGAGGGGAAATAATAACAACAACAATAGGTCAGTTCTTTCTATATTTGAAATGACAGGAAGGGGAGGGGATTCTTCTGGGATTTGGACTGGACAGGCTTTTCTCTGTTATGGAACTGGGAAAAGACAGGAGTGAAAATCCACTTTGTGTTAACCTCTAGTAGGTGTGAGGACATGTTGCTGCATCAGGACTAATTTCAGATATCTCTAAATCCCCTACAGAATGGCCGCGTGTCCTTCATCGGCCACCAGCTGGGCGGCGTGTCCTTCTCGCCCAACAGCCGCGACCAGCAGGTCAAGTTCGCCCGCGCCGTCCAGATCACCTACTACCTCCGCAACCACGGCCCCGTGGTGCAGGATGCCATCGCAGAGCGCTGGGAGAACGAGTTCTGTGCCCTGGTCAGCCGGCTGTCCACGGCCGAGGCTCCCCACCCGACCGACCAGCTCCACATCCAGTCGCTCACCTCCTTCAGCCTGTGGCGGGACTTCCACCAGACGGGCGTGCTGGCCAAGGGGGAGGTGCTGGTCAGCCTGGTGCTGGTGCTCCTGGCCGCCACCATCTCCAGCTCCATGCGGGACTGCCTGAGGGGGAAGCCGTTCCTGGGCCTCCTGGGGGTGCTGACCATCTGCATCGCCAACGTGACCGCCGCAGGGATCTTCTTTATATCGGACGGGAAGTTCAACTCGACGCTGCTGGGGATTCCATTCTTTGCCATGGGTGAGTGGAACTGTGTGCTTTTTGTGTGTGTGTGTGTGTGTGTGTGTGGGTTGGTTAAGGGGCTTATCAGGAGTTGACACTGACATCGGGTTGATTGGGGAAGGGATTAGCAGAATTGTGATGGGCTTTCCCTCGGAGGGGATGCCGGCACTTCATTGTAGTTGTGGCAAAATAGAGTGGCATATGTGCGTCCATGCATGTGTGTGTGTGTGTGGACTGTGCAGCTGCTTTTGTGCAGCACAGTCTTTTGTCAGGCGAGTTTTTCTTTTCTGTGATTTTTGCATTGAGGACGCGTTCAATTATTGTGCGAGCTTTTTTATTATTTCACCGAGCTTCAAGTGATGTTATCCTCCGTGTCGTGGATTTAATAATAAACTCTATTACAGCGTGTGTCAGCCATGAGGAGCAACACAGGCTGACACAGACTCCCAGAGTACAATATGGAGGAAAACAGGCTGCTGGAATCCATTATGAAGCCGAATACAAATAGATTTATTCATGTTTCAAATTTGCATTTTAAGTCATATTACAATGGTGTCACGCTGTTGTGATTTGACACATTGTCTGCAGAAAATGGTCATTTTGAAACCGCATGATGTCAGGAGCGAGTGCTGTGAATGTGGCACGTTTGACCAGAGTAAGCAAAGATCGTGACTCAGTGTTTTGTGCATAAACATTTGAATTTGTCAAACCTCTGAAATCATCTAAATTCTTGACCACAGCACAGCCGAGGTGTTTAAAGAAAAGGCATTGGGGATTTCAGGTGTAAGCAGGACTTCTGATTTGATTATAGTTTGCTGAAAATGTGCTTTCCTCAATAAAACATTTTTTTTGTTCAAGCGAAACCAAAAACTGTATTTTTGTGATTTTAATTGGTGATAGAAGCATTAGATTTAGCTGTTGAAGCACTGATCATTTTTATGATCATTGCAAAAGGTCAAACTTTTTAGAGATTTTTTTATTTAGTTTTTTTCTAGATTAGATAGTGACCATATAGATGCAGACAGGAAATATGGGTAGAAAGGATAAGGATATTATATACAGTGGTCTTCGGGGATGTTATGGGTATATGGTAACCATTAGAACCAGTGCATTAAAGCCTCTGGAAATTTGCTTGAAACAGTAAAAATGTACGTATGATATCAAAGTGGATTATCTGGTTAAGCATCCACAACACCTAAGTTAAAGTAAACCTATCGTAACTATTGTGTCGAGGAATTAATTGTGTAATTTTTGTAATAAATGTAAGAGCGTAAGCATGCGGTTCAAACCCGATATCAGGAAAGTGAACAAAAAGTGAACAAAAACATTTTCTAATACTTTTAGATGCTCACTGAGACCCTAAATTATACAGTTACAAGGCTGCTGTGGATTTAAGTTTCCAGTGGCTTTAAGGTTTCCATCCTTTCATAACAAAATCAACATGAAGACGTGAGCGGACGCAAACAGTGGTGAATTTGCTGTCGGAGGCAGGAATGTAGGTAAAGCTGCACCTCCGAAGGAAAACAACAGGACTGGTTGGCTGTCAACAGAACACGTACAGGCACACTCTACACACACACACAGTTGGTGTGTACTTGTGCAAGTACAAGTGTGTGTTTTTCCCTTCTCTTTGTTTTTTCCTGATGTTGGCTGCTTTGGGAGGCAGAATGGGGAAGTCAAGGGAGGCTAACCCCATACACCAGCGCAGCCATTTAGCTGCTGTGTTTGCAATCTGACAGCAGTCTTGGCTAATATGATCGTACAGTTTCCTCTGCCCAGCTCACAGTTTTCATCTGTCACTGTCAGTCACTCAGCAGCCACATATAAGTTCAGTGACTGTCCAAACCTGCTCCTTACACTTTAAAACACAAATAAGTTAGCTGTACTCAAAAAAAATGACACAACTTTGACAACTTGACACAATTTTGTTGAGTTCATAAACTCAAAAGTTGGAAGTTATCAGAGTTTAAATATGTAGAGTTTGTGTTACATGTATTCTGTAATTACAGTTACAGTTATTGATTTTCAAGTACTTGAAGTAAATCCAACTCAGAATTTTCATTCACTCCTCTCACTGAAATAATTAAAAGAACTGAATAATTTTCAGTTGTAAGAAAATTATTTCATGTTCAGGTAACCTCATATTAACCATAAATTCTGAGTTTAATAAACACAAAAGAAAGAAAATTCTACTGGTACTCATTATTTTTAAGTTAGTAAAACTTGTTTCCACTATTCATTATAATTATTTTATTTGAGTTTTGGTTTTACAATGGAACTCATATTGAACCAGAGACTTCCAGATACACATAAGCGTTAGCTAGCAGGCTAACTGCTTTGGTTAGTTAGTTAGTTAATTACTCTTGTTAGGAAGCTTTTATTGCAATTACAGGAGCGAGTTGTCGTCAACTTGAGTAACGTTACGAGTCCACTTCACCTGTCTCTCCTCTGCTCTGCTACATGTGAGTGTGAAGCCTCGCCTTCAGTGAAGCACACAGAGCAGAGGAGGGGAGAGAAGCTAGCAACATATCAGCTAATTAGATATCATGCTAACTGCTAACATAACGGGAACTGATGCACATGTTTTTTAGGAGCTAGCTGGCTAGCTTTGGCTCGACTGATTTGGGGTCGTCATCTGACCTTCTTTGGTTTTAGATGGATCATGTTAAGAAATTTTATTCCGCTTACAGCTACGTAGTGAGTTGTCGTCAACCCGAGTGATGTTGAGAGTTCACTTCAGCTGTTTAAAGCCCTGCTTTTGGTGAAGCACACAGAGCAGATGAGAGGAATGAAACTAGCGCAACAGCAAATCAAAGTCACAATAAAACAAATGAGTGCACATAAATTATAGCATAACATACCATCAGAACTTCTTGGATATTTATCATTAGATTATAGAGCTCTTTCTTTCTTTCTTTCTTTCTTTCTTTCTTTCTTTCTGTGTGAATGTTCTGGATGGATTAAAGCAGGTATTTCACTGGGGGGCAAAGCCAGCCAGCAGGAGAGGGCCGGGTTCCACACTCTGATACACACAAAATGGAAGGGAGTGCAGAGACTGAGAGGGTTTTAAAAGATTAGTTTTTCACAGCTGTATCGATTTTATTTCATTTTTTTCTCTGGAATTTAATGCAAAATCTGTGTCCAGCTACAGCTCATGTCTGCACAGTCCTGTACAGGCATTGGCTGTGTGGAAAACACACATGGACTGTAAAAACACTCATGTGGATAAATTTTCCAACTACAAAATATCGTCTTAATGCCCCTTTTGCAAAAAATACTAGAGCTAGACAGATATATTGGCTGGCCAATATTATCTTCCTGATATTGACTTAGCATGGCTATATCACTCTAGATCGGTATTAGCATATATGTTGCCAGATTATTTTTTTGTGCCGAATACAATGCAGATGTTTTTGTTTTGTCTTTTAATTTTATGAATTTTATAACATTTTATGTTATAGTTGATCCTTTTGTCTCAATTGAAGCTGTACTTTTTGTGTTTTCTTTAAGCTTACATCTAAAATATTGGTGAAAGTTTACCGTTTCAGTGCCCTGATGTTATTTTGGATCATATGCACTGCCTGGCCAAAACAGGTCACACAGTCTAATATTTTCTTGGACTGTCTTTAGCTTTGATTACAGCACACATTCGCCATGGCATTGTTTTAATAAGCTTATGCAACATCACAACATTTATTTCTGTCCAGAGTTGCATTAATTTTTCACCAAGATCTTGTATTGATGATGGAAGAGTCGGACCACTGCCTAAAGTCTTCTCCAGTACATCTTAAAGATTCTCAGTGGGGTTAATTTCTGGACTCTGTGGTGGACAATCCGTGTGTTTAAAACGATGTCTCATGCTCCCTGAACCTCTCTTTCACTGCTTCTACCTGATGAATCCTGGCATTGTCATCTTGGAATATGTCTGGGTCATCATAGAAGAAAAAATCCATTGATGGAGAAACTTGCTCATTCAGTATATTCAGCTGACCTCATTTTTTGGGCTCATAACGTTGCTGAACCTCGACCTGAGCAACTGAAGCAACCCCACATCATAACACTGCTCCCACAGGCTTGTACAGTAGGCACTAGGCATGATGGGAGCATCACTTCATCTTCTTCTCTTCTTATCCTGATGCCCCCATCACTCTGGAACAGGGTAAATCTGGACTCATCAGATCACATGACCCTTTTCCATCGCTCCACAGTCCAATCTTTATCCTCCCCAACAAACTGAAGCTTTCTTTCTGATTATCCTCACTGATAAGTGGTTTTCTTAAGACTACACAGCTGCTTAGTCCCAACCCCTTGAGTTCTCTTCACATTGTTTGTGTGGAAATGCTCTTACTTTCACTATTAAACATAACTGGGAGTTCTACTGTTGATTTTTTATGATTTGACTTCACCAAACGTTCATGCAAGATTTTTTCCCGACCGCATTTCTTCCTCAAAGATGATGCGTCACCACTATCCTTCCAGGTTTTAATAATGCGTTGGACAGTTCTTAACCCAGTTTTAGTAGTTTCATCAAACTCCTTAGTTGTTTTCTTTGCTTGATGCAGGCCAATAATATGACCCTTCAGAAACAGAGTGACATCTTTTCCACGACCACAGGATATGTCTTCTGACATGGTTGTTTAAGAAATGACAAGCTGTTCACTGCAACAGTTAGAGTTCAATAACTTGTTGACAGCTGAAACACATGAATCACTGCAGTAATTATCCAATGGAAGGATCTTAAATATTTGCTTAGTTAAATCCAGGTGATGACTTTTTTTGGCCAGGCAGTGTATATATAAATAAAGAATATTGGCTGATAAAAATTAGATTTTTTACTCTTTAATATTGGCATTGGTCCCCAAAATCCACTATTGGTCAGGCACTAAAAGTTAGAAAGTCCTTTGTCATGAAAATCATGTCCTTTTTTACAATTTAAAATGAGTATTCAGCAAAAGAAACAGCTTCTTTTTCTCCCTCTCCTCGCCTCCTCAGATATACCTCGTCCCTTTACACCACAGTATATCTTGCATTTCGTGCGTGTGCGCTCCTAAGGTCACTGCATCCCTGGGGCTTTGGCTCAGCACTGCTGCAGGCCGCCTGACATAACTGAAGTTTAAGTAAGACTCAGGAACAGGAGGCTGGATCGGCTCCTTGTGACCTAGAGGCAGAGGAGGAGAGGAGAGGAAGAAGACGGGGGGGTGGGAGGGGGGGTGATGGCACTGAGAGAGGCTAAAAAGGAAAGTCAAGGAGAAAAGAGCGAGTGAGGAGTAAAAATGCATGTGATGTATAGGAAAAAGAGGGTGTGGAGGAAGAGGGAGCAGCCAGCGGGGAAGAGGTAGAGGAGAGGGCACGACAGAGAGAAAGTCACACAGAGGGAGCGGGGAGGAGGTGGAGAAGAAGGGCGAAGGAGATGGAGAGGACTTGATTAAGTCTGTAATTTCATGTGACAGGACCTCAGAGGCAGCAGATGTCCACCCTCCTCTTGGGAGGTCCTGACTGAGACACACCCCTATCACTATATCAACGCCACATCAGGCCAGACACTGAGAGCTGAAATGGAAACTGATACCCGGGCTGGAGCGGCAGAGTGGCGCCCCCTGTTGAGACCTCATCACTGTTTAAAGCTTTGTTTGGTTTTAATTGAAATTTGATAACTTTTAGGTTGAAGTTCTTACTGAATGTAAACTTGAGGTTTAATAGAATTTCTGTATTAAAAATTTAATATATGACTTCATAACTGTGGTTTGTTTTTTTTATGGTTTCATGAGCCATGACAGCAGAAATTCTAAGAAATGACAAATGAAAGAGTCAGTGGTAGTAAGTGTTAGTGAGTGTGGGCAGTTGTTATTTAGGATGGGCAGAGTAGTGTATTAAGTAATTACTAATACCCAATAGATCTTTTTTTTTTCTTTTTTGATTTTCCTCATTATTTATACATGCATCGTTATTAATAGTGTACACATGCACACTGTATGGAAAAAACATGGTGACCCATGGACAGAATGAATTTCTAAAAATACTGTATTAGCTTGAAAATATTTGTATGATTTGTATTTGTATGATGTATTATAATGAGATTTGTTTTCTTTAAATTATGGCATGCTAACATTAGCTGCAGCTGCTGCTAATCGCTCGACCTTCAGGCTAAATGCAGTAAATTCTTCTGCTTTTCGATACATTTTGTGTTTGGTTAAGTGCTTTGCGTTCTACATCACGTATACAGCAGCAAATGTTGTCTGCGTCAAGTATCGAAAAGTTTAACCACACTTTTGACCGCTTTCAGCTCACTATTGTCCTGACTATCTGTGACTTGACGAAGCTGACATTTCTCTTTCTTCTCTGTGCTCTAGTCACTCTCTCTTCCAGATGTGCTCTCAGGCACCGAACCTTGATAACACTTGAATTAGGGTCAATGGGTAGTCAGTATTGCTGTCAAAATTTGGTGTTTACGCTTGAAAAAACAGTGTTCGGCATCCAAACCTACTTAAAATTACATCTGAAAAAGAGGGCTTGCATTAAATTTGAAGACTACAACTTCCAACACCCCCAACACTACACAGACACGTGTTCTTTACTGTACCGTGCTGTATAACCAATCTGTGGTTAAAAATAAAGTTGAAGCTGAAGTTGTGATAGAAAACTTGACAACGTTGTGAAGGGTGTGGTGTCGTTAGCTAAGCCTGGTCACTCGCCAAAAAACCTGCCCATTGCTCCACTGGTTCTCTTCACAACTTAATTTCTAGCCTCTAGTCCTTATTTTTCCCTTGGACACCTTTTTAATTTCAAAGCAGTGGTCCAGCATTTATATTTAAATGTGAATTTACTTATTAATATAAAAACTAGCTTTTGGATACAAATTTATTACTAAACTTGACCTAGCTTGACTTATCTCATCCAGTTTCCCCATTTTGAGTTGGACATTAAAACAGCTTCACAAAAGTGTGTCCAAATGTCAAGTATAATATATATATATATATTTCAAAAATTCACTTAGCACAGCATTTTCCCAACATGAATTCATTATGGACACCAACCTAAAAGTTGTTCTTTAATTCACTTTTCACTCTTACACTGGTTGTCTTAAATCTTGCTCTGGAACAGTAGTACAGTATAGGCTACAGTGAAATATCTGATGGCGTGAAATTAATTAAGAGACTTTTTATGCCCTTTTAGTTTACAGTTATTTTATTGTTGTGCTAAGCTATCTGATGGCCACATGCTAACAAACACCTCACTGTAGCGGAGTTAATCAGACACCTCTGGGCCTTTATTCTGCACAGTCCTAGTGATATACACCACAGACCTCATTATCTTATCTGAATACAGTCCCATGGCTTCTTAGTTGGTTCTTGTTCCCTTCATCTTCTCTGTGGAGCCTACAATCACACTTGGGATTGCAGGGAGCTATTTAAAGCTCCTGTGTGTAGAATTCTTATGTCATCAGAGAAGCTTTTGAATTATTCTGCTGGTGTTGGTTTTTCTTTGTAGAAAAATTAAGGGTTCATTGGGTTCGTTGTGGATTGTTATTGCCACTGTGGCTTTTCTTGAAGGTGACAAAGACTGTTTTTTGTTAAATATGGTGTAATAAGGGCTGTAATCTGAAGGGCAATTGAAATAACAATTAGTCATCCCTTTTTGGAATCAAAATAGTGATTTTGAGGGATATATCAAATAGTGTTAGCATTTCATTGACAGCAGCTGGGAGGAAAATGAAGAGACCGCCTGATAACTGTAGCTTACAAGCCATGGGCATACACTTGTTGTTAGCAGTGGGGCTGAGTGAAGACCACACCAGTATCTAGTCCATCTAGAGAGACTTTTAAGCTGTTTTGTGTGAAGTAGTTTGAAGATATCCTGCCTAATTTAATTATTGGAAGTTGTCCTGCCTAATATAGCTCTAAATTGTTCCAAAAAGGTCACTGTGGAAATATTTTGAAATGGAGCCATTGCGTGCTATAAGAAAATCATGATTTACAATTAATGAACTAATATTTTTCAGAATAAACTATTAGCCTGGAAACACCAGACTAATTTGGAAATCAGAGTTAGTCAGATCATTTTCAATTACCAAGAGGCGTTGTCAGAATGCCTCTGGATGCAGTAGGACAGACCTAGAACCAATCAGACCAATGAAAAGTGACATAGCAATGCTTGGTCCATTTTCACAGTGAAATAGTACACTAAGATATATTTATGAAAACATTTGGAGCAAGAAATATCTTGATATATATTTGATAAGCATTGCCTAGTTTAACAGTTTGAGCTGAGGTTTGGAAGCTTGAGGCGTTGCACTCGACGGACCTGCTGATGCAACTGAATAGACCTCCGACCAAACGGCAGCAAAACATGTGACCTCTCAAATCTGGACTAGTGATGCTTCTCTGTCAATCATTGTATAGAATCCACCCCATATTAAATAAATGGTTGTGATTGGACTGATCAGATCCAAGGCTAATGGACTTCTGTCTGCACAAAAGGGGGTGAGATGAATTAGATTACATCAGATTAATCTGGTCTTCAGGCTAATGACAAATACTAAAAATCTATGATGATGATGTTAGAACGGACCTGTACCAAATTGTCATGGTTGACACATTTTTAGAAGGCACACACTTGTCCATATGAAGTTGCAAATGGTGGCGTGACATCAAAGCTAAGCCCCATTAACTCATAGAGCTCTAACACATTATTGTGTAGAGGCATAGATCTGGAACAAAAATGCATTAGCACCGAAAGTTCCCAGCAGCACACTATGAAACGGAAGAGGTTTGGAACAACCAAAAACCTCCATCCATCTCTTCACCTTTCCATCTATCAGGTCTGTGTAACAAAGTGGCCAGCTGAAAGCCACTCCTGAGTAAAAGCCAACCACGCAACTGGTGTATATGTGTTAGCTCTGGAAGCCAAAAAACTCTTCAGTTTGACAAGATGGAAATTAAACTCTGACCTTCATGCCAAGTGCTATGTGTGGTGAGGTACCATCACTGTTAGCAATGAAGAGAGTGCAAGACTTTCAGTACTTGACAGCAGAGGTGAGACCAAGTCACAAGAGAGTCTGAAATCTTTGCAACCATGTCCCAAGTCAAGGCTGACAAGTCCCAAGCACGAAACTTTGACTTTCAAGTCTTAAACAAGTTATAATGTTCTCTTCACCAAATGTAATGCAGTTTTAACAACAGAACCAATTTGTAATTTTGATTTGCTATTCTTAGTGCAACTTCAATTGTCAAACACAGTTTCTGCATCTTTGTATGTAATTTTCAACTGGAACATTTTGCATATGGCAATTTGTTTTTTGTTGACCACCACATAGTAAAATTGTCTCTCGATGGCACATCCAGTCATCTTCCATTTTTTCCAACTGGAGCACTGTAATATAACGCTAGTTCTTCATGATTCTCTCTTGTACATTGATTGGATGCTGTTGGATTTTACATAATACATTAAGTGTTAATGGCAGTTGATTCAGGAAATTCCTAGATTCACATTTTTAAAATAACAGATTTTTTCACGTTTGGGCTCGGGCGAAGGTATCAAGTATTTTGAAGTCAAGAACCTCAAGGGAAGTCATTGGTGTTAAAGTCCTCCTCCATAGCTTCTGTTCCACTTCTTTATTTTCTTCATGACAGGTTTAAAGAGCTTTAAATTCTGCTTGTATGCAGGAATCAGGTTGAGCGTGACGTGGTGTCAGTCAGGGGTGTCACTGTTTGTTCATGGATTAGATTACCCTTGTTAAAGTCACTGAGAACAATCACAACCAAGTCCAGGGTTTATCTGGTGACCGACTGCGCTTTGCCTCCTGAATGCTTCTTCCTTTTCTAACCTTAACTCTGAGCTTACTGTGAACCAGGGTTTTGCATTGTTCCAACTCACCCTGGTGTGTGTTGCTATACACCAGTCATCACAGAAGCTGATGCGGGACGTCACAGCCTCCATGTACTCACCCAAGACCCAAGTTGGTCTAGAATCCAAGCCATGTGACTTGAGTCAACACCTCTGCTTGACTGGATTTGATACAGTGTGCCATGTGAACAAATTTCCAGTGGTAGCCCAACCACAGTCCTACAAGCAACACAAAAAAGAAACTCTAAAGGAACAAACAAAATGATTTTTGCAACTCTGTGGCAAAGTTTGATAGTATCCAACTACACAGCAGAGAAGTTTATCTCCTGTGAAGCTGAATGTGGCTCATTAACTGTAGAGCTGTGACATGGTTTCCCTTCATCTGTCTCATCAAAGCCTCCTTCAGCATCGTAGTAAAAGTAATCCATTATGCTCTCTGAACAATGGAGCTAATGTCAGCTCTGGCCTTTGAATCATGTCGAGGAAGTAACTGCACGCGGGGCAGGTACCGCCACGTGCGGCTGGACCTTTGTTTAATATGGAGCAGCTCTCTCCTCCTGTCCATCTCCCCTGCGTCTATCTGCCGTGTCATCTGCAAGCCGGCCAATTACTGCTGAGCCGAGCTTGTCACTTCCTTCTCTCTCTGGATATGTGACGGCTGTTGGAAGTGTAAAAAAAAAAACAAAACAAGCAGGGAGAAGAGGAAGGGAAAGAAAGCTGAGCAGGACTCATGAAACTTACATGCTGTGAGGAAGTGACTGCTCTGCCTGGCATAAATCACCTCAGTATATTGATCTTCCCAAATGCTATTTTATTTACTTACCACAACATGTTCATCCCAACGGGACATGGTGCTGCTCCATGGTGCCGAGCCGTAATCCAATCTCTTTCTCCTCAGCCATTTCTGACTCACATCGAGAGCATAAATTGTTTCAAATGGCTACCTTGCATGAACTGTTTTATTTTAGGTGGAAAGTCAAACAACAAATGCCTTCCTCTGCAAATGTTCTTACTTTTATACTGAAAAATCCCATTTGTGGTCCCAGCAGTATTGAGTTGATGTAGTGCAGAGGTGCGCTGGGAAGTGATATCGCCACCAAAGACAGCAGCAACTTGAGCGATTCTCGGCCTTAGGGACACATGTCTGAGTACAAGGACCTCTTGCTTAGCTATTTCATAAAGTTATTTTCTGTGAAGAAGGATGTGGAATGCAGTTGAAAGCTGGTGGAATACCTAATTAAGTGGACCTTGTGTTGAAAATACTTACTAGAAATATAGTACTAACAGATATTTTTTTTGTCATTGTAAGGAACATTCTAACCAAAGTTTATAGCAGTGTTTTCATGGACATTTCTTTGCAGTGTGATGATTTTACTGTGCAGTTTTTGTAGGATTACTGCTTTATTGTTGTTTCCAAACGGCTTAGCTTGCGAGTCATCTGAATTTGCAAGCTCGCAAATTAGAATCCATCTTTCCAGGCCTCAAGTTATCCATTTGTATCCGCGTGGTGCAGCCAATCAGCGTCCTAGGAGGGATGACTGGCAGCAACGGTTTTAGGTTTGACAATGGCAAGAAGCATCCATGGAAGCAACTTGTATTGAACAAACCATGGCTTTAAGAGTTTGGCTCTGTAATTCTTGCGTGATCTGTGATCTCACAAATGCCTCCCAAGGTCACAATCCCACTACATCATACAGTTTGTTGATCTGATTGGCCGAAGTTAGCCCGTGTTAGACTTGATAAACAGATGGGTCATCCAGTCATCTTCCAATTGTTTTTTTTGAAAGTGTCTGCCCTTTTCCAAACAGTTTCTAAGGACAACTTCCCAAATGGCTCTGTGTGACAAATCATCTGGTATGTCGGGTTAGGTCCAAACTATGTTCCTCATCCAAACTGAACAGCAAGTCAGTCCAGATCAGTACGGTTGGGTCAATGGACAATGTGATCATCCATCGTCCATCCGACACTGATCCGTCCACTAACATGACATCTCAAAATTCAGATTTGGCACAAATGTCCACTTCAATTCAAAGTTTTGAGATCCTGGTTGTCAAAGAATCACCATGACCTCACAATCGTCCCATTCTTGTGAACATGATATCTCAAGAAAACCTTGAGAGAATTTCTTCAAACTTGTTTAGAACATCCATTTGGACTTAAATAGGAACTGATTAGTATTTGGAGGTCAACAGCCAAGGTCACTATGACCTCACATAAATATTTGTGGGCATAACTCAAGAATTCATGTGCCAATTGTGATGACATTTAATGTGAATTATTCACTGGAATCAACATTTCAATGTAGTGACAACTTATGTTTGCCAAAAAATACACCAAATAACTTTTATGACATTACTTTGATGTCTTCGCTGCATGTACGATATGAGTTTAGATGGACATGGATGTAAACTGCAACTGGCTGGTGGAGGCATACAACCATGAAGCGATCTTCTCCCTCTATACCTGTGTTTTTTCTGCTTTAACTAGTCGAAATGTCTGAGTGCACTGAGTGGTGGTTCCCATGGGAATAATGCACCAGCTGGCCAAAATAAGTACAGTACATCTGTTGAGTTGTGGTGTTATTCAATCCATATAGCACATGTTTAGGTGAAGGAAAGGTCATTAAAGATTTTTTCTCCTGCCACGCCTGCTCTGTGTGTTCTGTCACATCTGTCTCAGCCTGTGACGTTCCTGTCGGTGCCGCTTTATGATTTACAAGCTGTTTGGAGTCCTCTCTTTGTGGACCTTGATGTTGTTGATGTTTTTACAGACTGATATATATGTTTTTTTGTTTTTTGTTTTTTTATCCTGAGAGGGCAAGACAAATAGTGACACTCAACATTCGCAGCCAGTCTCACACAGTGGCCATCTCTGCTGACGGTGAAAAGCCTTCTGGGAATTCCTGCCTGTTTCAATAAGTGGGGCTGGATGACTGATGATCGATCTATGGATGTTATAGCCGTGAGTGGCTGTGGGATGATGGCGGCATGACAGCTGCAGGCTTGTTATTAAGGGCTGCAGGGAGGAATCATAAAACAGCTCTATACGTCAATTAATAGAGCTCCATATGATACGCTCCCAGATGGAAAAATACTATTTCTGGAAGAGCAAGCCATCTGGAGTCTATACAATATTCTCCTTCCCACCAGGACTTTTTTTTGTTGCCGTGGGCAACAGGATTTTTTTTTTTTTTCCTGGAAACTAGATTTATTCCTGGTCCCATTCCCAGTATCATGTTCTTGTACTGATTTCATGTAGCTTTTCCGCTAATTTCCTCCCTTTTTAGCTCACGATTGTAAAATCAGTGTTCAGTATTCAGCAGTGTGTGTCACAGCATCTTTAACTGGAGACTGTGAAATCTGCTGTATGTGTATGTATGAGTGTAGGGAGCATCCATGATTCTTGCAGGTAAACCTGAGTGCCAATGCAGCAAGGAAAAGTCACAGTTTAATCAAAGCAGACAACAAGAATCACATAGTTTGTGACTGTGCCATCTCTCTACGTTCCCATGGTGATCGGGCCTATAGGTAAAACCCAAGGACAAAGAAGGACACCTTATGTTTCCTGGAAAAAACGAGGTTTAATTATGTTTACCTTAAAATAACTGTGTTGCTGTAACACTACTGTTGTGCACACTGCAGTTTAAGTCAGATTAAAATCACATATGTTTCAACCTGAATTAAACTCTGTTGAGTCAATATGATTAAGGTATCTGTCAAACAAACGATGTGCAGCTATAGATTTATGTAAGGTCTTGTGGTAACCATGGAAACACGTGCATCAACGGGTATTTTTCCAGGTCAGCTAGAGAGTAAAAGGAATCAGAACACTGTTTCATTAAAATTGAAAGAAAGTCATAAACATAAAAAAAACATAAACATGCAAGTTGTGTTAAAGGGATAGTTCACCCAAAACTGAAAATTCAGTCATTATCTCTTCACCCTCAAGCCGGTTGAGGGTCAGGTTTATTTTATCAGTCCGCAAAACACTGCTGGAGTTTCACAGGAAAACAGCGTTACAGAATCTCCCAAACAATGGAAGTGAATGGTGACCAGTTTTCTGACTAACAACTAAGGGAAAAAACAGAAAACATAAAATGCCTCCATACTGCTCGTCTGGCATAATCCAAGTCTCCTGAAGTCCAACCATGCCGTTTGCACACCGTCACACCACACCCATTTCCTTGTGTCCTGGATCTGGTCTTGCCGATCACAGTGGTTTAGGGCTGCGACTAACGATTATTTTCTTAGTCGATCAATCGGTTGATTATTTTCTTGATTAACTGGTTAATTGTTGTTTGTTTTAAAATGTCAGAAAATGCTGAAAAATGTCAATGACCTAAAAATTACATCCACAAAAGTCTTGTTCTACTCACAATAATTTAATAATCGATTGATAATCTGTTAATCTGTTAATCATTGCTGCTCTGCAACTGTGTATTTAATACAGGATGGGTTTGATGTGATGACTGAGGAGGACTGCATCAGTGACATCACCTGTGCACCAGACTCACAAAACCCAGATCAAAATGTCAAACTAGGCAGAGCTGATGAATCAAGATTCTGTCAGCACTACGTCACATGTTTTGTTGCTCTGACTGGTTGTCAGTCCATCCACTTGCGTACAGAGTAGAGTAGTTGGGTGATTGGACAAAATGATCACCTATCTTTTTGGCTGTTTTTTGGGGCATTATTTGTCATTTTGTTTTGTTAATGTATGTAGTGTTGTGCAACGCGCTCTCATCCATACACCCACTCAGTTGGACCATGAGTGCACTGAGGAGTGAGAGGTAAAAAGCCTGCAGAGTTAGACTCTTTGCACTCTTTTTTCACGCGATGAATTAAGGATTTAATTCAACCAAACTAGACCTGGTGATTTCTGAAAGAGTGAACAGACAACAAAGACGGTTGAATGAAGTGTGTTTTACAAGTTAAGGAGCCAACTAAGCTCATCTCAGTTCAGAAAAAGAGAGAAACTTGAATTCAGGAGGTGCGCGTTTGTATTTCTGTGTTTAAAAAGGATAAGAGGTGTGAGAATATTTAATTTCTTGACACTTTGTGAGTTTAGCTGCTTGCAAACATCCCTGCTGAGACTCGAGAGGATGGGAGGAGGCGGGCAGAAGGGGATAAGAATATACTCGACAATCGCCTACGGTTGGAAGATTTTAACATATCGTCCAGCCGTAGTACAGATGCATTTTGGTCAGGCTATTTAGATCATGACTGATATTCTTTCCTAAACACTTCATGAAAGTGTAAAGTAAAGTGGTGTTTTTTCACAATTTGACCGTCGCTGTATTTGCATATATTTAGTGTTGATGGTGTTATTTTTCTCAGGTTACCATGAAATTATGAAAAGATAATGTGATGTGATGACAGAGCCACACTGATTCCACTGTATTATGCAGCAAACAGCTGGTTTTAAACAAGCCTCCTGTTT
Organism: Lutjanus erythropterus; assembly: GCA_020091685.1. Classification (NCBI taxonomy): domain Eukaryota; kingdom Metazoa; phylum Chordata; class Actinopteri; order Lutjaniformes; family Lutjanidae; genus Lutjanus; species Lutjanus erythropterus. The sequence goes on along the minus strand of CM034604.1, from coordinate 6,445,934 downwards.
ATTTATCTTAATTACAGGTTAACAAAGAAACGGCACATTTAATAGACATTTATGAGTCTTTGACTTCTCTAACTTCTGTGAATAGAGGTTTAAAACTTGTCTAATCATCTGACTGCTCATTTTGTTTGCCCTAATGGACAAAACTATGAAAAAAAAAGATTAGGCCTTTGACACAAACCTGCATGTCCTGATCTGCACCCAGTAAGATGTTCTCCTTTTTGCTTTTCCACTTATTATTTTTAAATGAGCCCAGCCATGAATGCGTCATCAAAATGCAGCTTATTGTAGTTCTGCAGCATTATTTTTTGCAACCAGAATCAAATAATCAAAATCCATTTGGGTCCCATCTGGTTTAAGTAACACACAATAACACCATTGTTATTGTCGGAGCTTACCATCGCAACAGAAGTCAGGTACGGCTGTTCTCTCCCGAGCTTCAAGACTTTACTTTGATAGAGCTCTATTCCTAACTTCTGCATCTTAAAAAAGCCTCAAAATGAACATGAATTCCCAGCGGATGTCATCAGACACAGTGCAGCGTCTGCTGCTCAGACAGCAGCTACACAGCCAGGCAGAGACACAGCAGATAATCTGCTTTGCTGCCTTATTTGTCAGGCCTTTTGCATCACAGCAGACTCATTTGTATTCTCCATACTGCCGCGCTGCCACCAACCTTGGCTCAGCTGACCCAGACACAGTGTTGTGCATGTGTGTCTCTTCTTACATGCTTGTAAGTTTACTGCCGTGCACGCAACACAAACTCCAGTTTGCTCTTAAGTTTCTTGTAAACAGCACCCAAAACTTTTAATGTGCACAGCAATTAATTTTAAGCTGATTCAACTTAAAAATGTAAGTTAACTGAATTTAGGTTGGATAATTGGTTGAAAGTCATATTTGAGTCTGTAGAAACCATTAAGGTAACAATTTTTTAATTTGACAAAACATGTTCAATAAACTTAAGATATTATAAGGTGAACCAACAACTCTTTAGTCACACTATATATATATTTTAATTAATTATTATGCAGCTCCGCTGTCTGAAGCGCATGAAGAAGGAGCCATTGGCCTTGAGCCGGAGTCTGGCGGCAAAGCTGCACCTCAATCCGACTGAACACCCACCTGAGCTGGAATGAGGCGCAGCTTCAACCCATGCCCAAAACTGTGCACAGGTTGTCCAGCCAGCATCAGGTTCTAACAACAGTACACATACTGTTTTCTCTCCGGGTCGGACTGGTCTCGTGGTCAGATGTAACGATTTCAGATCATAATTGTTTAATCCTTGTTTTGTTTTTTCTGGATCCCAATGAACATGCAGACACAAACACTCCAGCTGCTCCAGCTGTCATATGACTGATCTGTTAAAGACGATCTGACAGCTGTGATCCCGTCCCGTGTGCACTTTGCAGGTCTGCTGAGATTTATTGGGCTTTATAATAATCATAAAAATAATAAATCCCTTATTAGTGAGAATAATCTTGTGGAGACGTGTGTGCACCTTAACCAAGTGCAAGACACACACACCCGCAGGCTTGTAATATTTACACTTAATCACTGATAGAAAGTATGTTCAGAGGATGCTTTATTAATCCACAATCCTATATGGGGAAAAGACTGAACATAGATGAAGGTGTTTTGTGATTGTGGAGATGCGTGTGTGCGCCGGGTGCTATCTTGTGCAGACAGACCGATTGCACCACAGACTTTGCGCTTCGACCAGGTTTTAGCCTACAGTGCAAGTGGTTTTTAATCCAATGGGCAGAGCACGAGAAATGCACCTGGCCACGCCTTCATTTTGCCTCAATTTTTGGCCCCCCACCCATGGCTGAACAGACCAGGCGCACGTTCATCTGCGATCTTGCAAACATGGCAAAAATGGCAACTGCGCTGGTGTAAGATAGAACATTCATCTGCTCAACCAGTGCGACGGCTTTGAGCTGGGTGTAAGACAGGGCTCCATATGTAAACTGTTCTCAGTGAATTTATTACTTTTTAAGTGTAAAAAGTTATACAAGACTTTAGTGGAATCAACTAATCTTTTCTCTTTAACTTAATGTGAAAATAAAAATGTTTTTATAGATAGTTTAAGTTGAATTTTTTTTAGTATTTATTTTCAGAACACTTTAGAGCCCAGAGTTCTACTAACTTGAAGTTTTTTGACTTCTGCACTGTTCAGAGTTCATTCAACTCATTAAATTAAGTGTCTAAAGAACAGAAAAGACACATGATCAGCATGCCAGCAGACTTCTGAGTAGGGCTGCACAATTAATTGCAATATTACCAAAATTGCAGTATGGCCAAGTGCAGCATATGAATCGCTGCAGAGATGTCCTGGTCTAAAAGCCTCGCTCTTCAGGTTGGTCATATTTTGCAGTGACTGCACGTCTGGAGTGAACGAAAGGCTCTGTGCATGTGTGTGTAGCAGCCTAAGTGTGTGTTCATGTGAGTCTGTAGATTTATACACGTGTCATACGGTGAGATGTTCCCCAGTACCGCAGCGGCTCCTCCTCTTTACGTCAGAAAGTATTGATCTTCACATTACTGTCAGAGATCCCTGGTCAGGAGATAGGCCGACTGATAGATACCCTACGCAAACACACACGCACGCACACAGCCATGAATGCGCTGGTCATGACAAACAGGCAGGTGGATGCTGGGAAAACCGATGAGAAAGTATCAGCATGCCTCTCACATGCACAGAAACACACACACGTGTCACATATGCTACATCAAAATACAGTGAATACACCCCTGCATCTCTGAGCTAATGCTGCTAATGCTAACGTATTTATATTCAGAGCATGAGGGACGGTTTAGCTATAATCTATTGATTTAGCAGTATGCAGTAAAATGTGGCAGAATTCTCATCAACTCTGGAGGTATCCTCACTGACTCTCTTATTACAGATCCCTCCAAGTGTAACATATTACATGCCATTAATGGAGGAGCTGTGTAATTCTTCAGTGATGTGTGTGACGAGGAGTAATGGGGATTTGAGGCCACTGCTGCAGATGATGGCTTCAAGTCAGTATCATGCTAGAACAGCACCCGAAGAGAAGAGATGATGACACGCAGTCGTTCAGTCTCTTTACTTTGTACTGAGATTACTGGACGGTTTATTGTTTTTAAATGATTGTAGTTTTAAAGACAGATGAGACACAAGTTTGGGTTGAGTTTTCAGCAAGATAAGGAAAAAAAGGAGCAGCATTGTATATGTGCCTTATATTAAACCAGCATTCTACACATCTTACGTACTTTATACATGAATTACTTTGCATTAGTACCAGTAACAGGACAAACGCTTTGAGGCAAGGTTCAGCAATGGTCGGATACCTTTTTTTTCCTTCCCAGCACGATTTTGATACCTGAATTTTGTATATCGGCCAATACCAAGTAGTGATCTATGGGTGGGATATGATCGCTATCATCATTGTATGGCGAGGCTCAGGTTTAAATAATTTGGTGTACAGAACGCTGCTGGGAAGTAGTAGGGTCCTGTTTCACGGTTAATAAATGATGTGATATTGTATCGGTGCATGGACCTGCATTCTCATGGATACATGGGCATTCTGATACTGGTATCAGTTTCGGAACAAGCATAATATCAGTTAGCGTGGTGGGCAACTTGGCGAGTGTAAAAGGACAGCAACTGGTGGAAAGTGAGCAGTAATTATGATGCACATTGATTAGGTCTTTTAAATTTGTAAGATAAGGGTGAACAGCTAATAATTTCAGATTAAAATGATTGAAAATTGTTGAAAAGCAGCCAGTTTTAACAAGCTGTAAAAGGTAAAACATTTAGTTATTAATTTTGCTACCTTAAATGTCAGATTTCCTCTTGCAAACTCTTGCAAAATGTATTTCTAACAGTTGAAAAATGAAGCTCTTTGCTGTAATCTGATGTATGTTTTCTTGCATGGCGATATCTGTATTACGCTGTAGGCTTGGATGGTATTACGCCACAACAGTGTATTAAAAAACCCAGACAATATGATTTTCAATACCGTAGAGTATTTTGAGCTCCTGATGATAAAGGTAAGCCAGCAAACACTGCAGACTGTGTAGCATAGTGTGGTGAGTGCGAAACTTTAGTGAGCATTAGAGAGAGCGACTGGCAGACTAACCATGATTTATGGCTGTAAATGCACACTGAGCGCAGGAAAAGTGCGGCAGTGAAGTTGTCGGTCTGGCAGTAAATGTACAGCGACAGCACTGTAAATATACAGTGTGGGTTTGAGCTTGTCTGTGAATAATGCAATCTCCTGTGTGTGTGTTTGTTTCTCAACTGTCATCATTCAATGATTTTGGTTTTGCATTTGCAATATCAGAGGGAGTGCTAATTTTATGTCAATATTCTCATTTTCATTTAAAACATATTATTACGGTGTGACTTTTGCAAGAGTCTGCACCAAACAAAGATGCAGGACATTATTTAATTTAACATGGTACAGACACACATTTTGCATTCAGCACATGCAAAATCGCCTCCTGCGATTTTGAACATTGCCATAGGCCATATTGCGATTTCAATAAGTGGAGTGCAGACGAGTTGAGACATTTTACACAAGTTTTACCCAAAAACTGCCTAATACCATAAACCCCAGTATGCCAGGAAAGTATGAAGCCGCCTACGCCTCCTACACTGTAATTACCAAGACAAGAACGGTGTTGTTTTGATGTTTGAAAGGGCAGAGATTGGATTGTGATTGTCTTTTGCTGTTGCTGTTACTACGCATAGTGTATTGAGTCTTTCTCCAGATAAATTATTTACCTGCTCACATCACATCATTTTTAGACAGGGAGAAAGTAGCTCGCTAGGTAGTTGAAGAGTGTAAAATGACCAACACCAGGGAATACAGCAGCCTAAATATTAGTCAGAACTTGTTAGCATGTCTAGTTGTGTCAGTGTATCGACTAGAATCAGGACATCTGAGAGCTGTGAGGCAGTTTGTACTGTCATTCTGTGAAGCTAAAGTGAGCTACACAGAGCTGTCAGTGTTGGCTGTGAGTGAGTTATCAAAGTGAGTTGTCAAATGTGCCTAAACAGCAGTTTGTCTGTATGATCATAAGTGGACAACTCATTATTGTGTGATTATTTTCACTGATTATTAAACTCAAATTGTAATATCGTAGTTTTTTGAAGACTGGCTGGCAGCAGTGTTCAAATCAATCCTTTCAGCTTAATTGTGATGAAGTCATTTGGTTTTTTGTTGGAAGTTGATTATATGTCAGTGAGTGTGGGGTTTCCTTGTGTGCTGTTCATCTCAATCATACACTCATGATAAAATAGGCTAAAATTTCATTAGAGATGTTCTGATACAGTTTTTTCCTTCAGGATGCTGATTCCAATGCCTGAACTTTGCGTAATAGCTAACTTTGTATGGATGCAATATGATTGCTATCATTGTGGCCTGGCTAAAGTTTAAGTTTGGCGAACCGGACATTGCTGGGAGGTACCTGAAGTAAGCTGAATCGGAGGCATTTCCGATACAGGTATCGTATCGGAACAACCCTGCTTTTAATGTGGGAAACTTGCCCAAATGGTAAAATTATACTTATAAAAAAGCCACTCTAACTATTTTTTACCTGTCTGATCAAAAAAAAAGTGACCCGATTTGGCGATACACATACCAGTCTTACAAACTGATTGGCAGGACCTTAAAGATCTTGGAGGAAAAAGAGTTTTAACATTATAAGTTAGAACATAGTCGTGACTTGTGAAAAGACTGAGAACTATCTAGTACTGAATTGTGGAGTTCGACTGTTAAACTGGTGGTCACGATTTTATTTGTTCAGGATTTTTTGGGTGGACCTGAAATATGGCTGCGTGACGCACCGGAGCCATGGTTCCCCCGACTCTATATAAGCCCCACGAACCGACACGTGAATGGTCAGTTATGAACGTACCTTCGGTGACTCTGTCAGTCCAGATCAGCTCAACAGTTCACTTCATTCACTTCTGGCACCTCAAACATGCCCGGACATGTCCAATAAAGCTGCTAGCGTCCATGTTTGAGGTTACTTTCAGGTTGTAGTGTTGTTTGACACTGAGACAGCAGAGCAGAGAAAACTGCTCAGTTTTTCACGATTTTGAGATCTAATTTTATATACTTCTTTGAGATTTTTTTAAGTGACAAACTCAGAACATGAATTTATTGTTCCTGTGTATCTTTAATAAGCAACTTAGTCATTATACTGAAGTCCATTTCAAGTAGAAATAAAATGCTTTATTAATTATGCTTGAAATAAATATTTTTTTTAACATTGAATGCATTTTCTGTATATATTGAATACTGGTCAGAAAAATCAGCTTTTTTTCCAATGCAATGCCAAATAAAAGCCTTGTATCCGTGTAAAATAAGAAAATTAGATATTGATGCATTGTTTGAGGTGATACACTTAACCATTTCCTTGAAAGCTATAATCAATACATTGCTGATTGTGCACAGTAAGAAAAAACACAACAGTAATTAATTAGAACAGGCCGCATTACTCCACCCCCTACCTTCCACCTTCTCATTACATTTGCCATTTGTGCGAGTGTGTGACTATTGACCGGTCTGAGAGCCACTTTTACTGATGAGAGTCAATGAGCAGGTGTGTTGGGGGCTAATCCATATTTAATGGAACATTCAGCAGGAAGTGGGGTCTCTGAAGGACCCCTCTTAACAACGCTAAAAATAGCATCAAAGAGCGGCGAGGTCCTGCATTTTTAATGGATCGAACGGAGAAAAAAAAGGTCAAACTTTTGTTCGCTGTGCTTCGCACTTCCTGTAAATGTGTATTTTGGGCTGCTGTGGTATTTTTGTGCGCCGCGTGTCACTAATTGCTTGTGAAGTCATTTGACATCAAAGATGAGCGAGTGACAGCGATGTTTTTCTCTCGTGTTATTTCAGACTCATGCTGGGGGTTTGACTTGACAGTTCTGTGAAATGTTCGTCACTTGGGAAAGATTTTGAGATGAAAAGGCATTTGATTGGTTGGAGAGCTGGGCGTGACAATAAGTGCACCCTGCGCTCTTTGTGGTTTGACATCTTGCGGAGTGACACTATAAGGACAAAAAAATGCATCATATAAATAAATGATTCTTTACTTTAAGCACCCCAAGCCCCTTTTCCACTCCCGATTTTCCTTTTTCAGATTGCAGTCAAAACCCCCAAACAGCTCAGCACAACTCCAGCAAACTGCTATACAGCAAAAACACACTCACTTCAATGTATTATTAAAGATCAGCATCTCCAGTGATTTAATTAACTCTCAGGATCTGATGTAAAAAAAAACTTCTCTGCCAGAGTCAAGGGGAAGCACTTAAATCTGAGTCTGTATGGGCAGGTCACTCACTACCTTTACATGCACACTAAATGTCCACGTTTGCTCTGAATATGACAATATTCAGAGTTTGGTACAGGTCATGCAAATCAGTAATTCCCTTCTCCTTAAGAAACCCTTTTTCCATCAGTGACCCCTGACCAAGTGACATATTTTATGGATATTTCAAATTACAGTATATTCAGTCAATATCAATTTTGATATGCATTGAATTTTAAGCAGATTATTTCATGTGAATGTTGCATCAGAGAATTTCATTTTTATACAATTCTCTGTCTGTAATGTATTTTTTAAATTCATAACAATCATACGTAGTTAAAGGGATAGTTTGCCCAAAAATGAAACTTCAGTCATTATCTACTCACCCTCACGCCGATTGATGGTCAAGTTTATTTTGTTAGTCCTTAAAACACTGCTGGAGTTTCACAGGAAAACAGTGAATCACCCAAACATTGGAAGTGAATGGTGACCAGTTTTTAAAAGTAAAAAACAATTCGAAAAAAAAAAACATAAAATGCTATACTGCTCGTCTGGCGTAATCTAAGTCTCTTAAAGTCCTGACATGTTGTTTGCAGACCGTCGCACCACACACACCCAGTTCAGATGGTGTGCGTGTGCACGTGAATGTGGCTCCAAACTAAGGATCTACAGTGAAGATTCCGGCTAAAAACATGGTGTGAATAACTTTTTTTTAAGTCAACTTGGCATGCTGGGGCTTTAGGAGACTTGGATTAAATCAGACCAGCAATATGGAGGCATTTTATGATTTTATTCTGTTGTTTTTTTTACATTTGAAAACTGGTCACATTCACTTCCATTGCTTGGGAGATTCCCCAGAAGTGTCCATAAACTACATGTCCCAGAATGCATCCTGATTTAGTTTTCAGTATACACTAGACAGGATCTCAAAATCATATGGCTTTTTCCAATAATGGCACTCTAGCAAGGTGGCTAAAATACCAATGACAGTAGCAGCACCGCAAAATAAAAAAAGAAAACTTTGGATTTAAAATAATAAAATTATCATGTGTGCAGGCAATTATTGCATATAACAGTAATAATAAGTATATTTATATAGCCTTACAATTAGAGCCAGCCCATTAGGGGCAATCGTAATGCTGATTTCACAAAATGCATGTGCTAATTATGACAAAATTACACACAAGTATCTATGAGGATACAATGATGAGATCATGAAATTTTGTATCCAAAAGGTCAAAGGTCAACTTCACTGTGACATCATCATGTTCAGCTCTCTATCAGTCCTCTGTCCTCTCTCTTTGTGTTCATTATGTTAACAGGAGTGTGCACAGCTGCATGTAAGTGGGAATATTGGTGGAACATTTATAGGTCTGCAGCCAGCGAGTATTTCCATCGTCGATTAACCTGTCAGTTATTTTCTCTATTAATTAGTTATTAATCGACTGGTGGTTTGACCCGTAAAATTTCAGCAAATGGTGAAAAAAGTTGATCGCTGTTTTCCAAAATCCAAGTTTACATCCTCAAATATCTTGTTTTGTTCAGTTGACTGTCAGAGAGGACTAAAGAAACCAGAAAAATATTTATATCTTACAGGCTGAAATAAGAGAATTTGGACATTTTTTTAATGGCTCAAAATGATTAATCGGTCAAAATAGCTTTTAATTCAATTATCAATAAATAATCACTCTAAACATTTATTTGCATCAGAAATTCAAACAGCTTCATAGGAATATTGACTTTTTCAGAATAAGGGCATAAATATTTTGTTTTGTTTGTTGCTTCTCTTTTGTGAGTCCTCCTTTTATTATATTTCTTTTATTGAGTTGAGCCCTTCTCCTTAGCAGGTTTTTTTTATTGTTCATTAATTTCCCAACATTGTGTTAAATAAATAACTTTATTTTTCCATTTACAACTGGTTTTTGTTGCGTTCCCTTTTGACCTAGGGGTCGTAATAACATGCTGGAGATCTGAACATTACAAACACAGCTATATGACTGTGCGTTTGAAAATACCCACCTATTGAAGTGACATCAGCAGCTGGATACAAACAGGTTCATATTTGCATCGTTTTATTGTTGTTAAAACAGTTGACTCGTCCCATAACTTGAAGCGATGCAGCTTTAGGTGTTATTTTAGTGCGGTGTCAAATGACTGTTGGAGATCACTTATGTATATGCAGACAGACGCAAGCAGAAATACGCAGGAGCCTATAAATAAACAGACATGCATACACACAGATACAGGTAGCTCAGCCACCTAAAAATAAAAATAATCACACAGCCGAGTCTCAACACCGCTCAGATAGTCAACTGATGGAGGAGCTGCTCCAATAAATTACATTATATTATTGCAGACTATTTGTGGTTACATCTAGTGCATTTTATTTTATTTTTACAACAGAACCCCCCCTCCCCTCCCCCCAAAAAATGATGTGAATGCCATCTTTTGCTGCAGAACAGCAGTAGCAACAGACTTTTCTTCCAGAAGGAGAGGCCTTGAAAATGCAAATGACCAAATTTGCTGTTTCACACCCAGGGGCAATTCCAGAGAATCTGTTTCAAAGCCAGCCAGACTCCTACTCAAAATCCACGATAGTGTTGCTGCTCAACTGTTCTAGGGAGGGGAGGGAGGGAGTGTGAGTGTATGTGGGTGAGTGTGTCCCAAATCATACTCAGACTAGAAAGGCAATCTATGCGATGCAGCAACACTTGTAGATATTAAAAGCAAAGCAGAACAGAATTTTTATCTTTGGTGCAAAATTCGGTTTCATTTTGTTTGCATCACTCTCTTTGCAGTAAAGTTGCTCTCATTTAATAACCAATCATATTTTACATGGATGGTTTATGTTAAAACCAACCCCATCATCAGACAAGAACACAGATATGACAGGTCCCACCCTTTTTTGCTTTGTGTCCCAATGACAGTTGAGTTAACTTGGTATCTCGGTCAACTCCTTTTTTCCCGTTTCCTGTACATGTATATGCTATGTTCTAGTTTCATTTATGTTGAAAATAAAACCAAATTTTGAAAATAGTTAGAGGATGTTGTTGGGGACCTGTAAAAGTGACATTTATTCACATTTAGTTAGATAATTCGAGCAAAACGCTAACTACTCGACATCAATCATCAGCTAGTTAGTTAGCCTGTGTTTTGCTAACATTAACTAACTTAAAATGTGACTATATTGTCAGTTTTTGTAGGGAAAGGACAAAGTTTACCAAGGTACCCAGTTTGCTCAACTGTTATTGCAGCACGAAGTAAAAAGGGGCGGGATTTAGGAAGGGTCAGGTCTGCAAAACCCTGATTTGTCGTTAATGGTGTTTTTTAAATTCTGGCTCTGTCCAATATCTGTACATGACAATTATGACCTGGTTAAGGTCAGTGTAAGATGGGTTATAACAAAAAAACAATGTTTAAGGTATGGTTAGAGGTAGGCAACTACAACGCACATCGTTCATAAAGATGTAGATGGTTATTGTGAATAATAAGACATTCAATTGCAAACATTACTTACAGGTCTGTGACAGGATTTGTATTGGCATTGGACACAAATTGAAGCAAATGAAATCGTCCAATCTGGACACAGTTTAGTTGACCCATCCAAAATCCTGCCACTTTTTGCTCTGTGCTCCAATAACAGTTGACCAAGCTTAGTACCCAGTGGAACCTCTGTCAAGTTTCCCTTTTCCTGTTTCCTGTACTTGATATGCTATGCTAGGTTTGTCCATGTTGAAAAGAAAGTTTGATGATGGTTAAAAGATGTTGCAGGTGGACCTGGAAAAGAAACATATATACAATATAATCACATCTTAATTTAGCTAATGTTAGCAAATTAGCTAGCTAGTTTGTTAGCACTAACATTAGCTCTCTCATGTAACCAGCTTTCTAATGATTGATATAGATTAGCTAGCTAGTTAGAACTGCAGGATGGGCCAATTGATAGCAACAGCAGGGATTCAGAGCAGAAGAGACAACACACATTGTCTTCTTTAAAGTCATTGCAAACCTGGTTAAAAATGTTTATCTATATTTCTCAATACAATTAAATAGTAAATAAATAGACCAGATACTCAAGCATCAAAGGTTTTACATCTTTAGTTACTAGTTAGCAGACGTGGGACCATGTAGTTGTTTTGCCCTAAGTCAAGAAAGACGAGTCCCAAGTCAAGGCTTAAATCCTAAACTTTAAGTTTCAAGTCTTGAACAAGTCATAAAGCTCTCTTCATCAAATGTAATGGAATTTTAATAACCAAGCCTTGTCATACTGTTCTTTGTGCAACTACAAATGTTAAACGAAATTAGAAGTTGTTGCATTTCTGTATGTAATTTTCAATTGGCACGTTTTGCATACTGCAATGAGTGTGTTGTTGACAGTCGTGTAGTCATGGTAGAATTTTTCCAACTGAAGTTCAGTAACATGACATTAGATCTTCATGGCTCTCTCTTGCAACTTGACTGGATCCTGTTATATAGATTCAAATAAAGTGGGTCTGGGGAATTAAGTGTCGACTTGCAGAGAATGAATAGCGGCATTCTGCCAAGTCAAGTCTAAAGTTGTCAAATTTGTGACTCGAGTCTGACTTGATCTGCTTTATCAGGACAGAAATGGTTTGATCAGATCTGACGAACAACCTTGTGACATAAGCAAACAACACCACAACTATTGTCATGCTTCAATTCAAACATCGCTAAATCCTGATAGGAGCTTGGACATATGTGACCTCACCTTTCTGCACTCAGTCCCACCTACAGAAAACCAGAGAGAAAAGCTGAGACAAAAACACAAATACAGACGTGAAATAACTGTTGTAAGTTGAGCAGTTAATCACTGTATTTCTTCATGTAGGAGCCTTTTCTTCAGGGGAGGAAAATTGGTTTTCAGGGCCTTTAAGTGGAATTTGAGGCCAAAGAGGAATGAGTCCCTGAACTTGCTCGTTTTCGTTAATTGCCGTCTGATGCTTTGCCTGCGAGCAGTGTGTGAATCTCATCTTACAGTCTGGGTAATGACACTGTCTTTCCAGTAGTCATTACGTCTGTGCGTTAGCCTCTGCAGCAGGGTTAAGCTCACCTCCAGCTAAAAGAGCGCATGAGCTAACAGCTGCAATTAGCCAGGGCAACAAATGCTGAAATGTGCATTTAAAATCAAGAGCTGAATTGTGGAAACACCGGGGTTTATAAGCAGTGTTATCACCTGAATATTGATTTGAATGTGAAGGCTGCTTTTGGGCCCCCACCTGTGTTCATCCTCACTTTCACTTCAATCAATTCTTATAATTTAAGTAAGTACAAATACTTTGTTACTGTACTTAAGTAGACATTTTAGGTATATGTACTTTACTAGTATTTATTTTTCTGACAACTTTCTACATGTTAACACTTAATCTCTGTACTTTCTACTTCTTACATTTTCAAAACAGCCTTGTTACTTTAGTTTTAATGCATTTGAGTGGAATTATCAATTACTTTTATTTTATGTCGTTGTGCACCGCCTACCTAACAACGTAACAAGACAAAAAAAGACGTGACAAGATTAAAAGATGTTTAAGGACAAAAATCCACATGAAAGATGTTACAAGACAAAAAACAATATAAGGATGAAAAAATGTAACAAGACGATAAAAGATATAAAGACAAGAAAAGTCACTGGAAAAAAAGACGTAACAAGATGACAACATAAAATATGTGACATGACAAAAAAGATGTAACAAGATGAAATATAAAGTAACAGGATGAACAATTAAGTAACAAGATGATAAAGACATAACAAGATGAAAGACGTAAATTATGTGAAAGAGGTAAAAAGAAGAAGGCTTAAAAGACAAGATGAAAGCAATATAACAAGACAAAAATAATGTAAAAGACGTAATGACAAAAATGATGTAACAAGTCAAAAATTATGTAAAACACTTAACGGGACAAAAACGACGTAAAAGCTGTAACCAGTATAAATCTACATTAAAGACATAACATGATGAAAACAATGTAACAAGACAAAGTCAGTAGAAATTTCCATTAGAGGGCGACTTTTTACTTTTACAGAGTACATGTCAGAGCCTGTACTTTTTCACTTTTACTGTAGATTGAAACTTCTGCTTTTACCACAGTATTGTTTTTCACACAAGTATCTGTACCTCTATTTGGGTACAGACTGTGTGTACTTTTGCCACCTCTGCTTCCATCATCTGTTTTTATTGAGTCTGGATCACTCTTCTGTGCCGAGACCTCCTCCTGGCGATAATGGCTCCTCTGTCATCTCCACCTGTGTGACAAGCCACCATGGTTAACAGTCGTCCTGATTGGAAGAATCCAAGGTAGGCGGGAGCGGCTGACATGCTCCCTCGCCACGTGATGGATGTGTTTTGCGGGTGTGCGTGCCACCGAAGTTTTACAGCAGTAATTTAGTTTAATGACTCGGTGGCTTTTTGGTGTGGGCCAGGGGACGAGGGGAGGGCAAACTGCAGCACGGGCCTCCATTATAGGAGCAACGTGGTCAGGCTGTGAGACTATAGGGCCCTTTTTTTTTTTACTCCCCCGCCTCTCTTCTCTGGAGAAAATAGTCTGCCGGACAGCCGGTGACAAACTGCCCCCTTACGATCCATTCAGGGTTGTACCTGCATCTGGGAGAGGCTTGAGATACAACGCCTCTTCACCTCTTCATCCGTTCATTCTGAGCTACAGCTGCTCATCTCTCTTTCTATCTTTATCCATCCATGCTTCCTGACATATCGCTGTAGAGGCAGACAGCACAAGCTATCACCCATTAGAGGGAGGGAAACAGGTGATCCAGTAAAGTATCACAGAGGGTGTGCACTGTAAAATGTCAAATTTATTATTGTCAAATTAGCTTACTGGAAACAGTTATCCAGTAAATGTGGTATTTGATATCACAGTAAAATGATCATAGAACAAGCCACAGTAGATTTAGTATACTGTAAAATGGTGTCCAGTTTTACACTGTTCTATTATACCTATTATATTATATCTGTTTCTAGTATACTGTGTAATGAAGTACAGCATCATACTGTTACTTTCTGGCATACTGGATTATGAAATACAGCATTATACTGTTATTTTTTGGCATACCGTACAATTAAGTACAGTCTGATACTGTTGTTTTTTTGGAATATTGTATAATGAAGTACAGCAGTATACTTTTTTTGCACGCTGTAAAATAAAGTGCAGTATTGTACTATAATGAAAATATGACTAATTTATTTGTACAATACTACTGTATAACCTACAGTAGGTTGTATGTCACTGTTATTACAATATAATACTGTTATTTTGTTGATGTAAAGTAAGAAAGAGGACAGTATAGGACTTGCCAGCAAAAACAGCATAAAATTTATTGTGCAATTTGATTTGAATACAATAATAATAACGCAACGATATTAACAGATCTCTTTCAAAACAATTTCAACACCATTATACAACATATAGAAAGTTTAATTAACTTTAGCCATCAGTCTAAATATACTCACATTGTACTTTAACAGTATCTAACTTATTCACAAGCACAGGACAGTTATGCTATGCTAATGTTAATTAGCTAAGTTAGCTAGCTTTGGTAGCATTAGAGAACGTAAAAGTCAGAGCCGTTTTTGTTTTCTACACTAATGTTAACATTAGATTCACCACTCACTAGATATTGATGCTAAAGCAGGTGGCAGGTCAGCAGACAGACGTGAGGACACAACAGAACAGGCTAACTGCCTGAAGTGAAAGTTGTGAGGAAACTTTCCTGAGCTATGGTGTTAAAACTTACAATAAAACAGTTGAGCAAATATTCCACTTAAATCAAGATGGAGGTTTGTGGTCAATTAGTATTACTGTATTTAGTTTTAGAGTAATGCTTTCCCAGAATGCATTGGAAATCTACAGTAAGATACTGTACACAGCTCATACAGTAATCATTTATAGTGGTTATCACCAGCTAAGCCAGTATTCATGGCCAGAAAATTACCTGAAATAAGTGCCCATTCTGAAAGAAAAAGCCGGCACCATAACTGGGATTTGAGAAATCCTGAGGTCATGAGTCTGAGTGCCTGCTGACGCTCGAATAAAGAGTGTAACAGTAGTCGGGACCGGAGGAGATAAAAGCATTCACGACCTTCCCAGGGTCTGAAAATGAGAGGATCGTGACCTGATTTTGGTGATATGCCTCGAATAAAACAAGACTGCAGTGCTTTAGTGACCTGAGCGTTGCATTACAGCTCCGAGTCAAAAAATTACACCCAGATTACATGCTTCTCATTTAGATAGAGCACCCAGACCTGATGTTATACTGTTAATAATGCAGGTAGTGGGACCGGGGGAAGGAGTAATTATAAGGATCTTTGAATTGAGTCATTCAACTGGACAGTAATAGCAGCAATGTAGAGATAATGGAGGAAAAATCCATAACAGCAGGCCACATTGGGGAATATGATTGACCCTTTGGTAAACCCAACCCAACATTATAATAATAACATGGCTGATTTACCACTCGGTTCTTAGCAAGCTTTTGAATGGGCCTTTGATTTCAGACAAAGAGGTAGACAAAAGCAGGCTTATAATTTTAAGTGGAGACTGTCGATTGTGCCAGCTGACTTGGCAGCTCCTTGAGTTGGTAGGGAAACCCATCTCTGGCTGACTTTTTCAGTGGAATATAATTAAAGAGTCCGCTGGAAAAGTCAGTGCTTAAGGGTCTTAAATATCAATTTGATGGCTATAGACAAAATGTAATTGTATTTTATGATATATGATTTTAATGCTGATAAAACAAAGACTGAGGCTGAAACTGCATATCCCGGGCAAGAGGTCAGCATCTTAATGAGGTAATGATCCATGTAGAAGACACATAAATAAAGAAGAAGCGTTGTTACTGTATTACAAGAAAATAGTTAGCCAATATTACAGTATTATTTACTATAGAAACACCTAAATTATTTAGACATACAACTCAAAAATTTCACATTTGCATGAGAAATGTATTGGCCAGCGCATGTCTGGTAAATCTTCCCAAATAAAGAACAGTTAGACATCTTGGACTGCATCAGCTATCATCTGATGGCAATTTAGCCTCCTGGGACAATGGCCATTGTTTTGGGGCTTCCAGTGTAGCCAGCAGATATTTGGGCCAAGACTTCCTCTGCCATGCACCATTCATTGTTGACAGTCCAATCCAATCAGCAACTTGAGACTGTCAGCGGCCACCTAATCTCTAACACGTCTGCATATGAACGTGATGTTTTTTAGGCTAATAATCATCTGTTGGAATTGTTATGCTTCTATTTGAGTCAGTTCAGTACTGTCTTCACAGGCCAAGTAATGGCAGGTCTATTTTATCCAGCTTAGAGCTTGCATTTTTTTTTTTTTTGTAAGGCAAAAGACACCTCGCTAGAAAGTCTTTGGATAGCACGTTTCTCTTTACTATAGGTCCCCCGTGTAGCAAAATTCCAACCTTATCAACTGCCGTGCCTGTTGCCAAGCTATAATTGGTCAGTTGCAGTTTCAGGGAGGGCTTTAGGGAGTGGTCACTTGCGTAGCATCCACATTACAATGATATTATATATTGTTTCTTCAGATGGGCAGTATGTTGATTGAGAATAATAGGGAACTCATGATTGAATCCTGAGCAACACCATAAGAAAAGACCACATCTTTTTTTTTATTTTAGGGGGGGATTTTTATGCCTTTAATCGATAGCACAGCTGAAGTGGGGTGTGACCAATCAGATCGTGAGAGAGGGAGAGAGAAAGATTGGGGGAGTGACAAGCAGCAAAAGGCTGCAAGCGGGAATGATGCTGCAGAGGACTCACAGCCACTCTACTGACTGAGCTACCTGGCCACCAAAAGTACGCTTCTCTAATTAAAACAGAGGACCCGTTGGACAAGAAACAGCCCAATTCAGAGCAACATCTAGGAACCTGTTTACCAGATATTCATGTTTTATTCTCAGTATTTTCAAGCAATGTGTTTAAGGTGTGAGAAAATGCGTTAAGGACGAAGACCAATTGATAAGTTTGGCAAACAGATTTCTGGTAAACCTCCCCAAATCCAATAAGAAGCAGGTAAGATAGATGTAACAGTTAGTAGCATCCAGGGCTGGTGATATACTGGCTCCCATGCAGCAGATGTGTCAATCCTCAGTTTGCTTTAGAAATAAAACTAACAGCTCGTCCAGCTTTTCAGCTGTGTTTTTCAGACATTCATCTCACGCGCATCTGATGAAATAGATATGCCTGTATTTTAATCAAGACAGCTGTCTTCAAAAGCCACATAATCGCTCGTTTCACTTACACAACCCAAACCATATTTTAAAATTTCAAGTCTATGTTCGTTGGTTTTGCGCTTGTATTTTTGATTTTGGAAAGATAAAACTCTTTGTTGGCCGAGTATCGTTCTTACTGTGCAGCAAGTAGAGAAATCCCAGCCTCAACAGACACTCTGCCTGGTTGACTGTTCCAAAGCTATGACCCGTTAGTTGCTGTTTTAGGAAGACCTATGATATAAGATATATGATATAAAAGGGGACCTAGGCTTGAACCCTGAGTGACCCCACAAGAGAAAAAAAAATGAAAAATCAAATTTAAATTCCCCACAGATGCTAAAACCCTAACATGTCCAGTTATCCTCAACTAGCTGGGAACCAGAAGAATCTGCAAGCTCATGTTTCATTTGCTCTGGCAGATATCTTGTTCTCATCAGGCCAATCACAACCATTCATTTAGAAGAGAGTCACCACTCCAGATTTCTCATCACACATCATACTTTTCGGGTGCAAAACACCAGGCTCATAAAACGATTCTGTTAGTGCGTTGCCTATTTCTCGCCTCAAATGTTTTCAGAAACACATTTTGGTGTAGAATCTGAGCAACGACTGATGTGGCCATGATATGACGTTGACTTTAGAGGTTTTGCCATGAAACAGGAAGCTGCTGTAACTTGAGTGTACATGGACAAATCTACCCAAAGCTTCACAGGTTTGATAAGAGTCCCAGCCATAAGACATGCCAGTTTGGTCACAGTCATAGCACCATCAGGAAATGACATGTTTTTGAAGTTGATATGTTCCTCCCGGTTGCCCAAAATTCACCTCAATTGTGGTAAGAGAAGCCCTAAGACCTTGACAAGGTTTTACTGGGACAAATGTGAGGTTTGAGCAAACAGTTTTACCCTTGTGGCGCAGCAAATTTCTAGATTTCACTGAGAAACAGGAAGTTGTTGTATCTTCTGTGTACTTGTTCAGTCCTAGGTGGAACAGGAAGTTGCTGTAATTTGAGCATACAAGGTCAAATCTGCCCAAAACTTCACGTTTGATTAATGGGTGTTGATCGGTGAGTCTCTAGCACCACATGGTGGAAACAGGAAGTGACAGTGAACTTGAAGTGACACTGGACATTGATATTGAGAATTCAGAGCCCTACTGGGTCCAGTACTGAGGCCGTGGCCCTTTCATTGCTGCTTACTGTTTTAAATTGAGAAAGATTGCGACCAGTCTGGCATTTTTCCCTGCTTGAAAATGGACCAAGCATCACCCCAGCTTGCACGTGTCACTCAGTACTATGTCACACACTTCATTGCTCTGACATCTACTGTAGGTCTATCCAATTACATCCAGAGGTATTACACAGTACTGTTTGAAACACCTCTTGGAAATCCAAAATGAACTTAGAGATTCCAGACAATTTGCATTTGCATTTGTGAATTATCCAGTGATGCCAGGCTGGTCCTCAAGAGCAGCTTCACTCTGGAAACAGCTGAATCACCCAGCTTGAAAAGCACATTTTGATTGTTTTTGCAGGTTGACATTGCTGGTAACAGGTTGTTATTATCTAAACACAATCCCCAGTAAGTGCACTCAACTGTTCACAGATTTTGAGGAACAAGTGCTGAAGGCCTTCACTGCAGCTGCCAGAAAGTGTATTTTACCACCTGCAGTCTCATATATAGAGGAAAACGGGAGGTGAAAGGAGGCAGACTTGTTCATTTGCCGTCTGTATGTGTGTGTGTGTGTGTGTGTGTGCGTGTGAGTATGTGTGTTTGTTCCGGAGTGTGTTTGAGTGGGGGTGTCTCTGTGTGGGTGAGGATGGCGAGAGCAACCGCAAATGAGAGTCTGGTCTTCCCTGCAGACTCGTAGTCGTGGCTATAAAAGTTCGAAGAGGAGTTGTGCTGTGTGTGTGTGTGCGTGCGCTGTTGTTTCGGGGACATCACGGTGTCACTGATTTAGTTTTATCACTGCAATAATGGGGAACGCAGCCTCTCTCCTCGCCTCTGTTGCTGTGTTACCTCACCCCCGCTCTGCCTTCGTCATCCGTTCATATCTCTTTACCGTCATAGAGGCCCAAGTAAGAATTTGGACATTCAGTTTTGCCTCTATCAGCATTCAGACATTGAGAGAACTGCCGGTTTCCTCCAAAGCTGATTAGCATTGAACGGCAGTCATGCTGCCAGCCATGTGCTCCTCTCCCTCCTGCTTTTTTCACGTTGTCATTGATTAAAGCTTCTGCACCGTCCACACTATACCAGGCTTTGCCTTTATTTGACCACTGGATGAAAGTTTAAACACCTATATTGGGTTGCACTAGCTATTACTGAACCCATTACTAACTTTGTGTGTTAAGTCCTGAAGTATTCAGTAACTACTAGCTAGTTTACTGACTACTGTGTTGTCTGTCTAAAATCACAGGAAACCTCTGGAACACAAAGCTGTCAGCTATGTTTTTTTCATAGAATGGTGATGTCATGACCTGTCCTGCTCTGACTCCGATTAGCTTTGCTGGTTGGGTCGGTAGCTGTAGGCATGAGGAGTGGGGTAAGCCAATCAGAGGCAGAGCTGGGCGGGACATGCCTTCACCATGCTTGGAAAAAAGTATTGCAATATATACATACAAGGAAAACTTGCCTATGTCTTTGAGAGTTGAGAGCTGAGAGTCAAGCAATTCAGAATGAGCGGGAAATTATGCAGCTAACTGACACTCTTTGGACATTTGGTCTAATGCTAATGCTATTACCATAACATTTTGTAATTAGATGTGTATTGTGTTATTTTTCTCTCAAAATCTCCTCAGTTTAAATGACATGAAAGTGTCAGGTTTATTACCTTGACTCCCCACTAAATGGGTATTACATTAGCAAGCTCTAGTTAGCTTTGTCAAATAAGTTAGCCATGCAAGAGTTATACCTAGCAGTTAGCTGGTGTAAATATTTAGTAACAAATAACTACGTAAGAACTATTTTGTGTGGTTCACCCTGTTTGAATTTAATTATGTGTATCCACTTAGTTAAGACTTATGAATAATGAAGCTAAGTTTAAACTTAATACATAGCTGGTGACAAGCTGCAGTACACCTTCCAAAAATAACTAACTATTGTCTTTGTAAATGTAAACATTTTCTTACTTTTATTATGTACACATAAATATACATCTCAGACTTAGTAGGCTAATTATGCAGTTTATAATGAGAAATATATATTGGATCATACTAACCAGTAATATAGCCTAATTTTATTGCTATCTTTTTTTGTACTTAGAGGTATTTTGTTTTACTTTTGAAAAATGCATTTTCAAAGCTTCCCAGTTTGCATCATTAAAGAGTATCCATACCCAGACCCTTATTCTGTACTACCTACTGTATTCTTCTTCATTAATGGGTCATGCATTAGCTAGATAATTTTAGTTCTGTCATTTGGTTCATTTAAACCTGACAGCAGCTGGGGGTAAAGATTTAGTAACAACTAATCTCTTTGTAAGAACTAGTTTATTTTGTGATAGGGCTGGGCAATATAACTAAAAGAGTTATCAGGATAAAATGTGAAATTTCTGTTGATATGGATAAGTACTGGTAATTATTTTTATTGATAAAACGAGGGGGAAAAGGTCAATTTTAACAAACCTAATTGAATTTACTCACTTTATTATTTTTCAAGGCACACAGGTACTTGACTTGATAGACTTTTAAAAAAGACTGCCTTACCTGTCCTTTTTTATTAACCATTTCCTCACTGTCTGCACATGTTGTGTCACATGTCAGTGGTACAACCAAACAACATGATTGGCTGTGTGTGTCATAGCACGCTCAGTTATCAAGGGATATGTTGATAAGACAGGGTGTATTTGTTAATGTGATTACATGACAGTTCAGGTCTCGCAATTTCATGCTAAATAGGTGATATTTACCAAGTAATATATTGAAATTTCTTATAAATTACCCACAAATCTAATGGTTACTTATGTGATAAGTAGCAAGTACCACTTTCATGCAGTTGATGGTAAATTATAAACATATTTTAAATTTCTCTGAATTTACCCACAGATTATCCCCACATTTTTTTTGAGGTATGTGATAATTCGCAAGTGTCATTTTTATGCAAGTAGGTAGTATTTACCATTTCACATATTTGAACTGTCTTTGAAATTAACTGCAAACTTACCCCAAATTGCCACCAACTACATGAAAAAAAAAATCACAAACTTAACCATGAGTTTTGTGGGTAATTTCTAAGACATTTCAAATATATCACTTAGTAATTACCACCTACACACCATGAAATTATGAAACCTGGAAATTGAAGCATTACCCAATTTTCTTCTTGCTATTGATGAGGTGTCTTGCTGGTGCATATCACTATTGTTTTACTACCCAGGCCTATGTGGTGCATCCCATTTTAATTTAGCTTTATTTGAAATTTCCACATTAAATGCTTGAATTATAAATATTAATAATATAAATATTATAGGTTGAAAGTACAACCAGCACCTTAAATCAGACTGTATCTTTATTTTGTTGAGACAAACACTAAGCTATGAGCCAAAATAGAAACCATTCCCCTGAAGGCAACATTCAATCTCCTCCTGTCATGTTTCATAAAACAATATTATTTTTTATAGTCATTTGCTTTGATTAAGTCACCATGTCAAATGTCCTGATAGATTTAAGAAAATCTGGGAAAAAGCAACACTTTCATATTCACTAACACAAAGAGGTGCAGGCTGCTGCCCTTGCTGTTCTCGTTGCTCAGTTCAAGAACGCTGCCCAGCGGAGCGTCTGTCTCGGTTTGACATGGGTGTGAATACATATCAGCCCAGTGAGCGTGTTGCCATTTTTGATCTTTGCTTGCACTCTTTCAGTTCCCTCTCTCTCAGCCCTTCTAATTGGGATTCTTCTCACTTTTGAGCACGGAGCTTTCAAAGACAAAGGGAGTCTCACGGAGAGACAAGACAGGTGTGAAATCTCCCAAGTGTTTGTCATTGATAAAATGAGCTCTGCTCTTACTAGAAAGCAGACCTGATCAAAATATATAGTACCAACACTATAGTCTCAAGACTTCTTAAATCAGGTCTGTGTGAAGGGTCTTACCGGTGTTTTTGAATGTTTTATAACATTTACTACAATGACGCTAATATGCCATATTCTTTTATATGTTGATGATGAACATGTTTATTACATCTGTGTATCTTTACCCTAGATGTGACGTTCAAACCATTAAAAAAGTGCAAAAGGGAAAAAAAAAGTTCATCATCATTCTCTTTATTTGGAGAAAATTAATCAATCCACAAGTTGTTGGCTCCAGCCTCACTTCACTGTGAGGATTTCCGCCTTTTTGCTGCTTTATATAATTGAAAATTCAATATCTTTTGGTTTCGGAAAACCAATATGAAGATGTCCTGTTTCGCTCCGGAAACTTAAGATGGGCATTTTTCACAATCCACAATGTCCATTAATCATCAAAATTCTCACGGTGTCCTGGCGGCCCAGTGGTTGGGACTCGTGCCATGAGGCCCTGGAATCCCTGGTTTGGTTCCAACCGGTTGCATGTCGAAGGCGTCTCTCTCCACGTTTTGAATTGAATAAGTAATATATGTCATATTCCCTTTTTTATGTGTAAGGTTACATGAGGCTGACACTTAACTTCAGTTTGGCAGTGAAATGTTCCGTGTCAGTTGATGTTGATGGACTGTGTTGGGGGTCACATCCAGTCAGCTTTCACCTTCTGGGAAGTTGTTCATGTTGTTCAATCCATGCTCCAGAGCCTTGGACTTCTGTAATAGCATCCTCCAACCATTGTGAAGCGCTGTAGTATTGTGGCTCGTGATGTTCACGTGTGCTGTAGATAGTGCTGAGAGCCTTAGTTTCCCATGATGCATGACAGAGTAGTTTAAGTTTGCTATTTTATGTTCCAAAATGCAAATGTTACTTTTAACCAGTTTTAACCATTAGTGGAGTGCACATAGTCCCGCCCTCTGGCAAACCATGTCCCTGCTATGGGCCGATGCTTCTCCGATGCATTTACAGACGTCAGGAGTAGAATGCCGACGTACGATCTGAGGTCGACGTCGGTGAGATGTATGCGTGTTATCTGGGATATGTTGCTCCAAAACCTGTATGTACCTATCAGCATCAATAGTGCCTTCACAGATGTGCAATTTACCCATGATGCCATGGGAACTAACACACATCCATAAAATCACAGATGCTGGCTTCTGAACCACAGATCCTTATCCTCTTCAGCCCCGGAGCACACGACGCCAGTGTTTTCTAAAAACAAATTAAAATGTGAACTTTAGATGAGCAGATGAGCATTTTAGACAGCATTCCAACTTTTTTAGGAATTTTGGGGGGATTTGTAAATCACTGAACATGAGTAAATTACATCAGTGTCAACTTGTCCTGATACTATAATTCACATAGCACTTGCTGTCTGTGTATCAATACATTCATGCCACACAAAACATCACAATACTATGCTGTAGTTTTGATAGTTTTTCTCCCCTACACCACATGTCCTGACATGTCAAGACAAGTCCTCAACTGAATCACTGATTGCTTGTGCATTGCTAATGTTAATTACATTAGATAATATATAGTATAAAAGGACTTTACTGATACAATATAATTGTATGTTAATAAACATTTTGTGAGACACGTGCTAGTAAATATGCTGTCAACTGACTTTTGTTAAAATCCTTTGTTATAATTCACCTCCACCTGCCAGAAATCAATCACGGTAATGAATCCCAGTGCTTTTCCAATCATGTCTACAAAATGACACGCTACTTAACATCCTATTTGCCAGCTGAGGAAGGGAAACACGTGCGGATGCCCCTGGTGTAATGCTGGAAAAACCCTGGGCGTGAATCTCCCCTCTCCCCACACCCTCTAAACCAACTGACACTAACTAATTGACTCGCCGCACAGCTTAATAAAACTAAAAGCAGGAAGAGCCATCTAGCCGACTCATTACATAGGACTAATCCTTTATAGTTAATTAACTTCTTTCCTCCGTGTCAGACTAGGGGAAATTTATAATGCCGTCAAGGTTAGCAATCCCCCCCTTCACTTCACTGTCCACCTGCTGGGTTTGAAAGGAATATTTCAAAGCAGAGAAATGTGCAGATAGGCCGAATCCAGTGTTCACTCTCACTGAAATATTTACATGGTGGAGGAACATTAAATTGATTCCCATGTTCAGAAATTCATAACACATTCCCTCGCAGCAGTTTTTCCCCTCCATCAGAAATGCAGCTCCGGCATTTCACAAATAAATGAACAGTGTGCGTGGGTGGGCGGGTGTTCCTGTGTGGGAGATTTTGCACTATGGAGCATATGCCTTTGAACGCCATGTATTCATGTCTATATTTTTGACTGGTGAAAATCCCACAGATTTGACTCACATGAATGGGCCTGCTGCTGCAGACAGATTTGGATGCCATTTACTGATGCATGCTAGAGAGGACAGTGGACAACTCTATCTCAGATATGAAGAGAAAAGGAAAGCCTGCGTCTC
This sequence comes from Lutjanus erythropterus, assembly GCA_020091685.1. NCBI lineage: Eukaryota > Metazoa > Chordata > Actinopteri > Lutjaniformes > Lutjanidae > Lutjanus > Lutjanus erythropterus. Next base: position 6,420,857 of record CM034604.1, on the reverse strand, counting down.
TATTAGAGGAGCCAAACCAAGGCCGTTCAAATTTCGGGTTTAATTTAATTTTTAATCTGTCTTGTCATGCTGAAATTGTTTAGCAGCCTTGCCAGTGCTGGTACAAAAATACCCAACACATCAGTGCATTTTTTCATTCTCCTTGACAGTGTATTGAAGAGTGTACTCAACATGGCAGCTCCTAAGGAGCAACATTTCTTATTCTTCGTGTACTAGTAGTGATGTCACGGTGATTTTGTTGATGTAATAGTTACATGCTAGGGTAGTGATACCAGGAATATGGGCATGGGCACTCAAAGCTTGTGCACAATGCATCTTGGTACATATAGGCACTGTTGGCATGGCTTCACAAGCAGGAGAAAATTTGTTGACATACACATATATATATAGCACGCACTGAGGAATTTATTGCATCAGTTGACTACATTTACCATCAACAGGGATTGAACATTCACATAAAAAGTCCCTTTAAGGTCAGCAATTGGATGCTTCTTATCAAAATACCCCTTAGGAGTTCAACTTAACTTCTTTTTCTTTTTTGGACTTGTCACTCTCTGACTGCTTTCAGTCTTGGCAAGTGACTGGTCCAGATCCTCTGGCAAGCCTGGCATTTCAGGCCGTCAGGACACCTTAAAAAACAGAAAAGTTGAAACAACAAGCAGACTTGGCACCTTCAGTTCGCTGTAGCAGCTGTTTTATTTAGGCAATCACTTCTACCTGTTTTCCACTCTGACTCTTTCAGTGTAGTGGCTCTTACACACTCCAGCCAGCCAACCCACCAAATCCAACAACCAATAGCTTCAGCCTTGAAATAAAAGGGTGTTTCCACACAAAGAACAGGATATTTTATAGCAGTTGTTTTGTGCTGAGAGTGTCTTGCCCATCAAAGCACTGGAAATGTTCCAGAGGCTAGTCACCTAACCTTGTATATGCAGTAAATTTGGGACATCTGAAATAACTGTTCCCACCCAACAAGTCTATAACACAATATGTATTGCATGTGGGCCACGGAAATGGTAATAGGTACAACAAGAAGTCCTTTTCTGGCTGTAATGATGCTGAAAGAATGTGGTTTCATGTATTTTGGGGTCAACTTTTGTAGCATGCTTTGGTTTGTTGCAAACTAGGGTAATGTTGACATATACAGGAAAATTATATTATATTATGGGGGCAAATGCAACAAAGGCCCCATGCTGAAATCAAACAAGGGGTTATGTGGTATGTGGCTTGACCATTAGGGGTGCCCATATTATATTATTTTCAGAGCAGTTGTTATGGTAGCATAAACATTTCAAAATGAGATCCAAATGGGAAGAAATACGAATTTGCCTTTGTTTCTTATTTGCACAACATTTTGTTTGTCTGTTGAATTGATAAAATCATGTTTTGTAATTCAGATATGGCATAGCAGTAACAAAAATTGATTAGGAATCTGGTGTATTCTAACAAACTTACTCAGTGGTACAAGAAACCACTGCTTCAGAACTTCCTCTGAGAAATGGACCATTTCACTTGCTTGGAATGATTATATCGTGCAAATAGAACAATTTTCCAGACCATGTCATTTTCGATGTACACAGTGCTAACACATCAGTGCAAACATAATTCTTACTGAAGTTTCTCTCTCTCTTTTCTTCTAGGCCATGGAACTAAAGGGGTGTTCGAGCTGCTGGCAGGCTGGAGGAGAACAAGGGAAAACCTCCCCTTCAAGGAGCGCGTAGCGGACGCTTTCGCTGATGTGATGGTGTGCTACACGATGACCAGCTCGCTGTACATCATCACCTTTGGCATGGGAGCTAGCCCTTTTACCAACATCGAGTCTGTGAAAATCTTCTGCCAGAGCATGTGCGTTGCCATTCTGGTCAACTACTTCTACGTTTTCTCTTTCTACGGCTCCTGCCTGGTGTTTGCCGGACAGCTGGAGCAGAACCGCTACCACAGTGTTTTCTGTTGTAAAATCCCCTCAGTGGAGTACCTGGACCGCCAGCCCACATGGTTTAAAACCATGATGAGTGACGGCCACGACTTGTCCACGCACCACGACAGCGTCCCCTACCAGAATCACTTCATCCAGCACTTCCTGCGCGAGCACTACACAGAATGGATTACCAACACCTACGTCAAACCCTTTGTGGTCATTCTGTATCTCATCTACGCCTCTTTCTCATTCATGGGATGTTTACAAATCAGTGATGGATCAAATATCGTGAACCTGCTGGCAAGTAACTCTCCGAGTGTTTCGTATGCTCTGACCCAGCAGAAATACTTCAGTAACTATAGTCCTGTGATTGGGTTTTACATTTACGAGCCCATCGAGTACTGGAACTCCACGGTGCAGGAGCACCTGAAGACTCTGAGTCATGGCTTCAACAAGATTTCCTGGATGGACAACTTTTTCCACTACCTGAGGGTGGTGAATGTGAGCGCATCAACCAAGAGCGATTTCATCACCATCCTCAAGGGCTCCTTCCTGCGCAGCCCGGAGTACCAGCACTTCACTGAGGACATCATATTCTCCATGAACCGCGAGACTGAAGAGTACGATATCATTGCCTCACGGATGTACTTGGTGGCACGGACGACAGAGAAGAAGCGCGAAGAGGTGGTGGAGCTTCTTGAAAAGCTTCGTCCATTGATGCTGATCAACAGCATCAAGTTCATTGCCTTCAATCCAACATTTGTGTTCATGGACCGCTACAGCTCGTCCGTCATCTCGCCCATCCTGACCTCAGGATTCAGCGTACTCACAATCCTCATCCTCACTTTTTTCCTGGTCATCAACCCCTTAGGTAACTTCTGGCTCATCCTCACCGTAACGTCCGTGGAGCTGGGTGTCTTGGGTTTGATGACCCTCTGGAACGTTGGCATGGACAGCATCTCAATCCTGTGCCTTATTTATACCCTCAACTTCGCCATGGATCACTGTGCACCACACTTGTACACTTTTGTGCTGGCCACCGAGCACACTAGGACGCAGTGCATCAAGTTGGCACTGGAGGAGCACGGGGCGGCCATCCTGCAGAACACTTCCTGCTTTGTGATTGGGATCATGCCCCTGGTGTTTGTGCCTTCCAATCTGACCTACACACTGTTCAAGTGCTCCCTCCTCACCGCGGGCTGCACCGTGCTGCACTGCTTCGTCATCCTGCCCGTCTTCCTAACCTTCTTCCCGCCATCCAAAAAGAGACACAAGAAAAAGAAACGGGCGAAGCGTAAAGAGCGGGAGAGGGAGCGGGAACGGGAAAGGGAGAGGGAAAGAGAAAGGGAGGAGATAGAGTGCATCGAAGTCAGGGAGAATCCTGATCATGTGACAAACGTCTGAGTGGTTTGTAATTTTAGCAATGAGTATCAGTGGATATCCGTCAGTTATTGGTGGATTAGAGGTGTTCTCCAAAGGTGAGGCACCTCTCAAGGTGCAGGAGTGTGCGAGATGTCCCCTGAGGAGTGGGCACTGGTCACTCCCAACCAATAGCAGCTAAGCTGGCCAGAGTAGAACGCAGCCCCACTGGTCGGTCATTCAGTCCTTCAGTCTGGACAGTGTATCTCATTTGCACAAACTGCAACATGCTCATGGTTCTAAAGCTCTTTCCCAACTATTTGGTATATAAAAACAAGTTAGTTACCGGAACCTATGCTTGCTAAATCTGTAAGTAAATTCTAAACGTACAGTATGTTAGTCCATTTAAATATTAGCAATTCTATGTTCATCTCCTGCAGCCCTTATCTCAAAAGAAGCGAGTGAGGAGCAAAAGCAGTCTGTTAAGCCAAGGACACTCAGACAAGTTGGTAAAAGGGGTTCGTGCGATCATACAAAGATGTACAAACTAAATTGTGCAGGAGATGACTGTGCACACACCTCGATAAGAGCATAAAGAAATGAAACCAAATTCAGTGGAAAGAGAGAAACTGTGGAAAGAAAGCACACCGCATGCTTTTCTGTAACATTAAAAATAGCTAAACAGCTGAACTGGGCAGATGGCATACACTGTGTCCATTATGAAGAATTATCTTGCACATTGCATCGTGTGAATAGAACTGTCTAGGTTTATAGTAGCAGGAGACCAATATTTCTGCTTTATCCCAGAGGTCACGTAAGGTGTTAGGCAATGGCAAAAAGAACTGCAGTGGGCTGCAGCGTATGAAGAGCAAGTGATAAGTGACTGTCGTGCAGCAGTATTTGAAAAGGCAGTAAGCCTGAGTATGACTTAAGTAAATCCTAAACTGCTTTTGCACCAGACCAGTAAAAACCAAAAGTGAGGCTCGAAATATTGAACTTTCTAGCAGGTCAGTAACAATGGAAAGTTTCTGTGAGGGTATGAATGTCTCTGTGATCCACTTAAAAAGGCTTAATGGCATGGCACTGGTAAATCGGAAGGTCTGAATGTGACTCAAAACTAGCAGTGGTGCCAAATAGTGTACAGAATTTTTTTTCTTTTCTTTTTTTTTTTTTTTTTGTTTGACAGATTTCTATAAAAACAAAAAAGTCTCAGTAAGTTTGAACTTTCACATAAATCAACCATGAATCATGAATTATTCAAGCTAATTTAGTGGTTGCTATTTAATGTTGTTCAGGTTTGTGAAGCAAATTATGAAGCAGGCTTTAAATTAAACAGCGATGCACTTTTTGTAATGTACACTGTCTCTAAATAGTGTGAAGACCTGATAAAGAGCCGAAGTCTGACTAGAACTTCCGGGCTTCGTTCCCCAAGTAAGAAAATCACAGTTGAAATCATATGGATGTTTGTAATAATCCTGTGTACATTACCTGACTTGCACCAAACAGCAGACAAAGTTAGCAACTAGCTGGTGCATGGCTGGAGCATTTAGCAGCCATAAAGCTAAATATGTCCCTAAGGAGTTGGTAGAGACCAAAATAGAGCTAAAAAAAAGAGTGAATATTTGACTTTGTCAGGCCATCAGGAACACAAACACATCTGCTGGAAGTGCTAACACATTTGCCACAGCAGCAAGGGTAATCGTATGTCAAGATTTCAGGATGTTTCATTGCCCCCAAGTGACCAAAATCAGTTAGTTGCTTTAATGTACACCATTTCCCCCTAAGACCATTGTTGGTTAATATCAACAGTTTAACTGCATAAATATGATGGATATTAGCTAAGGAAAAACAGAAACGATCATGCTCAGTATACTAGAAAGTAGAGGTCTTCATGGATCTGAAAATTCATTCATGAAACCAAAACACCTGAAAATATACTACCCAGAACTGAACCTGCCTGTTATTTGAAAACCGGGAGCCTGACCAATGCAGAACTGAGAAATTGTGGACCTGAAACTGGCCTGGAGACACAGACCTGATCAGCTCAGCTGATTATTAAGAAATTGCTGTTAATTTACAAGTTTTAAAACCAAACTTTGTGTTGTAAATAATGTAATGTTAATAGCCCTCTCCTCTGTGCCTGGCCACAATGCTTATAAACCATCTTGCTCACCAACAGAGTTAGTAAATTCCAGCTGTCATTTGTATACGGGATACATGTAGGTGCTAAATGGGCTGAAAAAGGGCCCTATATAGGATTCTCCCCAGGTTCCATAATGGCTCTAGATCAGTTACCCACATTGTGACCAAGTAGGACCCACATGTGGACCCCACCTGGGTTCATGAAGGTGGGACATAATCAGGTGATCCAGGTCCCAGAAAAGATGGAAACCACATGGCTAACCCATGTCATGATGCCAGATAACAAACGTGACTCATTTTGAATCAGCTTTGAAGGTTTATTACAGCTAGAATAATAATAAAAGACAACTGACTGTGCCCTTTAATGATAATTGCTTCTTTGTTGCCACAGTTGCTAACATTGCTAATTTGCTATCATCTGTGCTGACCTCTGACCTCTGCTCTCTGACCTTTCAGCTCCAGAGTACAGGGACTCACTTGCACAGATCACTTGGTACCACCCTGTGGCCACAGATGCATGTCATCATCAGTGCTGTCTGATCACAACCGGGTTTTGTTGGATCCACTCGGGTATTATGTTTAATGTAAAACAGACCAGGGACCAGGGAACAGGACCCAACCCGGACCACATAAAACTTGTATCCGAATCTGTATGGGTCCCAGGTTTGGATCTCAGTTGCTGGGGTTCGGGTGGACCCGTGAAGATCTCTAAGAGAAAGATTGTCATAGTGTTAACAGTTTTTTTTAAATGCTAATAGTCATTGTTTACCTTTGTTGCAGTCATGAAGGGTTCAAATAGCAAATAGCAAGTACTATAAAAGATACTAATCAACCTTAAAATATGGAGCACATGAAACATGAACATTAAAGCATTTCAAAAAGGCCAGCTGAAGACACCCTAATGTGAGATTCCATTGACTTGTGGAAACTAATGGAACAGCATCTTAGTCAGGAAGTGACGTCAAGACTTCGGCTCTCTATTGAGAAGGTTGCAAAAATGAAGGTGCAGACCACTACTGCCACCTGTAGGCCAGTGGCTGGTCTTGTTCATGTAGTACCTGAGCATATGTTGCCCTTAATACTTCAAATGACATTCCATCAAAAGTACCCTTCCTCAGTATTCAGTCTTAGAAGTCTTTAAATGGCTGTTGTCTCCCCAGAGGGTAAACAGTATTATCTACGTGTGCCAAGCCCCGATAAGAATCTCCGCTGCGGTCCCAAAACAAACACACTCAAGGTCAGCAGCCCCGACAGATACCAATCTCTCACTGACCTCCGGCAGGCAGATCTTAGCTGGTGGCATGTGATAGAGAGGACCCATATGTGAGCAGATGTGGCCGATTGCAGATCAGTCAATACCTTCTGAGGGGATTGGCTGGTTCTCAAGGGGCTGTCATTGTGGGGACAGTGCTGTCTGGTTTCTTTGTGCTGCCACTGAGAACGTGACACACAGGACAGCTAACCAGGCAGCGGGGGGGAGATCAGAATGTTCATACTGGACCAAATGTCAGTGAGAAATATGTGTTGATGTTTGACAAAGGAGTGTGCGAGGGAAGTGAGAAATCACTAGTTATCAAAAAGGCTATTAAACCCACTTCTTGTGTAAATTAATATCAACAAACAAGGTGGAAAAGAATCATCTTGTAGCTGTCATACTTTACCACAAACAAATGTGATGCTTTTGTGGAGTTTAAAAAGTAAAAAGTGCTGAATTGTCAATGAAAAAACCTTATAACTTTCATCAACCAAACATTGCCCTACTTAGAAATGACAAGTTTTTGGTGAGCTACTTCCTGCAGCAGCTGCAGTGAACGTCACATTATGTAAAAGCCATGTCATGTATGTATAGCAAGAAGGCATGAAATGTTTGAAACACGGGAAAGAAATGCAAATCTTAAATAATTTACTTCCCAAAATGGACTGTGTTTGCATGGCACTGTATTGTATGTATGCATGTATTTAATTTTCCTGTATGAAGTCTGCGTATTTTTCATTTCTGCTACGCTGTACTGACTTATGTTTGTTGTTTCGATGCATATTCTGTAACACCATGTGCTGCAAAAGAACAAAACGAGTCATATCTGTTCCAAAACAAAAAGCCAGAGGATATTTCATGTGTAAAATAACTGTAAATGACTCTTTTTCTATATTTTCTAAGAAAAAATATACTATAGAAAGATTTTTAATGACAGAATTTTCTTAAAAAAAAGAATAAAAAGGGAAAAAAGTTGAACACAGTAGGCCAGTAATAAACAGTGGAATGTTACCAGTATACTAGATCTTATTCCTTGCACACTGCAGTGTCAATGTTTGTTGATGATTCACGTTTTTATATGGGAAACTGTGGCCACCATTTTATTGTTTGTTTGTGTGTCTTGACTCCTTTATATTCAAACTTGGCCCTCACATTTAAGGAAATACTTCATTACTTACTCAACAGCCCTTTTCTAGACAACAGAACAGTCTATTAGGCTTTGTAATGATCACTTTTAACAAAAATGTAGGCTAGAAATTTACAGAATATAGACAGAATCTCCAATTTATGTCTGAAATACATCTATTACAGTTTGCTGCTAAGCTTAACCTGCCGTATAGCAAAGGTTTCAATATTTAGCTTTATTGTTAACTCTTCTGGAATATCATTCCTAAATATACTTGGTGTCTTCTTAGGCAAGCTGTCATTGTTGCCTAGAAGGCTAATGCTGTTATCTATAGCCACGTTCACCACTTTTCAGCTTTCTTACAGTTAGCATCATTCCCAGTGCCAATGTCTGATTAGGCAACTGTGTATTTAAATAGAATCATTAGAAAATAATAGAAATTATTATTCGATGGCAACACACTGAGTCTTAACAATGGGTTACTGAAACAGCATGAGATATAGGACATTTAAAACACATCTTTACACTGTCTTCAGGCTTCTTTTGTGAAAGTATGAGCTTGGCATTACATATTGTTCCTATTATCAACAAATCCTGTGAAAAGACTGAGACCAACAATGTATTAATCTGTCCCTCAACACACCAATGCCCACTGGTTCCAAGAATTTGCAACAATAAATATGCAACATGCAATTACACTTTAAAAATAACTAACTACTTGGTTAGTTTCAGGAAGGGATCTTGGTTCCTACTTCCTTAAAACAATCAACTTGTTTCCACCACAACAGCTTTCCCCAGGGACTGGGAACCTTTGCAGGAACTGCGTATGTTTCCACTGCAGGGAACAGGGTCTAAATTAAGCTCCAGGGACATTATTTTACCCCTCAGAATGTCTCTGCTTGAGGATACCACTTTCCAAAAGTACAGGAACTTGTTGCACGGAACTTTTTTCTGATCGGTTGAGTGCTCACAGCATTTTATTTCAGCTGGAAACCAGTTGAGATTTTGTTCATTGTAGTTCAACAAATAAACTTGGAATTACAGGACAAACCATTTGACAGATGGCCAAATTGAGCACAGACGATGAAATCACTTTATATGGCATCATTGTTGCTGTACAGTCTTGTTGTATAGGCTTTTTCATACATCAGCGGGCTGAAATTGCTTAATTTTTGTGGGTCGTTTGACCGCAGTGGAAACGCAAACTACTATAAGCTGAAAGAACCTTTTAGTTCTGTTAAAAGTTGTTCCTGGGACAAGTTCCAAGTACTTTGAGTGGGAACGGGAACCAAACCCAGTGTGAAAGTCCTGTCTACTTACTCATCTTTATTGCTCTTCATAGTATGTTAGTCCTTATCAGTTAGTACTTATTACTGTCACGAAAAATATTGACAATCTGTGTCCATGTACACGAATCTATTGATTGCATTCAACTGCCATGATACTGGGCTGGTTCACGGTAATGAAGGGACACGTTACCCAGTACAACAGCTTGGCCCATTGATGTGTTTTTAATAGTTTTTGGACAACAATAAAGCTCAGTGGCACAGAGGAATAAGATTTATTAAGCTCTGACAATGCTTAACAGCAACAATCAATAGTAATAGCGTTGATTCATTGGTGGTTTTGGTATTTTCATGGGATTTGATGACAATAAGATTCACAACATTGCCAGCCTTATTCTTTAAAAAACACATACCAGATACTCTACCAGATACACTGGCTTTGTATGTTATTTTCAGTATTTTCTGTGCATTTTTCTGTGCACAAATATGGTTTGACTCCTATGCATTTGTAGTAAAATGAGGTTGTCTGAGTCACATTTATTCACCTGCTTTATCATTGTGTAAAAACTAAGCTTCATCCATAAATGCAACATTTTGTCTGAGATAATGGTGACCATTTTGTAGTCAATCATACCTCTTCAAGTGTTGCACATTTTCTAATGTTACACATCAGTTTCATTGGATCTATTATTTAAGCTCCTGCTATATGGTGTGTTTTTCTATGGGGATATCATAAGTGAAATGTATTTGATACTGTGACATTACAGCTAAAATATTCATATGACAGATGAGCTTCAAATGGAACATTAGGTGAGGTTGCCTCAGAATCTATTTTTCTCTAATGAATTCAGTGCATGAGCATCAAAAAGCAAAAACAGAATTAAAATAGGAATTAAATATGCTGAAATCTTTGATGGCATTTTGAAAGTCGATGTTCGAGCAGGTAGATGGGTGTACTGTAAGTCTCACAGAGTCCTTTGACCACGCACCAGCACATTTTTCAGTTTGTACAACCAGGGACAGCACAATATTTCCACAATACAGGGCAATAAAAATATGCAATCACCACCTCGCTCGTTGAATAATCTACATGGCAGATCTGTTGCGACCACAGTCTCAGAGGACAAATTACTGTTTTATTGTAACTCATCTATCTTGTATGTCAGCTAACTGAGCCAACAAAAACAGGCTTGCGTCGCCCCCATTCATCAAACCTCTTATTTAATGGCATCTGGTTCGGGATTTTTCAGAATGTTGCAACATTGTGCAGACGCTTAAAGGGAGGTGAGGTTATTTTAGTAACCTTAGACCCATTTGAGTTAAACTTCTGTTGGCTGAACAGGCTATGTTTGATTCATACACTGTTAATACAGCAACATACAAGAGCCTTTCTATCTTCATTATTCATATGAAATACTACAAAATGGCAATACCTCTAGGTTTGCATTGCTGGCAAAAGCTATTTTTGTGCTTCTGTTTCCCCATCTATGCCCATACTACATTGAGAGTCTTGTATATTTTGACTTTTGGGACTGAAACACTTCAAAAAAGTAGAGCATAATGTGTCCAAGTAACTCCAGTGTGAGTACACTCAGTTGTTTGTTCTTCTTACTGTAACCATGTGTATTTGGAGGATTCTGGTTGGTTTGATTTAGCCAAAGTCTAAGCCTTATATACTGTGTCTTAAAAGGGTATACCACTCAGTTTAAGAAGGTACATACGATATGTGATATCTGGTTTCTTTGGAAAGTACAGTCAGTCTTATTAGCATGATCATCTTTCCCTCAAACCACAAAACAGACAGAAAATGTGTTGGAAATGTTCGCATATTGTTACTGAGTAATGCTTCCATGCATAAAACCTGAAAATCCAAGTTAATGTATCTGCAGAATTCACAGAGATAGACAATGACTATTTCTAAGATCAAAGAAAGACACTTCAGATAGTCACTCCAGCTCAAAGTGTGTGCTTTGTGGAGGAATTAACATTTACAAGGACATTTTAATATGTCTATTTGGTAATTTGAGTGAAGTAATAACAGATAAAATATCCAAGTCTCTTCTGCGGTTGGTTCAAATTGTACCATATTATTACTTCCTCTGGAGCATTGTTAGCAAACCGCAACTTAAACCGTTTTCCTCTTTTTGTCAGTCAGCAGGTGTTACTGTCAGTTGTCAGGAGGTTCAGTGTTGCTCTTAAGCTCTGAGTCGTAGTCTGTGGGAGGCCTACTTTTTAAGCTAACCTTGTAGGCTTAAAAGCTCAGTATTTGTGCAGCTACATCACATTATACCAAAAATAAAAATTAAGAGTGGTTTAACTTTACAGACTTACATATCTACAGAGCCCCAGGTGGCCATAAAGAGAAAATGATACACATCAAAGCCACGTTTTTCTACATCAAGCACTCTAAATGCTATTCAACACATTTTTAAGTCACTTTGTCGCCATAAAATGCAATTCGTTCCCACCTTTTCAGTAGTTTTTGTGGGAACAACATACTATTTGCTCCCATGTTTTGGCTAACTCGTACACGTGAGATATGTGTATATACAGAGAGCCAGCAAAGCAGCCTTGAAGTCTTGAAGTCTCTGAAGCATGAATTGCAGTGCTCTTGTTTCAAGTATTATTCGAGTCAAGTTTTACACACCCACCCATTCTTGCAAGTAGATGTAATGAGCTACAAGTGTGCCAACTGTACACTTACAATTAAGGACTATCAACTATAAAATCAACATTAACTTGGCACCAATTTATTCACAATAATAAAGCCGTTGTAGGCTATCAACATGCAACTACAGTAAGTCAAGTATACCCACCGTGCAAAAAGATGCGAATAGAAGATGTTTTTCCTAGAACAGTATTTACAATGAAGCTATGTAACTTTTGTTAAACAGCACTCGCCCTGTCCAGTGACAGTTATGGGATCATTATAACACAGGTCATTATAAGAAAGTCAACAAGTCAGTAAGCTGACTCATTATGTCAGTTATACAGCAACAGTAACTAACTTATATTAGCCACCAGAAGCCCCTGGTCATACCAGAAGGGTTACATTCATGAAACCTGTGTGTATTAAACAGAGTTAATGCGTTAAACTTTTTGAGAAGTTGTTTCTTTGCCTCACACACCTCTTTTGAAATATTACAAAAATGTAGACTAGGAAATATCTGTTTGCTAACATTAGCTCCAGGTCATGCCAGAGCAATAAATGTGTATTGAACCAAGTAAGGTTAAATTTCATTACTATTTAACTTTTAATTTGTGAGAGAGAAAAAAAAAATGTTATTTTGTTTATCAGTAAGTGTCATAGCTTCACTTTAAATGTAAGCCAAAGTTATTTTTCCTGGACAGATGAACCTTTAAATAAAATTGTCAGTGAAGATTCTCAGTCATCCAAGTCATGGTATTTTCTAGGTGTTGTATGAGGGCAACTGGACTTGCTTGAGGGTCATGAAGACGTTTTACAACTCATCCAAAAAGCTTCTTCAGTTCTAGAGAACTGGAAAAGCCATTAGCCTCCAAGAACATCTAGCAAGTCCAGTTGCTTTCGTAGAGCTCCTAAAGAAGTTCAAGCAAAGTTCTGCAGATGTTCTGTGGGGGGATTTTAACCTAGTCCAAATAATTTGATCGTTGTCATAAAAACAGACCTTTTGAGACTACAATTATGCTCACAACAATCTTTGAAGGTCATAAGAAGGCAATACAAAGGTCCATTAATCACCAGATTGATTAAGATTGAGAAATCACACAAAACTAAATTTTTATACAGTTAATCAGACAACTTAAAATGTAGCTCATATTAAAAAAACTCTTTACTGAGCTGCTCCAAACTTCACATTTCTGGTTTTGAGGTAGTCCTGATCATGATGACTGATCTGACTTCCTGTGCCTGAGAGAAGCGGTTTCTCAAACTGGGTGGTATTCCTCTTTAAGTGTCGTGAGCGCCTGGCGGCTTCATAAGTTTGTGCTCTTCATATGAGCGGTGGCACTGCCTTACATATGTTTTCCAGTGTTTCAGTCCAGATGTGGAGGTGGAGTATTTTTCTTATATTGTGACTGAGATGTCAGTGTGAAGTACATCTTTAGAGCCAGGTGCAGCAAAAATACACTGTGATGAGATAACAATGCTGTCAGTTGTTTGCGCGTTGTTTCAATAGGTGCGTGCATTGTGTTGGAGGGTGATTTGTCATTTTTATGATATTGTTACGGTACTGTGGAGCTTTTCAATGCTGTTCATTCTTAATGCCTTTCTCATAACTATTCAGCTCACAACAATCACATGAAGTTGTACCTATGTTGTTGCTATGAAAATGAGAGAAGAGGATGCATGTTTGTGCCCAGAAATTATGGTCACATGTTGGGATTTTCCAAAGGGATGAATTGTAATCCCCTTCTCACCACCTCTAGTTAACATCCCCTATGTCGTGTAAATGCTAATGTCACTCAGCTGTTGGAGCGGTGTACAGCTCTGCGTGACGGTGTATCGTTCACAAACACATGTGCGCACATGTTGCCAAGGTATACTGTTCAAAGAACAGGTCTTTGTGTTGCTTGTTTTTTGGGTTGCCTTCTTAGGTGTTGGCAGAGCTTGAACTCTGTTTTGCTAATCTATGCCTCTTACCGAGCAGCAGGGAGATTTAACCTCATTTGACTGAAGTGACAGAGAGAGAAATACAAGAGAGGGGGAAAGAGTAAATGTAGGCAAGGATGAGAGAAAGTGTTAACGGGAAGAAGAGATAAAGAAAAAGGATGCCGGCAAAACAGGAGGTAAGCCCTAATTTGAATTTGAGAAGATTCCAGCAGCAGGGATGATGGCAAGTTTTCCGGTGAGGGGAGATGGCGTGTGAATCGGGGGTGACTGCGGCACTGCCAGTAATGTTGAGTCCTTTGCTGATGTAATGAGTCTTACCAGCTTATTTTACTTACAGCATGTAGAAAGTTGCTGTCTGTTGTGACACATGCAGAGAATCAGATTTCTCGATGTCACTCTCAGTTTTCAGTCAGTCTTCAATCAAGGATTCAGTCGCTTGGAAGGAAAATGGAATTACCTCAGAATTATCTCAGATTTTATTACATATTGTTTTAAGGAACATTTTTAAAAGGGCACTCTGGCATGTGGGGAATTTCCGAGAGAGAGATTATTAAAAAGGACGGTCAAAATTGATGCAGGAGAGGCTAAAATACCCTGACTTTTAGTTCCTACTGTGCAGGACCAGATTAATTCAGAACAGGGCCTTGGGGCGAAAAGGAGTTGTGGGCCCCTATTGAGTCTCCCCGACACCAACTTTCCCCTCTAAAAATCAGCCAATATTTCTGTGCTGCCTGAGGTCTGTTGTGTGTCACTTGTGAGGATTTGCCTCAAGACTAATTTGCACAACAAAATGCACCATTGAAGCATAATATCAAATGAAATATTAAAAGCCTTGAAAAGCTAATTTTGCTCCTCTTACTAATTAGTTGCCAATTAGTTACAGCAGCTTTGTTTATTTCACATGAGAAATCTATGAACAGGTTTTGCATTTTTGTCTTTGCTGTTGTGACTCAGCTCAGGCAAATGGCAAAGCGTGTATTAGACCCACCGATCCACTAGAGGGCATCATGTCAGTGTCGAGTCTGTGTCACCCAGGCGTGAAAAATACATGCATTTATAAAGGTCTAGAAAGTTCGCATAGGCATAGGACCTTAACACAGGAGACCAGTCAAAAGTGAACATTGATTGATTTGAGGAAGTAGTTATTTTAACCCAAACTATGATGGTTTTGTAACCCTAAACAAGTAGTTTTTTTTTTGCCTAAACCCAACTACAACACAAGTAGTTTTTGCTTGAAACTAATCAAACTGAGAGTACCTACAGACTGCAAACACCTTGCATCACCCTCCCCTTCCAATTGTTTAGGATAACCTACAGTGACTGCAAAACACATTAAAAACACAAAAGTCCGTATCTAGAGCCAGTGTTTGGTTTGTCTGTTTTTAGCTACTGTAGAAACATGGCAGTGCAACATGGCAGCCTCCATGGAAGATGTCTCACAACTTCTGTAGACATAAAGGGCTCATTTTAAGGTAACAAAAACACAACAGTTCTTATTTTTGGGTGATTGTACACTGATGGAGACAGTGTTAACCCTAACACTAAAATAAATCCACCCAAATCTTACATACTGGACCAGTAACTTAACCTTAGGGTTGAAGTTATTAATTGTGCTTCAGTGGTGCATGTTGCATGTATGGGTAAAGCACCAAAAGTGCTGGACTCTAATATACTTCCCATAATGCAATTTGATAGCATTGCTCATTAGACTCTCAATGGCTGAATGCTCATGTCTTTCACACTTTGGACTCCAAGTGTATACCCTAAATGCAGGCTTTCTGTTAAAATTGTTCATGATAAAGCCTATAAGCCAAAATAACCCAGATGACATCATCAGGGTTTTTTGTGGTGTTGTTGTCGTCATCTAATTGCTCCCTTCAGAGCCACAAAAAGACCCTAAACAACTGTTTTCACAAAGTGAGTAGTACTTTCCATGTAAAGTACACTGAACTTGATGTGTAAAATTGCTGGAGTGCCCCTTTAAAGATCAGTAAATGACATTTTGACAAGGAATTTTTGGATTTGGAAGTGAATTCAGAGAACCATTGGTGTGATTGAGGAAATTTTAAATGCTAGGCGTGTTTTTCCCCACCTTTGATGTTATATAAAAGTTATATGTTTATTATCCGGGAGGCAGCAGAGAAAGTAGACAGACGAGTGTGAGTCTGGGCTTTATGATGCTGGAAGTTTTACTGTACACTGCAGCGACATCATAGTGGCTTTTTATAATCCCCCCTAACGTTTTAGTTCCTGAGCTGACGGAGGCTGGCAGCAGGAGTGGCTGCTGTCGTGTTGTGCTCCGTTGCGGCGTTATTGCGCCAAGCTGCCTTGGCCGGGGATATTTTTGGCTCCCACCTTGTCTTAATCCTGTCGTGATTCTCCGATGGATTATTCATGCTTCCTCTCTCATCCCCCTCCTGCTTATCCCACCTTCTACCCCCACCCTGTCTCACCCCACACCTCCTCTCTTTCTCACCTCCTCTCGCCTTCCTTTAACACCACCAGTCTTCCCCCTTTATATATTTGTGTCATTGTTATTGTGCCTGTATGCTCCCAGCCTTCAAGTGTGTGCTCCCAGGCAATCATTTCTATAATTTATTCCGTCATTAGGTTATGTAACATATCTGCAGTTCCCCCCATACCCTCTAAACATATAAATAAATATATTACTGAATCAATAATCTTGTTAACAGCACTACCTACCTTTTAATGTATCCTTCCACTCCCTCCCCTTCATTTAGATTGCTTTTCTTCTATTGAAGTAGTCTGAATTCCCTGCTGAGGACCGCTGTGATAATTACATCCATAGAATTCTCGCTTCTGCTCTTTCTCTCTCCACCTAAAAAGAGATCCTGAAGACTTAGGGCAGTGAATGGAGTTGAAGAGCGTATGAATATATAGTTCACCCGAGACCGAAAGTCTGTCGGCCTTTGCTGAATGTGAGAGTGAGTGAATTGTTAGATCTTAATGAATTATTTTAGTTACAGTTTGTGACTGTCACTGTGCGAGGTTGCTAACAAATGATGGAAGGATGATAACTGTTGTTTGCAGTGTGTAGAGAACAAAAAGAGTGGAAATAATGTTTAGGCTCAGTTGGTTATCCAAGTAACTCAAGTTCTAATTCTGTATCATCGTTATCGCAGCTCCCAGATGATTACGTCCACACTAAGCCAGCTAAGTTTAAAATGCACCTTTTTAGGTTTGTCTGTTGGAACAGATTCAGAATTTTATCAAATCCAGCTGTCTACAGAGGCTGCCATATAGGTTGCCTGTAAAAGCAACCTATTACAAGACGTTAACATTGATTTTTAGGTGTCGACCTCTAGTGGCCATAGTAATTATGACAGGGGTAGAGTTAGGGTTGAGGTTAAAGAGCCAGAAAGTCTGGATATGGATGAAGTGGGGTGGATTGATGGGTGAAAGACTTTAACTCAGGAGACCGGGGGTTAGTGTCCGGTGTGAAACTAAAAGTTACATAAGGCACATAAGCTACTAAACATACATCAGTTACATTGCCTATGTTATCTTACATAACTTCTGTTATGTATTATATGTTAACTTACAGAAGTTACATTACCTATGTTAAGTTGCATAAGTTCTGTTATGTGCTTACGTAAGTTACATTACCAACGTTAACTTGCATAAGTTTGGTTACATACCGTATGTTACCTTACGTAACTACATTACCGATGTTAACTTATGTAAGTTATTTTAGCGTACTGTATGTTAACTTACATAACTTACATTACCTACGTTAAATTACATAAGATCTGATACGTACTGTATGTTAACATGCCTACTGTAACTTACATAAGTTCTGTTATTTACTGTATGTTAACTTACATGAGTTACACTCCCTACATTAAGTTACCTAAGTTCTGATATGTGCTGTATGTGAACTTTCGTAACTTACATTAACTATGTTAACTTGCGTAAGTTCTGTTACGTACTGTATGTTATCTGATGTAAGTTACATTACCTACATTGACTTAGATAAATTCTGTAATGTACAGTATGTTAACTTACATGAGTTCTTTTAGGTTTGTTTTAAGTTGCTTAAGTTTTGCTATGTAAGCATCACTTCCATTACATAACATTCGTAACATACTTATTTAAAATGAAACCACAGTCTTTTCCTAAACCAAGCCAAGTACTTACATATGTTATGTTTTATACTGAATGTTAACTTATGTAAGTTACACTACCTACGTTAACTTTTGCAAGTATTGTTAATACTTTAAGTTAACTTAAGTTTAGTTTTTTTACAGTATGTATGTGACTTCTACCTCCATTATGTCACATATGTAACATAGTTATCGTGGTTTAGGTTAAACTAAACCACAATCTCTTCTTAAACCATGACGGTACGACTGTCACTGGTAGGCTACTGTCCAGCAGTCATACATGTCGTTTTGGACGTCTGTGGCAATGGACCCAGTCTGTTGCATAACTCCAGTGATGGTGTGTTGGGTTACAAGCACTGCCAAATTGCGGATGATCTAAACATAATGCATTCTGTATAGACAGAGCAGTGAAGCTGCTTTTGCTACACAGTTTGTGTACAAATTGTATAAGCTGGTGTGTTTCTAACCCAAAAACTGAGCTTTTCAGAAGTGGTCTCCTGAGTGGATACGTCTGACACCAGTGGTGTGTTTTACTGCAGACAGGGTAAACAGAACTTTGAGGACACAGTGATGTAAGACCAGCTACATGGCTTCCAAGTCTCTATGATTGGTAATTTTCAATGTAAACATAGCTGATTAATCAATATGTGTGTCATTAAGATGCATTTATGCTGATTTTGTAAGACAACTTCATCATTATGAAACTGTTTGATCCACAGCAGGAGTTACGAGCTGTCTGGTTAATTGGTAGCTTTCACATGAAAACAGACGATGAACTGAACAAACTGATTAATAAATTGTGTTTATGGATTAATAATCTCTAAGGGGAAAGAAG
Source organism: Lutjanus erythropterus (assembly GCA_020091685.1). Lineage (NCBI taxonomy): Eukaryota > Metazoa > Chordata > Actinopteri > Lutjaniformes > Lutjanidae > Lutjanus > Lutjanus erythropterus. Next base: position 6,402,221 of record CM034604.1, on the reverse strand, counting down.
ATTTGTTTAGAGTGGTCAGTTAGGTTATTTCCAGAGGAACATAGGACTTCTGATGAGAAAAAACATCTACACTTCTGCCTGTTCAGGCATTCAATGGAAATTTTTATGAAAATTTGCTAAAAGTAGTATTAGTGTGGAGGCATGTTGTTTTCACACGTAAACAGCATTTTAAAACAGCAGATGTTATAGCACATCAGGTGTCAATAGTCAGCAATGCTATTTGCACCCGGGGTGCAAATAGCCAGTGTGACTGCATGGCAGAGACAAACCACGATCGTTTCCTGAACATAACCAAGTAGTTTTGTTGCCTAAGCCGACCCAAACTGTGACTGAAAACTGAATTAAAAAAATCACACAGTGCCCCAGTCTCCAGAATGAAAGTCCTATGTTTTGGCAGAACGAGTGTAAATAGCTTTATAGCCGCTGTGTCACTATTCTCACCCAGAAAGGTATCAATAATGCTGTTTGCACCCAGGGTGGAATAGCCAGTGTGACTGGGTATATATAGCATGGCAGAGACAAGCACCCAGATGTCCATAGCCAACAATGCTATTTGCACCTGAGGTGTAAATAGACAATGTGGCTGACTTCACTGACTTATCGTTTCACACAGGACCTGAACCCCAGTCTTCAGAATGAAAATGTTTTGTTTTGGAGGGAGGTATGTAAATAGCAGGATAGCTGCTGTGTGACTATTCTCACCAAGGTGCAAATAGACACTCTGGTTTAAAATTTTAACGGCGGGTACTAATAATGCTATTTACACCCAGGGTGGGGTAGCCAATGTGACTGATTTGCATCTAGGTATACATAGCATATAAATAGCCAACAAAGCTATTTGCACCTGAGGTGTAAATAGCCACCAATGTGGCTGACTTCACTGACTTCTAGTTTCAAAATTTTCAAAATTTAAAAATTTTAAAGACAGGTGTCCATAGCCAACATTGATATTTGCACCAGGGGTATAATTAGGCAATGTGGCTGCTTACTAGTTTCATATTGGACTCAAACTTTAGTCTCACATAGGAGAGTCTTGTTGCTGACCTATTCATCTATCACCACCTCGATACAAAGACTTTATCAATTTTTATAGCAGCCAATAGCCAAACAGTTGCCGTGTGACTATTCTCAAATGGGTGCAAATAGACACTCCAACTTTTTTTCACTGAGCTGGTGTAGTGTGGACGTAGTCCCTGACGGCTACAAATCTGTGGCTGCAAGGTTGTTGGTCTGTAATCTGGAAGGGTGATCAATTCCAAGTCCCTAAAAAAGGAATAGCACAACAAAGTCTGTTAAAGAGAACTTATGAGACGTCCTTTCAAACACTGTCAGATCAAATGCAACATAGGATTATCTCCAGCTCTTTAGTGTCACATTGCCCAAACACTAACTGAGCACACAATAATTAAATTCACCCAAATCTTCAATTGCAGTCAACAAATTAATCCACTTAAGTTGCTCATACACAAGCATTAGCAACATATTGTATGCATGATATAGCTGCAACACCAACAGTATGTCAACACGCTGTGTATTGGCCCTGTGATAGAAGTTAAAGTAAGTAGTTGCAAGTGGAATAAACACATGATATCCAGCTAGGATTAGATGAAAGCATAAACATTACATCAGCTCGTGTGTATTTTTGTGACGTGTGTGACTTCTGTTGGCAGTTGTACACTCTTGATTCCTCTCAGATGTCAACATCAGCTATGTGAGATTACACAAAGCTTCACAGCAGCAGCAAATGAACAAGCAGTCTTCCATAAATGCAGACATAGGTGAAATTCTCAGCAGAAAAGACCTCTTGGACATCCTTAGCTTAGCCATCTCAAACAAAAAAAAAAGAGAAATTAAAAAAAAAGTCAGATGTGTCAGAGTGATATCACCTGGGTGAAAATATTATCCCAAATCCTTTATATCTTAAGCTTTTCATACTGATTGATTGATTGATCGAGCTCACCCAGCACATTATAGCCCTCTCCGGCACTACTCTGGACATGTACGCATGGAAGGATTTTGGATAGGATTTGATCCCAGGCGTGCATATTGTATACACTTCTCTTGTAGCGAGGAGCTGAACACCACCGATCAGACCAGCCAAAAGTAGAACCATAGTGAGTCGATGATGTACGGGAATGTCTCAGTTTCAATTTACTAGAAGACGTATGCTTTTGAATGCTCTGAATATTTTAAATGTAAACTCTTTTTCTACTGCCTGCTATGTTAAAGCTATAAATAGTATGCATATGATCAATCTTTTTTACTGGACAGAAAAAAAAACATGATTTTCATTAAAACAGCTTTTGTCTATGAAACAACTCTGAGTGACTTCTGTTGTGTTTGTCATCAATTTCATTTTCATTTCACTAGTAAACATCCATCAGCAAGCTAAAAGGATATGGACATGGACAGACAGTGAGAGTAGAGCTGTCCTCCTCAGAAGCTAAAGGCAACCATCTGTTCTTATCTTGAGGTCACAAATTAATTATTTCAGTATTTTGACACATCAAACTGTTTCTTTTTCTTCTGATTACAATGCAAATGATCCATCCCGCCCCTTGTCTCTCTGTGCTCCAATAACACTCGAGTAAGCATGAGAACCGTAGCTCCTTGAACTTTGTCCTTTCCTATTTCCTGTACTTAGATATGCTTTATGCAAGGCTCATATCAAAAAGAAACCCAAAATTTGAAGAAAATTAAATGATGTTGTTTGGAGACCTGTAAAAATGACTGATTTAGTTAGCTAATGCTAGCAAAACACAAGCTAAGTAGCTAGCTAACAACTGATAGCCAGCTAGTTAGCTAGTGCTTTGGGAACATTCGCTATCAGATGTAACCAGCTAGCTAACAACTGATGTAGATTAGCTAGCTAGTTAGCTAGTGTTTGGGTAACATTCGCTATTAGATGTAACCAGCTAGCTAACTATTTGTGTAGATTAGCTAACTAGTTAGACTGTGACTACTCCCAACATGTTGGCACAAAACTTAAGTGTAAAAGGGATATTGCTATAACAGGTCTCCCACCAACATCTTTTAATAATCTTCAAAATTTGGGATTCTTTTCAACACACATGGGCAGCTAACACATAGCATATCTAAGTACAGGAAACAGGAAAGGACAAAGTTGACCGAGGTTCAACTGGGTACCAAACTGGCTCATTTGTTATTGGAGTGCAGAGCGACAACAGGCAGTATAGGTCAGTTATTTCATTAAAATGAGCTAACAAATGTAGGGTTGATTTTTGTCAACAGTGCACGGCAGCATTTTATGGAATACATCCATATACGGTAGAAGTAACAGAATACTAGCAGTGTGGTATCAGAAATTAGAGGCAGTGAAATGGCCTGACTGAGCTATTCTCATTTTGAAAAGTGTGGAAATGGGACTTGATAGATAATCCAGTCCTCTGTCCCTTTCTGCAGTGAAGAGTCATATATTCAGGCCAGTACAGAAGTAGCTCTGTTAGGCAATAACACCCATCCAAAGTTTCATCACCCAGATGGCACATTTAGTGTGTGTAGAAGGTGTCAACATTGCACTTTGAGGTGTGCCAACCTACAGCTTGGAGTTATTTACATGCTAAGCTAACCCCACACAGACAGAAAGTGATATCTGTCCTCTCACTGAACTGCTAAAAATGTCAAAGACAATGTCATGTAAATGTAATATAATCAGTGAATGATAAAACTTTATAATTTAATTAGACAGGCTCACATCTCTTTGAAATTGTCAGCAAACATTGTAAAATTAACCATCCTAAGTCCCACCCCTTTTCACAGTGTGCTCCAATAACACTTTAATATGCTATGTGCTAGCTCCTTGTCTGTGTTGACAACAAAACCAAATTTTGTAGATGGTTAAAACATGATGTTGGGGGACCCGTAAAAGCAACATAGTCACATAAAGTTGGCTAGCAAATTGTTAGCTAACTAGATAGCTAATCTAGATCAGACATTAGCTAGTAACATCTGATAACTCATGTCAGCAAACCCTAGCAAATTACCTTGCTAATCTACATCAATTGTTAGCTAATCTTGCATAAGCAGACCTCTCTCCACAGCATTAAGTGCTGGAGAAAGGTCTGGCTACACTCATCATTTTTCTGCTATTCTGCCTTGTTTGTATTTCTTTAGACCAATCATGAACGTCTTGAGTGGCGCTAACCCCAGGAGCAGCGGTGGTGCAGCAGCAGTCCTGCTGTAAAATAGTGCTGAGGGGGAACTTGTTTTGGTGGAACATTTGCACGTCTGGAAGCAAGCTGTGGCATTAAAAAGACAGCAAAAGAAAAGGTAACAACTGTTAGCTTGTTTACGTTTGTACCAGTATCATCCCAGGTGCTAATTTGCTGTTTTCAGTGTGTAGGTTACAGCTCCAAGGTTGTTCTTGTTTCCACAGGACCTTGAAAACATAAATAACAGACACCGCAATGCCGCTTGAAGCAGTGGATCGACTTACCGCAGTGTGCATCCGGTGAGTCAAACTAATCGTTAGCTAGCTAGTTAACCAGCGTTTTGCTAATATTAGATAACTTAAAATGTGACTAAATGTCACTTTTACTGATCCCCCAGCAACTTATTTTATTTATTTTCTTTTCAACATAGTAAAGCTTGGCACATAGCATATCTATGTAGGCAGGAAAAGGGAAAGGAGAAGGTTGACCAGGTTCGCCTGGTATGAAGCTAGCTCAGCCGGGGAAAAAAAAAAAGTTCCGAAATCTGTTGTGTCTTCACTCATGCTGCCTTGACAGCCTCAATGTTTTTTTTTTTTTTTCCTACAATGCTAATATCAGTCTGGACATGGCAAAAACCATCTTTGGGTTACCTCTGTTGAATTTTTATATTTTCCCACACTTTTGACGGTGTCATGCTCAAGGTCAACCTCCATGTTTTGAAGCTCTGTGTGCAGCTATTGTTCCTATTTTCACACCACTTCTGGCAATCGCCGGATTGCCAGTATGTCTATGTTTTACAGCTTTTATCCTTCTGTTGCTGCCTTCATGAGACATAAGTCTAGTAAACCTGACAGAGTAGTCAAGAGTTTACACTTCCAGTAACTGATGCAATATGACTGACCAAAGCATTTTACTGTAGACAACAACTGTCAGACTTTGCAACCAGCTTCCATTATCTAATTTATCACAAAGTCACAAGGAAATAAAGTTTGACATCTCAGGATAACTGAAGTGAAGCAAAAACTACCATCAACAGCTGCTCATGACTTCCCCATTCAACAAATTACATCCATCAAAGTGTCCTTTAGCAAATTAACTGACTGCTTCAGTGGTGCTGCTCTTTGACAAATGGAAGAAAACGGTTTTACTGGGCAGCTTCCATGTGTGGAAGCATCAGATGATTAAAGTGGGAAGTTGGACGATGCTGAAACGGATCTCATGCACTCAGCAAGCTTCCCTGGACAAATCAAGGTTAAAAGCATGCATATGGTGTCAGGCTGTGTAAGGATAAACATATGCTAACATGGTACACTGCAGAGTAATGGGAAGAAAACTTTAAAACATTTGTTGGTTCCATGCATGTTTTGAAGAGCATCAGACTGTACAACAATGCTGCCAGGTAAAAACCTCCCTAACTCCAGTGGCCAAAAGACAAGAAGTTGATGAAAAGTTGGACATGATGAAAATAAAGAAAACCACAGTGAGCTGAAACTATAAAATTCTCAAATTTACCCTTTAAACTTAATTAAACTTACAAGTGCATAAAGTTTACAACTTTGTAATTTTAATAATACTATATGTAAGTTTTGTGACTACGGTTCTCTCTCAAATTAAAATCATAAAAGATAAAGCTTGATGTCACTGTGGACTACTGTTGGATCATGGGAAGTGTCGTTATTGTTAAAGAACCACAGCTGCAGATGAAAATATATCTGACATGACATTGGTCACATGTGCGACATATCACGTCTGACATATCACGTGTTCTCAGAAGTTACGGCAACTAGCTAGCAATAGCTAGCAGGAAACGCATTACTATTTTGAATAAATTATGGATTTCGGTGAACATTGTTCAGCCCAGTCTCACTCCCACCTCGTCAGATACCGACAAAATGTCCACCAAGTAGTTTCAGTGTCTAACCTAACCAAAATTACATGTTAAAAGACTGTTTCATGGCGGTAATCACATGTTAAAAACAGCATTTTGACCACGTCAGATCCAGCAGCCAAAGGGTGCTTTCTGCCTTGGTACCAGACGCCGAGGGGCTGTTGGGATGAGAACACGTAGAATATTTGGGGATAATGTAAATGCACAATAGTAAGTCTGTAACTTGGGGTCTTTCTCACATCAAAGCAATAACAAAAGACATAGTTTGATGACATTAGTTGCATGGCATCATGGGAGTTATTGTCTTCACTGTTAGACAACCACCACAGCAGAGTAAAATCTGACATGAAGTTAAAGCAACCAGCTGCTAGTAGGAAACACATGTTACCTTGTCAATTAGCTTAGGCTATAAAAACATCAATTCAAATTTATGTGTTTTTGAATTACAATTTTGACAAGTTTGTATGAATTCACGTCAACTTAAACAAACGTTTGTTTTATAGACATGTCTGTTCTGTGACCTTGACTGAAGCTGAGCGTTCATCATATCTTAATAAATGGAGGTTAATCAGTCAGGCATCAGGCCTTCCAAGTGGGTCAATGAGCTGACACAGTGGCCAGATACTGCTAATATTGAATTACCAGGTATCGTTAAGCTTAATGTTGTCTCTAAATAACAAAACCAGTCAACAAGTGTTGAGCTAAGATCGGAAGACAGGCTGAGTCAGAGACGACAGTCTGAGTGCTGTACTTAAACGTTATGACTGAACTCCAGCAGCAAGCTAACATTAGCTCTCCATCAGTAAGAGCAATTACAGTTGAGGCTCAGACATTCTTACTGCTCTGTTTTTGGAATCCTATCCTTTCCAGTAAGGATGGGGGATCGGAGATTGTGACATATTTGTATGTTTATTTGTTTTACAACCTGCTACACAGCAGATTTTCTGCATTTTCCTATCTCTCCAATCATATGAAATTGTGAAGGGGGGCGTGGCGTGTCTAGAAGGGGGCGTGGCCTTTCTGGTTTGGACTGGATGACGTATTACCGGTCTGATGTCTCAGACTTAACCATAGACTTATTATAGAACTAGACAGGACTTTGCCGCTCAGTCTTGCATACAGTTTGTTTTCCAGTGGCCACTTGCAGTATTGCAGCCGAAATTCTCCACCGGCCCAAAAAGCGTTTTCCCATAGGCCACCATTGTAAAAGAAACATCTGTAAAACTGTTGGCAGGGCACATCAACCTGCAAAAAAAAGCAGTTATGACTCTTTTTGTCATGAATTTCTGATCCATGGAGGTTTTATACTTGTAAAACTTTACTCGAGCTGAAAAATTAAAAAAAAATCTGTGATATCTCTGCAATGTAAAGTCTCTGGGCCGAGCAGGAACTCGTAGGCAGGGGCAGGAAGTAAACCTGGAAGCTACAAAACTTTTTCAGCTTAAGCACTAGGCGAGTATCTGTCAGTGGACTGCATGGGCACCATTTATGCATTCACTGTCTAGTTCATTTTAATATATCTATGGACTGAACTAGCTAGCTAATGATTTATGTAGATTAATAAGCTATTTAGCTAGCCCCTTTGCTCACATATTGGTATCAGCTGTAACTAGATAACAATTGATGTAGATTAGCTAGCTAGTTGGCTAGTGTTTTGCCAGCATTAGCCATCAGATGTAACTAGCTAGCTAATAATTGGCTAGAGAGGCATTTTGCTAACCTTAGCTGACTTAATATGTGACTGTGGCTTTTATGGGTACAGGAAACAGCAAAGGACAAATTTGATTGATTGATTGATTTGATTTGACTGAAAAGGGGCGGGACTCAGGAAGGGTGACTGAGGGATTCTTTTGGATGGATGATGATCATCCCTCCGGCAGAGTTCCCACAGACACTTTGGGTGCAAGAACACCTTAACTTTTATTTTCCACCTGCCTGCATGCATGTTTTGGCGTTTTTGACCTGTAGCGATGCAGAGAAAGGAACGACACTCCCACATCTGCTTCTAAGATTACTACATTACAGGAAAGCTCATCGGTGCTAATTACGAAAGCCAATCAGATAATGAAAATAGTCCATCTGGCACGGCGAGAGGAAGGTGAAAGAGGCAGTAACAGGGAGACGAGCAGAGTGAGATAGAGAGGAGACAGAGATAGCAGCTGAATCTCTGAATTCTTCTCAATCTGACACTTTTTTTCCCCCCACCAAACTCCTTCTCACCCTCTCCTGCCTGCTCGCGTCTCTCCAGAAATGAAATATTCATGGAAGGCCTGGATTTTATCTGCTGCTTATCATCCTGCCAGCCTCCCGCTCCGCTACTACCACTGTGATCGCTACTATAACAGCAGCGAGGCCTCCCACACCACCGCCGTCACCACCGACACCCACTGCAACTTCACACTGTTTATTAAAGCAGCTCCTGCATATATGCAAGGGGCCAGCTCCAGCTCCAGTCACCCTCCCTTCCTTCTACTTCTTCTTCTTCTTCTTCTTCTTCTTCTTTCCACCCACGCATGAAGACAAGAAGAAGTGGAGCAAAATGGTGAGCTGGAAAATGAGGCAGAGGGGGTGCAGATATAAAAAACGAAATGGGGAGGGAGGAGATAAGGAAAAAATAAAGTGTGAAGAGGAAGGACCAGATGGATGGAGGTGGAAGACGGTGCAGCAGGGTGAATTGGAAAGAGCACCATTATACAGCAGTTATTATATCTCCTATACTGTCCACAAATCTCCTGAAATTACAGCCGCTCAAGACAGAAAATGTGGAAAAATATTCTATATCAATGAAGGGAAAAATAAGTGCTGACTCTATTTTCAGAGCATGAAAAATGAATTCAGAGATTTGCCATCACTGATGTTTGTGATGCTGAAGCTGCATCCAGCACTGCAAGTCTAAATAAAGAGCAATTCCTCCCCCTAGAGGATTTTCTGTTTAATGTTGCCATTTTTATTAAGGAAAAGTGATTATACTCACAGTCTGATGACACTCTTTTGGAGAATAATTAATCTGTTAGAGGAAGTGGCTCTGAAGTGCATGACTGAGACACTAAAGTGAAAATAATGTGCTGAACTTAATACTACATACTACTTAATACATCCAGTATTTTATTTATATTATTGTATATTTTATATTCTTTGATTTTATTTAATAAGTTAATGAAAACTTTGAGAAAAAAGTTCAATTTTAGAAGTATTATTATTGTTGTCTTTTAAAGATTTTGATAGATTTTTCATTTTTAACTATTATTTATATATATTTCTGAATTTTATATGAAAACACGTAATTTACTTTTAATTTATAGATTTTTTTTGTAAATAAAGTTAAAAGTGGATTTTAAAAGATAAATAATAATAATAAATATTACTAATAAAATTGCTTTTAGCTGAAATGAGAAAATACTATATCAAAATTATGAGATACTATGTTTGCATTATAACCTACAAGTGATAAAATATGACTATATATATATATATATATTATATATATATATATATATATATATATATAGTCATATTTATATATATATATAATATATATATATATATATATATGTCAAAATCATTACTTTGTAACTTTGTTACTTTGTCACTGTAATAATATAAATTTAAACACAATATGCAAGTTTTGCCACAAAGGCTTTCTAATATTTAAATCATAATAAATTATTTAAAAAGAGGGTTCATGTGAGATGCTGTCTTTATTGTTAAACAGCCACCTTTGCAGATGAAAATCTGACATGAGTCATGCAGAAATCATTTTTGCGAACAAAGTCATTTATTAAAGTTTTATTCACATTATGTTTAGTCACATTTGTCAGTTTCTTTCCTCATTCTCTGACACAACCGTGGTTTTGCCAGTAGCTGGAAGTTGTAAAAAGCTGAATAAATGTCTAGAGAAACTTTATAAATTCAGAAGCTTCCACACTTGCACCCTGCAAAATCACCAACACAGACCTCCTTCCTCTGGTCACTGGCCTTCTAATATAAAGTACCTGGATACCGTTTGATGCAACATTGAAGATTTTACATTACTGACAAAAAATATTAAATGAAACAAAAAAAATTGAAACATAACAAAACTTATTTTATTGAAATGTGATTTGCCTACTTTACAAGATACAGTGATATTTCTTAAGAGATTAATATTGTGCAGTATTTTTCAACCATTCTTTTTGTATATATTGTAAATTTTAAAGAGTGACTCCAGCTGCGTTCTTCTCTGGCCCATGACATCCACTGATATGTATTTCAAAAAACAATACACAGCAAATGTGAACTTTGGAAGCAGTTTATTTTAAATTCTATGTTTTGTTTTTTCTTTTACTGAATCATTGTGACTTTCGCTTCATATTTTCTCATCAACATAATGGAAAATATATAAGTTATATTTATTGTTAAAGTTAAATTTAAAGATTCTAGATTTTATTTTCAGAACACTAGAATTATAAACATGAGTTCTTCAAACTTGAAGTCTTTTGACTTGAAACGATGAGCTGAATGAATTGTACTGAACTGAGATCAGAAGACACATGGAAGAAACATGATCAGCATATTTGCAGACTTCCCAGCATGCATCTTGTGAGAGTTAAAACTCTCTGACCATTTTTATAGTTGTAAGAAAACATAGATGATGAAAACATTAGAAAATGTAACACAAAATCAAATTTGTAAGTGTGACTGAAGAACCGTTGGTGCAACTTAAAATCTTAAGTTTATTGGACAGATTCTTTTTAAGTACAACTGAATTAATATCAAGTTTGACCGGAAAAGTTTATTTGCTTTGATTAATTACAGAATTACCTCAACTTGTTTGTTCAAATCAATCAATTATTATTATTATTATTATTATTATTATTATTGTTGTTGTTGTTGTTGTTGTTGTTGTTGTCATGGGATTACCCAAGAGAAAGGTCAGTTCTTGGCTACAGTAAGAACATCAGTATGCTTCTGCCTCTGAATTTATGAAACATGATGTTATTCATACAGTTGGCCACTAGAGGGCAGCGTACACTGCTGTCTCAGTCACCAAGGAGCAGGCATGAATAAACCACCCTGTAATGTTCAGTCTAGTTGTCTGTAATTGTGGTGTTTAATGTATTGATCACCATAATAATAATTGTATAAATACTGAACTTAACTGCTGTATGTGTAGCTGAATTTTTCAGTTTGTTGACATGTTTTATTGCAGGTCTGTCTTGGTAATGAATCTGTAGATTAGAATTCTAACTGTAAATGTCTGACAGATGACTGAACCTGAAGAAGGCACTCTGGGATATCTTGACATTTTGAGGAAATCAAAGATTAGATAGGAGTTAAGAGTGTGCAACTTTCCCGTTATTCCTCTGGTAGTTTCATCACCTGATGCTGATGACGCCTGAAGTAACGTATCTCAGGGTCTGCTGTGTGGTTTGGGAATACTGTTGTTATTATTGCTGCTTTCTAAATAAAGAAGAGAACACAACTCGCTGCAGTACAAAACAACTCTGACCCGAGAATATGAAAGACAAAGCAGCATCCTGCTTCCTGACCATAAACCATCTCACCTGTCTTTAATGTTGGACATATTCAGATCATTTAAGTAACCATGCAGTGATCTAAAAATACTGTTACAAGTTAAAGTTCTACTTAAAGGGACAGTTCATCCCCACATCTCTATGGAGACAAATCAGGGTCATAAAGACTCTGAGCTTGTAAAACGATGTTGACAAATAATTTCACAGCCTGCAGTTGTATATCACTTTTTGTGCGCATGTGCAAAAAAAAGTAATGCGTGGAATTAAGTCTTGCAGTTGTAGAAGTACTCTGTGCACATGTAAAAAATGTTTGTAGCTGCAGAATTATTTTTGCATTATTATTTTGTGTTTGTAATTAAAATTTGTGCACAAATATTTTACAGTCTGAGACATGGACACTCAAATTTCCTATCTTTTTATCTGATCCTGAAGTTACAAAGCTATGAGGCACAGTTTATGACTACCTGTGTACACAAAACACACATGCACAAAATAATTCTACAGCTACAAAACTTTTTTCTGTACATGTGCACAGAATATTTCTGCAGCTGCACAAAATAACTCCACATTCACAAACTTGCATTACATTTTTTTTAAAGTGATATATAACTGCAGGCTGTGAATTTATTCGTGAACCTAGAATCTTTATGACCCCGATTTGTGTCCATAATTTCCCCCCTGGCCTGTAGTGCTATTTATCCATCTGGATATTTTCAGGGTGAGTTGCAGAGTTTTTGAGAAATCGACTGTAGAGGTGTCTTCCTTCTCTCCAGTATAATGGAGCTAAATAGCGCTCGGCTTGTGGTGCTCAAAGCTTGAAAAAACTCATCTGAAAAATTCAATGGAACTACTTTCTTTTCTGATATAAAATAAAGTAGTAGTACCAAACTTCCCAAAACAATCTAGACAGATAGGTAGTACTACAGGCCAGGAGAAAAATCTATATATATTTTTTAATTTTAATTTTATCAGTAAAATATACAGCAGGTACTGTTTTTGCAGTGAAATTATTTCTGATATTGTTCAGTATTAACGCTGCACTCAGGGTGGAGCTCGTTTTAGCCCACTGGTCTCCAGGCCCGGGGTCTGGTCCCACCAACAGTCAGATGATTAATGGTGAGGAAACGAGGGGAAAAAAACCAAAGATCAGCTACACAAATTTGTATTTGTATTCATTTTAGGGGAGATTTTTCTCTGGTTTTTGGTGTTTTTAACAGAAATAATTTGAAATGAAACCATGTGAGAGGGTTAGAGGGGAAATGCTTCATGACAATATTGATATGCTTTTATGGGTTTAAAGGCAAAAAGGTTTCCTGTATTCAACTGTGACAGCTATGTTATTGGTAGGTTGTTTTTTTTATTTTAATTAATTGGAAATATGCATCAATAAAATAAATGAAGTGTTCTAAAGATCCTGTCTTGTAGAGGAGACCTTTCCCTCAATTTAGTTTGAGGACCTTTATGATTTCACTTGATGTACACGGTGCATCTCCCCTAATAAATTGTGTTTAAGTAATTTAATATTAACTGATGCACATACCTGGGTCACGTAGCAATCTAGTTTCTAGGAAATAAAGAAGAAAGGAAGGAAGGGAGGGAGGAGGGAAGGAAGGAAAAGAAAGAAGGAAGAGAAGTAAAGAAGGGAAAGAAGGAAGGGAGGGGGAAGGAAGGAAAAGAAAGAAGAAAGGAAAGAAGGAGGAGAAGGAACGATGGGAAGGAAGAGAAGGAGAGAAGGGAGGAAGGAAGGAAGGAAAAGAATGAAGAGTGGACAATAAGGGAAAGATGGAAAGAAGTTAGAAAAGAAGGAAGGAAAAGAAAGAAGGAAAGAAGAGGAGGAAGGAAGGAAGGAAGGAAGGGAAGGAATGACAGGAAAGCAGGGAAAAAAGAAGGAAAGAAGGAAGGGAAGGAAAAGAAAGAGGAAAGAAGGGATGGAAGAAAGGAAGGAAGTAAAAGAAAAAAAGGAGGAATAGAGAAGAGAAGGAAGGAAGACGGGAGGGAGGGAAAGAAAGCAGGAGGTGAAGGGATACAAAGGAGGAAGAAAAGATGGAAGGAAGGAAAAAAGGAAGAGAGAGTTGAAAGAAAGAAAGAAGGAAGGAAAAGAACAAAGAAAACAGCATGACTACAGACTCCGTTTGTCAAAGGAATGAAAAATCATTTTCTCGAACAAAGCATCTGATTTACAATTTTAAAAGATGGAGAACATTTGAAAGGACTGAGAGTGTTTGTAGTTTGGTTTGATGATTTGGAGAGAACACTGTAGAAAACAATATTTCTTCAGAAGGTCTTTAACAAAGAAATAATATTCTCTTCTGTTTGTTAAACCAGAGCAATGTTTGCATGCTTGTGATGAACAAAGAAACACTCAACATTCAGCAGCTGCAGGATGTAACTCCAGTTCTGTGAGTATGTACGGAGCCCCCTCTCCTTCTGTTATAATTAGGAAATAAATTCATATATCCTAGCAATGTTATGCATCTTATTTTTTTACCAATTACATTTTAATTACAGCCAATGCTGGTAATTATTTAATTTGAATCCTTCTTGACTTGAGCTCTGCCTCTGACACAGTGGATCAAATTATCTTTTTGAAAAGTGGGTTGGTGATCAGTGACTTTCTCAGAAGCCATGAGCACTGCCTTCTTTTCAATGGGCCCTCTGACCCGTGGTGTTCCCCAGGGCTCCATGCGTGGCCCCTTGTTCTTCTGTCCACCACTGGGACAAATCATGAATAAAAACCATAACTATTCAGATGATACACAAATATATGTGCCATTAAAACCAGTAAAAAGGGCAAGTGACCCTTCGCCAAGCCCTGCCTCCAAACATAAACACTTTAACAGGGTTCTTGTTTTACAACATGTCAGATGGAAACGTTAAAAAGTCGGCTTGAGACTTCTCAGCTGACTCAAGGAATTAGCAGCAGCTTACATCAGCCAGCTAAACTTATGAAACCTGCTTGTGAGTCTTTATTTTTGTTTACATCCCGAAGACTTCAAAGACCTCATGTTTTGTTATCGCCATGAACTTCATGAACGCAGTGCAAGAAGAATGGGAAGTTTTGCAGGTGTAGCAACAGTAACTAACGAGGGCGGGGCTTAGCAAAGGGTAAATTTTAATCATCTTTTATCCCATTTGTGAGAAATTAAACACTGGATGTCCCAAAACCTTCTACGACTAAATGAAAATGAATTAGATATAACTCAATTTGGTCGCCGGAAGTCCATCACTAAAACTGCAGCCGCCTTGATCTCCTGAGGTCATTGTCGCCCCCCTGTCAGAGACAAATCTGACCGGCGTGCATGATCGCCACCGACCGGTTCTGCGCGGGCCTGACTCATCTCAAACGAGCCTTTCTAGTTTTACTCATACAGTTAGATGGCGTGAACATCTTGAGCTGTGTGGGCATCGAGCTGCACGAGTCAGAGAGGTGTGGAGATGACTCATGAGAGCGCCACAGCTGGAGCTCAGTGGTTAATTATAATCTCCCTTTAAATACAGCAGAGTGCTGGACTTCTGATGACTGATAAAATGACTGATTATCTGATGGCAACCTCGACCCATCAGATTATATTTGACTGAACGACTGGAAACACTCTTTGCAGACTGTATCATAAGACTAGAGGCACTCAGTAAAAGATATTAGATGTACTTATGTTAAAAGTGTGTATGTGTATGAGCACTGGAAACAAGTCCAGGGCTATTTAGGGGTCAGGCCCCTCCAAAAAAACATCAGATAAAGAGAAGTTCTGAGATCATTTAAGGCCCAATGTCCACATATCGTTTCTTTTCTTTCTTTCTTTTCCTGGCAGAAAAGTGCTGGCAGGGATGTGGAATGAAGCGCATGGTTTTGACATTATAGACCAGGGGCCTAATTACAGGAACTTCCTAATGGTCAAGTTATGGTTACTGTACGTGTAGTAAATCATTTTAAGTCTGAAATCCTATCTTATCTTAGTTTAGGATGACATTTAGGAGTTTTGTTATTACATCCTAAACATCCTAGTTTATCTTAGGATAGGAATTTAGTTAGTACAGAACTGTCCAAAGTTAGGATGGCAAATAACTGTCAGAGAGGGCAGCACCACTGTTGATAGCTCCATATGAAAATGACAGTGAAGATGGGGAACAGCATGAACACAAAATATTATGATTGAAACCATATGATGGTGCTTTAAATTAGCTTTAAAGTATTAATGGGTATATATCAACTGCCAAGACGAATAATTTAGAATTTGATCAAAGTGCTGCGTCCGCTCAAATCCGGACCATGGCTCAATATTCCAGAAGAAAGCCTGCCAAAAAGGTGGTGTTTCATCTCCTCCACCGACACAATTAATTCTTCCAACTCACAAAAGCTGAAATCGATCACCTGTCTTTTCATGTCCATTATAACAGCTAGTTTGTTGGTTACAAGTGGAATGAAACAGACGTTGTCATGGACACAGGCAGTCTTGTGTACATCCTCAACACACCTACAAGCATGAAAGGATTAATACTGACTGAAGAATTAAGTTTATTAAGGGTTAAGTTGATTTTTCTTATCTTAGAAACTTAAGTTGAGATGTGACAAACACTTAGGATTTTTTTTTTCTGTAATGAGGCCCCTGGCCTAATTGTTAACAACCTCAACCTGGCCCTTAGATCATTTAAAAATATGATTTAATTGTATAGGCTAATGTATCCAATCATTGGTTCAAGACAGTTATTATTTAAAAAAAAAACAAAAACAACAACTTAGGCTGTTTAGGCAGTGGGAAATTAAGCGAGTCAAACTGAATGGAAAAAGATGTTAAATGCAACACACTGTTTATTAAAACAACAAGCTACTTCTAATCTAGGATAGTTGCTTTGTTTTTTCCTGTATATTTGTACAAGTCAGACGTAGGAAATGTCCAGCCCCTTGGCACTTTACTTTTTTCAAATTTGACCTTTCTAAAAATGTAATAAGTCAGTTGTAGACCTTTTTCAGTGAAGCCATGTTGATATGAAATAATAGGCTAAACACAAGTGTTACCAATGACACTAAAAAAAGGGCCCATTCCATTTAGTGTAGCAGAGCCTTTCCAGTGAGCCAACAAGCACAATAATAGCACACTGACTCTCTTTGACCTGAATGGAATAGAGCTTTAGTATCATCATGTTTACCCTACTATTTCATGTCAAAACGGCTGCTGTGAAAAAGGTCTGTTACATTAGCTTTGTAGCTAACTTGATGCTACATTAACAGGGTTGATTACACAGCTAACAGCGATTTTACAATGTGAGATGATGACCATCTTGTTGCGAGGTTCTATTTCAAACTCCTCAAAACTGGAAAAACACAGGCGCTGTCAGAGAAACTATTATGATGGTGTGATTTATTATGCAGGCCTCCCAAGGTGCAAACAGTGATATTTATTTAAAAAAAAACTTCTTGTCAATAACTCAAACACCTTTCAAAGAGAAAAAGCACACAGTGGCTGGGGGTCAAGTAGATGTCACTCATCCACATTTTCTCACCACATACACCATTTACATCTTCTTAAACTTCAAATATACATCAAGCAAAAATTATCTGTATTTTCATAAATGTCTCCCTTTAACCAACACAACTCTGTCACATCCTGGAGGTGGCCGATGTGCAGAGCTGCTCTGTCACACCTCTATTTAGTCTTTTACTAATCACAATTGTTTGATGTTGGAGGGTCAGCGAGACGCACGTTGAGTCCAGGCTTGATAGGAGAGCAGTCAGGTATCCTCATATGTACAACACTCACCAGCCGCTGACACAACCACAGCAAACCTCTCTTCCATTTTCTTGGTTACCAGGACGACACGTCCCTGTCTAATTGACTGAAATTAATTCATTCCTTAAATTAATTTATGTTCAGAGATATTCAAATAGAAGAATGCTCTAAAAATACTCAAAGGGTGTAGTTAGTTTTGATTTGGAAAGTGGTGGGAACTTTTTCTTTTTGTACTGATATTTGTTCGGTTATATTTGTGTTTAGAACGCTTCTGTTGTGTAAAGGCTGTTGTCGCACTGTCTCTTAATGTTTGCACCTCGTTCTGAATTAAAGCACCCTGCAATAAAAAAAAGGACAGGTATGATCATTTTTTTTAAGTTTATTACCTGTGTGTCTTGGGGTCTTATTAAATAAAGTGGTTAAATTTAAAAAGTTTAGCAGGGAGGGTGAGAGTCTCAGGAACTTAGGAATTCATTACATTTCCTAAAATTCCACACGAAATACTATTCTATTAGAGTGTAGTAGGCCAAGTACCTTAAAACTGTACATGTTCTACCACTGCTTGTACTTCAGGAATATTACAGTATTCCTACAATACAGTATATTAAATGCAGACAGTCGAAATATGCTCATATTTGTATGTCCATTGTTGTCATGTTCATGGTTATTCTACAATTGTAATCCATGTGATCCCGTCATTGAAATGCTCATCACATTTACAGAACTGTCAGGTGTCCCGGTTGTCCACTAGGTGCTGCAGCAGGACAAGACTGAGGCTGCGGGATCTGACGGTCCATCCTGAAGCAGAATTCACATGAAGGTCGGTTCATTTTAGACAACGTGAGGAAACACCGAGACGCTCAGTCCCTCTGTTTTCCACATTCCTCAGTTACAGGAGGATGTTTTGAAGCTTGACCTATTTCCTTTAACAGAATTTTCAGCTTCTGAACAGCATTACTCTGTGTCACAGGGCTGATGGTCATAGGAGCATTCCATTTAAATAGCCTGCAGGTCAGTCCTCTTGAAAGATTCAGTCCTCGGTGGCCTACGCTCTTAGAAATAAGGGCTCCAAAAGGGTTTTTGTTGAAGGGCTCAGGTTCTATCCAGAAAAAAAATGCTTGAGAATTGTTGAGATCCTCCTACCAATTGGTCGATCCCCCTGTGTGGGTTCTAGATAAAAGCCTTGTGATATAAAAGGGTTCAGATAGAAACCCCCAGAGGAGTTCTAAATTAAATCTTTGGAATATAAAAGAGCTGTTGATAGAACCCCTGGGTGTGTTCTAGATAAAATCTTTGAAATACAAAAAGGTTCTTGGTAGAACCACCTGGGTAGGTTCTTGTTAGCAACCTTAAAAGGTGAAAAGATTCTTGATAGAATCCTCAGGGAGGGTTTTACATGGAACCATTACACCATAGAAAGGTCCTCTGTAGAATCTCTGTTTGGTCTTTACCACCAATATGGAACTGGCCCCCTTCCGGTTCACGTTTGTAATCATTTGTACCGTTCCAAGCATTTCCACCAAACCCGAAATGTTGGTTCCCAGCTGGAGCCAAACAAGCAGATTTTCCTTGGGAGCAGAAATGGGAGTATGATGTTCTACAAATCGCTTTGCACTGTGCAGTGCCCTCTGTTCATTACAATGGTTCTGCTCGAAACATGAGCTACTTCTCTAGCTAGCACCAAGCTTCCTAAGAATCTTGAACAAAACTGGTTCAAGAACCATATCTAATTTGGTAGACGGGGGACCTACTGGGAACCTTTCACAGATGGTTCTACATGTTTGTATAACTCTTTATGTTGGGTTCTCGGTAGAACACTTTGAAAGGGCTCCAAGTGGATCCTTTAGAAACACTCTACCGGAAGACAAAATAAGGTTTTCCTGTTGGGTTTTCCTGAGGAAACTTTCTAATTAGTGTCTTTATTTCTAAGAGTTTAGAGCTCTATTAATCAGGTATTACCTGATCAATGACTCAATCTTAGGAAGATTTCTCATTAAACTGGGAGGCTTTTCAAAGCTTACAGAGAGAAGTCTCTAGAGTGTTTTGGCTGAACATGTAGGAGAATAAGCACTTGACATCAGTGCTGCTGTATTTTAGATAATCCTTAAATACTTAAACACTCTGTGGAGTGCTTATTGATTGTTATTGATTTCCTGTAAATCAGACAGCTCAGGATGGACTTGTTGCAGACACTGATTGGTGTTTATGGTAGCTAATAGTGTTGTGTGTGATGCCCCCCCACCTTGCAGCGAAAGTGGTTAATGGATGTAACAGAGGGAGAGTGGTTCTGTTAGCTAAGATAAGATAAGATAAGATGAGATGAGATAACATAATTTCTCTTTATTAATCACAGAAGGTAAATTCAGGTGTCATTGCAACAACAGCAATTAGACTGAAACACAGGAAAGTAACAATTAATGAGTAGAAGTACAAGAATAATACAATAAGTAGAGTAGTAACAATATAAATAAGCTGGCTGTTCCTGGACTGAGAGCTCCCAGTGAAAATGGCCGGACGGGGACCAAAATGGAGGTCAGTTTGACAACAGGAAATAGAAAGGCAAAGTCCCTCCCCTTCCATAGGACCACCATGTAGTCTGTGGCAAAATATTAGCATCAGAGTGTGAGGATACATGATTAGAAAGACTACACACCCAGAAGTCGTGTAGAGTAAGTCGTAACTTTCTCCCTCCAAAAGCAAACATTAGCCGCTGAAGCTACGATGCCTGTGTGTTTTCGTACCGGGATGTAGTCACACAACAGTGTTTTTTTCCTCTTCACAGCTAATAAAAGGACCAGGAGTTGGTGAAGAAAACACTTCAGGTAAGATGACGTTACAAGGGGAAGTGTGTGTTGGTATATTGTGCGAGATGTAACTCATTGGGTGGTTTCATACAAAGCTAAATTGCGACAAACATATGACAAACTGAGACTTTCTTGTCTTGTAAAATGATGTTTTAAATTGACAAACATCATGTTGTGTAATCCGTGGCACAGTTCAAAGGGGATAAAAAAAATTCTGTCTCTCGCCATAGTTTATCGTTCATATTTTTTTCTGATGTGAGGTCCCATGGGGCACACCAGAAGAGGTGTGACTTCGCGTCTCAATAGGCTACAATACTCTGGTGGTTTTCTTGACGGGTTTGGCTCCCAGTCTGGAGCCACCGAGCTAACAGCAGTTAGTCGTTACTAGCTAATTTACTTTATTATCTATATTATTATCTTTCTTTCAGAAAACGACCTCTGTTCTGCATTCCCTATCGTTTTCTGAGGATGTGTTGGTCCTGGTGACAGGAGGTGTTCACTGAGAGGCTGCCTGGTTCTGTTGCCCGATTAAAAGCAGCTAACAGTTACAGTTCGTTACTTTGAGAGAGTGGGGAGTTTTTTCTTTGGGAGAGTTGAAGCTGAGTAGCCTGAGTAGGACACCAGAATGAAAACCAGAAAATATTTTCTTCATGACATATCAGATCAGATGATCAGATTCACGGAAATCAGTGAATAAAGTTAGAAAGTTGTGCTTTTATACAGCGAAGCCCATTCCCCAAACACAGACATCTGCTGTGAATGGATGTATTCTCCTTCCAAGCTCTGCTGCGTCATGAGCTAGAAAGCGTTTCATTTGGTGCAAATTTATTAATGCCCCGAGAGCAGGCTGAGTCACTGACACTTTTTAATAGTTTTTCCAGGAAAAGAGAAACTCTAATTCATACAAAGTGACTTTTTTGTCATTATTGGGCCAGATACCAGTGTAAAGGTGACATAATATGTGATAAAAAAAACAAAAAAAAAAACAAAAAACACTTAAATATTGACTTGGACTTCATGAGAACGTGTTTTTTTTCTTTTCTCAGCACAGTGACCATATGAGCATGCTAAAATTGCATTTCAGGCTTGCCTCCAGATTTTGGACCCACAGGCCAGTTTTTCAAAGACTTTGGTCTGACTCTTATTTCATCTGTTGCACAAAGCTGTCAAGATCTCGACCCGGGGGACTAATTTTCTGTGAATTTGGGATAAATTAGGACAATAGTTGGCCACTGTGCTCTCTAAAAACTCTTTCCCTTGTCATTACTCTTTCCACAACGTTTTTAAACCACAAATTACGAATGTGTTTGCCTCTTTTCTGGTGTTTGGTGCCGCTGATCTGTCGCCATGGAAACATGTCTTTCAGTTCAGAGTCACCCTGAAGGGTAGGGTGACTAACTTTTTAAGGCTAAAAGAAGTCTTTATTTTTGTGAAACTGTCGGACTTGCGGTAGAATAATAAGAGGAAAATGAGGCCAGTCTAAAATGTTTTTGTGAAACTGAACCTGGCTGCAGGATTTGCTCCAATTCAGCCACGAGATCATTAGTCACTGATGCTGGTGATAAGGTCTGGTTCTGGTTAATCTCAGAGGTCCTGGATGGGGTCAAGTTAGAGCTCTGCGCAGGCCAGATGTGTTCTTTCACACCAACGCAATACTTTGTCTGTTTAACCCAACATTTGACTCAAAACTGGAAGCACTCTGTCTAAAATATTGTATCCCTTAACAGGAGCTGAGTGTCATGATTTGGGTTTTTGAAAGTTACTTCCTGTTTTATTTTGTAGTGCTTGTCTTCCCTCATGTATCTTGTCTGTACTGCCTGTCTTTGTTCGTTTTCCTGCCTTTTTCATTTCTGATTGTTTTTACCTGTTGTTTATTACTCACCTGCCCCTGATCATCCCCACAGGAAACCCTGTGTATATATATATATATACTCACCTGTTTCTGTGCATCTTTGTCTGATTTGTTACCTTTGTGTTCTCAGCTTTCCTGTGTTATTTTATTGTGTTTGTCTCAGTATTTTTTTTTTGCCTTCTCCCACCCTGTTTTGTTTGCTGTTTTGGACTGTTGTTGAACCTTTTAAGTTTTTAAGATGTTATTTATTCATTCACTCGTTTGTTCAAGCTGTGAAGACAAAAAACATTCATATTATGTCCAAAGTCCAAACCATGACCTTCTGCTGCGTCTCCAGTTTCTTCATTTCCTACTTCAACTTACATTTTTTACATTTTTGTGCTTCATGTCCAGTTTCTGACTTCCAGTGTAAATGAGCAGATGATGCTTGTAAATCAAATGGACGTCCTATGAATGAGAAAATGTTTTAACGTGCAGCTGATTATGTAGTTTGTAATATCAGGATCAATACTGAACAGTTACTGACTCTCCTGCAGCAAGATTGGACATTTATTAACAAATACAAATAAAACAATACTTGTATATCTTTTCAAAAATGATTGTTGTGGCTTTTTGTGTTTTTTGCTATATAGTGCAGCTGAAGACAGGAAAAGGAGGAATGAGCGAGAGAGGGTGACATGTAGGTGAGCCTCTGTGGTTACTGAGGCCTCAGTACATGACGCTCCACCATGTGAGCTAAAGGGGCAGGGTGCCACAGGCCAGAATTTTTTGTACTTGTGGTTTCTTGTCGAGATACCCCTTTTAGGTTGTTAATTGTGGCAATATTGACCTTTTTTTAATGAACCCTTCATATTCATTGTATAACTTGATCTTCAGAGTTTGTCCTGCAGCTGAGAAGAAAATCACTCTTGTTTTATTTCTTCTTTTTTGTGACATTTTATCCTCTTTTTGAAGATCAGCTGCTTATATTCTCCGTGCACGCACAGAAAGCAAGCTTATTTTAACCTGACTTGAGTTAGCATTGGCTAAACTGTCTCAGCTTAAGCCTTGAGTTGACGTTAATTCAGGCCAGGCTTTTCCACTTAAGCACAGACTTAGTTAGTTTGCAAGATTATGTAACGGGTGTTCTTTGGACCCAATAGCAGCACTCAACAATTCTGGGACAGTTGGTAATGATCTTTATTTAAACAAAAAGAGAACAGGAACTAGACCTGACGAAGAATCACAGGTTA
Organism: Lutjanus erythropterus; assembly: GCA_020091685.1. NCBI lineage: Eukaryota > Metazoa > Chordata > Actinopteri > Lutjaniformes > Lutjanidae > Lutjanus > Lutjanus erythropterus. The sequence continues at coordinate 6,379,034 of CM034604.1, read as the reverse complement.
CAGTCACTCTACGGGCTGGGAGCCCAAAAACAGTCACAGGGTGTCAGACTCGAGGAATGGGTAGAGCCAAACTTGGACGTGAGGACCGAGGGAGAAGACGTGAGCCCTCAGACCCATACAGTTCCGTTCTCTTACAGGCAGGAGTGACAGAGAGAGGCTTGCAGCAGGCAGCAGCCACAGGGACAGGCAGGCAAAACAGGGAACGTAGAGAAAGTTCTCACAGTCAGGAACAGAAGGCTGTGGTGAGAATCCGGGAACCAGGCGAGGCAGGAGAGTCAGACGGGCAGGGAAGACAATGGAAAAAAACAATCCGGGAAAAGGGCTGGAGAGTCTTGCAGGGGTATACTGAAGAACAATCTGGCAAAGAGTGAGAGTGCAGGAGAGGCTTATAAGCAGGGCTGATTGTGGATGAGCTGCAGCTGTGCCAGCAGGTGAGTGGAGTTGAGCTGATGAGGTGGGAGTGGCTGGCAGGTAGAGTGGAGCAGGGACAGGGAGAGTGGAAATTTACTGGGGCAGAGGGACAGGAGGGAAACTGGGGGAATGGAGAACAGGTGAAGGGAAACTGGGCAGAACTGTGACAGATTACAGTCAGTCTGTGCACCGAAAACAAACAATAGAGCCAACATAGGAGTTTTATATCTAAAGCCATAGATATTTTTATTTTTTCTGTTCATTAAATTACATTTTTTTAATTTAAAAACAATTCACAAATTAAATCTAATTTAATAATATATAATAATATTAAAATTAATTAAATAATTTATGTAAATATGTCTCTCTATATTTATTTTTATATGTAATATTTTATATTGTTTAGTGTATAAGTATTGTCATTGTAACAAATGTAACCAGTGATAGTTATCAAGGTTGACATGACAGAAATACATCATAATATTCAATAATTAAAATAATATTACATAATAATCTGTAAATCTGCATAATACTATCAATTTAGGAATGACACTGTACATCTTGTAAATTAATCAAATCATATTTATTTACATTCATTTTAATATATATTTTTCAGATTTTGTTTTGTTGTTTCTTTTCATTAGATATTTTTATTTCAGTAAAAACAGGGAATACTGTTTACGTCCCCTGTGGAAAGTGACGCAGTTTCTGTTCCTGTGACTCTTCTTGACACATGATTGAAGGCGAGGACTACAAAATAAAACAGGAAATTACTTAAAAAACCCAAACGGTGACACTAAGGGGTCAGGACCAAATCATGACAAATGGCCCCGGGCTAAATGTGCACACATGTGGGCAGCTGTGTCCACATACAACGTCCTGCTTTTTAGCTCCTGTCACTCCACAAGAGTCCATGATTAACCAAACCCAAACAATATGGTTGTCCTTCGAATGAAACACGTTTGTTTTGAAATTCGCATTTAATTTAAAACTAACAAGATAAAAATCGAGGTCATTTATCAGCTTGAATATACTGAATCTTTTCATGGGATAAATATGTGTGTGTGCCAGGAAAAGACACAATATGATGAAACACTGGAGCTAAAACAATGAGTCGATTAGTCTCCTGACTGAACGTCATTTATACTCTTTAGTTAGTGAAAAGAAGACTGTCGAATGTGTAAATCTATCTTATGAAAGGAAAAGAAAGAGAAGCAAAAACATATTCACAGAGTTATAAATAAACAGAAACTCAGGTAGTAGATGATAATTCATCATTACATAATAATATTATTAGATCTTTTTATACAAAGAAATGTTATTATGTACCATAAAGAGACAAAACAGTTACAAGGAGACACAACAGTACCACAAAGAAGCACAAAATATCTGTGAGGTGACACAAAACCTCTACCTCTGGAACACACAGAAGTACCAGAAAGATAGAAATCAATTATGAGAAGATACAAAAGTAACACAGAGAGGGGGAAAAAAGTACAGACAACTACAAGGTGACACAAAAGTATCATAAAGAGAAACAAAATGAGTACAAGGAGATACAACAGTACCATAAGGAGACACAAAACTACCACAAAGAGAGAAAAAAGGACCATGTGAGGACACAAAAGCACTATAAAGAAACACAAAATGACTATGGGCAGACACAAAAGTGCCACAAAAAGGCAAAGTTCCACTAAGAGACACAAAATGTCTACAAGAAGACACAAAAGTACCATAAAGAGACAAAACATTTATGAGAACACACAAAGTACCACAGAGAGACACAAAATGACTATAAGGAGACACGAAAGTATCACAGAGACAAAACAATTGAGTAGTCAGAAAAAACACAAAGAGACAAAACAATTACCAGCAGGCACAAAGGAACCATAAAGACACAAAAGTGCCATAAAGGAGGTCCATGAGTGCAGAGATTCACAGGTGTTTGCTTCAGGGGAGCAGCTGCATGTTACGTAGTGAAGGAAGAAACAAATATAAAATGTGCAAACAGACAATAACACTTATAAAACACTCAACACATATTTGTCGCACAACCTCAATGCAACCTGAAGTTTCTGAACATAATAAAGGTCTAATTTTTCGTGACTTTTCTTTTGCTTTTGTGGAGATTGTGCGAGACAATATGTCCTACACAAGAAGTCCTCTTAAGTCTAAAGTGTCCATTAACATCACACTCAGTGAAGAGTGTCAAAAAGTTGTTTCTTAAGCAGATATGTTATTTTAAAATTAAGTTTAGTTGTTTTTTTCTGCAAAAAATATGAAAAACGATTCTTTACTGAAGCTGCAGATGCCAGATCACATTTGGAAAGTGCATGATAAAAGAAAAGTCAGATTATTACACCAGTCAGTCATGATGTTAAAAGGAAAATTGTTAATGTTTCACCATTTGAATTGCTGTTTTTTTATCTTTCATTGATTATCTCGCTGTCAAACACTGAGACTGCAGCACAAATTCTTCTGTCACAGGCAGCAGATTCATGTTGATTTGTGTTAATATTTCAGTCCTGAAAACACGTTTGATGCCACGTCCTTGCAAATATTACATCAGAAGGACAGCTATTAGTCTGGCCATCTGTGATGAAGAGGGTTTGACTTGAATTCATCTTTCTGTCACAAAGTTCAAGAATGATCATTTTCGTGTGATGTTCAGACGGATTTGAGAATTTGATCGTTCACCACACAGACAAAAAAAAACCCAAATCAAAGAATTCAAGTGATGTTTCTGCCTCACAAGCTGTTGTTTTGCGTGGTCTTTACCAAATAGTTCATTCCAGTTTCACCCCGTCCACAGATCAGCCTCAGTGATGCGTCAGACTGTCAGATGAAAACAACAACAACAACAAAAAACATTTCAGAAAGAAGAAGCACAGCGACACTAACAGAACAAAATCCTTTTGGCCTAAAATAAAAGTTTAAGGGAGGAGAAACCTGACAAACATGAAATACTCACAGGTAGATAAAGTATGGGGTGTCATTAAATGGGTAACAACTGGCTAATAAGCATTAGTTAACAGTTAATAAGGCCCTCCTATGATGCTTTTAATTTTAACATGTGTTAATAAGACTAAGCGTTAGAGAGACTGCTTAAGAACTTTGTTTACATATTTTATTTTATTTTATTTTATTTTATTTTATTATAGGTACCTCGGCACAGGAGAGCATAGCAGCACACACATTGGCACGTAACAGGCAGTTAACTTAATATGCTTTCTGGCTGAAGTGTGAAGAATGCCAATAAATGTTAATACATCCTATAGAACACACTTATTTACCATGCATGTTCGACTATTGCATCTTAAGTGTGAACAATGCTTATGATGGGCAATAAATCCTTTATTTAGCCACAAATGACATAGTTAACTGTTAAGTGCATATTAAGTGATTTATTAACCTTAATAAGCATTGCTCACATGTCAGCTCCAGTAGCCACAAAAAGCTTATTGACATAGTTGCATAGTTAACGGCTAATAATGCATAATCAAGTGTGTAAAACACTTAATAAAGCAAGAACAAAGAACTACAGTAGTAAGGTAGGTTTATCAATGACACAGGCAAATTAAACTCTTCTAAACAATTTTAAGAAACACATAAGGCTTTTATTAATATTCTTAAGTAGTTTATAAACTGTTAATACGTTTCCTTTCCTTCCTCCTTTCTTATAAATGTCTTATAATCTAACAATAAATATGTTTATTAGGCTTTTCTTAACACATAAAAATGTTAATAAGCATCTTATAATGGTGTCATGACTTATTTAACTAACACTTATTACAGGCACCCCACTATCAAGTGTTACCCAAATATGTCTCACTGTATTTTGCTTTTATTTTTCAGAGCACAAACTGCTGTTTTTCATCTTTATTAGTGCATTAGTTTAAATTTGTTTGTCACTTAAGTTGTTTGCGTTTGTAGTTCATTCTAAGTAGACATGGGGAAACAAAGAAAAAGCATAAAATAAAACCATACTACAACGTGGCTCCAGTAGATTGTCTTCCCACAAATGACTGCATAGAAAGAATAAAAAAAAAAACAACTATAAGCTAATTTTGCCATTACAAATGTCTGCCATTATTCTTTCTTTTTTACATCAACAAATTCCATAAAAAGACCAAAACCAGGAAGTTCATCTTTCAATACTTCAACTTCCCCACCGTCTCTGTTGTACTCGGGCTTGTTTGTTCCTGCGGATGAGATCAATCTTTAACCACAAGTCACACGTGTATAGATCCATATTTAGAAATCATTACTCAAACAAGAGGAAATCTTGGGGGGACTATTTTCAGCAGGGGATTAATACACACTTGGTGCAGCATTTCATGCAGCATGGCGGTGTATGTAGGACTGAGTCAAAATAAACTACAGTGTGTGTGTGTGTGTGTGTGTGTGTGTGTGTATTCATGGTGATGAAGGCACATGTCACCCAGTGCAAACAGTGTGGCTCACTGGTTTGTGTTTGATAGATTTTTGACAACAATGGAGCTCTCCGACACGGAGGAATGAGATCCATCAGGCTTTGATACAAACACAATACTCTGGTGGCTTTGATCTTTTCATGGGATTTCATGAAGAAGAAAAATATAAAATATCTATCAGCCTTACCCTTCTCTTTGAGTGAAGAGTGTCTCTGGGTTAATAAGGGTTAAATCATCATTTTGGCTTTTAGGATTCTCAGTCATCCAGATAATTAATAATCGTGTGGTTCCATATGGAGTTGTTGAAATGCCGAGGTGGTCCTCAACTCCATTTATTAACTATTTATCTGTAAAAAGTCTTCCCAGGTAGTCACACATTGATTCACACCTGTAACTGTGTCTGTCTGTAATTTGACCGGCATGTTACCTCAGGTGACATCGATGCACAAACAACCTAACAAAAATATACAAACCATAATAGTTCTATAAAAGTTAGGACATTCTCTAAAGTGAAAATAAAATCAGAATGCAATGATTTGCTGGTCTTTGTGCTGTATTTTATTGAATACAAGTTGAAAAAGACAAGATATTTAATGTTCATTCTAATAGACTTGGTTCTAGTTTTGGTTGGTTTTTGTAAATATAATCTCACTTTTTAAACCAGTACAAAGTTTTGAAGTTGTTGGGACAGGAGCAAAAAGAAAGATTGGGGAAGTTGTGGAATGTTCAAAAATACCTGTTTGGAACGTTCCGCGAACAGGTTACCTGGTAACAGGTGATGGTTCTTCACCACTTTGTAAAAAAAACTGTGCAAATAGTCCAACAGTTTAAGAATATAAGAATATAAGGAATGTAGGGATTTCACCATCTACAATTCATGATATCATTAAAAGATTCAGAGAATCCAGGGAAATCTGCACCTACAGTAACGGGTAAATTCCACCAGGCGCTACGTAATACTTGTGATTCCACCAGCAGCGCCTGCACGCATCCCAGAAGCAGCTCTTTACTCTGCTTCGCTTCAAATACGCGCCCAGTCTATTTTTGATGGATGCCGCATCAATTCGCACAGAGCAGATTGAGTGGGCAGGAAGTCAGACACAGAAAAGACAGGGAGAATAGTTTTCAAAATAAAAGACCCTGTGTAGACTCAAGATCATAAAGACAGACAGAAAAGAAACTATTTAACCATGTAGCCTGCTTATCTATGGTAGAAGCAAAATGCTCCGCTGCTGAAATGCTTCTGAAACGCTGCTGGTGACCTAACCCTAACCCCTCAAACAACATTAAAAAAAACAACGTGTTTATATAAAGGATACTACATAGGCTCTACATGAGTCAGTAAACACAGTTTGTTGCTGCATCTAGAAATGCAAGTTCAGATTCTACCATGCAAAGAGAAAGACATAGAGTTTATCAACAAATCTGCAGATGTCTCTGGACCCGAGCTCATCTGAGATGGACTGACACAAAGTACTTGCACTAACTATAAATGCCACCGTCTGTGATTGTATGGGGGTGTGTTAGTGCCCATGGCATCATGGGTAACTGTCACATCTGTGAAGGCCTCATTAATGATGAAAGGTACATACATATATTTTGGAGCAACATGTTCTGCCATCCAGACGACATATTTTTAAGAGACATCCCTGCTTACTTCAGTGAGTCGACACCAAGACACGCTGTGCAGGTGTTACAGCAGCATGGCTTCATAGAGTTCAGGTACTAAACTGACCTGCCTGCAGGTCAGACCAATTGCAAATGTGTGGACCACAGACTGCTAAGCACCTGAAGCTGTATATCAAGCAAGAATGAGAAAGAATTTAACTTTTAAAACTTCAACAATTAGTGTCCTCAGTTCACTTACTGAGTGTTGTTAAAAGAAAAGGTGACGTATCACAGTGGTAAACAGGCTCTTGTCCCACTTTTTTGAAAATGTTTATTAGTCTGAACATTATAAATCTTGTCTTTGCACTGCATTCAGTTAAATATAGGTCAAACGGTATGCAAATCATTGTGTTCTGTTTGTATTTACATGTTAAAGAGCTTCCCAAGATTTTAAAATAATAATTATAAAATATAAAACAGCAAATTCAGCTGCACATTTGACCAAAGTGAAACAACTTATTCTGTTTTTTGTGTCAGTATGTCACTGAATTATGGTGAGTGAATGATGCCTTTTATTGTAACTGTCAGTCAAAAAGGATGATGATAACCGTCAGCTTTAATACTGTTGCTGTTTGTGTCGCCGAATATGGAGTGAAGACAGAAGTGATAACAAAGTACAACCAAAATAAATGCATACATAAAGGTCAACAACAACAGTCATTTGCATGATAAACAGTATTTATGTGCAACACATTTGTGACCCCATACATCTTCATTTATCAGCAGACTAGAAAGAGACCTGAGCAACTAACAACCAATACCTGAGATTCAGTTTGACACCAAACCACCATCTAACACCAAGCCAACAGGGGGCTTCACCCTCAGTTCAGGCTTTTAAAAATGACTCCTGTGAAATCTCAAGGCTTAAATCAACACTTAGGATTATCAAAGGAGCTTTTTAAAGATTTTACGCATGAACTGAGAGCCTGTGTTGTATTCCTTTGTGCATAAACATCAGTTGCATCAGTCCTGCATCAACGCACGCAGTATCCTACAGTGTGCTAACTGGGAAGCTTTTTGCTTCTACGTCGACATCAGCCTTAACGAAATCACATGACATCATTTGACCCACCAAAAATAGGACGCAAGAAACAAAACAGTATTCTTAAAAAATATATTTTATCAATCAGCACATCGATAATTATTGACAAAGCATTTCGATGCAAGCAGCAGGTCATGAGGGTCCAAGCAGACACATAGAAAATATGAACAATGCAGACAGTGACATAGTGACACAGACATAAAGCAATACTGAGCTGGTGCAAAATGTTTGGTGTAGCAAGTTACATTTAGTGGAACTTGGATTTTGTGCAGAGAAGGCGGGAATCAGGACATATACAGAGGCAATATAATCATAGTACAATGTACAAACTGTGGCTTTATTTGAAACTTTTGTTTACTTCTCTAAGGAATCATGGACCTCATGTTTCAACAATTACTCCCAATTTCAAAGTTAAATCTGCCACCGTGATCACCCTAAACTGCATAAATGTGGTGCTAGAATGCTAAAGTTTGGCAGGCTTAGCAACAGTAACAAGCACCACAAGCAAAACAAGAATTAGCTTTGCATATTTTGTAAAATTGCTTTAAATCTGTCATGGTGGACATGTAATATGGATTAACATGTAAGAGTGTTTCTTAAAGCGCCATCATCTGACTAAAGAGTCCTAAAATAGTCAAGTGAGTCACCTACAGTTGCATCATCTCACAGTCAGGAGGGGTTTTTTTTTGGTTATATGGTCAAGCAATTTGGTACGAGATTTTCACATTTTGTTCAATGACAAAAAATACATCTGTAAAGACCCCATTCATGAATTCTGAGGCTTTTACATTTCCTAGAAATGGTGGTTGCAACAAGTGGCTAAATGGCTAAATGAGATTACAGAGATTGTCAGGGACATTAAACGCCATCACGCCAAACACGAGTCACTTAGTGCAGGTGATGGTTGTGTCATGTGACCGTGGTGTAGATTTCAAGCCTAACTTTAGCATTTTACTTCTAGCCATTGCATTTTCACTTCAGAAATCATAAAACTGCTGTTCATATCCTGAATAAACGTCTAAAGTATCAAACTTTTGTTTGCCACAGAGCCTATTTTCTGCACTAATCCAAAATCCAGTTTAAAACATCCTGTTAGCTTTCTGTGGATGAAACTAAAGCAATGCTAACTTCCAGGATGTTCCAACAAAAATACGTCATCCCTTGAATTTGGGAATATTCTTTGACAAATCCCAGGTCCCGAGATGTTACCATCATGCGTCTTTTGTGGGCTTTGGTAATCAGGCATGCAAGGGACGGTTGGACGATTTTGGTTCCATCAAAGCAGATTCCTCTAGATATGATGAGATGTGGGTAAAGAAAAAGTGAAACAAATAAGCAGACACGTTCATTACAATATAACACAGTCACCTCTACAGAGACGGTGTGGACACATTTAGACTCGAAGGACAGTTGGCACTTAAGGGTTGCTGGAGAATCCACAAAGTGTCTGGACTGCAGTCATAACAGAGGCGCCAGACAGGTGTTTAAGACAGAAGGACACGTCCAAACACTTAGGCTTCAGCGTCAGAGTGCTGACACATGGAGGAAAACGACAGGCTCAGTGTGTCACGGTTACAAAAGGCTCAGCAAGGCAAGTTTCAAGGGAGCAATGCCTTAGTAGTTGCATATTACCAGAAAATGCAACAAATTGTGTGGTGATTTTTTTAATAGATTGTGGTGCTGGTTGTCATGTATGTTGTTTTCAATCACAAAAATTAGATAAGTGTTTTGCTACCATTTATTACTGTAACTATGACTGATTGTTTTAGCATTGTCTAATGCAGTATTTGAAGCCGGTTCAAATGTGCTGATGAAAATAGTCAGTTCTTTTCTGGTCATGGCAATTTGGATAAATCATGATAAAGGTCTGCTTATATCAACATATCAATATGTATACCAGGATTGTACATTTTCTTGTAAAACCCTTGAGATAAAATAACCAGATGGAAATTTCTCTTCAGTTAAAGCAACAAATTAACCTCTTGGTAAGAAGTACTTTGTCACATTGATGCTCAAAAGCCCAAAAGTGCATAAAGCTTTCTTGCTCATGGATATGCAACATTATTCACAATATGGCTGGGTAATACGTCGATAAATATTGATATTGTAATATGAGGCTAGATATCGTCTTAGATTTTGTATTTTATATCATGATATGGTATAAGTGTTGTGTTTTCCTGGTATTTAAAGTCGTTTTCTGAACTGATCAGACTGTTCCAGCTCTTCTATTGTTTGCCTTTAGCCACTTTACTGATGATTATTTATCAAAAATCTTACTTATTTTGTGAAAGCAGTCATCCATACAATATTGTTGAAATATTGCTAAATATTGATATCAAGATATTTAGTAACATATTGTGATATTTGATTTTATCGCCCAAATATCGCCCAGATCAAGTCCATTATGAGAGATATGCACAAACAGAGATATTAAAGGGGAAGTATCCTGGTAGAAAAATTTCTTTTGGTTGTCAAATTTCTATCCAGATTTTGTCATCATATAAATTGTCCAATTTCCCGACCCTATTTAAAAGGATGAGAGGCGATAGTCTTCAAGAACCTAAGCAAGTCCATTTGCCGACGACCATGACCTGGATGACTGAGAATCTTTACAGACTTGTATAAAGGGTACTACATGGGCTCAGGAAGACTGTTGTCAGGAAATACATTTTGTTACTACAAATGCAAGATGAGACTGTAACACAATGCAAGGTGAAAGCCATATATAAACAGAGAATCAGAACAGAAATCATGGATTTTGTGTCCTCCAGGCTGAAGAGGAAAAGGACCATCCAGATTGTGACCAGCGCAAAGTTCAAAAGTCAGTATCTGTGATGGTTTTGGGGTGTTTGTGCTCATGGCATCATGGCGAACTGTCACATCTGTGAAGGCCCCACTAATGCTAAAAGGGACATAACAGGTTTTGGAGTGACATTTGCTGCTATCCATCTGATTTCCCTGCTTATTTCAGCAAGACAATGCCAAACCACATTCTGCTTGTGTTCAACAGCGTGGCGTCGTAGTAAAAGAGTTCAAGTACTAGACTGGTCTGTCTGCAAGAAAATGGGATTTTGTGTAAACATGCCTCTGTCCCAGCCTTTCTGGAATGTCCTGAAGGCATTAAATGTATGTATGTATGTAGAAGTATGTTTTACACAACTTTCCAACTTTCATGGAATTTGGGTTGTAGAATGGTTATACAACTAAACCTGATCCAACCAGTACTGAGTGAAGAACTTCATAGAACTTGATGTGGATTCACAGCCATCATGTCGTCACTTGACTTGAACTTTACTTGCTTAACTATCTTGAGACGTGATTATCACAGCTCAGCATTCCGCCAAACACAATAAACACAGATGAACTGCAGACTTTCATTAGACACAACTCATTATCAAGTACCATGTCTTCATTCCCGTTTTCCTCCACTTTGGACATGTGAGCAGCGACCTTTGATTTACCCTGATGCTGCAAGCCTCTTCTTTCTTTCTGACTTGAGACAGGATTCTTCTCACTCCACTCACTAATCAAACTAACCCTGCTGGTGAACTTTCTGAGCACTCATGAGCCTCTCTGTGTGTCAGCAAAGAATCAATGCCGTTCATTAACTTACTTCCTTCCTTCTACTCACCAGATGACATTTTGAAAAGCGTCGCATTAATGGTCATTCATGATTCATGGAGTGAAGGTGTGCAAGATAGATTTTCAATAAGCGAAGTCCATTTCTTTTTGGAATATTGCTTTTCTTCATTTCAGAAATGTGCATACATGAACAATAAACATAAACATTTTCTTGAATTAGACCCAAGGTATGTGCAAAAAGGAAAAAGTTCAACCAAGTAAATGTTCACTTTAAAGGAATACTTTGATGCCTTGGGAAACACACTTTTTCACTTTCTTGCAAAGACCTACATGAGAAGATATAGGATACAGATATATGAAAATAGGACCTGCAAAGCTGCAAGGCAAATGGTCACCTAATGGATAAAGACTGATGAAAGTGTCAGTAGGCCGTGTTTATTCTTTATTGACCTTTTTCTCTGCATTTAACTCATCCTAAGTGTTAAGTAGTAGAGTAGTGGACAACCACTGTGCAACACTTGGAGACTCGCTCCAGTTCCAAGCCAGAGGTAATATAAATTTTTTTGATAACAAGGAAAACCAGAGCACACATAGTGCCTCACAAAGGACCCTCTTGCAGTGAGGGGATGGTGCTAACCACTGAGCCACCATAGCTAGCTTAGTTAGCTTGTTTATTTGCACTGTAGAAGAAAGAGTCCCTAAACACAATGGGGAAAAACATGACACAGCTGTCCTTGTAAAACTAGAAAGATCCCAAAGGGTATAACACAACACTGTTACAAACTCAATTGAGTAGAAAAAGTGTGGTTCTGTGATGGTAGTGTTACCGGTGTTACACAGTGTTAAGGCATACACTGATTATATTACTTGCCCACTGCCCCAACCACCTATTCACAATATCTGTCAGATGACGGATGCTACAATTTAACATTTAAAGTGTTTAGTTTGTACAACAGATTTTGAACATAACACTGTAGCCTAATCATTGCTTGACAACTGGTCTTACAAACCAAAATTCACTAGGAGGGCTATTACACAGAGCCCCAACAATGCCAAACAGTTGTGGGGTATTGGAGGGCATAAAAGTGAGTATTCTGTTATTCAGTACATTACCATGAAGGAGTTAGCTGGTGCTACTTTCTCTTGGCTAACTTGGCTAAACCCAGCTGGCCTTCATATTACAACCAGTGCGTACTTAATGTTAGTGTTACTTGACAGCTCGTCTGTGGATGAGTTGTTCTGGTCAGTGTGGGGGATGCTTGATAGATAACTCGAAATTTTGTAATGGCTCACTCTTTTAAGCATTGTTTTTGTTCAAAATGAGGGGAATATCTAAAAATCTAGCATTAAAGATAAGAGTAAGCACTCTAACTTTACAGATAGTGAGTGTAATAGCTCAGATCTTGTCTTGTTAAATGTCTGGTGTAATAAATCTATCTAGTATCTTCAATCGCTACTCTGTTCTCCAGAAAAAGACTTCCACCATCTCAACTCAGAATGTCTAGATTAATATCACATAATGAATGTCATTGTAATAAAAAGATAACAAGAGTCTTTTTCAAAAAATATCATCATAAAGAACTCATCAAACCCCTAGACAGCTAACAGTGGCCAGCTGGCATTAGACACACTAGCAAATTAGCTTGCTAGTAGTCGTACTAGCTCAGTTACCCCCGTCAGTTATTTGATGCTTGCATTGCAATTTCTAGCAGCCGTTCGAGAGTTATCAGTCTCAAGTACCTCCATTAACACGGAGCTGGAGGCAGGAAGTGATTAGTTTAGCATAAGACTGCTAGCGTGGGAAAATTCCCAGCCTGACTCTGACCAAAGTTCCAAATTCAGCACCAAGCACATCTAAATCTCACTAATTATTATGTTATATCTTGTTTGTTTAATCCATACACAGATAGGACGTCACTGCATTTGGTCACTTAGAAATGCTAGTAAATTAGCTTGCTAGTGGTAGTGCTACAGTGGATCATTTGTCCCGTCAGTCATTTGACCCTCACACTGCAATTTGGTACTCTAAAGTACCTCTATTAAGTTTGGAGCTGAGGGCAGGAATGATTAGCTTAGCATAAGACTGTTAGCGGGGAAAATGGCTACCCTGATTCTGATCAGAGTTCAGAATCAAACACCTCTAAAACCCACTAATTAATATGCTATTTAACAATTAGTTATTTTTTTATGGTTCGTTTATGTAAATATGCAAGTCTACATAAACCACATTGTCTGTTTGTTGGTTAGCTGCTTACCCCTGCTTCTGTTCTTTATGCTATGCTAAGCTAATCTTCTCCTGTCTTTGGCTTTACACTTAACACACAGACACAAGAGTGGTATTGATCTTCTCGTCTAACCCTTGGCAAGAAGGTGAATAAGATTGTTTCCCAAAATATCGAACTAATTCTTTAATGCATCGTGGAAACGATGCTGCTATTTATGGTTGTGGCAAAAAAAACAGACAACAGACAACAAACCAACATTAAATAGATTCAAAAATGGTCCCTGAATCAACCATAACCGTTCCTGTACCCATGGCCACAACAGGTTTGGTAGTCAGTGAAAGAATGATATACATTTCATTCTTAGCATGAATACTGTGTGTCCATTTTCCTCTCTGCAACAATCCACAATATATATGTGTAACACAGACTGTTCTTATGCATATTGAATGGTTTTCCCAGTAAAGTGCACGCATCCTGTGTGGGTGTTTTCTTGTGAAGGGTTGAACCTTGTGCTGTGTTGTTCACTTGTGAACACTCGTCTCAGGAACAAATAGGCTTTATATCAGTGCTGCAAAATGTCAGTACCCTGTAAATGCAAAGTTTAAGTCTTCACGGAATAGAGTCACATATCATCACATTGTGTGCAGTTTAACAGCTGATGAAAACATAAGCTGAAGTGATTCAGTGCCTCCTGAAATATACCTACTGTATACAAGCCACAGGTGTAGGAGTACAAAAGACAACAGCCTGTACAAACAGTAAAAATACAACTCTGAGCTTGACTGTTACACATAAACCTGATTTGACATGGCTCACATCAGGTTGATTGTATCTTTCTCTTTTAATTTGCAGTTCAGCTTTAGAAACATTGCCGAAAAATAAATTCAATATTTGAAAATTGTGTAGCAGTTTCGCACTTTTGCAAGATTTGGATTCACCAAAGCTCCAGGTGTCACGTGACTTTGGTCGGAAACTTCTCAAGTTTTCAAACCTGAGTCGAGCTGGATTATGAGAACAAGTCAGTAACATGTGTGTTGTCTCTTTCATAGCACTGACGGACGGCGTGCCCGCAATGCTGAAAACAAAGTCAAGATGCTCACACAACACGTCACTCATAAGTCATAACCACGGTAAAGACGAAGCAACTCCACAGATTCGGGAAAGCCTCGCAGGGATGGATGTGTTCCCGAGGAAGAGGAGGTGGGGGAGCTGCTGGAGGCACGCTGCGATCCAGCGTGGGTGCAAAAAAAAAAACAAGCAGCGAGAACCACCGGAAACGAAGGTGAGCGGCTGATGATGTCATAGCAGGTGATAGGCAGCGTGTGATAGTAAGTGTAGGGCACAGAGGGCAGGGAACAAGGCAAACTGTCCAAGGTAGAAGAGGTAACACAGTCTAAAGTGTCTGTCTCACATCTCGATATGAGCTTCTTTGGCTGGTGGAGTGTCCCTTAATGAGCCAGAGATGGTGTAGAACCTGCAAGGACATGAAAGAAGGAGGTCGGCAAAGGTCATCCCTTTCACAAATATAGTACACCAACACGTTCCATACCTCAACAACTGATTAGGTTGATTGGCAATGACTCCCAAAATTACATATATGACCATTTCAGAGTAGTAGCAACAGGTATACCGGACCTTTAGTGTGTGATCTAAGTCATGTCACCTGACATTAAGCGCATGGTTAACGTTGGGAAACAGCAGCAGGATTAAAAGTAAATTATTAATATATTAATGCACTGGTGTGTGCATGCACCAGTGTATTTCAGGTTCCACGTTTTCTCTTTTCTTTTCATTTATTGTGCATCTGTTGTTTGCCACATGTGTGCACACAGGTATGATGAAGACAGAATGCTACTCATATAGATGATGTGACTATTGATGAGAGTTAGAGAAACTGTCACTGCTTTGTGTTAGGTTTAATTTGAGCTAAAAGAATAACATCTGCTTCCAGCAGCAGCTAAAACAAAGTCTGAAATGTACATCTTTTAGCATGAATTTTAAAGAGCAGCAAGCTTTAAGCTGTAAAAAGGAATTTTTGGCACAGCTTACAGATAAAAATTAATGCATCATCACTTTTAAGTGCACTCACTCCTTTTCAGCACCACACACAGCTGATATTTTGAAGCTCTTAACAGCATTTGTATGCAATTGCTCTTTTGTGCTGCAGTGGGAAAGAATTATATCACAGGGCAGCAAAGGCTGATTGTAGCAGCAGCATTTAACAAATGGACATAATTGCTTCAACTAAATGGACAGTTGATTGAGATGTTAAAGTAAATCTTGTCTCTGTGTTCCTCAAAGCATCAAAACAACATGCTGAAATGATGTGGTGGAAATGTGGTTGGCTTTGTGTTGTTCCTCTTCAAAGAGAGTGAGTCTGCTTCCAAAAGGAATTGTGTATTTTTTTTTTATTAAAAAATATATTTACATAAATATAAAGGAATACCATCAGAAACTAGGGTTATATGTACTTTTATAATTTATTACCCTCTGTTTTTTAAAATCACACTTTACTTATGTGGTGCCACGGTGTGCAGTGGTTAGTACTGTCGCCTCACTGCAAGAAGAGTCTGAGTTTGAATCTCACAGGCGGCTGGGGGGCTGGGAAGTTTGTGGCTGAGGCAGGAACTTTCTGTGTTGAGTTTGCATGTTCTCCTTGTGTCAGCGTGGGTTCTCTCCAGGTTCTCCACCACACTCCAAAGATACGCAGCACAATAGGTCAGTTCATAACTCTAAATTGCCTGTAGGTGTTAATGTGAGCGTGAGTGGTTGTCAAATGTCAACATCATTGTGATTTTTTTTCAAACATACATGTGGTAGTCCAGGGCAAATTTGCAGCTTTTGAGATTTGGATACTGCACTTGGCCATATTGTGATTTTGATTATTTTTCCGTTAATTGTGCCGCCCTAGCTGATGGGAAAATGTTTGCTTTCTCCTATTGGCATAATCAAACTCAGTTCAGGTGTCTGAAATCATTGGATTTACTTGCAGTGATGTAAATCCATAGAGTGAATGTAGTTTAATGAACTTAAATGTGCAGATTCATGATTGCAGCCAGCAGTGAAGACTTTCAATTTACTGTGGCCTGCTGTAACAGCCTTCACTGTCAGATACCCTTGAGAATGTGATTGAAGTGCATTCAGTCAAAAGCTCTGAATGATGTTTCATTTCCCGGTGGCAACAAAAGAACAGAATTGTCCCGCATTGCCCTCATTCGCTGCTGATATTGTTTTTTTTTCTTTTTCACATCAGGCCTACAGTATGTTACAGTTACGGTGAAGAAAACAGCAAGAGTAAACAAGAAGTATCCAACTGAAAATATCCAACCGGGATGAGTCGCTAACGAATCCAACTACCTCACATGAGAGGAAACATCTAACATTATCATAATGTAACATAAACAACCAACATGGCAATTGTTAGCACTTATAGCTGTCAAGCTAGCATGTTAGCATTGGGAAATTTTGGCTTGTCATTCTAGCTTGATATAGCTTTATCAATATATCTGTCTGGGAGAGACTAAACTGACTCGCAGGACATGCACACCCAAAAATGCCTTGCAGGAATACCCACCCCTACCCTGTTCTGACTGGATATACCCTCTCAGGCATTCCAGGCTTCTGCTAAAGGCTGACATTTGCTTAGCTATGATGACAGTCACTCTCTTACAATAACTTCACACCAAAACAGATCAAGGCAGATAACCACAAGTTGCCTTTAATTTTATAATTGACATTTTAGTTGTGATATTCAACTCTGTTAAATCTGTCAACACACAAATAAAAACCTCTGTTCTCTTGACAGAGCTCCAGCCAGCTCATGGTGGGGTCTGTGACCATGGCTGGCTGGCTAGCCAGCAGCTACTGCAGGTGCTAGATTGCTGTCATGACAGTTTTTGGAATAAAGTTGGGGAAACTGACTTAAGCTGCCATGAATGAGTCTGTTCCCAATCCAGACCAGTTCTTAGTGTCGGTTAGCATCAAAGCAACACAAATGTTAGCATTTAGTGAATGCTTGGAAGGGTATAACCCAGGAGTTAGCAACCTTTACTACCCAAAGGGCCATTTTGGCCATAAAGGAAAGTAAAAATCTGTTTGGAGTCACAAATACAAGATTATCGATTTTCCTCTGAGACTTTTTTTTATCTTCTTTTTTTATCTTTATCTTTATTCTTTTTTTTTTTTTATCTAAGACGCTGGTCATGCAGAATTAGTGCAGGGTGCACACGGGTAAGCGGGTACCTGGTGGACAGGCACATAGGCCATCCACATTATTAGTTTTGGGCCTAATGAAAAGATTGAAAAGTTAACTACAGGCCTGTGACAGCCACAGATACCGGGATTTAAATCTTTTTTTTTTTTGCCAGGATATAAAGAGATTTTCAACCAATAAAATAAAAATGCTTCTGAAATGCAATACCTACTCTAGCTTTAATAGTTAGTGCCAGATTGTGCACCTAACTGAAGATGTTGGCTGTATCTGGTCAGCCAGTAGCGACACAACTGGTGCATGAGCCTGTGATTAGGAAGCATGAACGAGCAATGAGCTAATGCAAGCACAACTCCAGTGCTCTGCCTGAAGCAACACTATGCTGCATCTACAGTGTCACAGACTAGAGAGATAACATGTTTTGCTTTACCTTGACTTTCTAAAATGCCTGCGTTCTTTCAGGGCCTTACAACAGGAGAGTTTGGCGCAGGAGTTTTTCAGGTCCACGACCTGGTAGATGATGGGGTTGTACATGGCTGAAGACTTGGCTAGCAGCGTGGGGATGACAGACACAGGGATGGGCACCGAGTCCGGCTCGCCAAATGCCGACACCACTGACACCACTGCATAAGGGATCCAGGCTATCAAGAAGCCTGCACAGATCAGCATCGCCACCTGGGAGTTCATACAAAGACATATTCAGATCACAGATTCGTCTTTAACACGATTTCTCTCCATAGGCTTGCTTTGTTCTGCTTTTTTTTCTTTCCCACGCCTCGCTTCTACCCTCTCACCCACCTTTGTGAGTTTCATCTCAAGGTTGTGGCTGTTTCTGATGCGGGCATCAAAGTGGGAAATCTCCTTTGCAGAAGACTTGACCTTGAAGATGATCATGACGTAGGAGAAGACGATGATGCCCGTGGGGAGGATGAGACAGAAGAACAGGATGGACATGACAAAGGTCTGGCCGGACACGGAGGCCTGTGCCAGCCACCAGTCCAATGTGCAGGAGGTCCCGAAGGGCTCTGGGGCGTAGCTTCCCCAGCCAATCAGGGGCATGGTGGCCCAGAATGCTGCATACATCCACACAAAGGCCAGGCACATGAAGGCGTGGTGGCGTTTCAGCCATGTGCCTAAGAGTGTAGAAAAAGACAGGAAGAATGATGAACTAGAGAGACAATAAAACCATCAAATGCTGCTTTCTTTGAAGCAGTTGCATGAAAATGGTTTGTCTCTGAACTAGAGTAAGTTCCAGCAAACCTGTTACTGGTTGGCAACTGCTCACTCTGAGTAAAGCCTGGATTATACTTTCCAAGTGCCAAGTGACTGCTAGGTTCCATGTGACGTAAATTTCATCATCACAGGGTGTACATGTAGCCTCTGTGTAGACATCTGCCAACCTAAAATTTGTTGTTGCTCAGCATACAAGTCTGAGTACACACTCACGGATGCGGACAGTATAACTCAGGCTTTACACAGTGAGTTGAATAACTTGTCTGTGCGGCCACTACAATCAATGCATTCAACATCCATGTATTGCACTTGTGGAATGCAATCTCTAAACTGACTCTAGAAAATAGTATGAACAGAGGTGCTACACATCTGTAGTCGCCGCAGCTGTCCATTTGGGAGTATAATCCAGGCTTGAGAGATAACTTCTGTTGTTGTTTTTTGTAATTTGTTCAGAATTGTGATAGAGCAAAAAGGTGCCTTGATTGTTTTTGCTTAACAGTAACTCTGTACATTAGTGTTCTTGTTTTAATTAAGCATCTGTTCTAGCAAACACGAAAAAAAGTTTCTACAGTCATTTCAATGCCAGTGGCTACACGGGCAGTTAACCAGCTATAGGGAGCAAATTTATTGGCTGTTGCTAAACCTCTAAAAACTGTATGTCCCAAAATGTTCTGAGAATGTCCCTTCTGGTGTATAGGATTTCAACTTGTAACTTTCCAAGAACATTCCCAGACAGTCACAGTATGGTGTTCTATAAGGGTAGTGGGGTGTTCCCTAACCTTAACCCTTTCGGGAAATATTCAGGACATTGTGGGAATGTTTAGGAGACAGTCTTTTACAATAGGACATTCCATCTAGGTCTAGGACATTGCAGAACCTTTAGGCGGCCAAGCTATAATGTTCTGTCTTGGTCCTATTTAGGTCCTTCCCAAAATATTTGCAGAACCTTTAGAGGACTTACAATTTGGAATTGAAATGCTATAAAAAACATCTTATCATTTGATAATCCCCCATAGGGAACTTAGTTCTCCGCATTTAACTCATCCTAAAGGCTAAAACAAACCACAAGCACAGTGACGCATGTCACGTGTTCTCATGAACACACATGGGAAGCTTATGAATTAAGAATTTATAGGAAGTAAAACGTCCAGCATCAGCCACTTGACTAAAAAGGAGCGTTTCAGCTAACAGACACACCTCGGCAGCACTGAGATGTGAATCCCTGCTGTGTGGGGCTGACTTGCCAAGTCAAACTAAATCAAGACAAATAGCGCCTGTAAAGTGTATGTAAAAAGGCTCTAGTCTCTCCATTGTTCTACACACATGAGAGACAGAGACGAGCAGAGGAAGCTGAGCTGCCATGTGAGCAGACATGACAGTCATGACAGAGAACTCTTAACTGCAGTACTTCCAAAAACCAAAAGTGGGTCTTTGGGAACATCCCAATATTCTGTAAAAGTTTAGGACAATCAGAACTTTAAGGAAACATTATGGAAGGTCTCCAGAATTTCCCTTCCTATGCGGGAAGTTCCATCTGTGATTTGTTTCACTCTTTACAAAAAAAGTGAGGAGAATACATCTTTCAGTTTAACTTTAACTTAACAGCTGTTCTAAAGTGATGTACATTGTCTACAGATACTCAAAATAAGAACCATCTTGCCCAGAGAAACTCATTGGGAAGTCAAGAGACACCCAGGGTTCTAGGATTCATTTCACTAACAAAAATTTATATGAATATATAACATATAAAATTCCAGTTCTAGGTTTAGATCAGCATTGTGGACAGCTACTAAATTTTACTTAAACCACATACATGGCATTCAAATGTTCAGGAGACCCTGTTAATGGAGACCATGACGTACCATATCTGAGATGGCAGATCTTAAGATACCGGTCCAGACTGACCACTGTCATCGTGATGAGGCTCCCACAGCCAAAGAAGAAGCCCGCCCAGCCGTAGAAACGACACCCCTCCCAGCCAAACAACCAGCGGTGGGATAAACTAGATACGACGAAGAAGGGCTTTCCTGTCACTGCAAGGACAGAGAAGGGGAGAAAGAGGAAATCTTAAAGTTAAAGTCTGAAATTTTTTATTTCAATCATGAAAACACTGACAAAAATTGGATGAAATCAGCAATAATAAGAATCACTTACCTGCACAACCATTTCTCCACAACAGATCACACAAACAACCAGAATTTACTATTACACATACTGCTACACATCGGCATTTGACAGCTAGAAAGAGTTTTACTTAAGTATGAATAAAGTTTTTGTTATTGTGTTATTCATATGCATAGCACAAATCATATATGCCAAATGCAAACCAGTGCCTACACTACATAGAGGTAAACTAAATATCCATCTTGCTTTTATACAGTCTTTTGAGTCAAATACAATTTAAATTAATCAACTTTGAATCGATGTTTATCTTTTTAATTATCTGTATGGCAGAATATTTCAAGGTTGGTCCATGCACAATTGATACTCATACTTAAATCATCATAGTCCATTTGCCACCACTTGAGACTCCCCACTTCTCCCAAGTCTTCCTGTCTCCAGATACTGAATATTTTAAAAACCTCAATGGCCAGATGAAGAAAACCAGCTCTCAGTGGAGCAAACGGAGATCTTTGGCTTCTTGTGATTTAACTTGTGATGCATTTGAGTCTATAATTTTATTTAACAAGCATAAACTGTATGCTGATGCAATTCAGGTGTTACAGAAACAAAGGATCAGTAACACTCTATCCAAAGGGGTGTGCAATGTGCCATGAAACAGTTATAATCATGTCATGACACCCGCCATAAAGGAATATTTCTGAATGTTTATGTTTGTTGTTTATGTTGTTAATGCAAAGATAGGGTCCCAAGCGATGTCAACTTTGCATTAAAAGTGACATAACTGACTAAATGACACTTAAGGATCTAACACATGACAAGCAGTAAAAAACCCTTTGCACAGCGGTGCTCTAGACATGTATTTTCAGCTACTACTTCCATTACTAGCCATTAACCCAACCTGACTCTCGACCCCCAGGTTCCTAATAACCACTTGTTGCAACCAAAGTATGCAGAAGACCGTCTCTGAACACACAACATGTCGAACCTTGAAGCAGATGGGCTACAGCAGCAAAAGACCACACTAGGTGCCACTCCTGTCAGTTAAGAACAGGAAACTGAGGCTACAGTTCACATGGACTCACCAAAATTTAACACCAGAAGTTTTGGGAAAATGCTGCCTGGTCTGATGAGTCTCGATTTCTGCTGCAACATTCAGATGGTAGGGTCAGAATTTGGTGTAAACAACATGAAATCATGGATCCATCCTGCCTCGTATCAGCAGTTCAGGCTGCTGGTGGTGTAATGGTGTGGGGGATATTTTCTTGGCACACTTTGGTCCCCTTAGTACCAACTGAGCATCGATTAAACAGCACAGCCTACCTGAATATTATTGCTGACCATGTCCATCCCTTTATGACCACAGTGTACCCATCTTCTGATGACTGCTTCAAGCAGGAACACACGCCATGTCACAAAGCTCAAATCATCTCAAACTGGTTCCTTGAACATGACGATGAGTTCACTGTACTCCAGTGGCCTCCACAGTCACCAGATCTCAATCCAATAGAGAACCTTTGGGATGTGGTGGAACAGAAGATTCACATCATGGATGTACAGCTGACAAATCTGCATCAACTGTGTGATGTTATCACGTCAATATGGACCAAAATCTCAGAGGAATGTTTCCAGCACCTTGTTGAATCTATGCCACGAAGAATGAAGGCAGTTCTGAAGGCAAAAGGGGGTCCAACCTGGTACTAGCAAGGTGTATCCAATGAAGTGGCTGTTGAGTGTATTTGCAGTCACTATTAATATTTTGTCAGTTTTCTGAAAGAACACAACCAAAAAATAGCAATAGGACATTATCTGACTTTTAAAACAAATCTAATAGCTGAACACTCTTCTGAAGCGTCTTCTTTTTTGTCATCATCTTTCTTTTGACGCTGTAGAGACGAGTAACAGAGGTTATGTAATGTTAATCAAAACCTAAAACCAAGTAAGGATACAAGGATGCAAGGATACAGGCATGACCGCTGCGAGTGGTCTGTTGAGATGACATAAAAAAAATAAACTTGTTGCCCTTGCCTTGAGAGTAAATAAAACGCAGGCAGAAAAATCCCAAGCAGTGTCTGGTAGTGCTGACAACAAAAGCCCCTTTCTTATTTCCAAGTATCTCCAATTCGAAGGATAAAAAACAGGAATGCATGTGATAGTGCTTGTGACAACTTGTGACAAGTGCCCCATTACTGAAAAGTGTAAGGGAAGGAGACAAAGGAGACGGAAAGAAGTGCTGATTGACACAAAGCGATACTAGAAAAGCTTCCTTGAAAGGCAGCATTCGGTCTTGAATGCCACGGTAGCTTTCGTATTTTCAGGGGACATGTGCCAGCCTGATCCTTTAACTGTTTGCACACGACAAAGCCTAGTGAGTTCAGTGCAAGGCTCAAGTGTACTTCTTAGCTCATGAAACCACAGTGACTTCCTGATTATCCTGGTATGTGTCAGAAACAGGCCCCCTTGTCCTTGAGAGCCGGACAGGCCGGGAGCCATGTGGCCAGGCCAAAAGCGACATAAAAGGGATAAACATCAAAACCTCTCGAGGCAAGATTGCATGAGACCCGATGAGCCAAATGTTTTCTTGGAATCACTGAAAACCCAGCGGGGCGCGCGCACTCGCTGGCGCACGGCGGCTCACATGTTTCAGAGGTCCCGATAGTGTTTACACATTTACTCTGAGTCACAGAGGAGAAACTTTTGGCGCTACAAATCACACAATTGTTGTTTTCCCTTTGGCAACCGCAACCATCGCTGTTATTTGTCTTCCAGCTCACGCGGAAAGGGTTATTATATAATAATATTTACAGAGTTGACTTCTGGTATCCAGGTTCCGACCCCATCACTCCCAGCGAGCACTCAGAGTCCACAGGTGGCTTTATGAATTATGAGCTACAGCAGCAGCTTGGGGTTACAGGAGCAGGCAGAGGATGAGTAAGAAACAGTGTTAGCAGAGCACTGAAGGAGAGAACAGAGAACACTATTGTGGATGGTGTGTTGGACATAAATTGCAATGAGCTGAGTGTGTTATACAGTGTATGTAGTAGCACACTTGTACTGTCTGACTGAACCAGCTCAGTCAGATCTTTTCATTTCCATCTTCTCTTCCAGATTATTAAACCTAGAATATATATATATATGTATTTATACATTTAAAACAGGGGGTTAAAAACCATTTTAATTAATAATCGTTATTATTTAAATAACTAATTAAAATATTTCCTGCTGTTTTTACAGAAAATCAAAAATGTATAAAATTTCACCCTTTTTGAGACTGAATAGAAATAAGGGAGAGAAATTTGTAGAAAAAACAGAACAGAAAAGTGTAGACAGAAAATAGACAGGGATCAATGCAGAAGGGGCGAGATCTTTAGAGAATGATGCAGAAAGTGAAAAAATGATTTGCATATCCTAATAAATAAAGTTTGATCATCAAATGAAGCTCAGCGTAAGTTCAATCAGGAGGCGTCATTCATCCCTAACTGTCTTTCTCTCCCCCTCTCTCCTTACCTCACTTATTCTCAATGAGGTATCCATGAGCGTTCACTCTTTCAAGTTAACCAATCAGATTTAGCCGCAGACTCCATCAGCCAATCATGTCGTCGTGCCAGAACTTTAAATCTGTTCTCCTCTCTGCTGCACTGACTTGCTGCGACCCTCCTCCACCCCGTTCTCCTCCAGTTCTTCTCACCCAGTGCCCATGTTCAGCTCATCATCTCATCCAGATCTTCCACCACCCAGAAAGCTCTGAGTTGTGGTGTGTTTGCTTTGCCTCATTTTTCGGTGGATGGTAAGTTGTTATACGAGTTATACAGAGTTTTTCTTCATACGTCTGAGAAAAGCCTCATCTTTTCCTGGTGTCTTTGCCTTTCCTGTATCACTTTGCCAGCTTGCTAGCTTGCTCAACTATTAGAATTGGTGGCTTCTAGACACCGACACAGTCCACGTTGCTGTTGCCTAGCAACAGTGTTCTCCTGCCATAACCACTTTAACGCCAAGCATATTGTGTGGTCAACTTCCCATATCGTAACCACAATCTCACAAGTTCCATTTGATGGCAACAGAGGTATGTCTTGTCTTGAATCCACAGACAACACTTCTCAGCAGGACCAGTTTATTGTTGGTTTCACTCTCTTCTATAGTTTTCATTTACTGACAATGACAGTCAAGGACATGTCAGAGGTTATGTCACAGTCTTTTGAACTGCGACATAACCTCTGCCATGTTCTTGACACACATACTGTGGGGTGAGTGGTAGGAAACTGTGTTTTGAGGTCGAGAACTGAGAGGCGGATCTCGATTACGTACAAAAATCACAAGGACAAAGATCAGGGATGGTTGCTCACGTCAGTTCTCTCAGAACCTCTCAAGTGAGGTGGTGGATTGATCCTTGAATTAATAATGCTTGTTGATTGCACAAAGCAAAAGTTCTTTGTTAGGGTGCTTGTAATAAACTAACAGGTAACAGGCCCTGTATAAGATGATTATTAACATTGTTATGCATCAATAAGACTAAATTTGTGTTAGCAATAGCATAATAAACACATTCATTGTGAGAAAAGACATTTATAAGCACTCATAAGAAACTTGTGAACAATTTAAAGACTGCTTAAGAATGTTGATAAAAGCCTTATGAGTTTCCTATAATTGTTTATAACAGCATTACAAACACATTTATTGAGTTTAACTAACTTGCCTATTATGTCACCATTAAACCTTTACTAAGCTTTTGTTGTTCATTATGATTTCTACATACTTTATTATGCATTAATAGCAGTTAACTATGCACTTATTAAAATTAACTACATATTTTGAAGATAGCAGAACTAAAATGTGAACAGTGCTTACTAAGGTTAATTAATCATTTATTATGCATTTGTTAACAGTTGGCTGCGCATTTTGGGAGTACCCAATCTAAGGTGTGAACCTTGCTTATTAAGATTAATTAACCCTTTATTATACACCTGTTAATGATTAATTATGCAGTTTGGGGGCACATGAGTGTGAACAGCACTTATTAAGGTTAATTAATCCTTAATTATGCACTTATTAATGTGTGAACAATGCTTACTAAGGTTAATTAATCATTTAATATGCACTCATTAACAGTTAACTATGCATTTTGGGAGTACCCAATCTAAAGTGTGATCAGTGTTTATTAAGGTTAATTAATCCTATATATGGCTTAAAAATTTCAATGAAATGTTGGTGTCCTACTCCCACAGGTTGCTCAGCGTGGAATGAATGAAGATGGAGCTCAGCTTCACAAAGGAAAGGGGGGTGGGGCCAAAGTTGTATAGGCTGCTTTCTATTGGTTCAGGTGTTTTGGTTGATAGGTGTAATGTTCAACAATATTGACAACATGGATCTTGGGTAGCTGGACAACCTAACCTATGCCAGAGTGACCCATTATTTTACCTGGGTTACATAAATGTTAACAGTTTACTTTTTATAAGTATTTTGCTTTCTTTCTTTCTTTTTTTTTTTTTTGCATGTATTGGACAGTAAAGGGTGCAATAATTGACCCTGCAATAATGACTCTGTACATGGAGCATTTTCTCTACCAGGTGAGCTTCTGAGAGCCTTGATGATTTTTGAAGCCCAACCCAACTCAAGTCATCTAAACTCAATTTTATTTATTTTGTCACCTCAACCTAACCAAACTGTGACTGTTTTATAATGTCACCCACAACGAAGTTTACCAGATCTGGCTTATCAATTGCATGCAGTTTGACAGTGAAAAGACCTGTTATTCATATGCAGATTGATGCGACCAGGTTGGGAGATAGTGATGTGGTTGTAGTACTCAAGGAAAGACTAGCAGATGCTTGGAAATATCCTCTAGGAACCATAAATATTCATACTGAATTTCATGGTACTCTGACCAGTACATACCAAGATGAACTACTCCGGACTGAAAGGTTAGATGGACAGGTCAACTGAATCAATTAGCCAAATGACCTCATCATCTTTAGGTCCTAGGGGGCAAAAACTCATTCCAATAATGGAGAATATCCATTAATGTATTAGGCCTCCCTTGATCCGGAGGGTGACTGTTCCGGATCGTTCTGTTCACTTCTGATAAGGAAGATTAGGTTATTGTCAGCTACAACTATCACCATTACTTTTATTTATTCTTAGCAGTGTTTTTGTCTTGCAATGGCAAAAAACTAAAACATTATTTGAGATAAATTAGTTTTGAAAACCTTACAACACTAGTTTCTTCTAATATATTATCAGTATTGTTGTGATTATCAGGGAGAGCACAACATGTCGTGTAAGACACACAAAAAGGCTTAATGAGAGAACAGATCAACTAGAGCAGGATTAGTGAGGATTACAGTATTGAGGATTATATCAAGTATTATGCAAGGTGAAAAAATATGTAATTACATGATTTTAGTTGCATAACATCAAAATATATACTCATTTTTTAGACTTTTCAGGTTAGATTTCCAAAATCTTATGTATGTATGTTTGAGGGATTTTTCTAAAATAAATTCTGATGTGTTTACATCATCACCCTGTCCTCATTTCTATAAGGAGTTATGGCTGCTATAGCTACCGACTAAAAGAACACACCTTACATCACAATGCACTACTTCAGTAATTGCATTATCTAACAGATCAGGCCAGTGTCTTTTATGCAGAACCTTTGTCAGGTCATTTTTCATGCAGGACATACAGTGAAAGGAATTAACTTTTATATGCTTAAAATAGACCATACTTTTATGCATGACTGAACCTTAGTCATATAAAGAATTTTATTATTTAATTCTCATGAAAAATGTATCTTTAGACCTTTCTCTGTGTTTTATGTACCTCTTAATTCACTGCCTCTGGCATCATCTAATCAGAAGCTGCAATTGTATTGAGCTGATCGGCGCTCAGTAGGAGAGGATGTCCATCCTCACTAAACCAGTTCATGTCTCAAACTATGTAGCAGTTACAAATGATTACAAAGTTCATCTCACCTCTATTATATCGTCACTAACAGCCTCAGAGCAGAACTTGCCATTGCCACCTGATTTGGCTGTTATCAGCCCATTGAATGAGGCATAAATCATCAGCATACAATCATCCCATAGACATGGGCCAGTAGGCTCTACTGCACCTACTGGCAGGTTCAGTTTAGTTAGTAAATGAAAACAATACAGAAAAGTAGTTTTAAGGCGATTTGACATGCGTCATCACGTTTTCCAGTACGGTTGTGTTTGTGGTGCAGGCTTGAAGTTACAGCTGTAGGTGAGCTGGTATTGTAGCTCAGCATGTTTTTAGGTTATCCATCCATCCATCCATCCATCCATCCATCCATCTTCAACCGCTTATCCAAAGTCGGGACGAGGAGGTAACAGTTCCAGCAAGGGATCCCAGACGTCCTTTTCTCCGGCTACATTAACCAGCTCTGACTGGGGGATCCCGAAGCATTCCTAGGCCAGGGTGGAGATATAATCTCTCCACCTAGTCCTCGGTCTGCCCCGTGGCCTCCATAGGGATGCAACCAGGTGGCACCTCAACTGGCTCCTTTCTACACAAAGGAGCAGGAGCAGAGTCCTTCACAGATAATTGAGCCTTTCACCCTGTTGCTATGTTAGGTTGATGTTATTACAGAAACATTAGCATTTGTCGTGGCTAAGTATTCATCGGTTACATAATAAAGCAATGCTGATCATGCCTCATTCACTGGGCTGATAATAGTCAAATCAGGTGGCCATGCATTCTAGATAATACCTATAAATGGAAAACGAGGCTATGCTAGCATCTCTGCATGGCTGTATTTCAGCACGGTGGTGCCTTGAGCAAAAATACTAACATGTGCATGCTGGTAATGTTTACCATGTTCACCATCTTAGTATTGCGCATTAGCATGTAAACATTTAATAATTAACACTCAGCACAAGGTACACTTGAGGTTGATGGGAATGTGGGAATTTGATGATGGAGAGATTCTGCAAGCAGTTTCCTGCCATCCAAGCTGCAGCCTCAGACCCACAGATAAGAACGTCCATGGAGAAGGAAAGGTCAGTAATATTGAAAAATAATGATAATACTACTTATTTTAAACTTGGACTCAGGTTTTGTCTTTGTTTGTTTATGCCACATATATCTTTTGCGTTTTTGTTTTGTTTATATTGCAGACTGGCCAAAATGGGCAATGAGGACTTAAGAAAAGCAGAGGAGTTTGTGCTGCTCATTATACCTCCACACTGGCAGTCTCCAGTGACAAAAGTCCGACCTGTGGTGAGATTTTGCCCATCCTGCAAAAGCTACAGCAACACTACACCGTGCAGGAAGATGACTCTGCCTTCACAAGGAGCATCAAGGAGAACATTTGGAAAGATCTTTCCACACGCTACCAGGTACAATTGATGATTTATTTATCATAAATAAAATGACAGTTATAAAGACTTAAGGATAGTCATGATGTCACATTTTCCTCCGTAAGCTGATGTCCAGAGATTCCTGGTGGAGGCCACCATCTTAGACCCCAGATTTAAATCCAAAGTGGATAAGGATGAAGTCTGGTACAGGATCAGGGAAGCAGCAATGGCAGCAAACACAGAGGCAGCAGCAGATGAGGTATTTGAATTTGACAGTGTCTTTGATTGTAGCACATTTCCATTGTGAGAGTGAGACCGTTCATCTATGGCTCTGTGGTACTTAGATTTATTTGTTTGTTTATTTGTCACTTTCTTCTCAAGCTCCTGGAGCAAGGAGAGATACGGAGGGGTGCGAAGATGAAGAAGACTATGTAAGTTTAGCTCATTGTGATGATCATTTAGATGTCATGGATTATTGAGTGATTTTTTGCTTAATTTTTTATTATGTCCATTTAATTTCAGGTGCTGCCGCCTTGGAGGAACTCTTTGAAGAGGAGGACAACGAGCTGCAGTCATTCCAACAATGAAAGCCCCTTCTTTCCCTGGCCCAGAGAGTGGATCAGGAGATCCAGCTGTACAGAAACCTGCCCCCCATCCCCTGCAAGGATAACACCAACTTATGGTGGTGGAGCAAGAGAGAGACTCTGTCCCTGCTGTCAGGACTGGCTGAAAGCTTTCTGTGTGTGCAGGCGTCCTCCACCCCGTCTGAGAGGGTGTTCTCCACAGCTGGAGACACCATAAGTCCAGAAAGATCGCGTATCCTTCCTGAAAAAGCAGACATGCTTATTTTTCTGCAAAAGAATTGTTAATTCTTCATAGTTGATGGTTGCTGAATTGCACAATGCACAGTTCCCTTGGACTTGACTTGATTGTATTTGTCACTGGCTGATGTAGTTTTATTTTTGAGTGCTCAGCTCATATATCCTTTTAAAAAGGAGAATTTTAATTTCTATTACAAAAATGTTGAACATGTTACTGGACATTCTTGTGTAATTGCCACAGAATAATTTATGCTGTATTTTGTTAATTTCTACAGAAGAATATTTATTTTATTATTATTATTATTATTTTATATTTATTTTCAAAACAAATTATTTTTCCTGGGGACCCCCTGGCACCCCATTCAGGAGCCCTAGGCTGTGGGCCTCTTAAGACCTCACTGTTGGGTTTGTAAGGTCATGTTAATTCTAAACTAAACAAAGCTGATGCTACTTGACCTGTTTGTTATCCTTTTTTCCAAATGAGAATCGATAAGAGAATCGATAAAGAACCGAATTGCTAAGCAGAATCGAAAATGGAATCGGAAACGTAAAAATCTTATCAATTCCCATCCCTAGGTTTTACACATGAAATTTTGGATTAGATCAAACCTGCATAAGTTTGAAGCATCCTGAAAGCCATGTGATTACCAAAGCCATTATGCTGCATTTTCTCAAGACTGTATCTCTAACAAATTTGATTAACCTCAACTGGAGTACTGACAGAAGCAGTGCTTGCAGGTGACTTAGTGGGTTCAGCGGGCCAGATGTGATCAGTATTTTAAAGACTGGCCACCTGTACTGTGAGTAGTTAGGAACAATGAACCTCTGCAGTAGCACTGAGGTCTTTTGAAGGACTCTGAAAGACGAAATACACCCTCAGATTCTTCAGCTCTAAATTCTTCGTGAGGCCACAGACAGTAATGTAGTTATCAGAGGACCCATGTGTTGTGTTTACAGCCACAAAAGAGGATTTATTCTCCTGTTCATGTCCAGTTACTCTGCCAAAGCCAAAGGCTTGTTAACATTTACAGTGTGCTATTATTAAGGGCCAGGATAAAGATTAGAAGGAGAAATCTCCCAGCCGCAGTTCTGACAAAGGAACAACACAAAAGCCATGCGAAACTGTTAAATAATGAAGAAAAAAGACAGGCTAGAACCAGCACTGTTTCACTATGAAGCCATACCATTGTAACTCATGGCATCGTTTCTGAAAAAGACGTCTGAATGGCAGTATATTGCTCCAAGACATATATGTAACTTTCAGTATTAATGGGACCTTCACAGATATGACAGATACCCATGATGCCATGGGCACTAACACACCCCCACAAAATTAGCACTGGTAACAGTCTGGATGGTCCTTTTACTCTTCTCTACTCTTACTCTTTTACTCTGCCTGGAGGACACGACGTCCATGATTTCCAAAACCAATCCGAAACATGGACTCGTCAGACCACAGCGCACTTTCACAGTTTGCTTCAGTCCATCTCAGACGACTCTGGGCTCGGAGAAGTCTGCAGCGCTTCTGGATGTTGTTGATATACGGCTTTAACTTTGCATGGGAGAGTCTTAACATGCATGACCAACTGTGTTTACTGACATTGGTTTTCTAAAGAGTTTCTAAGCCCATGTCATAACTCTTTATACACTCATGTTAGTTTTTAAAGCAGAATTGCCTGAGGGGGTTTTCAGCCTTGCCCTTGCAGTAAGTGCAGCGATTTCTCTGCATTCTCTGAATCTTTTAATAACATTATGGGTTGTAGATGGTGAAATTCCTTGAAATTGCTTGTGGAGAAATGTTGTTCTCAAACTGCTGAACTATTTCCCCACACTTTTTTTCACAAAGCAGTGAATGACTGAGCCTTTTGGGGATGCCCTTTCATAAACAGTCATGATACTCGCCTGTTACCAATTAACCTGCTTTCCTGTGGAATGTCCCAAACGGCTGTTTTTGAGCGTTCCACAAGCTTCCCCGTCTTTTGTTGCTCCTGTCCCAGCTGTATTGAACTGTGTTGGAGGAAATTATGCAAATTCATTAAGTTTTTCAGCTGGATATCTTGCCTTTGTACTGTATTCAATTGAATTTTGGTTGAAAAGGATTTCTTATATACATTTTTACACAATATCCCACCTTTTTTTGGAATCAGGGTCATGAATGGCAGTTTCCTCCCCCAAAAAAAGAGAGATTTTGGGGTGCAGAACAGTTTGACAGTTGTCAGGAGGGTAAAGTAATTGCTGTAGGTTGAAGAAAACAAGCTTGCTATTATGGTGCAGCAATGAGAGCACATTTGAGAGCTTGTGAATAAATGAATATTACACCATGTTCAAGGCTTTAAGATTCTTTGTATGCAGTGGTGTAAAACTGATTTCTGCAAGACATTCAATTCAAATTAAGTCCAGTGCCTCTGTCAGACAAGATGGATCATTTTGTTTTTGATCCTCACCATCCCTGATAAGAAAGACATTACTCCAAAGCTTTGCAGGACTCCAGCACCTGCTGGTCCAAAAGATCAGCCTCCATATCTCATCATCTTCCACAAAGAGCCATCTCTGGAATAACAAGCACTCCAAGCATGTCATACGCTGACATCAAAGCAACAAGGGACACTGAGGCAAATACACAGTATCTTGATATTATAATGGTGTGTGAAAAGAAATGTGTACATCTTTGATATGAGTGTGACAGACATATAGATGGCATGCTTTCTGAAAGGTTAGATGCTGCTGTTTATTCTTATTTCTGCACTACAAAGATAAATATTACTGACAAGAAAATTTAGCAGAGTGCTGAATGGAAGGTGCTCTTTATGAAAGGCAGAGCACGTACGCAGGTCCGACTGCATTTAAGTCATTGAAAGTAGTCAGAGAATAAAGACTAAAGGAGAATAACAAAGGTGAAAGCAATTATGGAAGGCATGAAAGAGGAAAACCATTCAGACTTTAATCATTTAAGAGCTCGTCACCCACATCCAACAGATAAATAGGCTGAGTCAGAAGACTACAGAGTAGTGGGAAAAGGTAGGTGCAATCAACAGAGCGATGCTTGTGTCATACATAACACAGAACTACAGATTCGCAATTCGTTGACTACACACTTAAAAGTTGCTACCCTCACTAGTTGACACCAGAAAGACTAGTTGGTTAAACTGTTTATCAATATTTCATTCATGCACAATGTCAGTTAACTGCTGCCTCGAAGATGTTATGCAGCTGCCCACCACTAGTCGGTGCTGCGGTCCCATCAGACAGCAGCCCCTCTCACCGTACGCCATAAGCATTTAGTCGGACAGATGACAGCTCTTAAAACCAGCACAGTGTGACATTGTTTTAATCTAGAAAATGGAAATAATGTTGAATGTAGACTGTGACAGAATAAACTGGTATATAATCACTCAACTGGAGCAACATATGACCACATTCAGCACAGACACGGACGTTAACCTGCAAGCAGAGCAGCTGCTGCTGCTGCTAGCACTGCTAACATTAGCCACACTGTATAGAAGGCTAGCAGCTAACACCAAGTCATTTACCTGCCAACACTGATCATCTTTGCTCTGAAAAGGTGAAGCATTTAGTGAGTTTTGTAGGTTGATTTGTGATGTTGCTGTAATTGCACAGCACAAAGTGGCACGCATTTTAGCAGCATTTAAAATACAATTTGGCGATTGTAAACTGTGATAAAAGGCTTCAAATGGCTCTTAATACACAGAACATTTTCCCAGTAAGTCTTTAACATTATTAATTAATAAATTGTGCTCAATTTTAACTGTGTTACGAGTGTTTATTTACTGTTAGACTATTTGACTAGTCTAAATTAAATTGAGTTTAATCAACAGGGAAACTAGTCGCCATGAACATCCCTACACACAACAGCAGTGGAGATTATTACTGCTTTCCAAAGGTGGAAGGAACTGAATTTACATTACTGGTTTGCGATCATTGCGATGGTGTAAGTTGATGGTGATCTTTTGTATATATGAATGCTGATGTCCATTTCCTGTGTTTGATCATGCCTCTGTGACCAGCCTAATCACCAGCATCCAAAGTGATCACCAGCATCTGTTTGATCTGACATGAAAAAGTAGCAATTAAAGTACCACATTGATCAAACGCCGTCATACAGATGACATTTTTGACATATTATCATTATTATTATTATTATTCGCTGTGGCATAAATGTCTGCATAGCACAAACTGTACAGATACCAGCTGTGCAGCTGCAGCGAAGCGTATGTTAGTGTGTTGAATATGTGTGAGGGTGATGCCTTTAAATGGAGCACCACTTCACTGAGATGTGATCAGGGTATATATGGTAGGCTACCGTGAGGAGGAACTGTCAAGGTTTCACACATAAGGATCTGATTAACAGATGAAATGACTCCTCAAAGGCCGAACATGTTGAGTCACTTAAACTGCTTTTCACAATTTAATATAAATATTTGTAGAGCTGTTGAACTCATGGAGGAATAAAATATAATCAAATCAAATCAAATTGGAGCTGTCTGAATGCCATTTTTAGTTTGAAGCCTCAGTGAATATTGGAAGCTTTGATGGAGGTGAGGGCAACAAGAGCTGTCATACATTCCTCATTAAACTTCTGGTCACACATGTTGTTATTCTAATTATTAGTCTAAAGGTTCATTAATGCTTAACATCAGATATGCACATGGATATGGATGGAACTTTATGAAAGCTTGGAGATTTCTAAGATCTACTTTTTCTGTGAACTTAAAGATGAACATCTTTATATGACATTTGGAAAAATGGGTGCAATATGTCAGGCCTCTGCGAGCTGATTTTAGAAGATAATGAATTGAAGGATTTGTAATTTATTGTATTTCTGCTAAGTGTCTAGATATCTAACTGTAATGTGATATAAAACCAAATTGCTTCAAGCATTTTCATTTATTTTCTATTTGGTTTTCCCATTTATTATTCCTTCTCTTTGTTCATCCTTTGAAACTGAAATCTTTCTGCATATCCATTTGTATTCCTGTACTTTAAGATAAGATTTTAAGATTTCTTGCCTTAAATGTTTTTAGAAACATAATTACATAATTTAGTGACTATTTAGCTGTGAAACGTATGTGCAAAACTCTTACAAGGTTTGCATGTGTGGTTTCTTCATTGTGCATTTTAAACAGACTAAATATGTTTTATAATGTAACAATAATGTGGTTAAGATAGATGGGAGCTTTAGGGACAAAACACTTGATTAGGAATAAAGAAAGATCAAGGTTTCAGATTAGAATGATCACACTTAACACATCTTTGGCGGGTCTGGGGTTCCCTTCTAGTGATGACCAGGCATCTGCCATTGTGTTTCCAGTTTCCAACGGAGCTTCCCAAAACTAGGATTACAGATACCTTATTACTTATTTCTCACTTAAAATGTTTTCAGAAAAACACATTTTAGTGTACTGTTTAGTTGTAATACAAGAAAGATTGTGACCAGACAGGCCGCCATTATTTCCTACAGACTGAATGAGCCAAAACAGAGCACCGCCCAAGTCACACTACGTCACCACCAGGTCCACATTCTTGCTGGGACTGTGCTTGCTTTGGTTGCAAAAACCCCAAGATGGCAACCCCCATAATGCTAAACTTAAGGCTTCCAAACAGTAGTCGACAAACCAGTGGGTGACGTCACATGGCTGCCTCCACTAATTTACTGTCAATGGTTTGAAACGAATTAAAAATTGAAAAAAAATTAAAAATGTCCCATTTGAATACAGATTTTGACTGTAATTACGATGTAGTTACCATGGATGGTAACATCTCCTTCTGTGTGATTAAGTCATGCCACCCTAAGAAACAGCACAGCATGACTTCCTCAGTGTACCAAGATATTCCAACTTTTCTGCACCTACTAGTGAATGGTGGGTTGACCCATTTTACAATAAAACTTCAGTTATTCTCTGCATACCAATATCCTCACTCACATCACAAGATGTGTTTGGTGCCCTTTATTGTGAGCCAGGACTGCTGTAGCCACAGGGCAAACCCATGAGCTGATAGCGGGGCATATGCAGGTCAACATCACAGACACTGACGCTGCTCCACTTCTTAAGATCCCGAGAGCTTATCTTAGTTAGATTTTTTGCATTTTTGAGCTGCGTGTTGACAAGGAACAAGTGTAGGAAATGATTTGACCTTGACCTGGAAATATCTCTGGTCCTCAGTGTCTCGTGATTCGTGCAGTTGCAGTCACATCATATAGGAAAAAGCCAAAAGACCAAGATGGCCTGTCTCATCACTTCATCCTCCAATGATCATGTTTAACTCATGGTAAATGGGTTCAAAATAAACTGTAGCACACAGTCAGAATTGTATGTCCATAGAAAATCACTGATTTTAGTCTCACGGAGGGCTGTAATAGCAAACCACAAAACCATAAAACCACATCCAATGCATTTATGTTACACTTCAATAAATTATTTCCATCCTGTCTGGTTGATTTGTAGATGTTTTGATGTGATGATGCCATGTAAAGCCCCTTGAGCAACAGCGTATGAATGAGAGGTTCTGTACAAGAAGTCTGCTGGCTTACACGCTTGCTAAATCATGTAAGGTATATGAGTGATATTTGAGGTCAAGATATCCTTATTTCTTTCTGCATCTGCCAAACTTGAAAACACACCTTTCATACTGTTTGCACCATGCATAATTATCTCAGTGAGGCATAAGCCTGGAGGGGATCATGTGGCCGTGAGTGTGTCTGAGTGCTACATCTGTCTGTATCAAGTAGTAGTAGGAATCAGTTGATACCAAGCTACCATGTGATGCCAGCTTATTTTTAAGTGGGCTAAATGACATTGCAAAGTTAGGCACAATTTTGGCAAAGGGAACACTGGGCACTTTCAAAGAGGTCCATTGACCTCTGATCTCAAGATATCTGAGCAAAAATGGGTTCTAGCTGTATTCAAGAGTCTGCCCTTTACAGAGAAGGGTAAACTTTAGGATGACTACCTTGTGATTGACATTCTCGGTGAGTCTGCCGAGTACAATGCACCAGGCTAACAAAACTCAGATCAAGCTGTCAAATTAGTCAGTAGTTCTAATGGTACCCAAGATGATTTGAGGAATCAATTGATACCAAGCTACCATGTGATGCCAGGTTGTCTTTAAGGGGGCTAAAGAGCGCTGTAAATGTAGGCTAAATTTTGCAGAGGAAAACATTGGCATGGCCATTTTCAAAGGGGTCAATTCAACTCTGATCTCAAGATATCTGAATAAAAATGGGTTCTACTGGTACCCAATAGTCTGCCCTTTACAAACATAATCACTTTATGTAAATCCCATGCAGTTTGAGGCAACAACCGTGCAGGGTTTTTTGGATACAGTATAAATGTGTTATTTTCGCTTATGTACAAATAGTTTATTTGTATATTTCTGCATACTGGGATCCCTAAACAGTATTGGAACTGCAATATTTGGATATGAAAGCAAAGCTAAGACTCCTACATTTTCATTTCAGACATTTTCATTGCTCATTAATTTTTCAGAATCCCATTCTTCTGTCCTTCTGTAAGGATCGCATTAGCAGTTTGAATAAGCTTAGTAAACCCAAACTTCAGTAGCCCCGAGATATCGGGAGCTAGCCAAGGACTAATGCTGTTTGCTGGTTTTCTAGAATGTTGGACCAAAAGGAATCAGGGCGTTTATGCTCTTGTGTAGAGCAAAATAGGTGATAAAGCAGGGTAAACTTTCGGGCGTGACTACCTCGTGACTGACGTTCTCAGGGCAGTACTTGAATTGCATATATTGGGTATGAATATATAGCTGAGACTCTTGTGGATTCAATGGTTACTTGTAATGTTCTACATAAATGCTATGCTTAAATTGAGAAGTTCAGGTTTATCGTCCAGTTTATTGTTTGTTGAACCGAAGATGCACAGTTACAATAAAATTACACTATTCTATGTATCTTACTGAAAACTGAGACTATGCTATAGAAAAAGCAAAATCTCTGATGGTTGCGTCTGGCAGTTGTGGTGGCATTGCAGAAGGTGCTTCACCCACTGTTGCCTGCCAGGCATCTGCACTCTACTAAGTTCAAATTGTAATCAAGTTAGCTACTTGCAAGTTTATGGTGTAAACAGAAAATGTGAGCAGAATGGCTGTAGGGATGGTCAGTCAGTCCAGCACTTTGGTGCAAACTGAAATGTGGCAACAACTATTGCAGGGATAGACACTCATATTTTGAAGCACTGGGAGCGGGAGCTAGCCAATGATAAGTACTGTTGGCTGGTTTCATAGAATGTTGAACCAAAAGGAATCATGATGTGGAACTGTAGGGATGTAGGGGCAACCCACATGGAATATTTGGTGACCACCCAGTAAGTAGCATTTTGGGGCCATGGGCCATAGTTAATGTTAAACCCTGCATTGCCATAAAATTTTTTGACATTCCAGTTGGGCACCCTAATACAAACACAGACGGGCTCAGCCAATGTTGTTGCACCTCCACGACAACAGAGTCCTCGGTCCTCTTTCCCATCATACATCTTGATAGCATCTTTTCATTTCATTTCAATTCCTCTCTATCTGGTAAATGCTCACATCTTCCATACACCTTGCCTCAGTCCTAAGGTGAGCTTAAAGAGGCTCCTCCAGAGCCATGAAAGACATTTTTAACTATTTCCCAAGATGACTGAAGTGACCTTTACACGTAGGAACAGTGTCAAACGATCATCGAACAAAAGGAAAAGACAGAAAATAATCTAAATGTCAAAGTTTTTCCTTGAGGCCTAAACTGTGTGCTAACAAATAAGTCAGCCTTAAAAAATGTCAGTTTTGTCAATAATAAGGAAGAAAGTCAATAATTTAGTGAAATAGAAAAAGCCAAAATGAAAGTTAATGGAAACAAACCTATCTTACCAAGAGTGGAAACAACTATGAGAAGGGAAATCACTTCATTACTCTGACAGTCTGAGAATGAATAAATGAATTGGTGAAAAGGCAAATAATGACCTAATGCAACATGTATGAAGAAGCACTGGGTGAGATAAAAATGAGCTGTCTGACAACCTTTGCATGCCAATTTATATTCAGGTCTTCTGCATTTGTTGCTGTTGAAGAAAATTAGTAAAACCTTTCACTTTAAGACCCGTCACTTCAGGGAAAGTGATGAAGATGAGTGCAGTCAATCAAGGAAAATCTTGGTCAACATAATTTCCACCAAGTCTTCAACAAAAGCTAACACCGCTCATGCTGCAGTATAAACTTCCACAAAAAGAACATCCATTCAACTGCCATTGTTATTTAGTTGCTTCAAACAGGGCTTAAAAATAATAGTTAATGCAGCGGTCGCTGGTTCGATTCCCGCCTGTGACCCATTTGCTGCATGTCATTCCCCATCTCTCTGCCCCCTTTCCTGTCATATATTCAGCTGTCCCTATCCAAAAAGGGAAAAAGCCCCCAAAACAATCTTTAAAAAATAATAATAAAAAATAAATAAATAAATAATAAATAGTTAACTGTCCCTCAGTATTACAACATTAGTCCAAAATTTCCCCAGCCTGTGGCAATAACCACATTAGCAACATGCTAGCCCCAGATGGGCAGGTTAACCAACAAAATTAACACTAAAACACCTTTCAGGACATGAACAGAAATCACTTCATTTGTCAAAACATTACTAACGAATAATTGAGTCCATGCAATGTATGGGAAGTACTGGAGAAGAAAAAAAATAGCTTACTGATACATTAGCATATATTCAGGCTTTTTGCATTTGTTGCTGTTGAAGAGAATTAGGAAAATCTTTCACTTCAAGACCTGCCACTTCAGGGGACTCTAAAAAGTGTTGAACACGGGGACAGGCAATCAAAGAAAATCTTGAAATTCTACCTAGTCTTCAAGCAAAGCTAACTCCGCTCACACTGCAGTATAAAGTTCCACAAAAAGCAACATGATAAAAGGTTACATTTGCTTCAAATGAGGCTTAATGTTCACATAGTTTCTCTGGACTGTCCCTCAATAGTCAATAGTCCGACATCGGCCCAGCCTGTGGGAATAACCACATTGGCAACAAACTGGTGTCAAATTCAACATGATAACCTGCAAATTAAACACTAAAACAGCATAAAACACAGGAAAACCTAGAGCTATCCAGTTCAAAGTTGGATCATGAACAGCTGGTATTTATCCATCATTGAGCTTGAATCATTACCATAAACTTTTTATCCTCTCGGGTTTTCTGTCCTCTGCGGCTGAGGGCCAATTTAGCGGTTTGTGCTGGCATTTGACATGGTGTCAATTAGTTTGGAGGCAGAAAATGCTCAGTAAATAGCCTGTCAGTCATCAGGTCTGGACATGTCCTGCCCCCATCAGTGATGGATTAAGCTTCTCTCTCCTTATTAAAATAGCACCAGCTAGCATCCAAACAATGGGAATTTGGTTGGACAAGAGCGTAACGACCAACCAAACATTGGAAAATGGGCTAAAATGTACGCTTTATTAATGGGGCCACAAACATGTCCCAATCATGTGTGTTTTAATCACTTTTTAATGTCCAGGTTCTGTGCTGGTTGGTTAAATAAAGCCTTTCCCTGTTGCAGATATGATTCCTCTGAAAGAGAGAGACATCCAGTTTGAGAAAAATACCATTTGCACTTCTGAGACACCAGTCACAGATTGTTTCTACATAAATTTGAATGCACTGTGGAGGCTTGAATTGGGTAGATTAAGTCTGCTGCTGCCAAAGCAAGAGGGAATTTGTTTTTTTTTTACTTACACTTTCATTGGATCCCCAGTCACAGCCACAACCGCTATAAATATGCAAGTGTTAGTAATCCTTTTGTTGAAGTAAAACATTTCCCTTCAAAATGTCATTATAGTCCTTGTGTCAAGTAAGATGGTCTTGAGAGTTCAGCGTACTGCAATTTAAGAAAACACATGCAAATTGACAGACCTCAAACAAATCAAGACAACATCTTTAAATGCTGTGAAGTGAGAAAATACGCCCAAAACACAGAAACACACTGTAAGTGGCACATATGACAAACTGTTTCCAGGGGACATGGCTGGGACACGCTTTGTTGTCATGGCTGTTCATTCATGAAATTACTGAAGCCTGCTATGTTGGAAAATTGATTTGATATCTTTTCTGTTTTTTCACAACACGTCATCTCCTTGGAAAGAGTTTTCATTATTGCCGCTGCTGACTGCAGCTTGCCTTTTCTAGCTGCAAAGTGTTGTCAAGTGTTGCTAAAGATGTTTTCTTCATTTGCTTGTGCTTTGTCTGTTTGCATGTGTTTTCCTCAGTTGCAGTTGGTTTAGCACTTTGGGCCACCATATTGAAGGGCTTTTGTACATCTTCAACTACAGATGCATGAGAAAGAGGATGATAATAAAACACAAACTTTGCACACTAAATTATCTTTATTTTACTAAAAATATTTAATGTCTCTACCTTCACTAGCAATGTTAAGGGCAACACATTAACTGCTGGAGTTCATATATTACTGTAATCATCACAAAAGTACATATGTACATATGCACACAAAAGTAATATATTACTTATTACTGGTGTCAGCTGGTGTCAAGAAGTACAACAACCATCTCACTACTGGTTAAAACACAATTACCAACATAAACCACCATGTTCTGAACGGACACATTATTATCCAGTGTCTTTTTATTGGACATCAACATCACGTTTACGTGCATTTTGTCAGAAAAATGTGGCATAAATAAACGCTTCAGGTGACGGGTACGCACATGGGAGACAGTTGAGATGCCAGCCTGCACAGAGCTGCAGACATGAGGTAGAGTTGCATTATTTTATTACTGTGGCGGCATGTTGTGTGCAGTATTTGAGTCCAAAACAAATTTCCCTATGGGGACAATAAAGTATATCATATTGTATCGTATAGGTGATACAGCTATGAAACAACATCACTCTCTTCCATTTCATATTGTCCAGAACTTCTGCTGTGAATATTACGCACATATAGTGTAATGCATTACTCTACATGGACAGTAATATTGTAATGGCCTTTTTTGGTGTTTATTTATTCTTTATTAAATCTTCTTTTAATTTCTAAACTTGCTCTGTGCAAGGAAGCACCTGTCCCAGACGAGAATCATAACCTCAAACAACTTAAAAATGCCTTAAAAGCCTTCAAAATCTAAAACTAACAATACCTACTGATAACAAAGGTGTGCTATTATAATCAGCTTTGTTTTAAAATACATTTTCGTATGGAAATGTTAGCCCTTTAAAGTTGGATCCCAAGGTTTGCAAGGTTTAATAGGCAAGAGTTTAATGTTTTAAAATATATTCTTTTGCAAAACTGAGGAATAAAAATCAAAACCCCTTCAAAATAAGCCCCAATTCTCAAGAGTAAGTGATCATCTTTTCATTTTCCTTCATTCTTTCTTACGTTTGTTCTTTTTGCAGAGTGTGCAATCGGTTGATTATGTAATGGTCATGCCCTCTGCCTCTGCTTAGTGAGTGTGTGTGTGTTCTGAGTGTGTGTGATTGTGTGAGTGGAGACAGGTGCACCGGAGGCGGAGCAGAGCCTCACCAGCTGCAGCACCATCCGTAATCTAGACCTCTACAAAGACCCAGCCCTGCCGCATGCACCTTGCCAGATCGTGGTGCCTGATTATTCCACCTGCTCCCCTTCGGCGCTGGTCTCCAGCCCTCCTGCCTCTGATCCCTACCCCGTTCATCCCCTCTGTGGACTTGCTTGCCACCCTCACTCAGCCCAGCCCCAGCTCAAGCTCAAGCTACCCTTCTGCTCAGTTAAGCCAGCCACAACCCAGCTTCCCATCCAAACCCCCAGCTAACTCTCCTGCTCTGCTTAGCCAACCACAGCCCAGATCCCCCACTGCAATGTCGCTATTTTAACTGTAAACCTACCAAGATGTGTTTCCTTTATGGAACACAACTGGCACATTAGAGGCTCATTTACAATGCAACAAATAGCTCAGATTAGTCAACAACATGCATGGATGCAGTAAAGCTTGAGTCTGTTTTTGTGTTAAAATGTCTACCCAGAGTAACTGCACACACATCGGGGCCGTACCTGATATGCCGAAGTCGAAGATGGCTAGATTAACAGTCATGAGCTCAGGAGGCTTCAACTTGGTCTTGCGTTTGATGGTCATATAAATGACATAGCCGTTCCCCGTGGCAGACATGATTCCTGGAAGAGAGATGGAGAGAAGGCGAGTTTGAGATAAATATCGTTTGCACTTCTGAGACAATTGTCTCTACATAAATTTTAATTTGCATTCTGGGCGCGTGAAGTGAGCTGTTCAGTTCTACTATAGCTGGCAAACCAAGGAGGACTGAACCCACAATCGCTACCTTGTATTTCTATGCAAATTTGACAGTCGTGCTTTTGTCGGAGTCGTATAAATACTGCATTCAATCATAAAGTAATTCAGTAGAGAAATACCTCATACATCATTTTTTAAACAGCTCTTTATTGAATTTTCAAATCATTCTTGTAATACAGATGCATCATATAGTATTCAAAATATAAAAAAACTGCCCTCCCCTTTCCCACCACCCATTCTTACCCGCTCTCTCACCCCATCAATCTCACCCCAACAGGATACAACTACTCAGAATAAAGACAGTGGCAATAATAAAAGAAAATGCATGAAAAGCCTTTAACAAAGAAAGGGAAAAATAAATAAAATAAAAAATAAATACAGCGGCACATATTGGTCTGTTGGCAGTTAAATGTATGAACAACTCTGCAGACTGGATTCTCTACTAATGGTGACAAACAAATGGTCTTGTGTATGAAATGGCCTTAGCCTGTAGATGATCGCAACATGTTTATATTTCCCTTTTTTTCTTTCTTTCTTTTTTTCCTTTTCCTGCTGTGGCAGCAAAGATTTTCTTGTGCCTGCTGGCACTAACAAAACATTACAATGTAACCAATAAAAACGATTGGTTCCCCCTCACATATTTTTGGTCACACCCTGAAGCCCTATTGTAAATGAGAAAATCTACAAGCTAACCACAACACAAGTGGGGAGGGGGGGGGCATGGAAGTGGCACATATAGTATATCCCTTTCAATCACAGTGTAGATAATGTTTACCTTGGGGCAAATTTTCAGATAGGAAAAGCTCAAACACAAGAAGAGACTAAAACCTTACAGCATAGCTACCCTGCAGACACAGGTGCATTTTATCAAGTAGATAATAACACAGGAAATACCATCTTATATCCTGCATCTACATCTGCACATTTGTATTTTCTTTAAAAGCTCATCATAAAAGCTTATTATAAGGTTTCAGGCAGATACCCAACACACATGTTACAGCAGCTGGCTCTAAACTCTCCTACATGTAAATGCTTCTATTAAGAATTAATCAGGACATGTTTGGAAAGATGATGCAGAAAAGACGTCACAAAAACAGGAAAATCTTTCACAGAGTTGATAAGGGCAGAGCCAGCTGATTTAGAGGACAGAAAAAACGTGCAGAAAACATACTGCCACTATGAAATTCTCTAGTCCCCCGCATGAGTAGAGAGTAAAATCAGGGACAGAGCTATAGGGAATAATATTCCCAAAAATCAATATCAGTTGCTACACCATAAATATATGCTGTCAATACACCAGTAGT
This sequence comes from Lutjanus erythropterus, assembly GCA_020091685.1. Classification (NCBI taxonomy): domain Eukaryota; kingdom Metazoa; phylum Chordata; class Actinopteri; order Lutjaniformes; family Lutjanidae; genus Lutjanus; species Lutjanus erythropterus. The sequence goes on along the minus strand of CM034604.1, from coordinate 6,334,373 downwards.
GCAAAATTACCACCTTTTGTTGAAAACGACATCAGTTTAAAGCAAGTCTGTAATTATATAGATTAAAGTATTTTAATTTCTCTCATTCACAAAAGATGCAAAATCAAGATATTGAAAATGTTAAGTCAGACAAAGGGAACTGGTCACGTTGTCCCCCTGATTTTTTGCTCCGTGCTCCAATAACAGTTGAGCAAGCTTTGTGCCAGACGCAACCTCAATCAAATTTCTCCTTTCCAATTTCTGCTTCGATTTTGATTACTATGGCAGCAGCTGTGCTTGTAGATGCACAACCGGTAGCTCTGTCAAATTTTGCTACTTTTTTCCTTTAATCTGTGGGTTTATTTTTCTTTTTTTGTTTTTATAGGCAATGGAAAATGAAAATGTGCAGTTTGGATTAGCAGCAGAGCAGCAGCCCCTGAGGCAATCAACAACAGCAATCTGCATCTTTTCAAACATGCAGACAGATCAGCTGGATGCACCGCCATGGGAGACCACCCCGGGGAGCAGAGGTGGTGAGTGGAAAAGAGCCATGCGTGGAAAAAGACAAAATGAGGCTCGACAGACAATGGGAAATTAGAAATTGCTGTGCCCACACAGAGAGACCTGCTCCACAGCATCCTGGATCGGACTGTTGCACCCGAGGGGCAGATCACACATGATGCAACATGCAAGAACCCGGCAGGAGGAGGGAGGAGGACTCTATGGGCCTGATTTAATAAAGGTTTGTCTGTGTGTAAACTTTATCACCTGCTGACAAATGTGCAAACTGATCTACTAACAGTGTGCACTGAGGACTGCGTCTTTCAGAATGTTCTGTCCCTCTAGCATGTGTGCCTTAATGAATATGCAACATGGGCAATTCTACCCTGGTCTGCAAAATACTGGGAGGAGAAAATGTGAATAGGTTAATTTAGCACATGCACTGCGAATTTGCAGTGACTGTGTCTGTATTTAGTACGTTTGAAAGGAAGGTGCTAATTGGCCCAGTGGTGCGCACAGCTGGCTGCTATTATTGTGGCGAGGAGGAGACGAGACAGTAAAACTGTTTGGGGGATGCATTTAGTTTTTATTTCCATTCAATAATCTTAAACGAAGAAAAACACCCTTATTGAACATAAATTTACTGCAGCCAAACAAAACTGAACATTCACAGTCACCATAACCTAAATAAACCTTTTTTATGTTCTATTTCCTTCTTTTTTCTTTTTTTTTTTTTTTACCGACCTTACATTTTTAGGTGTTTTGGGTGTTTTTTGGCAGGTTGCATTCCTCTTCCTCACCCCCAGTGGACCTGTCTCCTCCATTGCGCCCCACTGCTCCCTCCCCAGTCCCCGGCTGCTCCTCTGTGCGACTGCTTGGACTGAGAGACCTCACCACTGCCCATACCTCCGTCTTCGGTCCCCTTTGCCAGGGCATTTAGGGCCCCTGTCAGACCAGATACGGGGCTGATCAGCTGCCTGGTGTGCACAGCCCGAGTGTCCTGGCATCCTGTGCAATGAGTTTGTTATCAGTAGTAGCAGTATTTATTGAAAATAGTTGATCAAGTTTAGTATAAGCCAATTTGTCTTTTGTTCCTTGCCTGTCAGTACAGTTTGGGTGTACTGCTGTGTAGTTTTATGAGTTTCTGATTAATTGCTGGATCTTATTAAGTGCTGGGTGATTTCTCGTCACAGCCTTGCACTCAGTCATCAATCATCTTATGTCTCATCTGGGTAGCTGTTCGGCTGTGTGAAATGACAAGCCAGATACCTATATTTTTGCATAATGTCCATTTCAGACCCGTCACGAGAACTAAAGTGGTGCAGACCATGTTTTATTCAATGTACATACAGTCCCAAGACTCTGCCGTTTCTTTGATTAAACAGACCTGGAGAGGGTCAGTGAGCTTTTATCCCCACGTTTCATTACTCGAACACACTACGTATTTTACTGCTAACATTTAAAGCTGTAGGGCTCCTGCTTAGTTCTTTTATTCTCAGCATGATCACTGCAAGAAATCCTCTGTTGTTTCAATCTTACCTCATCATTAGCACAGATAGGAACTCCCTTTTGAGGATCTCGGACAGAAAATTTCAGGGTCTTACAACTAATTTCTATCTTAGGGCTTTCTCACAATTGTCTGAAATTGTTTTAATAATTATATTTGTTTTAATTAACACTGAAAAACCATTATACAGTAAATTATTATGATCAGTAAATGATCTCTAATGTAAAGCTATTTTAATGCACACCCACACCATCAACTCTATTAGACAGCTCAGTGTGCATTCAGTAAGCCAGTGGTTGCTTTCAGTTGTACTATGCTCCCAGAATCTCAGCAACAATAGCCATTGATTCTGAAGGTCTGAAAGCTTGCAATTTGTAACCATGGAAATATTCCCCATCACTGTCAGTGCATCTGTTATCCCACAGGACATGAATGCAGCATTATGTCTGGGGCTAAATTAAATAATTGTTTTGCATTTGACAGTCTGTCTCAAAGCAAGCAGCCCTTACTTAGAAGTGACCAGAATACTGTGCTGTTGTTGTTGTTTGTGGAGACTTTTGATTTGAAAATACTTGATAGCTTCCCCCAAACCCAAAGATAAAAGTACAAATCAATTCATTTCCTGAATCAGCTACTGTTAACACTATTCAAGTACAAACTTCATTTCCCAGATCCACTTTGTTTTGAACCATTTCAACAGCACCCAATCAAGTTGCAGAAGAGAGCCATGAAGAACTAACGCTACGTTACTGTGCTCCAGTAAAATGATAGCAAAAATTATCTGGTATCATTTTGCGTACAAAAACTACTTGGTGGTCGACAAAAAACAAAACCAGCATGCAAAACACGCAGATTGAGAATTACAGATGAAGATTCAACAACCTGCAACTGTGTTGGACATTTGAAGGATTAAGTCAAGGTTAATATTAACATAGTTAGCGAGCTAATGTTTAACTTATCTTAGCTTAACAGGTAACATTATAATCAAAGCTGAAAACTCACATAGACTCAACTCAAAATTTACTTGGGACTTGAGTAGAAAGACCTGAGACTAATAACTAATTTATGACATAATAATAATAATAATAATAACACTCTGTTAGGACACAAACTGTTAAAGTTTTGAAAGTGAAATTCCTTCTCATTCTTGCTCGATTTATGCCTTCAGTGACTCAGCCATCCAGGGTCTCTGTTGTTGTATTTTGTGCTTCATAATGCAGTGCATACCTTCAGTGGGAGGCAGGTCTGGACTGCAGGCAGGTCATTGTAGTACCAGAACTATTTTACCATGAAGTCACACCGTGCAGAATGTGCCTTGGCACTGTCCTGCTGAAAAAAACAGGGACATCTCTGAAAAAGATGTCTGGATGGCTGCATCAATTCAGCATTAATGTGACAGTTAGCCATGATGCTATGAGCACTAACACACTCCCATACCACCCACCATACCTGGATCATCCTTGTCTCTGAATCTTTTAATAATAACATGGATCACAGATGGTGAAATCCCTACATTCCTTCCAGTTTAGTGTGGTTCTTAAACCGTCTTTTGTTGCTCCTGTCTCAACTTTTTGAAATGTGCTGCAGGCATCAAATTCAAAATTAGTGTATAATTACAAAAAACAACAAAATCAATCAGTTTGAACATTAAATGTCTTGTTGTTGTACTGTATTCCACTGAATACAAATCGAAAACTATTTGCAAATCACCGTTTTTGGAACTGGTGTTGTACAACAGAGGGGCAGAATATTAGAAACACCTTTCAATATAATGCACTCAATTTCCTGCTCACTGCTGTTGTTTTTCACGGCAGCCATAATGATATGAAGTAGTAGGGCAAACACAGATGTTTAAAATGATACTAAATAAGATACAGTATTCTGACTCTGTCTGACCTGAATGGAACAGGACCTTATTTAGTATCACTGGTGACACCTGCTCTTACTGCAGCTGAATGGCTGCTGTGAAAAAAGTCTATTGAATAGACAACTGACTGTCTGTCAATAGTACAAGGATGAACAAGGCGTTGAGTTCAGTTACAGCCCAGATGTGTCTAATTAGCCAATTGAAACATGAGGTCTTTGAATCCTTAGAGACATAAACAACAGCAGCTTCTCATTTCTAGCTGATGACGGTGGATTTTGTCAACTAAAAGAATGACTCACAAACAGAGTGTAGCTGGCTGATGTAAGCTACTGCTGTTTGTAGTAGGCAACTGGACTTGATAGAGTTCTTGAAGACGTTTCACCTCTCATCCAAGAAGCTTCTTCACTTCTGACTGACTGGTTTGGGAGTTCAGGTATTAAACCTAATGGGGTCGTTAACACCTAGAGGGGCATTGTGTGACTCATGATTTTCACCTCGGCTGAGGTGTGAATGAGAGTGTGTGGGGAGTGATCTTAAGACTGCATTGTAAGTGGCAGATAAATTGTGTCGTAGACCTCCTCCTCTGTTGAGAGATGGCCATTCCAGGTTAACAAAAATGGCCTCTTTCACTCCTCTCTCAAACCATCTGTCTTCCCTGGCCAAAATATGGACATTGTCATCCTCAAAGGAGTGTCCTGTGGCTTTCAGATGTAGATGGACTACTGAGTCCTGAGGAACTGGCTCTCCTGTGTTGTGCCATGCGCCTATTCAGCGGCTGTTTTGTCTCCCCAATGTACAGGTCCGTGTACATTACAATGCAGTCTTAAGATCCCTCCCCAGTCAGTTGGATACCCACCTGAAATCATGTGACCCTAACAAGTCACATGCTAGAGTCCTTAACGACTCTCATTCACACCTCCCCCCAGGTGAAACTCATGAGTCACACAATGCAGGGGTGGGCACATGAGTCACATGACCCTCTAGGTGTTAACGACCCCATTAGGTTTAATACCTGAACTCCCAAACCAGTCAGGAAGAACTGAAGAAGCCTCTTGGATGAGAGGCGAAATGTCTTTAAGAACTCTATCAAGTCCAGTTGCCTACTACAAACCTTGATACGAATACCATGACCTGGATGACTGAGAATATTCACAGACACGTGAGCTACTGCTAACTCCTTGACTAGGCCGAAAAGTTAATTTTAATGCTAACATCTGACACACTAAAACAAGAAGAGTTAGTGCAGCGGACTTGGAGACAGGTCAGCCTGACTCAGCCGGACCAGTCGGACCACGATTGCAGAACATAGCCAGCATAGGAGATAAGCTAACTCGGCTTAGACCTGAGACAGTGAGCCAGAGTCAGAGGCAAATCTGAGTATCGCTCTTCTCTGAGCATCCTGCACAGCTCACCAACATGTAGAGAAATGGAAAACTCGGAAGCTCTAGTTATGGTTGCTAAGCTATGATTGGATAATTGCTGGGCTTAGCGGAGGGTCAATTCTTTCATCCTTTTAATTTCCCCATTAAAATTGTGACTTCAACTATAATTTCTAAATGCAGCCAAGATGGATGAAAATCCTTGACTCATTCTAACCAGAAAAGACAGCGAAAATGCATCTATCTCTCCAAAAAGTATACTTAATCTTTACTCCTCCCAGGTGTAGCTAGGGAAGTAAGCACTGTGTTAAAGTAGTCTCAAACTAGTCACCAAATTTCCAGAAAATCTTCATTTGTTTCATGTAAAAGGAATGTGAGGAAGGTTACAGTCTCCTTATCACTCCACACAGATCTGACGTTGGTCTGAGTGAGGTTGTTGCTTCAGGCGAGTCCCTGAGCTGTGCGTGCGCCTCTCTGTGTCTGACAGAGACTGACAGGCGCTGATGCCTCTGACTCGTTTCTCCCCCGCTGCCTCCGCTGTCTCCTGGACCACCGCTTCTCTGACAGAGAGAGATAGAAGCATCAGCGTGAGCTGGATGAAGATGGACAAAACACAAGCGGCATGACTTCGCTCTGCTGCAGCCAGCATGTGTGTACAAGAGAGAGAAAAAAGGTGGGAAAACTGAAAACCAGAAACCACTTTCCAGAGACCCTCACTATTGTCTTTCTGGTAAAAAAGGAAGTAGTTCCAGTAGATTCTGCTGCAGAAAATAGTTTAGATGAACAGTCTAGATGAATAAATAGCACTACAGGCCAGAGGGAAATATGTATTTTTGATTTAGGGGTGAACTGTCCCTTTACGTACCTTACATAAAACATTGTGAAATGGTTATATAAATAAAGTTGCCTTGCATTCAAGGCAAGTCATGCAACACTCAATTGAAGTGTTTTCTCAATGAAAAAGGTGTTTTTGCTCCTCCCTAACTGACTTTGGCAACAGTTTGATTTAAACCTGGCTCTGCTTTCCAGTGCCGGACTCAGGCTGACTTAGGGACAGGGGCAACATAAAGAAAAAGGGCACCAGCACGCCAAAAGTCATGATGCATTTATGGTGAAACCGTTCCAATCCCTGGTTTAGATTGAAAAACAAAAACTAATTCAAATCTCTCGTAAAAAACACACACGGAACTATTAACTATTTAACCATTTACAACCACGTAGAGGCCAACTAATTTTCTAGCACGTAGGGCCGCCGCACTGCATTGCATTTTGTCCACTGGAAGAGCACCACAGGAAGCATTTTACCACATTCTGTTCACTGAATTGTACCCTAGAGTGCATTTCATCACATTTTATCTACTGGAAGGGCGCCTTAGAGGGCACTATACCACATTTTATCCACTGAAGGACACTCTAGAGGGCACTGTGCCACATTCTGTCCACTGGAAGGGCATCGTAGAAGGCACTTTACTTAAATTTGTCCACCGAAGGGCATTCTAGGAGGCACTTTGTCCAATGAAGGGCACTCTATGGGGCACTTTATCACATTTCATCCACTGGAAGGGCACCTTAGAAGGCAGTATACCACATTTTACCAGATGAAGGGCACTCTAGAGGGAACTTCACCTCATTTGTTCAATGGTAGGGCACTTTACCACATTTTGTCCACTAGGGGGGCACTGTAGATGGACTATACCAAATTTGGACCAATGAAGGACACTCTAGAGGGCATTGTACCATATTTTGTCCACTTAAGGGGACTCTAGAGGGCACTTTACCAAAATTTCTCCACTGGAAGGATACTTTAGAAGACACTTTACCACATTTTGTCTACTGGAGGGGCACCATAGAGGTCATTTTATCATGTTTTATCAAGCCTAGGGGCAGTTGCCCATCCTGCCCCCCTTGGAGTCCTGCTTTCCAAGGACTACCTCTCAGATGGCTCTGTTCAACAAAACATCTGATGTGTTAAGTTAGTCAAATTTGGGCACAACCAAAAAAAGTAACGGTTCTCCACAAGTACAACTCCCTCCATTTGTACTTAAGAGCCATTGAAAAGAATCCGATCATTCATGAACGCATCATCACTTAACCTGACTGAATGTCAGAAATGCAACTGCAGTTGCAATTTTATTTTTGGTGAAAAGGGAAACTGGCTGTCGGAAAAGAAAATGTCTCTTTCCTGCAGATAAATTGCCTTTTAACGGGCACACACATCCCACAATAAAGCAGCTGTTCTTCTTCTGTGCATGTGTATTAAAATGCTGTAAATGAAACATGACAAGTAGAAGCTTAAGGCATGACCATTCACATGAAGCGTGCAGCACCGACCAGCAGCAACACAAGCCATCAAATCATCCCCAAACAGGGGACTATATATATAATAAATGTATAAATGTATAAATACATAATATACACAAGGTCTTTTTCCAGAGCATCAGGGACTTTATCCTCTCATTGAGCCATAATGAGGGAGAAAAAAGAGAGAGGTGAAGGAGACCAGTGTGACAGCATGAACTTGTTTAAAGTACCACATCTTTATTCAGCATCCACTCTGCAAACTCTGGGGCACAAGACTTACCATCCAATGACCCGACAGTCTCCATAACGACTGCATTGATTTTCATGGCTTATTGTATGTTCGTTTAACTTCAGCATTAACAACAGATCTGTTCTATTTATAGCACAACTGTGAGACGGGAGTGCTGCAGCATGACAAGACTAACATACGACATCTCCAGTTTACATAGATCCACAGTGTCTTTCAGTACAATGAACACATTATGTGTAATATGGACTGGCACAGTGAACCCTGACAGGATTTGCTGCACTCTTGAACAGGTTAAGTGTAAAATTGTAGGCTATTTGTGTTGAAAATAGGCTGACCAACTTTATGTTACTCTGTTTACAGCATGTAAAAGTCTCAGCTGGGTGCATTCTTCTTTGTATCTTGTAAAAACAAATGCATAAATGGATATGTGTAATGTGAATGGGGCCATTCGCATTAACAAACTGACAGAAATGTCAACTGTAGCTTATAGCCTCTGTTAATATTGTGAAAAAAATGTACTGTCTCCCTCATCTGCCTTGTTTCCAGCAGCAACAGCAGCATGCAACTGTTTTCAGGAAAAAAAAGGCAATGTTCCAAAGCTAACATGGTAGCCAGTGCAATTTCATAAGGTAATGTTGCAAAGCTAACAAATTACCCATAGCCAACATTTTAGCATCAACAACTTTGCAAGATTTCAAAGCTAACATGGTAGCCATAGCAACTTTATACAGCAATGTTGCAAAGCTAACATGGTAGCCATAACAACTTTACAAGGCAATGTTGTAAAACTAACATAGAAACTTAATAACTTAATAAGGTTTATTAAGTAACACAATATCCACAACAACTTAAAAGGCTATGTTGTAAAGGTAACACATTAGCCATAACAATTTTAAAAGGCAATGTTGCAAAGTTCATGCACTAGCCATAGCAACTTTTAAAGGTAGCATGTTAGCTGTGACAAGTTTATCAGGAAATGTGACAAAACTGATGATAGCCATGAAAATTTCAAAAACCAAGTGTTGTAAAGGTAACAATTTAGCCTTAATAACTTTATAAGGCAACACTCTAAAGTTCTTCTGCCTCCAAGTAGGTAAAAATGTATTTTTTTAAATAATAACTGTGGCTTTAAAGTTGTAATAAGTGTCTGACTTTTAACCCTATAGTAGGCTGATCTCTTTTAGGCACTTCAACTCAAATTCAAGCCATTATCACAGATTTGATCTAAAAAAACACCCTGTTAATGTTTTGAGAGTCAACTGTAAAACGTGTTGCATTCTCCACTCTGAGGAATGTGAGAATCTACAGTGGGAAGGCAGGAAATTAGAACCACTATTTGAGGCTATAACAAAATTAAAGCAGCCATAACTGATACTTTTATAATAACAAAGTATCAAATGACATGAAAACAGTATGGCAAAGAAGTCACTTATTATCACCTGAATCTTGACAGAGCTTTACAGTGAGTATTAGCTCATGGTTTATCTCTCTGGCTTCCAACTTTGCTGTTTTGGCTCACTCTCATACTGTGGTTTTCTAACAACTGGGTTTTGGGAAAAGGCTCCAAAAACCCATGATACAGTATGTGCTCAGCACTAAGCGCCATCTGGTGAACATTAAAGGAGAAATTAGCGGGTAAAGAGATAAATATTTCCTCAGGACTTGGTGGAAACCAAAAACAGAGCTAAAAGACAGTGAAGGGTTGATTTACATTCACCAGTCAGATATAAACGCAACTCCATATGAATGATTAAGTTGCTCAGTGTACTGTAACTGAGCAACTATTAGCAAACACGTCTGCCATATCAATTTAAAAGGTTATGTAAGTGAATGTTTTGTTCACAACCTGCTTCTGCTGCCCTATAGGTGCAGTCTGCCGATACCAAATACTGATCTGATACCAGTTTAATAAAAAAAAATTATTAGAATCGTTAGTTGTACAGTTGTACACAGATGTGTTGTATGGTCTGGCTCAGGTTGTATCCTTTGTAAAACATAAATAACAGGGTTCCATTTCGAGGTTAATATATTATGTGGTATCGGAACAGTGTACAGACACCTATGTTTTCTGACACCAGCATTTGGGCAGTATCGGAGGCCGACATCAATCCTGGTATTGGAACAACCCTAGTGACAAGTCCTGAGTCAAGTCCCAAGTCCTAAACTTTTGAGTTTTAAGCTCTGAACAAGTTATGAAGCACTTTTCAGCAAATGTAATCCGTCCTGCACATTTTGCATACTGCAATTTGTTGACCACTGCATTGTTTTCGTACACAAAACTACCTTTGGCATAATTTTTCTCCAACTGTAGCTCAGTAACGTTGCACTAGTTCTTCATGGTTCTCCCCTGTAATGTGACTGGACTCTGTTGGATTGGATCAGACAAAGTAGATCTAATTATCTGTCAACTTACTGGGAATTAATAGCATTAAATTGGGAAATCAAATGATTTATGGCATGCTTTTTTTTAAATAACATGCCTTTTAATCTTGAGTTGGGAGAAGCCATCAAGTATTTTCAAGTCCAAAGGCTCAAGTTTAACTGAAGTTACAAGTCATTAGTGTTAAAGTCGAGGTTGATTTGCATGTCTTTGATTTTGTCAAATCGAGTCTAAAATCAAATTTGTGACTTAAGCCCACACCTCATTGCTCATTAACCTGATGTCACATCTCTCTCTGTGGGTGTGTGAGTGCCTGCAGGAGTCAGGACAGAGCCACTCAGTTGCATCTCATCACCATAATGAAGCCAGATCATAGACTCTGTTACCAGTCAGTGTTTGCTACATGTCTTTCCCTTGTTACCACTTTTTGCTCAATTTCTGCTTGTTGTCATTTGTTCCCCTTATCTCACACAGTCCTGCCAGTCCTGACTTTGGTCCCTGTCTCCTCCAATCAGCTCGGTCAACACATTCTCACTCCCAGTGCGTCACATATGTCGGCTTGGTTAGTGGCGCCATGCTTCAAACTAGAGCCCTATTTTACATGTGCAGGGCACCACAGTCGAGCTAGCAATAATAAATGAGCAATTTCCAGTTAGACTTTCAAAATAAGGGCAAAATATTGGCACAAAAACTACTTTAAAGGTTAAGAAATCATGCTTTCGGTAAAAATAAGTAGATTCATAAGTTCACGTATGTAATGTACCATACATAAGTTATGCAGAGTAACATAAGTATATAATTCACGTCACTTAAACATTTATTTATGGGGAGATAGCAGGTAAAAAACAGTATATGTATAGATGCGGTTTACATCATCTAAAAATCAGGGAACCTGATAATTAATTTGAGATGCACATCTGCAGTGTCAGGTTTTAGTCATAAATCTGTAATAAACATTGTGTTTTCTTAAGCCACCTATTCACATTTGTAAAGACTAGAGTGTTTAAGGGCTTATAACATTATTATTGACATATGATGACCTTTCCCATGCTCAGTTACGTCTCAGAGGTCATTGATATGATTCATTACAGAGATTTGGTACAAACTTTTGCCATTTTTGACCACTGGAGAACAGATCAAAAATCTCTCAAATACCGCAATATGACACCTGACCTTGAGGTCGCCATAGTAGCCATTTCTAATATCAACACATATTAATGCAACTGGGCTCATTCACGAGAGTCTCAGCTTTCCAAACATGCAATTCAAGCAATTCCAAAACAGTTTAAGAACCAAAAACCATCCATTTATACTGCATGTAAAACAAACAAACAAACAAAAAAAACTACATGTTTTTTTCATGGGATTAACAAAAAAATGAGTATTTCTGTGAAGGAGAAACTTGTGGGTACTCATAGAACTAGGGTTGGGTGATACAGCCTAGACCAGGGGTCTTCAACATTTGGACCCCTGAGCTGATAGAAAGACAGAGCAGAGAAACCTTCTACATATATGGCATTGAAAATTTTCTGGTCTTCACTGGTTTGCATTTGCACGTAGCCGCTAAGTCAGCAGCTGTTGTGCATGGCTAATGTTATGTGAGTCAGTATGACCCTCAGCACTTTTACCAGTGGTGTCTGAGGTGGAGGGTATGTCAAAGTCTCTTTCTCATTAATTTAAAAAAACGATCAATTGTGTCTCACAAGATTATCTGAACTCTTGGGATAATAATACAGCTGATTAGCCAATACATTTCAATAATACGTAGCTAGCTAGTTCACTATTATGGATAATGCTGCATAGTGATTTAGGAGGTTAGACAGCTGATATGTTTGCACAAGAACAAATACAAATACAAATAGGCCAATTTATCTTTGAATGCATATTAACATGTATCAAACAAATTAGTAGTCACTCTGAGGATCTCAGGGGTTGTGGACTCCTGTTGAAGACCCATGGCCTAGAAAAACATCTAATTACAGGATATTTTTGACCAAATAACTTAAACTAGATATTGCAACAACACTGTAGGGATGACTATTGGTAATTTCCAACAGTAATAACATTCATTTTTGATGATGATCATCAGTACTGTAGATATAATGACTAGGTGGATAAAGGCAAATAATAGAACACCTAAAACAGTTGTATGAGTTCGGAAAATTACATTTCTTTACTGTAATGCAGCCTTCAAAACCAGGAAAAGACAACACTTACGCAAAGGCTACAGTCTCTGAAAGGAAGACATGCTTTGGGGGACAATAATGGTGGCTGTACATTTGTAAAATTATTATCACACAATATTACAATATGAAAAGATCTTCCCCCTTTGGAGTGTCAGCAGAGGTCTCGTCTTGGGAACCAAAATGTCTAGGAACATCCCTGGCCAAGTAGAACATGTTCACTATCTGCCGATACGATACGTATCACGATACAGGGGTTAAGATTCAATATACTGTGATATATTAAGATACTGTAAGCAAGATGATATATTGCTTTTTTTTGGTCTAATATTGGGAAAACTGTCAGTGTCTGATAAAGAAAACACCATATATATAACATTTGAGTTTAGAGGTTTTTACACAACACAAAATTAACCACTCGTATAGTATCACAAAATATAATATCGCAATATTCGATATTTTCTCACACCCCTATTCATTATTGATTGTGTCCAACTGTACATTATGTGTATGTATATCTGATGAATGCTAATTTTCTGGCATCTACAACCGGTTTTTACTAAACCTGAGCTGTGTAATTTCCGTGACATTGAAATAGCAGATACACTCCGTCGTCTTCATCCGTTCTGTTGTGTCTTGCACATGCATGGCCTTGTTCTGCACAGCCACACAGAAATTCCCTCTTATCTGACAAGAGTCCGTACAACACCACTATCACCACCACAATCTGACCTTTGACCAGCTCAGCCAGAGAAAACAGAAATTATCCCTTCTCATTTCACTCCTCCCCAGTTTCCTTAAAAAAAGAACCAATCCTGGCCCGGGGGGTTAACAACCTCTCGGGCACAAACCTGCCGGCCTGTCAGCTGTTTCCCATTCACCCCGTTTGATCTGCACGAATATCTGTTTCGCTGCTGAATAAACCTGATTCATTCCAATTATTTATTGGGCCACTTGAAGTAAAATGGCAAATTAAATTAATAAATAACACAATGAGCGTACTGTACCTCCCCTCATTTCCATGCACTCATATGATGCACTGCACCAGGAAAAAAAAATAACAGCAAATAGAGGCTGTCTGCCAAGGCTGGGCTGTTGGCGCATTCCCACGTGGAGCTGTGTGGGAAAATAGATCATAAAAGAAGGAGAAAACCGTGCAAGGAATTTGAATTGACAGAAAATGAATTGCTTATCCCCTGAAGCATGTCTTCTTCAATCTCTTTCCCTCTCCATTTTTTCAGAGCTCTATTATTTGACATTTAATATTAAATACTGTGTTTTGAGGAGGTTGAAGCCTGACACACAATTACGGGAACACCAGCTCCTCATCTACAGCATCAATCACATTTTCCTCCTGATATAATCCGTTTTATTTCACTTGTCCCGTTGCTGTGTGCCACACTGACTCATTATCAGCAGGACGGGTGCTTGATTTTACTTTTAGGAGCAGGGTTCATGCTCTGGTGAGTGTATCTTTGCACCTCCTAACCAAACGTTTTTAGTCCTGTTTTTTGGGATGAGGAGCAAAAATGTTTATTCATAAAGGTTCCCGGAACAAAGAGTTGCTTTAAGTGAGGAAATTCTTTAAAAAGTCTTAGAAATTTTATGAGAACATCCCCTAAAAGTTAAAATTAGATCCTGATAAAAGTTTTTTCACAAAGCAGCTTTAAGATTCCTTAAAGGGATAGTTTACCCTCAAATCAAAAATACATATTCTTCCACTAGATCCTAGATTCTCAGACTGTGGTACTTATACCACTGGTGGTATGTGACATCCATCTACTGGTACTTGAAGGAAAGTCAGAAATTTTTTGCAAAAATGAAATAAATTAATTTAAAAACATAAAATGCAAATAAAATATTCCACAATTCTGAATGAAATGACATGAAATATCTGATCAGTGAAATGACAGTGAGCAGAGGTAAAATAAAAAGAATGAAAATGATCAAAATGTAATCGTGGTCCAAAGTGGGGGGAGTGGAGTTCAGGAGGAGAATATTTCAAGCAGTTGTGTTGAAAAGGAAGTGGACGACAGTGAACTGAGCACCGATTTGCGCAAAACAGTTGGGTGGTGCCTGGAAAGCTCAATATTTTCTGAGGTGGTACATGGGGTAGTAAGTTTGAGAAACACTTTCCTAGATTTTTTAGGTTGAGTTGCTGAGTTTTGGAGATATCTTTATTAGGATCTAGTCTGAACTTTAAGGGGAAATTCTTAGAAAACATCTAAGAATTGTCTTGGAATTTCTCCAGGAATCTTTATGAATAAACAATTTTATTCCTCATCCCAAAAAAACAGGACCAAAAATGCGTGACTCCGAGAATTTTCTGGTACGTCAGTACTGATTTCCTGCTCTCAGACACATGTTGAACCTGAAAAAAAGAGTCCAAGATCTGGTTAGGAGGTGCAAAAACACACCCACCACAGCATGAGCCGCCTGAACTGTCCCTTTCAGAGTCTTTAAGAGAGCTCCTAGTGTGAAAAACTATTAGGAGTAGGGAGGAGGACTTGAGACTTAAGAGGCTTACCAGCTTCTTAAGCAGAGCAGGAAACGGCACAAAGACAAAGAGGTGGGAGAAATGTTCTCCAAATGCTGGATGGACGTGAGTTAATGAAATGATATGGATTAGATTATGTTGGAATAAAGTTTGTGGTCAAACTCCTTAGAGATGCACTCATATCTCCCACACAATAAGTGTAGAGAACAGGGCACATTTATCAAGTGAATTCCTACTTACAGTGAAGTGACGTTAACCTTTAAGTGCAACTCTCAAGTGATCACTTGATTGATTACATGCACACTAAGATAGCAGTAGAGAAAAGTACCACAAGGGTTGGTTTAGTGCAGACAATGAAGAAAGTGATTGCAAACAAAATCAATACCAGCTTTATTCTTACTGTTTGTACTCCCGATGAGTGCAAGAAAATAGAAAGAAAAGTAGTGTAAAGACGCTCGTATCAACAACTAAAAGTCAAAAATGTCACTTCAGGGTCCTGTGCTGCAAAGCAGGATTTGTGGTTAGCAAGCTAACTTTCAGGACTAACTCTGGGTCTTTGGCACTACAACAGTGGTTCACCTCTTACCGGGATGGATCACCATGGTAACGGATGAAGCACTCCCTGCTGACCAATCAAATCACTTCATCTAACAGCACTAGGCATCACCAAAATCCTGTGGAGCTCGGTGCGCAGTGCGCGGAGGAAGGAACTATTTCACTGTGCATTTATATGCTGATATTATCCTACAACAGAGACTGATCAAAACTCTAAAGCCTCATACTTGTGCTTTAAAAAACATGTGAACATCAGCCTGCTGACCGCTTTGAATTATGTATCAGGTGACAGACCATTTAGTACCTTTAATGATCATCTGTCTATTTCTCTCTCAAGTCAGTTTGACACTGCTGCTGAAAGAGTAAGACCAAAACTGTCTCATGAATACCCAATAGCAGCACATTAATTTAACTTGACTACACAAATGTAATTATGGTCGGATCTACTCGGGGTCTAATGATGGAAGACTCATATTATAAGGCTCTGTATCTGAAGTGCTTTTTTTTCCAGATGAAAAAATCAGGTGAAAACACTCGGATGTGAGCGCATGAGAGGCTTTTGAGACGCAGAGAGAGGACTTTTAATTTATATCTTGAATGGTTTTTAATGCATGATTAAGGTTTGGTGTATTCACACAGTTCGTGATTAGTTTTTTTAAGTGCTGGCTGTCCTTCCAGCATGTGGCAACTGGCAGGGGTGTTTCTTTCAGTCTGGACTATGATGGTTATGATCACCATCTTTATTGTATGTCTAATATCATATCTTGCTCTTGATCTTTAAAATATGCTGGTGTGCTGTCAGTGGTCTTGTCAGATGTTGCACATGCCACCCTGTTTATGTGAATATGCTTGTGTCTAGATTGGGAAACCCTGGGTTGATTTACTGAGTTGATAACCAGCTTCGTGCGACCGCTTATCTGTGGTCGCTTTTGTTACGTTTAGTGAAGCCAGATCACTTAACTGTAAGCCTTAAATGCATTAACCTTTTGGTTAGGTCCTTGTATCTGATTGGCTGATTCTACATGGGATCATGTAAAGTTCCTCTAAAAATGTATTCCTACAACTCCCTGTAGGCAGATGTGAGATGTTCTGTATGAGCTCGTTTCTGTAAAATATACCAAATTCTCCATTTTCCTGGTATTCATCTTTTATGTATTTTTTATTCTGCTGCCACCACAATGTGCTTAATTCCACTCCTATGTGTGAGTGAGTATGTCATCATACTGTAATCATTTCATTACTAGAGAGTATTTACCTATAGACTTCCTGCTTGACTCAGGGAATGATCATGGAAGTGGAATTACAACCAGCACAGTACTCAGCTAACAGCATGGACAGATAAAGAGCAGTTTCAATAAAATGTGTGCCTGTCCACCTGCACGCAGATTACTGTTCTGGAACTGGACTTGGTTTAATTTTTTGCTCGAGGGACATTCTCACTTGCTGCAGATCATCTGTTCAAGCAACTACGGAGCTCAACGCATGGCTGCTCACTGAGTTTGCAGTGTGTTTGCATACTAGGTTTTCTCACTTTGCAGCATTTGGTCAACGGGTTTCCTTAAGTCATTTGTGTTTTGTCTATCTGACTTCATTACAGTGCATAGCAGTAGACACTGACAGTATTGTAAGTGTGCAGGCTGTGATTCTGCATGAGGGCCTGCAGGTCACACGAGACTCACAGCAGATGTTATCAGCACAGGGTTTCTTTTCTGTTTTTCTTAAAATAGGCACTGAGCAAAACAGGCATAACACCGGTCACTGTACAGGCTTGATAGGCCACACTCCTGCATGCATTAATCGCAGAGTGTATGTATTTGGCAACAGTTTATAAAACACTACTTTCAAACAGCCTTTAACCACTGCTTCTTAATTAATTTAAGACCAGCACCAAACACAACTTCACAGTAGATATACTGTCCTACTGACCTGATCAGCCAACACACATAAGTACACACACAAACACAGTAACTGTAGCTTTTTCTTCCACTCATAATCAGAACAGAGCTACAAGGGAATGAAAATGCATCATTTAAATACCTTGATCTGACAAATGAAAAGAGAGGATACTTTAATGGAATGTTGATGAAATAGGTTGATAAAAAAAAAAAAAAGCAAAACAACAAACAAAAAAACCTCTGCAGCCTCACAGAAATTGGCCTCCCCCTTTGTTCCCTCAAAAAAAAAAAAAAAAAATTCAAATTTGGAAAAGGCCCTCAGGCTATGTTACCTAATTGTTGGAAACAACCCCTGTTCCCTCAACTGTATGTTCTCTCAACCCTATGTTCCCTCAGCCCTATATTCTTCCAGTCCAGTGTTCCCTTATTGTTGGAAACAGTCCTTGTTCCCTAAGCCATATGTTCCCACAGCCTATGTTCTCTCAGTCCTATGTTCCCTCAGTCCTATGTTTCCACAGTCCTATGTTTCCTCAACCCTATGCTTCTTGAGTCCTACGTTCCCTCACTGTTGGAAACAGCTCTATGTTCTCTCAGCCCTCTGACCATCAACACAATGATTACCTGGTCAGCTCACAACAACACAGATTCATGACAGTTTCACATCAACCACACACCAGGTTTTTAAAAAGACAAAGTCAAACTCAGGTCATCTTCCAACTTGCTGCACACCAATCCAGATGTGTTGATAAGCAACAGCAGCAGAACGCTGCTATATTATTTATTTAATGCATGTGTGTGATGATCTCTCTTTCGGAGAGAGAGCTTTCGGAGGAATTTGATGGCTGATCAGCACAGCCTGAAACTTCATTGATTTAGAGTTCTGATTGCTTTATTGACTGAGCTGACCTCTGTACCCACGCTCAACAATCGTTGAGTTTATTCTTCTCATTCTGCTGTTATATTCAGGCTTTATGTTCTCGGTGAATTCTTGTTGTTTCCTTGTTGTCTCCATGAAAGCACCAACCAGGGTTGCTAGGGTGGGATGTGAAACTGCTCGGGCTATGTAGTGTAACCACGTCATCATTTACCATGCTTAATGCAATTGCATAATGCAATTGTCTATCACTGATTTTCACTCTAATTGGAAGACAGGCATATGCTAAATCGCCACGCTAGCAAAAACACAGTAAATTGAAGTGAAAACAGTTTATTTATGTCGGTACAAGGTAAGCCCAGTGAAAGCAGAAAGCACATAAGCCTGACTGCAGATCTGAGCATGTCAGCAGACCTGAAATCAGTCCACTGACAGATAAAAGAATTCATGTGTGTTTGTGTGGGATCTGTGTTTACACATACCAACAAACAGATTAAAATGTTCTTGTCAGGCCTTTGACTTAATGAGGTCTCTTTAGGATTATCCTGTTCTTTAACGGCACCTCATGTAAGACTATGTATGTGTGTGTGTGTGTGTGTGTGTGTGTGTGTATTACTCATGTTGTGGGGACATGAACCTGTTATCACACTACATTTTGAGGACTCATCTGCCTTATGGGGATAAGGTTAGGTTAGGCGACTAAAATGATCAAAATCAGGTCTAGACTCTACTCTTTATAAACTCAATAGTTCCCAGCCAGTTGACATTAGAGGCTGGATGCAAGTGTTACACACAAGTCAGTCTGAAAACTCATTAGCTGCTTGAAAATGTGACTGACCCCAGGTTCATGCTGACCAAGGAACCTTCGATTGTATTCTACTTTATCACCGTTTACAGGTTTAATACTAAAGGAGGTCAGAGGAAGGAAAGCAGGGACCTTTATTTCACCCCAAAGTTAATGTTTTCCTTCAATTTTGTTGCTCTGAATGAACCACATTTCCCATAAATCCCCTTAATTGCCTTTAACAAGTACAACATTGTATTTCCCCTTCCCAGCTTCCCCACACTTGCCAACCTTGAGGTCTCAAACACAGGGATACCAAAAAAAAAGTTTTAGAGACTTTGTTTTCCGCAGTCCAGCAACTCAGTTTTCTTTCATTCATTCACTTTTTCCCCCTGGCCCTAAAAGAACTGTCAATAAATTGGCAGGCGATTTTATCAAATGTGTGTCCCTTTCCTTTAAAACCATCAAACCACCAAGTCTGGTTTTGTTGTGTGGAAGGAAACTACATTTTAAGTTATAGGGCTTATACACACTAAACATTGTCAGAAACGGATAAAAATGGAGGTAATAAATGGTGTGGAAATGTGTCCAAAATCGTGAGGAATACGGGAAAATTGTGATTCCAGGAGAAAAAAGGGAGAGGGCAATGAAAAACAGGAGTCTCCTGGGAAAATTGTGAGGGTTGGCAAGTATGGTTATACCACAGCCAGAATAGAATGTGGTCATGATTCACTGATGTTACATGGGTATGTAGCAGCTAGGGTTGGACCAATGGACGATGCCATCATCATCAACCACTGAGTCCTCGACCGTCCTAACATCTTGATTTACATCTCCATATTGTATTTATTGATTTCTTTTTAAATACAAATAGGATACGGACATGTGGTGCCAAGACCAAGGCAAAGACTCTTTTGGAACCGGCAATGATATCATTGTCCATCGCCATGTTTTGCTGTGGACATCTCGTAGACATCGCCCAGCCCTAGTAGCAAATTTACATACTGTAGGTTTGCCAGTCAGTTCTGAACTTATACCGTAAAGCCAGGCTCAGACTACAGGAGTTTTGTGACAATTTATCTGGTCTGAGCACTTGGCCTGTCCCGGATTTTCAGCCCAGATGATCTGGTAACGTGAGAGGTTAACACATCCAGTCTTAAACCTCCAGAGCTGCTCCTCCTGATTTGCTACAGGCTCTGTTCTGTTCACATCTGTTTCCCCACAAGATCACGTGAGATCACGTTCCCCATGAGATCACGTGAGGTGGTGCACTGCTCCCTCTGGCACAGTAATCTTAATGACAGCCTGAAGTGTGTGATGAGCTATTAGTTTTGAATCTTGTAGTGATTACATATTAGATTAGAGAGAAGAACATAAGTGACATTTCCTATGTGCAGGGGGATGCAACCCAATTTCAAAATTGGCTGAACCAGGTTCAAAGATTTTAAAATCCTAGCCCAAGGTGGCCTCAACAACAACC
Source organism: Lutjanus erythropterus (assembly GCA_020091685.1). Classification (NCBI taxonomy): domain Eukaryota; kingdom Metazoa; phylum Chordata; class Actinopteri; order Lutjaniformes; family Lutjanidae; genus Lutjanus; species Lutjanus erythropterus. Next base: position 6,313,941 of record CM034604.1, on the reverse strand, counting down.
CTTTGTACTCCTGCCTGCTCTTCTGCAATAGGATTTCATTACCACTAAAAGTAAGTAATTTGATTTGCTGTTGAACCATAGTAATTACAGGCAGTCATCTGCCCATTAACAAAATGTTTTTTTTGAGACCATACTAATCTAATGGGAATAAGATATTATACGCAAATATGATGATATGAATTTGTACTAATATATTAGTCTGCATACTTTACAAGACAGTTAACATAATATATTAAATTCCAATGAAGTCCACAAGAGTTTTCAGTTCAACATCATACAGCATAGGGCTGGTTGAGATACCAGCTTCTCTAGTTCCTCTTGAAGTAGGAGTTTTTTGTTTGAGCCCAGTTGGTGTCATGGATGTTAAAAAAAGAATGTGCACAAATTACTAAATTGCACTCTTAAATGACTTAATTTGTGTTCTTGAGTGCAAAATCTGTTTGCACAAATTATCAGAAACATCAAACAATATTGTATCAAATGTTTAAGCAACACCAAAGATAACACAGTGTTGTTCAGCTATAGTAGATACATGTCTCTGTCCATGACTTGAAGAGGTCACTCAGTAGAGTGCAGATTCCCACCAGGAAACAGATGAAGCACCTGCTGCAATGCCACCACAACTGGCAAATGGATTTAGTAGAGTTTCCTTCTTAAAGTTAAAGTTTTCTTCTCCAGATGTGTTGTATAGTATAGTATAGCCTCAGAATAGAGTAATGTTCTTGCGTATTGTGGGTTCACCTAACTGTATAAACTTAATAAGGAAACAATAAACAGAACAATAAGTCCAAAGATCTTACTTTAAATTTATTGAAAACATTTTGTTATTTATCTACCACATTAGAAGCAGCCAGGCAGCTTTAAAGCAATATCATAAATGTACAAATCTTTTGGAGAAATGAAATTCTAAATAATTTACACTTGATGTTGCCTGTTCATAGGTCAGAGCCTGCATGTCCAATGGAAGTTGTGTCTATTCAGAAGCTTCATGTATAGAGCTGATTCGATTGCCCCCAGTAACTGAATTTAATTCCAACTTTTAACCCCTATCTCATTCATTTTTTTCAGATTTAGAACAAACAAAATTTCATGAAAATCAGTTCAGAATTAAGCGTTACAGTCGACTTTGCGGTGAAGTCTGCATCGCTCATTTGTTTGCTAGTAAAACAGGGATTTATGCATCTCGTATCGTGCCTGCCTTTAGTTGGTCATATCATTTCAGGTATGGAATTAATCTGCAGATGCTCCAGATTGAGATGAAACAAAACATGTCTTTGTATGTCAGATTTTGAGCCATGACAAAGGCCAAAATGTGGCCTGCAACAGACTAGTAGGTAAGCCTTGTTTTTAGCGTAGCAGTTGTTGAAGTCTTACAGTGCATACCAACTGGTTACGAGGAGTGAGGAGGCAGCAGTCGAACAGTAAATAAAATGGCTTTTCAAACATTATAAAACTCCACAATTATCTGTGGAATACCTGAATGTAGCTCCAGCCCCATTGGTCACACACACACACATACAAAACTGCCTGTTCATAGATCTGAGCTCCAATGTTCCAGTGGAAGTTGTGGCTATCCAGAAGGTTATTTTATTGGCATAGAGCTGATTAGATCGTCTACTCTGACTGAATTTAATTCCAGTAAGTAACCACTATCATGTTCAAGTTTCAAAGAATTGTTTCACTACAATGAAATGACTACTACAGGGCCTAACATCATCCCACACTGATATAACTGGGCTCCACGTGAGTTGCAGCTTTCTAGTCATACACAATTTATGCAATTCCAGTCTTGTTTAGGGACCTCAGTATGCAGGAATATACACCAGTTTATAATAGGAGAAAACAACTCATTATAGTGCATGCAAAATACTTTTTTCCAGTAACTGGGGTTAGCATAAAGTCAGGAATCTGCAAAAGGGAGACCCATGGGTACCCATAGAACCCATTTTCATTCAGATTTCTTAAGAGAGAGATCAAGGGACTCCTCTGAAAAAGTTTTGTAGCATTTGCTCTAATATTGCCTCCATATGAACACTAGCATTTATTATTTTCCATCTTTCGTCAGTTTGTTCTACCAACTAACATGACAAATGAAACTGAACCGTTTCTCACCGGCCCGATCAAATTGCAAATTTCTTGCATGCCACACACTGCTATTATCTTTTGTCCTTTCGTCATTACCTCGCTGTGAGATGCTGATGAAAAGAAACCCTTGCCTGATTGCAGAAACACTTGATGTCCCTTTCGGTGACAAGAAGAAATGAAACAATTTATGAGGAGATGAAGAAAACGCATTCTTCCAAACATGGGACTGACCTATGATACAGATGTAAAAAGCTGCAACCATGTCCGCTTCTCTGGAGAGTCTTGAGGCGAAAGGGTCACCATGGAGGAGATAATGGGGGATGTGTGAGGAGTGCTGCCATGTCTCGTTCTCCATCACTGCCATCAGTGGGGAATGTCCTGTCAAGTGCAAGAAAAGGCGGAAACAATGAAGCCACTTCCTCCAATTGAAAACTCAGTTCGCACATACACAGGCATCAGGTAAACAGGACTCATAACTGCACAAATGTATACATTCAGAATGCAAACACATACGTGCAGGTGTGGAATAATTCATGAGCCTATACAACAAACACTTGAACACGGCATTCTTTGTCACGACTTCACCCGAGCCAGCAATCGAAAAAATGTCACAGGTGTCAACAGATTTCCTTACATCACTCTAACAGAGAAGCAACTGCACTTTACTGACTGACAAGATGATGGGTATGAGGACATGTCCTCAGGTTTAGATTTATCTCAGTTGTGCAGGTTCAAGAGAACAAAGAAGGAAAACGTTTGAGTATTTCTCACAGAAGACATATTGATACAGAAAGAATCTAACATACAGGATGGAATCTCTGTCTGTATCTGTATGTCTGTCTGTATGTATGTACACTGATTAGCCACTACAGGGCCCTTAGGATCCTAGAACCGATTTCGGTGTGAGGACCCTATTTTTCTGCTTTTTACTGTTAGTACTCTAAATGAATTACATTTTTGAGGGCTTAAACCTGCTCAAAAACTCACCGAATTTGCCACATGCAACATGGTTTTCATCAATAGCTGTGGCAAAATGGCTTGGCCACGCCCTCCAAACAGCAAGCCCCATGGTATGTTTCACCGACATGCAAAATAGTTTGTACACACGCGTATCATGCACAGATGCACACAAAAAAGTCTCTCGGACCCATCGCCTAAACCCAACAAGAAGTGGGAATTAAGTGGTCAATTTTGGCGATTTCCATGTATTTTTTTTTAAACAGACTCCTACAGAATTCATCATAATCAGTGTGTGCCATCTCAACTAGTTTGTGACCAAAGGTTATTCAATGATTTAGCTATAGTTGAAGGAGTTTTGATGTTTCGCCATGAAACAGGAAATTGCTGCAACTTTGGTGTTACTGGTCCAATCTGCACCAAACTTCACATGTGTGATAAGATCAGATCATAGTCATAGCGCCACATACTGGAAACAGGAAATTACTTTTTTAGACTTTGGCATGCTCCTCCTAGCATGTTGACCATATCCAACTCAAGTAGTTCAGAAAAGCTGTGAAGTTGACATTTTGTCAAAAGGCGTTGCACTGACAGCACAGTGAACTTCAGTGTTTTACCATTTCACAGGAAGTTGCTTTAACTTCAGTGTACATGGTCCAATCTGTGTGAAACATAACGGGTTCGATAAGAGTCCCATCCTGAACACATCTACAGCCCCCTTGGTATTTTTCATCTACATGTATGAAAATTGGTAGGCACATGGACCACATGGAGCTATAGTTTTAAACCCAACGGGAAGTTTCAAATTTAGTGGTCATTTTTGGCATGTTGTAATTTATTAAGCTCCTCTGACAGTTTTAATCAGATTGACTTCAGAATTAATGTGTCACCTAGAGACATTTGTCATTAAAAGTAATTAAAAGATTCAGTCATTATTAAATGGCGTAGCTATGGCGTGATGTGAAATTTCACCATAAAACAGGAAGTTGCTGGAATATGATTATAAATGGTCTAATCTGCCCCAGATTTCACATGTTCAATAAGAGTCCCAGCCTGAAGATATCTACATGCCAATCAGGAGTCATAGTCATTGTGCCACCTACTGGCAACAGGAAGGCTCATGTGGCAGTGGTCCACACTCCATATACTGGAACATGATGCATAATTAGTGGCTATTCTGCAGTACCATCTGGTGGAGACAGGAGGTGGCATCAAAGTCCTTCCTGCAGTGTACAAAACACATGAAAATTCAAAGCTTTGTCGATCATTCAGTGTCAAGCAACGGGGATACCGCTGCAGCACCCTTTGATCAACGAGGAGGTGCGAGAGCCCAATTATCGCTACATGCTGCTTTAATACTGTATATTGTGACCCCCCCACGTTTGTGGTGCCAAAGCAGCTCTGACCCATCAAGGCATAGACTCCACAAGACCTCTAATAGGCCTTTACCACCAACAACGAACTGGCCTTGCTTGGGTCAGAGTACCAACTTTTAACTGTTCCAAGCATCAGGTTTTCCTTGGGAACAACACTGAGATTTGCGTGTATGGGTACAGGTTTGCGAACCTGGACCCATCCTAGACTCTGGATTGGAGATTTTTTTTTTAGGTTTGCAGTGGGAGCTGGCTAAATAGCAGGATTCTGAGTGTTTGTTGAACCAGTTTGCCAAGAAAAAAAGCAGAGAAGCAACAACTGCAGGGTCATACATTCTGTTGGTTACACTTCAGCTCTTTCTACAAAGCCTTGCCACATATTTGGTGTGAAGTCATTGAGGGATCGTGTCTCGTCCCTTGAGGCTGAATGGGGCTTTGCATTAAGCCTTGCACCTGGCTGAAGCATCCATGTGAATTGGCAGAAAGACATTGCTATGACTCCCCCCCAGTGCGTATAGTGTGGGTAAGTAGTAGGAAAAAGATTGCTATAGATGGGGAACTGGCCACAGGGAGGACGAGAAAGACATGATGAACAAGTAGCTCTCTAAATTCTTAATGTGATATGTTTTGTTTAAAAGTACAATTTAGTCACTTGGGTACATAAATGTACTGTTATGGTCCCAGAAGAATGGACAGCTGTGGACACCATGGATGCGTAATAGTCTTCTTTCTGGAGTCTGCAAAGCATAATACTCACTTAAATGGTATGGATACAGAAACCTTGCAATACAATTCCGTTTAGATCCATATGACAAGCGTTTTTTTTCTAAGATGGTGTATAGTAACAGAAACACATGCATGTTTAATTCCTGCAGGAGAACCTGGACATTCTCTGTGCACCACTCTACTTAGTGAACAAACCACAATAAACACAAGAATAAGGCACAGAATCTCATTTTTCTATCCTATGCATGCCTTACAGTATGCTGCGTGCCACATCTCTCTATTTGTTCTGTAACATCTCTGCACTCTGCACAATACAAGGAAAATCCAATTCAGTCAGGAATTCGTCTTTAAAGTTTACTATTGTAGCAATTTCTATTGACCTTGGTTTAACGGCTCGGTTCAAAGCAGCTCCTGCCCAATCAGAAACTAATCTCCGAGCGAAAGCAACCCCCACTTCTCCCAGTGGTAACAAAGTGAAGGGAGCCAAGGCATGACAACATGCTCAGCGTTATCTCTACAGTATATATGACAACACATTGGATGATGAAATATTGTTGAAATTCCTGGTGCATTATAGAAATAATAAGATAAGGTTACCTAACAGTATAGGAATCAGCTTGCAGTGCAGTGAAACTGCTGACAGGAGCAGCAGCACCAGAAAACAGCCATTAGATGTGAGGGGCCATATATGTGCAGACTGTACAATGATGTGGAATGTGTGGGTGGGTGGGCGTGAATTTTGGCCTCAAAGCAGAATGAACAGATCAATTGCCGGTGCTGAGATAGCAGGGGAAGAATTTTGGATCCATTAATAGAAAAATCGCAGATAAAGTTTGAGGCTGCAAATGCACCTCAAATAAATGGAGTGTTTAGTTTAGGAAAGGCTACGTGAGTTGCTTTCAAATTAATTTGAACTACGTGGTAGTTTGAATCAATTTGTTCCTGATTTTGAAAAATGCCGGCCTAACTGTTAAGCAAAACTTGATTTGACATCATTCCTCCCAAGGAAAAGCAAAAAGAGGTAGAAATTACAAAGCACTTTGCTGACCCGGTGATTGGTTTCACTTAAGCCACAAACACCATACGTGATGGTCACGTTAGTTTTGGCGGACTCTTTTGTTAGCATTTTCACTTTGATATGCAGGGTATTCCAGAATATTGGAAGCACGGTGGCCAACTGGATCCTGAAGGGCTAAGCATTGAGAAATTTTATTTTCAGGTGAGGTATTTTTAAGATTTTCTCCTAACAACAGTTACAGGTACAACTGATTGCCAGAGTACGAGTGCACCGCCCCTCCTCCCAGCAGGCAGCGGGTACGAGCCTGTCAGTTTATAATGAATCTGATTCACTAACATACGCACGCTGGTACGAACAAACTGGACCGGTGCGCATGTTTCATGAATCAGGTGGTCACTTTGCATGAGAACTTTTGCGCACATTAAGAACATTTCTACGCACCTGTTAGGCTGTATGGAGATAAACCTCAGACACAATGGGCCTCATTCATTGTCTTCTCTGGATGCACCTTAATAATGAAAGACGCATACTGTCACCCCTTCATTCCACTACTCTCATTCTGGATATACAGCCTGTCCTGCATGCCCTGTTTGACCCACGTGCCCCGAGACACCCGTGGCGCAGATCTGCACTCTGCTGAGTGTCCTCTACATGTACTGTACACATCAACAAGCAAGTGGACCAAGGAATGAATTCATACATACTGGGTTGTCTTGATTAGATTAGTATTGTAGCATATAAACCGAATACACATGTCAACAGTTATTAACTGTTGTTTGCCCACAATGATGTCATGATTGCAAAACCGCAGACAGTAATCTGATAAAGCTGTTTACAAGACTGTTAAAATAATTGGCGAAGGCAGGCTCAGTATTCACCGCAGTGACAGAGTGGAAAGAAAACTTCTATAGCGCACTCATTCTTGAGAATTGGGCTACAATCACATTTTGGGGGGATTTTGATTTTCTTCGATTATGCTGGAAAATATTTTTAAATGGTCAAACTCTTGGCAATTTAACCTTGTAATGCTTCAACTTCCCACTGATTTGATTTTTTTAAATTAAATGTAGAGGTCAACCAGTTGATGCCTTCTGTTCACAATTTTTTTCATTTAACAGCATAGTGGTTTTGAGCAGCCATTTTATTTTTTATTTTATTTATTTTATTATTTTCTTAATGCTAATTAAAATACACCTTTTAAACCATAATTCTTATTTAGCTTTGATTTAGAAGAGCTATGGATTTGACATGTTATGGTTGAAACATATTTAATAGTAATATCATTTAATGAATATGTTGAAAAATAAAGTTTACCGGTGCTTGAGCAGTATTCCCACCTTTTTTAAACCAGGAAGTGAGACAGGGGTCCTTAGAGTATAGCTAACCATTTTTATGCCTGATTAAATTTCATTTTTGTAAAAAGTTTGATGAAAATCTGGGACACAACTTTACAGGTCCAACATCTTCATAAAGAAAATCAATTTCAAAACAAAGATTATTTAAATACCGCATGTCTGTACATGTGAATTATTTTCTGAGTCAATGGTGTTTTCTGGCAAAGAGCAAATTTAGAACTAAAAACTAACTGAAACAAAACAAAGCATTTCATAAATTAAATATATTTCATATTTGTATATAAAACCCTAAAGAGAACATTTTCACCGAGTGCTGGTATTGATCTTTTGTCAAGATTCTTTTGGTAGGACATTTTTTTCGGTTTGTCCCAATTCTCAAGAGTGCTGCGTCCAACATGTCCAAGGTATTGCAGAAAGCAACACTTAAACTAGATAGCATTATGAGACCCTTAATTACAACAAATGAAATTTTTTTGAATTTTTTTCCCTGTGATATCGACAGTATTATTATCATAAATCCCAGTGAGCACCAACCAGAATTTCAACGTTTCAGTGTTTCGTTCTGTTTGACATCTGAGACCTCTTTTCAACCAGTTAAAACGCAGTTACATCATCATGTCGCAACACACAAATTTATTTCATCATTCCTATAATTTGTTCAGAGAGAGATGATACCGATTAGGAGGCATTTTTCCAAAGTCATAATTCACTGGTAGGTGAAATCTAATTTAAACACATTTAATGTTTCGTATAAAAAGTCATTACAACAAACTTGTTGGCAGCACAGAGCCTGTACAGACGCTTCCACGACGTCGTAAAGTTCTTAATGGAAAATAAAGAACTGGCACTTCTTGCTGTAGCCTGACATGCATGCGCAAGTGCTTCTTCTACTCTGAAGATACATGCACCAAAAAAGAATCATGGATTAGTGGTCTACACATGACCACTTTCAGTTTTCAGCCTGTTCTGAAGGTCTTTTCACCAGTGGCCGTAGTCTTTATTTTAAATGTAATTTCAACAGAAAAATGCTCACTGGAATGGTGCGTGTAAGACTGATTAAGGTTAAGGGAAAGTTGCAATCATTGTTTTAAAAAACAAAACATTAATTATTGTTCTGTCTCTGGTCTCCGGCGTGATAAGCCACACACACTACACGCACTCCCACCTCCCTGACCTCCACATCCTTTGTTATCACTTCACTCTGTAAAGGTCACACTTCTTCCTGAGCTGGCACTTAAATTATGCGCCGCAGAATTGTGCAGTACAAACAGAATTCCCAGGGAGACTGGATGCGGATGGAACGACCCTTTCCTTCCTAACGTATGTGCAAGAAAGAATATATATGATACTGTATGTTAGACAGGATACTGAATGTTACATGACTTTCGTGCTTACATATGTGGGCTTCAGGTTACTCAAATTATTGTCTCAATTCAATGTTCCTCCGTCATTTCCAACATCAAACTCAAGCACTTTTCAAGAATTTTCAGGGTACATTTTCAAGATTTTACAGCACCTTACTGCTGCAGTAAATCACACATCCATATACATAAAGTCAAAATGATTATTTCACTTCTCCATCACATTAAATCAGATGTCAATGTGCTATGAACAACCAAAATTACGTGTTATGATAAGTGAAAACACAACTAAGTTTCATTTTTCAAAATGTGTCACCTGGACTTGGAATTCGATATAGAAGTACTGGAAGTTAACAGGCCGCCATTGCGCAGAATGAATGTGAACTGTCCATAAGAAGTGTACAATTTTCTGCTTTTACATTTACTTTTTATGTAACGTTACTTTTGATGACCTGTGCAGTTCAGCAGCTGCATCTGTCGTGTCAAATTTCAACTTTGGAAAAAAATGGAAGGCAAAATACACAAACCTTCACTTCATAAAGAGTGTCACAGTTTATGACCAAATACTCAAACCTACAGAGATTCACTGAGCGTACAGAGGACCATGATGCGCCACAGTGGATCAAAAATATTAACAGAAAGGAACTTTGTTCATGAAAATCTTGAATACCTCATGAAAAATCTGAATTCATATAGATTTTTTAAAATATATATTACACAGTTCTTCATCACTTAAATGTGGCAGAGGTGATCCATTTTTTCTTTTCTCTGGCTATTGTCACAACCAACGTGAGTCATATGTATATAAAATCTGAAGGACATTAATACTGCCATCCTAAAAAGTACCCTGACCACTTACTGAGGGCCGCTGTTTAACATCATCAATACGATTATCCATGTTGTCACTATTAGAAGGCAACAGCAGACAAGGTGTCCAGAATGGAACCCCGCAAGATCTCGCAGGAGTGAACAAACCTGACCAAAACCTTGCAAGAGTGTTGCAAATCCGGGGTTTTAGAAAATCTGCTGTGAAATCAGGCACTTTAGGCCACAACAACCGCCCCCAAAAAAGCCTACAAAATCCTGGAGAGATCGATATGGCAGAGCTGAGCCAATATTCAATCTATGTTATTTCCTTATCTATACAAGCAAGTCTGGTAGCGATTTATAATGAAAGGAATTGCTATGTCAAGCAGTTTCAAGCTCAAAATCAAAGCACTTTTCAAACCTTGAAAACACTTCATTAAAATTCCAGCATCTGTGCAAACTGTCAATGGTACTGACCAATTCAAGGCCTCTCTGTGGATCCCGTGGGCCTGTCTGGTATAAGATGCTGCATGACCTGTACTTTTAAGATCAAAAAGGGGACATCAATATCAGTCAGACAGTTACCAGGGAATGAACTGATTGGTAGTTAATAGCAACAAATGTGTTTTTAACCAGCTAACATTGCACCAGCAATTGTCTCAGTGGGCCATGGTATTGATTGTTTTAAATGCTGTTTATTGTTTATTCCCAAATGATTTCAGCCATATTGCCCTCATGAGTGTAATGTGCCTTGTGATGAAGACTGATGCAGACATCATGGCCAAACCAATTTGGGATAAACACAATATGAGTATATGAGCCTCAATGTTTCATAAATGACAATCATTACATCTGTCTAATCCTGGAATAAAATTTAAAATCATAGGGCATTTTCAAATGTGGCCAAAATACTTGAACTGATACCAATTGGTTACTCTCGAGAGAAATCCTCAGATCCATTGATCAGTTGCACAACTCACATCCAACAGAGCATCCAATCAAAAACAAAAACACATGCATGAAACGTGCTATTTTTGTCAATATAAAATGCTTGGCCAGCTAGGTTCCTTGGGGGTTGTTATCGCATCTGAGGTGCAAGAAAATGCAGCTCAAAGCAGCTATAATCATAAGTTTATATCAGTAATTGATCACACGACTGCTTGTATGGGACAGAGGTGACTTAAAGCGACAATCTCACTGAGGCTGATCCTCAGTCTGGTGAAGTATTCGTAAGTTTACATGAGGCTGAAAGCACACTGCGGTTTAGTAGAAAAAAGTTCTGTGTCACTTGATGTTGATTAACATCCAGTCAGAGTTTTCACCATCTGGAAAGTTTGTTTAGTTTGTAGAACCTGTGTAATGGCATCCTCCGACCATTGTGGGCCACTGTAGGACCATAGCTTGTGACAGCACATGGCTGAGAGACAGCCCTCATTTGCATATCCCATAATGCATTGCATGAGAGTTTAAATTTGATATTTTATGTTTGAAATATACATCTTATTCTACAGACTTCAGATGATATCTTTGGTAAAAATCCAAGCAAAAATCACAGCGTAATCATTTTGACGTTTTTCAATGAAAATAAGAATAAAAATGTAAAAGTTATCATTCCCTCCAGTATCAGAAATCATATCAACTGCAAATAATCGCAATTACATATCTTCTCAAAATCCCTCAGCTCAACTCCCTGTTCACACTGCTCAGCGTAGTATTTTCAAGTAGAAAACACATGGCGTTGCAGAATTTAGATCGGAAGGTAGACCAGTGACGTGACCAATACCTGATTAGTGACACACATCAAAATCAATACCCGATACAGATATAAAACTGGATCAGTTGCATCTCTACTGAGAATTAAGTTGAAGTCATGCCTCTAGCAACCTGACAACTCTAAGTCCAAAATTCCCTTTTAGCACTGTTTTGGTCTCCACCAATAGCTGAAAGAAAAATCTGGCACAATGCTCCCTTTGTTCATAAGGTAATCATTGACTTTGTCTGTTGGCCCTTGCTACTGGAAACGAGGTTGGTGATAAAAATGCTCCTTAGGGCTGAGGGACTGCTGAGTTGAACTCATCTGTGGGTCATCATTATGAGCGACCTTTCATGACCTTTCACACATGACTAGCACAGGGTTGTGCGGTGGTGGTGCACAGATTTCTTCTTCTTCTTTCAGGTTTCTTTTTTTGTCCTTAAACATACCCCTTGTATGATCAGAAATTAATGTTTTATTTCTCTGATTCACTCTCTTTCTTATTATCACTGCTCACTCTTCTCATTCAGTCTCTACCTTGCTACACCACCATTAACGTGTTTCTCTTTAAAACAAAAGGACATAAACCAAAGGAAGCGTCTTGGTATCACTAATTTGCAGCATAAACTGCAGCGAGATGCAGAAGTCGAAGCTTGGTACGCAAAATAAGCCAAGCGGGGAAACAACTGGGAGAATATCACTGCAACTCCACCTGCTATTTCAGGCTGGCTGTGGAGCAGTCTCATTGCCAGCTTACGTGATTGGCCACCACAGCATGACATCGAGTTACGCTTCTCCAAAAGCTGACTGCTTCACCTTTTCTGTCACGGGGTGCTGCATCTTTTCTTGGCATCCCCTAAGGCTCCCACCACTGCTGCCTAATTGGACTACCCCATTCAGATGCATGGGAGGACTGGCATTTTCATTTTTTTATTCCTGGCCCTACTAAGAATGTCATGTTTACTGCATTATTTATAGAAACAGTACAAGAACTACCTAACAAGGCCCTTCTTGATAGAATTAAGGGCTTATTGATCAAGCGTACAGAGTGAGCCGTGGAATCCTGTGCACCCAGGACTAAACTGAGAGATCACAAGACCAGCACACTTCATTCCTTCAGTTCATGTAATTGTGTGCAGCCAATGCCAGCTCAGTTCATGGCTCCAGCCTCCAGTCTAACTAATTACAGTCGAACCACAGATAGATGATGAATCATTCAGTGATTTGGACAGCCTGAAGTCCTCTGACCTCTTTAATCAGGTCAATCTATGCTCCTAAATCAAGTGATTTACATTCGCTGTTCAAATAAAGATTACCTCTACCTCAGATGAATTCTTCTTTATCCGACAACTCATTTTCACATTAAAGGGCAGGTTGATTCTTTTTTTAAGGTTTTTATATCAGTCTGTAGCTGTAGTAGTGTTCCTTGTGTATTCAAGTATGAAAAAACAAAATTTGGTTGAACTCTGCATGTTTTAGTGTCAGAATGCTACCTTCACAAGCCCTTCTAAAAACGTTTTTCCATGTCACCTGTCATAGGTTTATGCATGGTGATGTTACCACAAATAAGCTCCCCCAAGGTCGAGGGAGGAGAAGGCATCAGTGCTCTAACCTACGTCACCTCGTCTTGTTGATGGCTGAGTGGGAGTTTTCACTTGAAAAAATGAAAAAGAACACATTTGGAGTCTCCTTTCAAGAAGCTCAAAGGGCCCCATTCAGCCGATCTGTAACACATGGGCTAAAGTGCATAGCGCAAGTGCATTTAGGGGTTGTATGAACTGTGCCTGTGTGAGGGACTTCAGATGTGTGTAGAAGAATACAGAACATTAATCATATCAGACCCTGAACAATCCTTTTGGATTTAAACAGTGACTGAAGTTGTAGCTGTTGAGCCTTGAGTGTAAATGCACACATCATCTTTGTTAATGGGTAGATTCTTCATCCTATTCCTCCTACCAGTAACCCATGCACTGTTAATCATGAAGTTAATTTTTATGACATGCAAATCAACAGCAGTGTCCTAGAAGCAGATTGTATGCACGCTGTGAATCTGCCTATGTAGGCACATCTTTTAATATCTGAATGATGCATTCTTTAAATAGCAGGAAAACTCTGCACCATTTACTTTTACACATGCACTGATTTCAATTTTCTTGGCCGATTCCGACCTGCTGATTCCGATTTTGGCCGATTCAAATTTTTAGTCTTTCTAAGAACTGTAATTGACAGCATTCACAAACATTTTTGCAACTTTTCTCGTACAAATTAAATTGGATGGTCTTAATAAAACACTATTAAATATTCATGAAATACTAAAGTCCTCCAGGCTACAGCCAGGCCTTATTATATTTTTATATTAAGATTATGAACAGGGGGAACGTGAACGTGTGGGACACGATTTCACGTGATCTCACGTAGAAGCAGATGTAAACAAACCGGAGATTGATGCGGTGCAACAGTTTGCTGCAGTAAAACTTTAACTTCTGCGTCTGTTTGTCTCATGGCAAACGTGTCTGGATGAGAAAATGTTTTAGGAGACGCATCAACACTGTCTGTTTATTCTTCAGCCAGAACAGGAGGTGAGATTTTAACTGTCTCTCTGTGAACAGCAGAGTTCACAGTTCTTGGAATCTGTCGCTAACACCAACTTCATGCAAGCATGTGTGTAAGCTGTGATCAGCGCTGTGGTGGGTGTGATATCATGGTCAGTTTGACGTGACAATGACGGGCACAGAATGTGGTGCTGACTGAAAAAAAAACGGCCGGTCTCTGGCTGGTCAATTGCTGCATCCCTATTTACTTTAGACTGGGTTTTTGTTGGTCAGTGGCACAATCGCTCTCTGCTGCCTTAAGACAACACTGCACCAACAGTGCGCCTGACCACACCTGATTTTACGACCAACAGGCTCATGGGCACACAGATGGGTACAAGTACATTTGCTGCCTCCACAATGTGGGTAGTGGGCAACAGAAAATAGCAATGAAAGTTGAACTGCACTGCACTGTGCACTGCTTTGCGTGGGCAGATAATAGAGCCCCAAGTGTCATCTTCTTTCTATCATGTGGCTTAAGAGTCATTTTATCCCCTAATTTGGCACACAGTATATTTAATCTGTTTTCTCTCTTTCCTATTAAGCACTGGCTTTTGGCTTACATGCATTTCTCCTGTTTGCTCAAGCTGAGCAAAGAGCACCACATGCTGTGTATTTGCTTTCAGCAGATCCATGCTGCAGGCATCTAAAGCAATTTATCTTAATAACCAGACACCTTCTACGGGACCTGAATAATGTGAAAAATTTGAAAATATGCTTAAATTACCAGAGCAATAAAAACACCTTATAGTCAAGGCATATACACTAAAAAATCCTGATGTTAGAGAGCTCAAAATGCATTAAAATGCGACTTCACAGATTTCATAAGTCTCTTTTTTGCCTCTTCAGGAAACATGAATCACCAAATGTTCTCAGGTAATAATACCCTGACGCAAAAGAGGGCCGGATGTGGATTCTCATCGTGTTGAGAAAGCTTTCCAAACCTGTCTGTTTAATCACAATAAGTAGATAACAGACCTTTAGCGTATTATTTGCAAAATCTGCTTTTCACTCTAAATTCAGCTCAGAGAGAGAGGTGTCACAACAGTAGATTAGAATCCAGTACACACACACACACACACACACACACACACACACACACACACACACACACACACACACACACACACAGTACAGGATGTTATTATGTGACCCTGTACAATAAGGTAACAATCACCTGGTCTTCTCCACCAGGGACATGGCTGCTTATTGGTCATTAGTCTGGGGTATGTCAGTCAATGATGTGTGACATTCAGCTGGTCTTACTGTGTTACTGTCTACAGAACAATCTGTAACAACAGTCTTATGCCAATAACTTATGCAACTGAACTGCTGTGCATTGGCCATTGATTTTCTATGGAGGAATATGTCATTTAATCATTATTTTGGTACAAATTTCATTGTGTTTTGTAGGTCTATAATTGTTATAACTCAAAACTGGAAGCAAGTTTATATCACGAGTGTTGGAGTAAATAAATCCTTACTTTTGTTACTAATGGTTTAATTATAAACCGGCATAAAATTACATTTACCAACCTAAACAACCATGTTCTGAAACAAACAAAACAGCAAACTACTCGGTCCAGCACTTTAGGCATGATGGGAAATGGGTTGTCGCTAGTTGCTACAATATTTCATTGTAGCAACTCGCATTACAAACCGGAGCTGAGATCCACACGCTCTGCAAAATGTAGACAAATATACATGTTTATGCACATAAACATAAATAAATAAATAAATAAAAATGAACACTTCAGGTTGCAGTTACGCCCATTAGACGTGCCTCAAATGTAGCAAGTTACTTCCTTCTAATTGTGCTCCTGCTACATGATAAATGATTAGTATAAATGTATTGTAACTCAGTTTCTTCAAATATATTTACACCAAAGAAAAAATTAATATAATATACATAGACGTATTAAGCAAAAGATTCCATAGTCCACATTTTCGACTTCTTGCACCAGGAATCCAAACCGAGACCACCCTGACCAACCAAAACGAGCAAACTCATGAATGCCTAAAAAAACTGCGTGTGGCTCTGTTCTGTATGGAGTCTGCTATTTTACAACCTTTAAAGCCCCATATCCCTGAAGCATGGTTGAATATGAGGGAGACACATGTATCATAACATTGCAAGTAAAATATCAGAGATCTGTACAGATCCTAATGCTCCAAAGAAGCAGTGTAATGCATTACTCTACCTAAACAGTAATATTGTAAAAGTAACATTACTTTAAAATGAAAGCAGCTAGTAATATGTAAGATATTCCAATTTTCTTCTTTTTTTGTAATTCAGGTTTTTATGTCATTTATCTTTGGTGTTTGGCAGTACAAACTTTGACATTGTAAGACGTTTCTTATTACGCACATTACTTGTAACATCTACAGTGGCATAGCAAAACAAAAATAAAATGAAAATACAGTATAAATAAAACCATTTGTATAAAGGACATGTTGATAATTACATATCCATAAAACAGATTATAATGTTGGATACACTCAGAGGAAGGTATTCATGCTGCAAGTTCATCAGGCAGCGTGATGTAAGTCCAGAACAGGTCCCAGATTGATGCCTTGTTCTTGTTTCTATTGTTCATCCTGTTGAGCATAAATTCATATGAAGCTGTTTTTATCATGATGTTTACCCACTCTTTCAGTTCCGGGGGTTTGGGTGTTTTCCACAGTTTAAGTATTGTCCTGGCAGCCGTTGTAGTCCCTGCCATGATTACAGAGAATTCTCCGCTTCATATGTTGAGTATTTGGCTTCTGTCCCCTAATAGGCATATTCTGGGAGATAATGGTTGTCAGTACCCAGCCAGTTAATCAGATTATCCATGACTTTTTTCCAGAAAGGTTGAATGACAGGACACTCCCAGATGCAGTGTAACAAGGTACCTACGTCTTTCTGACATTTCCAACACAAATTATTGTTTATTATACCTGCTCTGTTGAGTCTTTGTGGTGTCCAGTAATACCTGTGTGTTATTTTGTACTGTGTAAATTTCCCTTTAGCTTGCCTAATGTATTTCCCATTGTTAGATAAAATTCTCAGCCATTCCTCTTCATCCATCAGACATCCCAGGTCTCTCTCCCATATTGTTTTCAGCCTCTGACAGCCATCGCTGAGCAATTGGTTGGTTGTTCTATAAAATATAGAGGCTCGATGGCACTCTGCAGGTAACATGAGATCAACCATGATGTGGTTTCCATCCTTGTACTGAATCGTGGATTTAAAACAGTCCCTGATCTGCAAATATTTCCAAAAATGTTCTTTTCCCTTAAGATTGTATTTTCTTTTTATGTCAGAGAATGACATGAACACCCCTTCCTCATATAAATCAGCAATATGACATAATCCATTAAGGTGCCATTCTTTCCAATATACTGATGTCTTTCCAATGCTGATCATGGGGTTATACCACAGAGAGGAATATATTTGTTTACAATTTGATAATTTATGCATTTTATGTATTTTGGTCCACATTTGTTTGGAGTGAGACATAATAGGGTTCAATGCATTACGTGAAGACTGGGATAGTCTGTCAATAGGAGTGAAAGGGGATGACAGCTTACTTTCAATAGTAACTCACTCTAGCTGGTTGTCTTTGTTCCAGTGTTTAGCTAATTTGGCCATTTCAAAGGAGACATAATATAATCTCGGGTCTGGCAACCCCAGACCTCCTTTGTCCCTCGGAAAACACATTTAATTCTGGGTTTTTCCTGTTCCGTAAAAAATCTTTAATTATTGTATTATACTGTTTAAAGTTCTGAGGAGATACAGTTACTGGCAGCATCATAAGCACATAATTAAATTGCGGTGCAACCAACATTTTTATCACACTGACCTTCCCCCATAATGTGACTTTAAGTTTCCCCCATTTATCCAAATTAGTTTTAATTTTTTTGCAGTAATGGTTCTAAATTTAATGTAGGTATTTCCTCCACTCCGCTGCTTATTTTGATCGCTCCAAAAGTCCTCCAGGTTACAGCCAGGCCTTATTATAATATTATTTTATGATTTTGTACCAGAGAGAACATGATCTCGTGAGATCTCATGGAATCTCATTGGATTTTGCAGGAAGCGATCTCATGTGATCTCATGTGGAAGCAGATGTAAACAAACCGGCGACTTTACTGCTGTTCTGCAGCGTCGTCAGCTGCTGCGTCTGCTTGTAGACCGTCTGTCTTCTCTTTATGCTGTTCAAAGAACCAATCACTAACACCGACTTCATGCGAGCACATGCGTGTGGCTGCTTTTGTGGGTTTTCTGTTTACGGTCAGTGTCTGCTGCGCGCATGTCGCGACCATCCTGCAGAACATTTGCGCAAACATGACAGGCACAGAATCGATTATGTGTCACTGACCAGCCGGTCACCGGTCAGGGCGGGTCACGCTGAAAACCGTCCAGTTCCGGTCTCTGGTTGGTTGATCGGTGCATCCCTAGTAATACATCACATTTTGAAAGTAACTTGCCCAACACTTCTCATCATGAGTTTGTTGTTCTTAGCTTTAAATTTTTGTAAGTTGAGTTTAAATGTTTAAATCTAAATATACATGCATTTAAAAAATCTAAAAATCTCATGCAGCTTTTAGATTTTCCAGTCTTAATGCAGCAAAACCTACTGACATATTCTCAGCTTATAAAGTTACTATGGCTAATGTGTTAGCATATAAACATGCAGAGCAGTAACAGCCATGTGTCTGGCCATTAATGTCAGCAGATTTTTCACTCTGCTGTTATCTGTTTTTCAGCCTCACCACCTCCTGAGGAAACCATCCAGTTCTCTGGCAGCCCGATGCTTCTCCATCTTCTCTAGTTGTTAACTTGTCTGTGTGTTTTGTCTCTGAGCAGACCCTCAACTGACTTTTCCGCAGAAGACAACACTGGCTGTCGTTGTTGTTGCTGCAGGAAATGAGGTTGATGGGAACAGTTTGCTTGGGACGTAAAACCAGGACAATTATCCAGAGTTCTAAGCACCACTTTAACATCAAATATTATCATTTGATCAATTATTTATATAAAAATGTTAATTAGTGCAGCATTAGACAACCTGGGGCAACAACTTTCTAATGGAAACTGTTGATTTGATGTGTTTTTCCTTTTTTCCAGGCACTCTGTATTTTTTCTCCATGTCAGTACAAATTAAAAATAAACCTGAAAAGGCTCAAAATGCACTTCAGTAATCCATTATAATGAACAGCATGACTCTTCTAATTTCAGACAAACGTGCTAATATTGTAGCAGGGAGAGCACTGACTCTCTGCCTGTGGAAAGTACCCATCCCTCTCTTCTTTTTTTTTTTCCCTGACCTGTCACTCCAAAGGAAAAGTCTGGAGCCCTGGAACTGTCATGGGAGAAAAGAGAAATAAAACTGGAATATTTGCATTTTTTGAAGAAAATGCATTAGGGGTGGGAATATCTGGATACCTCACGATTATTTATTGCTATACTGCAGCTGCTCATGTTCAGTCATCTTCACTAAAACTCAAGAAGTAGCCTAGTTTAGAAATAATATGATGCATATGATACATTGAGGGAGGGTCTTTTTGCCTGATTTGATTCAGAATCTATTTCTGACTCATAGAAAAGGGAGGCACAATTTTCAGTCTTTTGCTACAGTTTCCCTGAAATACAATATGAGACATAATTGGCAATTAAATGGTCTGCAGCCTTTTTTTTTTTTTTTGCATTAATTAACGAATTAATTAATTTGAAAGAATCCTACAGTCTCCTGCCTGTATGGCAATAAAAAATGATGAGGAGGTGGAGTGTTTCTCTGTGTGTGTTGTTATTCATGTTACGTCTCCATCAGTGGAGAGAGGCCTCACCGTCTGCTCTGAGGAAAGACCTCGGTGTCCAACATGCAGAGCAGGTACACAGTTTGTAAGGTGAAACAGACTGAGTCCACTAATTGTCTTCATCACAGGGTAGGTTAAAGTTGTTAAATGCTGCCTTGTGTCTCATTTGTTGCAGCTGATCGCTGCTCTACACCGTGAACAACTTAACGCCTCTGGGCAATGGTACATAATATTCACAATACACCCGACCTTCACAACGCAATGCAGCATAGTGTAATTTTCTGTGTTCCAGCTCCAGAACAAAGACCACAATTTGTATGGCAAAGACCAACACACAGACCTCTCCATGAATCACTAAATATCTAAATCACTATATCTAAATCAGTTTATTTATAATAATCATTAAGTATCTTTAGCCGTCACACAGAAACAATGCAGGTGTCCTTAGATTAAGAACGGGTGTTTTTACGCACCGTGGCACAGCATCAGCAACTTCATTAACTATTTATGATGATTAATTTACCCGTCAGAGTGACGGGATCAGTCAGGATCAGACTGTAAATGACATTCTGTTCTTTCCACATCAGACAGATTTAAGTTTATCCTGAGGATGAGCTCTGAGCTCCATCAGATCTGTCAGGACGTCTTTATTTTACTGTTGGTTGCGGTCCAAACTCTGAATGTTACGAGTTGCCATTTTTTTCCCCCACTAATCAGTGAAGTGAAACGTGACCGAAACTATTAGTTGAATCGTTAATAATATGATCAGCTCTGCACGTGTTTTCTTGAGTCCGTGGTTGATCCCAACACACACACGCACACACACAAATAATAATCCATTCATCCACAGTTAACTGAACTACAACAAAGACACCGAGAGCAACACATATCACTGCCCAGTCAAAACCACGTCACCTTGTGGGTAAAAGCACAGCTACACAGTAGAGATGCATGATAATATCAGAACTAGGTCTGCAGTTATTGATTATTTAAGTAACCGTGTATTCTACCGATTATTCCATCAATTACTCGAGTGATCAGATAAATACTTTTGCTTTAATAAATGGCAATAATAAATATATAAAAGAGAAAATAGGATATGTCTCTTATTATACTGCAGTACAGTATTCTACAATAGGTAGTACAGTAATACTACACTGTAATGTCACAGCCTGAAATTTTATATGGTGTTCCTGAAGATCTTTTTGTCTGTACCATTAAATTCTGGGATGGGGGAAGAACATTAGGGCTCGATTGATTAATCTGACAATTATTTTCTCGATTAACTGATCGATCATTGTTTGATTAAAAATGTCAGAAAATTATTAAAAATGTCAATCATTGTTTCCCAAAGCCTAAGATGACGTCCTCAAGTCTCTTGGTTTACTTACAACTCAAAGATATTCAGTCAAGTGTCATAGAGGAGTAAAGAAAGCAACGAATATTCACATTTAACAGAAATTTTGACATTTTTTTTTCTCAAACTCAAATAGTTAATTGCTGCAGTTCAAAAGAATATTATGTGTTCACAGCCGCTGAGGGGCGTGCTGGAGAAAGATCCCATCCCACTCGAACAAACATAGTCCAGTCTGGTCCCGATACCATGACAGAGGCAAAAAAAAAAAATCTCTGCCTCTAATCGCTTTGTGCGATTTGTAAGTACATCTAATAATGTAATGTGAAAATGCCCCCAATAAGAACTGAGACACAAGCCAATATTAAATTTTAAACTTCAGCCAAGTCTCCCCCAACACATATCTTTTCCATCAGCAGCAGCGCTGACAAGCAGCTGACTGGACTGTGACCATAAATCATATAGCCATCAAGTTATCACTCGGAGCTGCACACATCACATGCTTGACACAGCAATAGTAAACAAATGATTTACCGATAGTCAAATTAGACTTCAGACTCCCATGTGGAAGCAGAAAAATTGCCTGATTCAAACTGTTGGAAAGCTGTGTGCTATTTTCAAGACGATACTGACCCACTTATCCACACTGTGTTTGTATTTTTAAGGTTAATGTGACTTTATCTGCCCGCCGGCTTCTGGGATCACAAGCCTACGACGAGCTGAAAACTTCACCGAAGTGAATAATGTTCACTTGTGAGGTTAGGTTAAAGATTATCAGGACTGAAGATCAGCAGTCAGCAGCTGCCTTCTGATTTACACATGGATCAAAATCACTGACCAAGCTGCTCATCCTGAGACCCCGAGGCAAAGTGCTGGCCACACAGCGGTCAGACTCAGGTTATGCAGCCTGGATGGCTGATATGATTATGTCATTTTAATAATCTGTAGTATTTTAGGAGGTTTCATGATAAGTTTCTTGTGCTGACAATAAGGAAGATTCTGAGCCATTCCCAGAGCAGAAGTGCTCGCCATCCAATTGCAAGGAAAAGCAAATCTTACAGAAATCTCTCCTTCACACTTACCTTGTTTGGTTTGGACTTTCTGACTTTTCAGTTTGATCCAAACCAAATTTACAGGTGAGACCACCGTCTAACCTTGGTCTGACTGAAAGAGGTGGTCCCGGTTAACCAGGAATTGGACTAAACCTGATTTAAAATGTCAGACACACGCCTGTTTACGAACCAATCAGCTGCAAGTATAAAGGCAAGCAGTTCATGTAGGTGTTGGTGACAGGACGTAGGTATGTCATGTATAGTTCTTTCATGCCAGCGAACCGGATCAAATGTATACAATGGAAAAAAAGTGTGGACTTGGTGATTCCGGTGTCTAAAAAAATGCACCTTGGTTTGGATCTTGGTCTGGACTTTAAGTGTGAAAGCATGCTTACGGTTCATTTTTTGACTCTGATGCTACTGGTAGTAGCACCAGTAGACACACAAATCAAAGTGAAAGAACAGCTGAAAAGTGTCCACATTTTCATGACTTTTTTCCAGTTGACTCTTTATAAAGTTGTCAGACCAGATGCCAGTTAAACATCTGGTCTCCTCCTGTCCCCCTCCTGTGCTCCTGTGACTCATTTTGTTTTGGTGATGTAATTTCCTGTAATTGCTCCAAAAGTCTGAGCCATCCAAAAACTATTTTCACACTGGAAACAAACTGAACCATGGCTCAGTTTGACCTGGACCAAGACCACTTCTTTTTGGCTTTTTTGGCCCAGTCTGTGGTCTGGGAGAGGTTTGACACCTGTAATTTTGGTCTGGATCAAACTGAAAAGTCTGAAGGTCCAGACCAGACAAGGTAGGTGTGAAAACATCCTTAGTGTGGTATTTTGAAGGGTCCTACTCTTGTGCATGTTGGCTCATAGCAAAGGTTCTGCTAAACCGCTGCTAAAACAAACAGGACCTTAATTAGTATAAGTGGAAAAAAAACATTGCTTACTATTTCAAATCAATATGCCTGCTGTGAAAAATGTTTATAATATTGAGTCTTGGCCCTATTTCTCACATGATTTATTAGCTCAGTCAACAGTTTCCTAATGATTTCATGGTCTCAGTCTCTAGTTCTTCCAGCAGGATGTTCACTTTGTAAATCATGGTTGTATTTAGAGTAAAATAGATGACAAAACAGGACACGTACAATGTGACTGACAGGTCATTCTCAGTGAGTCTGTCCAGTGCCACACACAGGTCTCACGAAACTCCAACAGAATCAGGGACAGACGTGTCTAGAAGGGAAACCAAGATTCTCAAGTGCAACTAAGATTTGTGTCGTTTCTTCATTGAACGAACTAATTGATTTATAATGCGACAACAGTGAGGTTAAGGCATGGGCAGATTTAGGAAGAAAAAACACCTGACTGGGGTTAGGGAAAGACTACGGTTTGGGTTAAAACAATCACTCTTGCAAGATCTTTTGTGGGTCTTGGGTGTCCCTTCAAGGCACAACCAGGTGGCCCCTACTGTGTTTTCTGTTTCCAGCAGAGCCTCACAAAAAAGTCAGGTCAAACTAGGCAGTGTTGATCAAATATGCATCAAGATTCTGTTTTTTTATTGCCTCTTTCTCGCTTAAAACATTTTCAGAAAGATATTTTTGTGCACTGTGTAGCTGTAATATGAGAACTGTTGCGCCATTATTTACTGCTGAATGGTTGAGCCAAACCAGCACCGCCCAGGTAGCAGTGCATCACCCACCAGGTCCACGCTCTTGACGGTATTGTGCATTGCTCTGGTTGCAAAAAAACAAGATGACCCCCATACTGCCAGACTCGAAGCTGCAAAACCTTGACACAACCCAACAGATCACGTCCGTTCCCTAACTGTACCGTCAATGGTTAAGTCAAGAAATAGCTAACTGCAGTGCATTTATGGCAAAGGTCACAACACTCTGAAGGAAAGACATGAGGATCTGAACACAGTCAAATGAAAGAAAAAAAGGTTTTCTGTCCCTTTTATTTTGCTGTGCAGCTCAGAAGTCTGAATACCTTTCAAAGAGAAAGCGGCTTCTCCACCGCAGAGTTAATTAGTCTGTTTAGAAAGCCCAGTCAATACCATGACAATCCAATGCAGAGTGAGACACTCCATGGATGGAAATGAGAGCTTGAACCAGGCACAAGGGGAAACATCTAACAGCTCAGAGCAAACACACTCACACAGACACAGCACTGCCTACAGCACTGCATCTAACATCTAAAGAAGAGCGATTTCCTGGTTTCCACATATCCAGATGTGACCTGGAATACAAAATGCTCCCTACATCAAAGAGTTCACTGCTGTATGTACAGTATATTATATATTTAATATGTTGGGAATGTCCGTATGTTTGTGCTGAGAGCTGTGCTGAACAAAGCAGCGCTAAACAAAGATAAAACAGCACAAAAACCACAGCAAAAGAGGAGAGAAAAAGAACTGAAAACAAAAAAAGAAAACTGCAGAGAGTCATGATAGACTGCTGCAGGGATGATGTGTTTTTGTATTCAAGTTAGCATCGCTCTGGTTCCCTCCACAAAAAGACGATTTTTCCAGAAAATAAACTCTGCGGTAAACCAAAGTTTAGGATACGACAAGTTTTTTTTCAGTAAGATAATCTTGACAAATGAACCATTTTTATCACATTTAAAGCATAAATGTGGTTGCCAGATGTAAAAAGCTAACAGGCTATAAACTAACTACACCACAGTCTTGTGGTCAACATCAGCACCACTAAGTGACTAGTGTTTGGCTTCGACAACTTCTGCAGTGTCATTTATTCATGGGTTAGCAACAAGACATTTAAAAGCTTCAGCATATTTACTGACATATTTCATGTCAAAAAACAAAACATGAGAATCTCTTTAGCTTGTGTTAACCACAGACTTTCTTTAAAGCAAATAACAGAAAATCCATTGACTTAAAGATGAAGGAAGCAGAGGTGCTAATATGCTAACTCATTTCCATGTTTTAGGGCTCATTCCTGCAGCACTCTAGAAACTCGCTTCATTGTTATGATTCATATTTTTCACACTGAGGTAAAACATGCACATGCAGTAAAAGCAAAAAAAGTTGAGAAAACTCAACAGACTGCAATGGATGTCCGAGTTTTGAACCCAACTCAAATTCTTATGTTTTGAAAATGTTTTACCAGCTACTGATCTGTGGTTGAGATAATTTGTAGGTCAGCAAAACTTTTTTAAGTTTATTTCAAAACTTTATTTCAAAGAGCCTGAGTTGGGCTCAAAACTCAAAAATCTATTGCATCTAATCTAGAAATTTGGAATCAATATGGGAGTCAATTACGAATCAATACAGGCTTTGGTATCAATAAAATGTTATCAGTTCCAATCCCTACTATTGTTCCATGTCACATTATTGCAACTACTACCGCAAGATTGAGTCATTAGTAATTAAAGTGTATTTGTCCCTGTACTTTTGTGCGTTGGTGCGGTCAAACAGTGAATGTTGTTGCAAACAAAAAGCAATTAAAAAAACAGTGATAAAATATGATGATGGAAAGCAGAAAGGTGATGCTAAATTGCAATTCTTTGCAGGTGAGATTATTAACAACAAAACAGATTTCTAACACCTCAGCTGGAAACTAACAGTGTGAGAAAAAAAAAATGAAAATGAAAAGGAGTAATCCTTATCCAGCTGTGGGAGTCCAGATAAGTGTGATGCTGTGAAGAGAAAGTGAAGGATTAGAGTTTGTCCAACATGTGACCTTTATCTACTGCCTCATGTCCTCCCTCTCTCTCTGTCTCTGACAAGAAAATAATTTATTATTAAGCTTTCTTACAGCCCTTATCAGGCCCGAGTGAAAGCAGAAATCTGCTGATATTATTTTTCATAGCCAATAATTTAGGGCTGTAACTAGCAATTATTTTTGAAATCAATGAATCAGTCAGTTATTGTCTTGATTTACTGATTAATAGTTGTTTGACATTTTTCACCATTTTCTAATATTTTAAAACTCCCTCTCTTGAGTTTACTCTCTTAGGAGTAAAGAAACCAAAAAAATACTCACATTTAAGAAGGTGAAAATTACTCAAACTGATTAATCAATCACCAAAAGAGTTGCTATTAATTTAACAATTGATTAATAATCATCACCACTCTACTATAATTACCAGCAGATACTGATGACAAAACAGATATTTTTACATTTTTGTGTTTTAACAATTAGCAAGCTATCTGCAGTTTATGCACATGTGAGTAGGGTTGGGTGATTGGACGAATATATCGTGTGTTGACGACGGGCTGAATCCACTTTTTGGACCAATTTTTGGGGTAATATTTGTCATTTTATTTTGCTACTATAATAGTCTGCAGAGTGACAGCGGTTGCTCTGCGCTGCACCATCATCAAGCGGCACAGTACACGCCCACTCGCCGGACCATGAGCGCACTGAGCTGGGTGAGGAGTGAGAGATACACAGCCTGCAGAATTAGACTCTGCACTCTTTTCACGCGGTGAATTAAGGACTTAATTCAACCAAACTAGAGTTGTTGGTTGTTGGAAGAGCAGACAGACTAACAAAGACGGTTTTGGTGAGTTTTACATGTTTTTCTCTCGAGTTTGAATGAAGTGAATTTTACAAGGAGATAAGAAGCCAATTAAGTTGTATTTCTTCGTTTAAAAAGGAAAAAAAGGTGTTACACTTCTTGACACCTTTTGAGTTTATTTTGTTTATTGGACGTAGTGTTGTATAGTGTAAATTCGCCGCTTGCGCACCTCTCCCAGCTGAGACCCGAGAGGATGGGAGGGGGGATGAAGATATCACCAGTCGCCGATCGATGGCCTGACGATGGTCATCTGGAAAATTTTAACATATCGCCCAACTCTACATCTGAGGGTAAGAGAGGCTGAGATGTAGTGAGCAAACATGGATGAGTAAATATTCCACAGCTCTGATCAAACCAAATCTTAACTGACATCAATATTACAACAAAAACAAAGAGCAGGTCTGAGTCCTCTAATGTTCATTTAGTTTTTGTAATGAAGTTTATCAAAAGTACACTATGTAGTCAGATCGTGTCTTTATGATCATGAGCCTGCAGGCGGTCTTTCATTTTCAAAACTGATCAGATTCTATCTACTTTTTCTGTCTGACTTCCTGCCCGCTCCATCTGCTCTGTGCAGATTGACGTGGTATTTGAAGCGGAGCAGAGCAGTGAGACGCTTCTGGGACGCTCCGAGGCACTGCTGGTGCAAGCAGTGTGTAGAATGGCTGTGATCAGCCGGTGCCGCCATGATGCGACGAAGCTGTGTCTGATGGAATTTAGCTATAAGGGTTAAGCTGAAAACCAGCATTGAATGTCCATGACCTTTGAACCCTCAGGCAGCACTACATGGAAAAACTGGCATATTAATATAAAAGGCAGGCAGGAAAACCTGGTGAAAAGTTCTAAAGCCAGCATCTGTGATGACATCGGGGTGTGTTAGTACCCACAGCATGAGTAACTGTCACTTCTGTGAAGGCCATGTTGATACTGAAAGGTGCATACAGGTTTTGGAGCAACATATGCTGCCATACAGGGACGTCCCTACTTATTTCAGCAAGACAACACGGAGACACATTCTGCAGTGCGAGCAGTTTGCTGGAAATGGCAGACTTCTAGTCATTCTGCCCCTGAAAAACCAATGATTCAAGTCATTAAATGAGTTCAGTGGCATTTTTGTTATTTTTTAGCCGTGTCAGTGTCCACAGAGCAGTGCAGGAGCTGCAGCACGGCAGGCTGTTAATGTCACAGACCGAGTCTCAAAATGACCACAGACCCCAAAACAAACTGTGATGTAAGTAAAGAAGGGTGACAGAAACATAATTTTACCTTGGAGAACACAGGAGCTGCTGGTCTGCCTCTATCTGTTAGTTTGTTTCTGTTATTGCGTGACTTTAGTGAGTCCGACCTATCCTTTAGAAGCACCAAATCCACTCAATGATGCAAACAAACTAATCGATTGAGGCAGTGATAGAGCAGCAATTCTTGTGAGGCAAAATTACTGATTTTGCCTATGGAGTTTTGTTGGTTTGGAGAGCTTGTTATTTGGCTTATAAAATGATAGTTTACCATCAGAAAAAGGCTGATTAACATCAAGGTAAAGTGGTGAAAATATTCTAAATATAGCGTACACTTAAACTGATATACATTTTTGGTGGTGTGGAGTGCAGTTCATTCTTTAGCCTCAATATTAGTACTCCTCCCTGCTTCTCCAAACTAGGGGTGTACTGTAGATAATACACTGACTACTGTTTCATCTGAATTATCCCTTGAGGACTTCCTCCACCACTATTAAATATTATACATGCACTACTATCAAACACCATCTTCAGGACTGAGGAGGACTCTTTATGTCACCAGATTTTAAAGCTGTAGGTCTGGTTTCAGATTTGAGGGACAGAATGAAGTCTGAGGTCAGCAAGTGAATGCTGTGAATTATCATATACGGTATATTAACCAAGCAGATTATAATGAAATTGGCTCTCATGCTTTCCATAGTTAATAAAACAGCTTTTTATTAATGCTTACACACAGTGTGTATCCAACATGTCTTATCTGATTTATTAACTTGTGATTAAATTATGTTATCCAGCTATCATCACTCTTCATAGACTTTCAAATCTTTTATCAAAATGTAGCTGATGTCAGTTAACTACAAGTAACATGTTTCCAAAGACCACTTTTGATGTTACATTTTTGTTTCCGTGCCCTTGAAAGGACCACAAAATAGCTGTGTGCCAACCAGCCCCTTGAGCCATCCAACCCTGGTGTCCCCCACAAGGCTTCACCTGTCCATCAAAATATGATTAAATTAGATTTTTTCTAAAAGAAATATGAAGAAAAAGTGCTTGCAGTCATACTCTAAATTCAGTGCTAAACAGTGGTTGCAGGTCTTTCTCTTGGTTGGTGCACCTGTTTGTACCTGAGACATGTCTTATCTGATTTATCATTTTAATACTTTTTTATCTTATATTATTGCTGGATATTTTATTCTACTTTATTTTGCCTGAATTAATACTTTTAGTCCAAAGCCCACTTTTTTTGACTACAAAACCGAAATATTAGCCTCATCAAAAATGTTAGTTCCTTTCATTCGGTATGTTTAAAAGTAGTAGATAAATGCAAGGTCAAGGAAACCAACTCATTCCTGTTACATTTTTGTTTCTGTGCCCTTCAAATGACCACAAAATAGCCGACCCCCGTGACCAACAACCCCGGTCTCCCCTACAAGCTTTCAGCTGTCCATCAAAACTCTCTCTGTCAGAGCTACAAACTATTGGAACTTTACTTTTTAAATTCAAGATGAAATCATGGCCGAAATCAACCCAATCGTGTACCCATGTACTCACATAAAGTCCTCAAACACTTGATCTTAATATTGTGAAATCCTGTTGTTATGTTGTGGTTTTATTATTGTTGTTGCACTTTTATTGTTATGGTGTCTTAATGTAGCGTAATCTCATTACTGTTATTGCTGAAGCCATTGTATCATTATTATGTTCTGTCTTATAATTGTGTCTTAAAGGCTATAAAAGTGTGTTTTGTTTTTATTTTAGAAAATAAGTTCTTCTCTGTTTCCTGCCCAGGGACTACAGATGAAATTAGCTTATAACTAGTACATAATCAAATAAAATTATAAAACAACACAACACTTTTCCTGGAACATATGTGGGGAAAGTATGACTGCAGTAACATTTCATCTTTCAGAGCCTCCAGTGTTTGCAGGTTCCTCTCGCTTAGCGTGTCTGTTTGTACCAAAACAAAAAGAAAACATCACCGCAGTTTACAGAGCTGCATTTGAACGCGACCCGGCAGAGCAAAGTGGACAGTGAGGAGACAGCGACAAGAGACACTTTGACGAATTAATCTGACGAAAACTGCAAAAGTAAGGGGACAAAATGTTGAAAAGTGAGGAAAATGACGCCCCTGTGTGACTAAGGCTCTCGGTGCGATCTCTTTTATTATGCTGATCATAAAAATATTTCTTTTAAAAACTGTCACTTTAATAAAGTCACGAGAATATCTTTTAATCCGCTGTGAGTTCACTCACATTAAACATATAAATAGAGCTGAAATTACACTGTTTAAAAATGTTCTTATTGTACAGGGTTAAATATCAGGGATTAAAAAAATAAAATGAAGGTTAGGTTCACTCACCTTTCGCTCATCGGTCATCAGTCATCCCGAGCGACAGTTTCATTCCTCACTCATAAATTGTTCCACAAGAGACGGAGAACAACAGTGAGCTGAGGTTCTGCTGAGGAACACAAACACGCTGCAAAAAAATCAAAAATCAAATAAATAAATGAAATATTCCTGTGGTTCAACTTCTCCGCAGTCTCCACCGACCCCTGTGCACCAACATCAAGTCAATCAGCCCGGCTTCACCAGTCATTTTGTTATATACGGTCTACACACAACGCGCAGCAGAAAGAATCACAACTTCCGGCCGTATCTTTCAAAATAAAACCCTCCCAATCTAGTTGATTTTGAGCTGAACTCCAAACGGGGCTCAGCTGCAGCCTCAGAACTAACTTTAATTTGGTCACATAAAAGCCTACCGAACAACCCTCACTCAACTACAATAAATACACAAATAATAGTAGTAATAATGATAATAATAATACAATAGATACATAAATTTAAAAAAGGGGCCTGCATGTTGACCTTGTTCTGTTTTCAGGTACAAAAGATCCTTATGACAGTAAGTCATAATTGTGTCTTTAAGGTCAAAAGAGAATACAGAACAAAACACACAAGTCAGAAATATTTAATAACGATGTTTTGGTGCAAACCTTAGAAGTTATTTAGAAGATACAAAAGAAACTTTAACTGCAACTATTTTGATCATCGATAAATCATATCAGCAACTTTTTCAAGCAAAATGCAATCTGTATTCAGGTCCAGTTCCTCCAATGTGACCATTTTCTCTGCTTTTCTCTGTTTTATATAATCATAGACTGATTATCTTAGGACTGTTAGTGGGACATTAAAAAAAAAGCTTTAAGGGGCAGTTCACCCAAAAGTGAAAAATCAGTCATTATCAACTCATCCTCGTGCCAGCTGAAGGTCGGGTTTAGTTTTTTTTAGTCCACAAAACACTGCTGGAGTTTCACAGGAAAAAAGCTTTGTGACAACTTTTCAAACGGAAAACGACAACTACAGTGACAAAGAGACTTGGATTACACCAGATGAACAGTATGGGAGCATTTTTTTCCCCAGTTTTACACATTTAATAGACCTAAACTTTTTTTAAACCTTCCTTAAATTTTTTTCAGTTTCTGATTTTAAATTATCCTCCAGTAAAACAGGAGGTGGTGATGGGCTTCAGACAGTTCATTAAACCTAATTTAGCTAAAACAGAAAGAGAGAGTGATGCAAAGTATGGTTTGAAGATGTGGAAAAATACATCAGAATTAATTATATGTCAGTTTTAAATCATTTTGATGCTTTGTCTGAACAACAATTGCATTGCCAATAAATATTAGGTTAGAAAATAAAACATTTAATTTAAAGTTAATTCTGGTATAAAACACGTCCAATTCTGGTCCTCTATCTGAATACAGATACAGATAAATTTGTTGGTTGAACAAATATAGATACAGACACAGATATAGATACAAAAATGGATGTCTCTGTGTACGCCCTGTATCATAGTTGTATTCATTGAGGAAGAATGCACGACTTTACTTTGAAGGGAGAATGTCCTATTTCCTGTGGTGTGTGTCTGTGAATCTGACTTGACCAGCGGCTGTGTGTGCAGGAGCTGTTGATCTCTGCTGAAGCACAGAAGAGACTGATTGAGTCCCAGTGGATGGTAATGAAGCACTTCTGATGGCTTGATCAGCAGGGGGAAGAAAAAAAAAATTATTAGAGCCACTTAAAAGTGTGGAACTGTCCCTCAATCCTGCAGCACGAGCTGAGGAGCCTGACAATAATAAAGACAGTCCAATACAGATTTGAGGGGAAAAACGCCAGATACAAAAATCTGTCATGTTTTTTACTTGTTAATCTTCAAAAAACCCATTTCCTCTGTACCCTCGCTGCCTCAGGCTACTGTGCAGACTCACTGATGTTCATGTTCATGCACATACTGACTTAAATGGCACCCCACCAGCCCACAATACAGATTCAGCAAGCTAAATAGAAAATTATTGAATATGTAAAATTAATAAACTGGTTATTTTTTCCTTTCTGTGCATTTCAATACTGGCCTTCTTCAAGTGAGGTTCTGTGATATGAAATTAGCTACAAAAATCAGTCTATTTCTATTCTCTTCATTTACATTTAATAAAATCTAATCTTTTTTGTATCCTAATTACATAATCCTGTTACATGTAATCTGTTACTCCCCAAGCTTGGTGACAGTAAGCTGTGGTGTTGTTTACAGAGCAAAGATTTTACATTTCACCCCAGTGTAACTCAATTTAACCACTAATTTAATTTGCTCACTGCGTAACTGAAACAAATGGGCCCATAAAAATGCACTTCAAGAGTATCTGTCTCTGTCAGCACTCTAAATATCAGAGTGTGATGTGGGGTTTGTTTCTGTGGGGTAGTGTTGTGCCCTGTGGGGAGGGGCAGTTAGGCATAACGGATTGAGTGAGCTCACCTGTAGTTAATTAGGTGTGTTGTCTGGGACTTGTGGGAGATCTGACAATAGAGGGAGACAAGGTCTTGTTCAGTCTGTCAGGGAAGCAGAACCACATGGACTCTACGGAGCACGCTGCCCAGTCAAGTCGATCGGCCTAGCGCTCACTTTCTAAGGACCTTATAAGGACCTTCAGATTAAAAAGAAAGTATTACTTATTAATTATTAATTAAAACTTAGGAAATGTTATAACCATGTCTGGTTTAATTTACTGTAGCCTATACACCTAACACGTGACAAATATACAGACCGGTGCATACATGTAAATCAACATCAGGCAGTAAGATTAGACATGTTAATGTTGGTCATAAATTCTTGAAGACTGAGCCTTTGTTATTTTAGGTTTCACACAGCACACTCTGCCTCTGTGTGCTGGTGAAAGAATCAGCATGAGAGAGTTCAGCTCTGACAGTTTTTACTTTCTGTCTCACCCCTCTCTGTCTTCTCCACTGCTGTTTTCCGAGATTTAGTTAGTTTTTGCAATTAAGCAAGCAGGCTAAAGATCTCTACGTGACGTACCCTCAACTAAAGGTGTGCGTCTGATGTCGGCACACTGTAAAAAAAATGTAGCTGAGATGATTTAAAATTTCAATTTAATGCACTGCAATAGATTTTTTTGAGTTTTAATAAACTTAAAAAAGGTTTGCTGACCTATAATCTTTAGTTGAGGTAATTTGCTTTTCATCTTTACATAAACTTGAATCTTTGAGTTTTAGAACTAAAGAAAAAATTCAAAAATTGGACACAGTGAGCTAAACAGTTATTAATATTGGAATGATTAAAATTTTAACATTTTCTTACACTTCAATGAATTAACTCAGTAAAAAACAAACAAACAATGTTTTGCATTTCTTAAATTCAAAGCTTTAAGTTTATCTAAAGAATAAAAGTAAATGATCTCAACAAAAGATCCGCAGTTGGTAAAATTTTTCAGAACTTAAGAATTTGAGTTGGGCTCAAAACTCAAAAATCTATCACACTCTGTTGCCCTGAAATTTTGAGTTTTCTCAGCTTTTTTGTTTTTACAGTGCATGTTGACAATTCAGTTCAAATTTTTTAATCAAAAAATTTTGCAATTCACAATTTGTGAGTTTTTCTATCTGATTTTTTTGAAGTTATCAGCCCAAATGTCAATCAAACGTTAGCTCTCATCTCCCCATGTGCTACTGCCTCTCATTTTGAACAAACTTAAAAGTCCAAAAGTCCGGAGCAAACTAGGCAGGTGAGAAAGGGCCCAATATTTCTGTCTCAGCTCATCAAAACATCCCATTTCATACTCTGCTAATTTTTTTGCTCATTTTGGGTGTAACTTCATCTGCTTTAGGAGTGCTGTAATATAAATACTGGGGATAACCATGATATCTAAAGCTACTACACAGAACTTCCACATTTTGTTGATTTTGGTGCCCCCTGTGGACAAAAGCGGTAGTGTATCCACCATAATAACCACAAAATATAATGTCAAAAATGAAACAATTTAAATAAAAGCTTCTTTTTAATTGATTAAAATACTACTCACTGTAACTTTGCCTGGAAAATGTAAACCTCGGTCATACAGAGGAATCAGCAATTAATTGAGACTGTTTCATAACTAGGACAAAACTCCTTTGAAAAATGAAGTCTTGATAAAATGTTAATACTGTTTTACATATGATTGTAACGTTTAAATAATCCAGCACCTAGTAAACATACCATATGCTCTTAAATCAGCTACTGATAGCTTTTATCTTAATTATCTTAATATCCTTATCAGGAATCCTCTTGACTGTGATCATGGCATAATGAAAACCAGCCTTGATGTTTCCCAGAGTTTGTGAGGGACTTGGTGTACTTGGTGCCTGTGTTTTCTGGTTCAGCCCCATCAAGATAAACTTCTTAATTTTTGTTTGTTTGAATCTCCAATTCTACTTAACTAACTTTCATTTGTCTCGTTGCTAGAAAATCCTCTATACTGTCCATGTTACCAAACTGTGTTATCTAATTCTGGCTTATGGATGCAATCATATTTCCCATGCTTGACGGCATAGGCAGACTGTGCAGACCTGTAATTATGATAATGGAGGGAATTCATTTCAAGGACAAGTGGGGACGTGGTTTGACGCTGGCTGCTTGTGACCCCCCCCCACCCCCACCCCCCGGCCCTGAAGCTGCCCTAACCTGCATAATGAAGTTCGTTATGAAACGCTGCTGTCTTTCAAACCCTCACGTGGACTACATTTTGAAGCCAAATTTCCATCTGAATTTAGCAGAGAGTTTAAACAAATTTCTTGAAAATCAAATGAAAGCTGATTGTGTCAATTTCATGTCATCTTCTGGCACTTTCCTTTATATCAAATCAGTAATTCAAGCACATACACTTGATAGTTTTGAACCTGGGCTTTCAGTAATTGTAAGAAGTGGATCGTGAATAAAAAGTGTGCCAAATTTAGCAGCTACTCCTGTGATTTCCATGTGACAGATACCTATGTAATCAATGCTGCATATTTTTTCTTATCTTTTACTATGTATGCTGAGCATCTTTGGCACCAACATTTCTTACAGAATGAATTACGTGCAATCTTAATAAATTTTCAAGTTGTAGCCTAAGTGTGTGCTGGACATGGCCTCGGTCTAGACCTTCGAATCCACCCGCTCCTCTGAGCAGATTTATTCTCTGGTCTGGCATTGTGACATATAACAGCGGTTTCTCTAAACAAAAAACAAACAACCAATCAGTGTGAGGAGGAACTACTGATTAGCCAATCAGCACCACAAGGTGGGATCAACGCCGTTATCAAGCTGAGGCATGTGCAATCTGTAAACAGCCTGCATCATTTTGCTAAAGTTTCCAGATTGAAAGGCATGTTTCCATAAAAACGGTGCGCAGCTGTGTGCAGCGTGCTGTCAGGTACGTTTTCTCTCGTTTGGTGGGCGTGTCAGAGGTGTTACCCAATCAGCAGCATCATACATACAAACATCACCATGTTAAAAAGGCAGTGCAGTGTGTACACAACTGCGTCTTCAATGCACCGCCATTTCTGCTTAAATACAAGCTTTGCCACATTTTGTTGGCGCTGAATGCAGCTCTGAACGGTTGTGTGCTGCAAACAAGGAGGAGTAATAACAGCAGTGGCAACCGCTGTACTGCCCTCCAAAGGAAAAAGGCAGTAACTTCAAATTTGTCAAAAATGAGTTAGAATCAACTCTGACATTGTGACATTAAAGACATCCTTGTCACGTGGACAAATATCTTCTCTCAAATGTGTTTTATTTTGGAGAAAATAGGGTATGAAACTACAGTTACTGGAAAAATCCTCAGAGAAGCCACAGTAAACCACCATAACTTCAGTTATGGTGGTTTAACATGTAAAATATCTGCAGGAACATGAAGAAATATGTCAGTATGTGAATTATACTGCTATATATAACAACAGAACAGAAAAATATTAAAATGAGACCACAGATATTTTAGTTTCCTAGAATAGAAATATTAGCAGCTTCAAATGCTCAGAAACAATCCAAAACCATTGAAATAATTTAATTTTAAATGTTACTTGGAACAGCACAAGCATCCCATAATATAATAATAAATGCTGTAAATAAATAATGATGATAACAGTAACATAAGGAATAACAGTAAAGGGTGCAATTTCATATTACATCATTATCAGACTAAGGATGTTATCATTATTGTCATTATACTGCTTCTGACCCAATATTTTTTGGTAGGCTCTGCAAAGGTAGAATACAGGAACTTCCAAATAAGGGTGAAAGGTCAAATCAGTGGTCAGGATTAATATGTAGAAACCATAACTTGATATAATGCTATAAAATCGCCACATACCCAGTTATTTGCCTGCAACTGTCTTGGCTCTTTAAATGCATTTTTCCTCAATTCTGCACTCTGGGAAGTTACTGTTTTGTTTTTTTTTCCTTTGTAGGGCAGAATACATGCTGCTATGCTCAAAGCTATTTCAGGTTGACTAAAGAACAGAAGTGTGTCGATCAGATCAGGTTGCAATATAATACATCCTGAAAGCCTGTGTGCATTTGCTAAAGCTATGAGCTAGCTTCATGATGGTCTGCAACCAGATGGTGATCAATCACCTGATGGCGTTTGTTTCTCTGCACGCGGCTTCCGGAGAGGGGTGCTACAAAGCGCAACTCCGAAACATATTTGGGGACCCCTGGCTGCAATTTTTCACCTGACTCTTTTTCTCTTTTCACATTCTGGACAAATTCTGTTGCGAACATGAAAATGTTACATCCTGGCAGCAAACACAATACACACACTGATCTACACACTGACAAAAACAACATAACCACCCGTTGCATGAAATCTCATAATAAAACCACAGACTGTGGGGGCAAAAACAAAGGCTGCTGTCATGGCAGCGCACCTCAAAATGACATTGGTCTCCAGTGACTGATTAGGGAAAAACAAGTCCTCTTTAATGGAGGCAAGATCAGACTGAATATGGAAATGAAGTGCAATGAGCTGACAGTTCAGTCTGACATCAGACTATACTGGACAGTAGTAGTGGATTAACCTCGGCATCAGCTGATATTAAACCGTAAAGGGCTTGGATTCAAACATCCCCGCTGCATCAGGTGCACTGAAGTGATGCTTAGACTTTCAGTCACCCTGATGAACTGTCTGATTTTCCTCTGAGGGTTCGTACAGCACTGATGATGCAGGATGACGGCTCTTCAGAACCGTTCCTGTCAGTTGGTGCAGTGTTACAAGTCAGTGTGGACATGAAACAGAGCAGAAGTAAAGGGCAACAATCCATCTTGTGTTTTCTCCTTTGGCACAGACCAAGGTAACAATACTCTTGTTTTTTTTTTTTTCTCTTTCTCTTTTGCAACAGAATCTTGGTAAGATTTGTAAGTTC
The DNA here is from genome assembly GCA_020091685.1 of Lutjanus erythropterus. Lineage (NCBI taxonomy): Eukaryota > Metazoa > Chordata > Actinopteri > Lutjaniformes > Lutjanidae > Lutjanus > Lutjanus erythropterus. The sequence goes on along the minus strand of CM034604.1, from coordinate 6,276,207 downwards.
TGGATCTCTAAGATGTTGTTCTTATTCGTTTATGTTAGGTGTTGTTCCCAGTTTTGCGGGCTATTTTTCACTTGTAATGCCATAAAAAGAGTTTGTTAACAACTTAGTAATTGGATTTATTCATCAGCCAATTCGCAATCACCAGGTTATTTCTGAATTTTGTGAAAAGACAAACATTGCCACTGGATTTTTATTTTTTCTTTCAAACTTATTTAATAGCAATAACTTCTAAACATTACAACCTGAATATTCAGGTAAAAGCAAAGTAGAGGAATAATAACACCACCAATATATTTAATTATTTACATTTTTTCCTTAAAATCCACACGTTTAAACAACATTTTCTGAACTCATTGGTTTTGCGACATCATTCTTTTTCTGTCAGTCAAACAAAAATTGAAAAAATATTCCAAAAAAAGTGTTGATACTAGTCCTAAAACATCAAAAAATGATTACATAACTAATCAACAACAACAAAACAATATTACCAGGTAGTTCTGACAAGGATGTGCTGGGAAAGATTCCAAAGCCGCTGACCCAGAAAAAAATAAGGGTGGAAGTGTGTAAGAAGGGTGGGATGCACAACTGTAATTAAATGGTCCACAGCCTTTTTATTTGAAAAAGTGAACTGCATTAATTAATGAGTACGTTCATTTGAAGGCATCTTACAGTCTCCTGCTGTGTTGTTATTAAAGTTATTTCTCCAGTGGAAGAACAGCCTCTCTGCTGGACCGTGGTCTCCGGGGAAAAGACATCACTGTCCAACATGCAAATACACAGAAACAGGCTTATTTTCATCACCACAGTGTTGGTAGAAGTTACAGTTACATGGTGCAGTGTGTGTTGCTCAGCTGGTCTGGTTTGCTATGGCTGATTGCTGCATTAACATTAACAGCAATTTTTTTAAACATTATATTTTTTATCTATAATCTTTGTAGGCCTGAAGTGTTTCTTACATTCTCCAAGTGAGAAAACTGTTTATCTGTGTTGTATTTTGCAGTGATGGAAAGAGTGAAAATCTGTACTAAAGTACAAGTATTGTTACATTACTGGAATATTATTCAATTACAAGTAAAAGTACTAGTGTACTTAAGTAATACTTAAGTAAAAGTACAAAGTATTCATCTCAAAAACCACTCACAGTATTAGTTACCTCTGATGTTTAATAAATTATCAGCATCACACCTTCCATCAAAGAGGTTTCTCATAATCTTCAGTGTAAATGACTCCCAGCTTCCTCTCTGTTCTGCTCAGGGGTGACACACTTCAACAAATCGTGCAAATTTTGTGCACTTTCCTTGAACAGAAGTTGATAGCGATAATTTGAAAGACACACTACACGTTTGTGGGTTTTTTTTTCTCATTTTTAATTTTTTCTCTTTAGTTTTTGCTTTTTTTCTCTCTCTCTCTCTTTCTCTCATTTAAAGTTAAAGATTCCCTGTTCAACAAATGGCTCCGCCAGACAAAATAAAGTCAAATGTGGTGCCATTTCTATTGACTATTGAATATCCATGAATACAGTTTTAATTGGTTAAAATCTAAATGGCAATTAACCAATTAATGAATGATCATTAAGATCCTTAATGCAAACCTGATGATGCAGCGTTCAGTTTTTCATCAATATGTCATTATTTTCATTGGCTCGTTAGCAATCAGACATCCTGATTGGCCTTGTGATGTTTATTCAAATTATACTCTGTACTCAATTATGAGTACAGAGTACAAGTAGTAGAGAAGTACAGACTTGAAAGTCTACTGACAAAAGTACAAGTACCCTAAAAAAAACCGACTTAATACACAGAAAATACCACCTGTGGTATTTTCTGTGTATTATAACAGAACTACACCCATTATTTTGTTGTGCAATCTTGTGTTGTAAAATGATAATAAATGTCCTTGATTCCTTAGTTTTCCGATTCAGATAATACAAAATATAATCAATAAATCAATTCTGATATTATTAGAGCAGTAAGGTTTTATTCTATACTGAACTTACGTTCACATTTAAGCATCATTAAAGCTGTGAATTAGTTATGAATTAATTAATTCATCAATAATTATATTCCAATATATTATACATATTATTCTGAAACAGGCCATCCTGTAAGTACTTTTGATACTTTAAGAATATTCTGATGCCAATACTTTTGTACTTTTGCCAAAGTAACATTACTTGGACAGAAAAAAACTTCTTTAGTTTCATTTCATGTTATCCTTTTCATTACTCCTTAGTTTGAAGGCTGCAAGAATGCATGCGATGATTATGAAAGGACATACTATACATTGTGCTGTAATGCCGCAAAACAGTGATAAGTGGATATTGTTGATGTTTCAGTAAACATGATGAGACTTAGTGTGTTTTATGAGGAGCTGCTGAGAAAAAAATAACCCGCTGAGATCGAGGCTGAAAGAGTCGATAAGAAGAAAAGAGGAGGTGACTGACGCTCGACCTGACAAAGACAGCTTTCCTGCTAAGAGGCTGTTTGTTGACGTGAAGCTTCCTCAAGTGTTTTCCTCCTCATTCATTTCACTGATGGCACAAACAAAGTGGGACATTGTCCTTTGTTCTAAAACTGGATCGACTACGACATCACAGACGGCAAAAGCGACTTGTATCCTGTGATCGTGGCTTTTGGTCATGGTACTCTTTGCGGGCCGAAATAAACAAAACCCCATCTTGTTTAGCCATTCTGAGCAATTGCCGTCACAAATGTAGCATTCTACATGTTTTGGTTCTTAGAAAGTCGCAAAAATGGGAATACAGAGAATTCAGAAGTTCAAGATACCAAAGATGTTGTTTTTATTGGGTTATGTAAGATGTTGTTCCCAGTTTGGTGACCCATTTTTCACTTGTGCTGTCGTAAAAAGAATTTGTTTATTTTACATAAGTTTCCACCACACAAAAAGAGTCTGTTAACAACTCAGTAATTGGGTTTATTTATCAACCAATTATTAATCACCAAGGCAATTCCCTTGTGACATGACATTATTACATTGTCCCTGGTAAAAAAAAAAAAAAATAAGAGGTGACTATCAAAATATAAACAGCTACAGCAATGACATATAGCAATAACTAACTTTTAAACTTGATTAATCCACAACAAGCTGAGCTTAAGTTCACGTTTATGAACTCATTTAATGTGCAACATCATTTTTTCAAACAATCAAAAAAATATTCAAACAAAAAGTGTTGATACAAAGCCTAGACCATCAAATGATGATTACGTAACTAATCAACAAACAAAATATTACCAGAAAGTAAAACACGAAACAAAAAACATCTGTAATTTATCAATTTATTTATAGATAAAAAAAAAGGCCATGTAACATTCCAGGGTGAGTGAAAACCAGAAACAGACATCAGATCAACACCACTCAAAGCATTTACTGCAAACGGTCAGCCAGGAGTTAGTGGACAGCCAGAGAAAGATCAAGGACCATATGTACAGAACATTTAAACATTTGAAGCCAAAGACCATCTTTGAACTGAGACGACGGTTACATTTTAATAAGTTAACAAGTTCATAAGTTTAAAGACATGATGTATAATCTGTTGAATTCATTGCTCTTTGATGCTTCAGCATCTTTCTGCTGACCGTCTTTCATCTTTAGCCAGCAAACCTTGTATGCATTAGAATGAATTTAGAGCTGGTTAGCCTTCTGATAGCATCATTAGCAGAGAAAATATACTGTGAAAATGATCAAACTTCTGTGTCATATCGTTCTCACAAGAAATATCTGACCACAAGAGATGCAAGAGGGAGACAATTTCAGTGTGACATGTAGTTTAAGATACTGAGAATAATAAGAATGAAAAAAAGACTATTGTTATTTAATTATTTAATAATTATCTGGTATGCAAACTATAAAAGAGTTTTTAATCGGTATGCAAATGTGAACGTTGACATATTCCTGTGTAGCAAGAGCAGAAAAAAAATACCATCCTGTCACTTTCCTCTGGCTGTGGTTAAATTTTTATAAAGTTGAGTTAAACTGGATAGTAGTTACCAATAATTAAAAATCAAATGCATCTATCTTTCAATTATCTTTCTTTTAGTATTTCAGTCATGTGGTTCCAGAATGAAGCACCAAAATCTGTGTTTTGATTCAGTCTTATAGGTACAGGTCATATAGGAACCGATGACATATTGGCACAGCATTTTGGTACCCAACCCTACATCCCACCATCTCATATTCAATTTATTTACAACATTTTGTGAGACTCTCTGAAAGGTTTGGAGGTTATTTGCTGAATACTGCTATAGATTCAGACTTCCCCAAAGAGAAGTCGGACAGCTGTCGAATGCTGCCTGGGTTTAGTTTTTCATTTGTCACAAGCTCCTACATATTTTGATATATATTGACATAGTTTGGTGTTAAACTTCACAAGTCCAAGGTAGTTATAGGCAGTTTGATACTCATAATTATTTATAGTTATATCATCAGCTATTTCCACTCCTCAGGCCAACTGCTATCTTTGTAGCTGAGGCTACAAATTGTATATCTTAAAACTACACTCAGGGCAAAGTATGCAACTAAATAAGTCTGTCTTGTGTCTGTTCAAGTGGGAGACCTCAACTGTTTTTTGTCTGTCAGTCAACCATAAATCCAGAAGTGCCTTTTCTCAAAGCAAATCATTTTTCCCCAGACACGCTGCCTGTATCTGTTTGGTCAAAGACTGAAAAGACAAATGAAAAAAAAAAAAAAAAAGATTTTAAAAGCAAAATCAATAGTGGGGGTGCTCAAACAGTCTTGCAGCATGTCTCTTTCAAAGGCCATACACAACACTGCCTAGACACAACATCAGAAAATGGTTTTCTGTGACTAAACAATATGATGCATTGACTGTTGTGAACACAAAGTGTGCAAGATCGATTTGAGTCGAAATCTTTGTACTAATTGTTTGATCAGTTATCATATGTCTATATAGTCCTTTTTCACAGATGTTTTGACTTTAAAAATTATAGCATGAGAAGACACTTACATTGTAATAATTGTAATGAACAACAATTTGATTTCATTTAGATATGTCACAAAATTTAGTATTAGATACAGTACCAGTGAAATTCCATGATTCTTGATGCCCAAATTGTTACCACGGTAAAAACAGATCAAACAACATCAAGACAAGATCAAAATAAATTCCATGTACATAATTTGATGAGAGATGACACAAACTGAACAGTAAGGAGTCAGGACATTAGTCTATTGCTACATGCTATGGGTACATTAAGTAAGCCCAAACACAGTGGCCTTTATGATTTAGCCACTGCAAATGTGGCAACATAGTTGACAACACAGCAGTGCCAGCTGTCAAAATAATAGCAACGTCTTTTTCAGGATATCAAGGATAACACAATTTATTCAATTGTTTCTTGATCTCTTACCATCTCAACTACTCTATTTGGTACCAAGAAAGGATGTTCAGAAGCCAGGATAGGGTGTTTACATGCTTCAGTACCTAGTTTCTATTGGAGTTCTCCAGGTAGCATATCCAGGTTTCTCAGAACCAAGAGAAGGCATTATCCAGGTGTATGAAACCTAAATGCAGTTTAGGATGTCCTCATCTGGTTTGGTAAAACTGCATCCTCAGTACCTATTGTACTGTAGATTTATTTAAATATTTTATTAATTCTGTTGGACCATTTACTCAAAGAGATGGAGCTGCATCACCATTAGCACTGGCATGTGATGTGTCTCAGGCTGAGGGAGGAATAGCCAATCCACTGTCCACTCCATTGTCCAAAGAGTCCCTGAGGACCACAAAGTCATCCGTCCTCCAAAGACCCTGGAAGACCTGGACACCGTGGGTTCACAGAGCTTTCATAAAACAGCTGGAGCAATCAATGACCGCCATGTCCAGATCAGAAACAGCTTGCATCCATCATCCTGCAGGCTGTTTGTGACCATCAGAGCCACTTCATGGACACGTGCATGGGCTGGTCTGGGTCAGTACATGACTCTAGTGTTCCACCACAGCAGCCTGTACATGTGGTCATTGTACCCTCCTCATGGGAACTTTATCCTCATGGACTGAGGGTACCCATACCTTCAACCTCCAGTCCTCTCGATCACTTCCCACAAGAGGCCTGTACAAGGTGTGGAAGCCTCACCAAAGCAGTCACTCAACAGAAGTTTATGTGACACTGAAGAAGAGTATCTCAAATTGGATGAATTATTTTTAAGGAGGTTTATTTTTTCTTTTTTTTTTTACAGAATGTTCAATGCAATGAAAGGGTTACTGTAGTTCAAGTGCAAATACAGCAAACCAATGGCTGGTACATGGAGAGCGCACTGAGTTGCAATCCTTCAAGAGCCTTCTTTTATACCTGAGTCAGTTCCCCCTAATGTGGAGCTTAATTTTCACTAGCCAGGATATCACTCAAGCACTTCTCTGTGTTTAACACTGAAGTGAAGAATGGAATGCTCCAGTGAATGTACCTGTGATTGCACCCAAACTCTGTGGTCCGAGATACGATCTGTCTTTCAAGGTCTCTCATGAGCTCTTAGTCTCATAAACACTTCCACTAACAAGGTCACTCAGGAATACGTGGAGTCAAGTTTTATGGGGACCTTAGACCTGACTTTGCACCTGCATATAAGGACACTGATGTCTAAGTGGGACATGAGGTCATAAACAACTTATCTAAGTTATGAATTTCAGGTATACATGAGGATGCATCATCAAACACACTATTACCACCACCGATGATGTCCAACTGACAGAACACAGCAGGTTCTTTATTAGGACAACCCATTCAGGTCAAGCAACACCATTAATTACCATTAACCACAACTGCAAATAAGCCTAACACCTGTTCTTCCAATTTGTATTGTTTATATTGTAGATAGTTGGAAAGATGAAATATGAAATATGAAAATGAACAATTTATTCAACAATTACTTTATTTTTTATTTTTAACTGTTCTCTCGAGTAGAGTAGAGTAGCCTGTCCATTCTGTCCATGTTCTCCTGTGCTCTCCTCTCTCCTGCCTCTCATAAGCTCAAAAAGTTAATCATCTCTCCCTCTCTTTCTGGTGAGTGGTGCCTGGGTGTTCTCCTCCCCCCTGTCATCCACTGCTGCATTTGGCTCCAGTGTGTCCTCAGGGATTGGAGGCAATTATGACAGGAGGTCTGGTGCCTCTGTCTCAACACCTCATCCATGATGACAAACCATGGCAGCAGCGGGTTTCCCACTCACACCCTGGACACAGGCAGAGAAAATCAATTGTGGCAGTTGACAACAGCAGCAGCAAAACAAATTCCACAAAAATGTGATTATTAACCCATATGATTAAAACAAATATAATTAATAATTTATTGCTCCATTCTGATGTGAATGAGCACAAACAGAGGCCATTGAAGGAAAATCCACGTAATTCTCATTATTGTGGCCATTCAGGCTCTGGGTTAAAGGTACTGTAAACCAACACTGACTGTGTCACACCACAGAAATATGTTATTAACCACCCAGCCAAATAAAGTGTATATTAGGTATTAAGTGTAGGTTTCAATCAGTCACTTTCGTCACTGACTGTTAGGGAGGGGGAGGGGTGTCGTTCATGTGTTGGTTTGTGGAGCTTATACAGTGTGAGGCCGTGGTTTGTGGAACTTCACAGAGACATGTTGCAGGTCCATCTAAAACATCCAAAACAACGGTTTACTGGTCTCTTTTCAGCAATTCTTCTAACACATAGAGGACAAACCTTTTTCCTGTTCTTGTCTGGTTTTGATTCTTTTATATAATTTACTTGATTCTGAATGCTGTTCTTTGTCTTGTGCTTGTCTTTCTTTATAGTTGATTATATACAAAAAAAAATTAAAGTCATGCTGTAAAAGACCTATGTTGAAAAAAATGTTTTTTCCATTACAAGGACTTTAATGCTAACGTTTCATTTGCCACCTCCATTGTAATGTTTCTGGGATTAGTGTTGCTTGCATGTAAAAACAGCAAACTAGCTTTCCTAATAAACTTTAAAAAAAAAAAAAAAAAAAAAAAAAAAAAAAAAAAAAATTCACGTAATGCTTTCAAGTTTCAAACACTTGTTTCTGAGTCTAGCTGAACAAAAAGTTAGCCCTCTGCATCAGCTAACAGCACAGGGATCTACTTCTGGGATAAATTGCAGCTAACTACCCAGCTGCCCCTTCATCTGCAGTAATAGCAAACATTTGTTGCTTATTGTTTCATTTACTGCAAGATTCTACTACTATCAAAGGATAGGACAATCAATAGTTCAATGGTAACAGAAATTACAAAAATACTCTGAAAAGTCACTCAAACTGTTTAAAAAACAGTTTATTCCAAAGTTTGAATTTCCCCCATCCCCGTGTCATATTAGTGCGGTGCTGAAGCAGTGATTATACTGTACATTCATTTTTAAGCAGTGTTATGTTTCACAGCAGGTCAGTTTTGAAATTGTCATTCCCAGCATACCTCAGTGTCACATCATTCTGCCTGTACATTTCCTTCTAGAGGAGCTTTCAGCTGGGAGCAGCTACCAGAACTCTTATTTTCTCCCGTGAATTCACAGGAGACCTGGTGCATCATGCATGGCTCGGCTCCATCTGCCATCACGGCCCCTTGTGCACACTTTAGTTGCTCCAGCCTGCCTCAACACCTTTAATGGAACCTTTCAGAGGTTCAGTCTAAGGTTAGCTGAGAGCCCACACATTTTTTTAACAACTCCATGAACTGTGAGAGAGTACGCCTTGATTTTGAACCACACAGCAGAACCCACACAAAATGCCATATCAAGATTCATGCTTGAGATGGATTCTCCCCGGAGAACAGCGGCTAGATATATTCACAGGACATCACACAGATTTCCAAATTGGTCTGAATCAATAGTTTTAGTGTTGACAAGTCCCATTGAAAAGCAAAAATGACAATGCATCAATCTGACCCTGAATACTTTTATCAAATTCCATCCCCTGCATTGATTCCCAGCCCTGAGCCCATTCATTCCTATTTAATACATAAATCTTTGAAATGTCACAAATACATACTGGTCTTTTTTTTTTTTTAGCTCAGTAATTACATAAATACCTGGTACTGTATGTTTTTAGCCAAAATTCAACAGAAAGGAAAGGAAAGGACCATTTGTTGGGGACTATTTTCATTCACAGATTAATACATATTTTGTTCACTTGTGAGTACAGAGAGGTGAAGTCCCTCCCCTTCCAGTGTGCCTTAATGGGACCTTACTTCAGAAAATAATGTTAACGTTAATTAATCTTGAGAGACAAATATCTTCTTTTAATTCTGCCATGAATTGCACATATCATGTTTGTCAATTTAAAAGATAATTTTGCGAGACAAATTTGTTTTGTGTGAAAGTGTTCAGTGAACAACATCTCGTCTCGTCTAATATATCATTACAATATTGCTAAAAATGTATATTATATTTCTTGAGTACAGATCTATTATATTTAGTTGAGTACATATTTGCATCTTGTACTTCTTGTAGTCACCCAGGAGATGGCGCTGTTTGTTTTATTAGGTTATCATAGGCTATGCCCACCCATCAGATGTCCAGCCCCATGGTTTTATTTTATTTTGTTGCCAACTGCCGCTTATCTGCACAGGTAACTAAAGTGTACACTGCAGTGCATCTTAGCTAGCCAGTGAAGCTAACCTGTAACTTTATCATATCCTGGAGCCAAGGCACAGAGCATTTCTGACAGCTAACACTGGGTTGTTTACAGGCCCACAGGTGAAAGGAGAATTGACACAATGGATGGCTCAGACCTGGGCTAGATGCTCTTTCAAGGGGTCTTTGCAGAGTAAAAACAGCTTTACCAGCAGCTCCCAGGTCTTTGAACAGCTTCCTCCTTTTACATGAGTGATTTAAAATGATTTTCTTTTTGTCAAAATTATATGAAAGTGGGATTGAAAACAGTATTGTTTAGGAACCATTACTGAGGTCAAAATAATCGCTCAAGGTGAAACATGTGGTTCACTGATGGGTTCCTGAACCACAGCTTCAGACACAAGTTCATGCAGCATGAAACTAAAGGTAAGGACAGCAACGCTACATTTAAGCTAACTGGGAGCTAGCGTTATTTGGGTAACCTCAAAAAAAAAAAAGAAAAAAAAAAGAAAAGGAAGAAGGCTTACCAACACAATCTCAAAATCTTAAGACCAAAATCTCAAGGCTCATCTGCATTCATATCCATGCAAAATAGCCTCTATAACCAACCTAACCAATGGAGACAATGAGTAGCCTACTAACCAATCAGAGACACGGTTCCTGGAGTGTGGAAAAAAAAAAAAATTAGTCATTAATTAATCCAGGCCATATCAAGCACAAGACAACATTTGAGGTTTGCTTTACATGAAATTGGGAAATGCATGCAAAATGCTGATGTAGTAAATTAAAAATTAATTCAAAACCTTTAGCTGTATATTGCAATAATGGTGGTTATCACAAACGTCAAAGGCACACTTGGACACACGACACGCCGATCGGGAACCACCAGCCTACACACTTATGATTACCAGAGCTCAGTAAACTGTCTGTTGACCCATTCGTATTTTCCTGACAAGCGCAGATCAGCTCCATGTGGTTTCCCTACTGGTAACAGCTAATTGGTTTGGAATTGCTCAGTGAATTCCAATCCTGGTGAGCACAGAAGGGTCAAACACATTACTGTATCATAAACACACACTCACAGATGGCACACTCCTCCTCCACTCTGTTTTCTTCAATAGATCTCCTTCTATACAGCCTGTATAGTGTCTTCCTTTGTCCAGGTCTCTCCCTCTACAACCTCCACAGAGCCACGATGAATAACGGTGATAATTAAGATAAGACCTATGAAGGGTTGCAGAGTTATATCACCAAGCTGCACCTGTCTAATCAACACTATGGCTCCAACAGCAGCCCGAAATGGAAGCACAGGTGTACTGTCATGTTGCACTTCACCACTTTGTCAAAAAAAAAAAAAAAAAAAAAAACACTTTTCACTGACAAAATTAGCATAAACCCATATGGTCGGCCTACAATCATAACTTTAGTTAAAGCAGAGTGTGCGTACATATTTCACACATGCTGTATGTACATGATGCTGCTTATGTAGTAACAATATGTTGGGCTAACTGCTGAAGCATTAATTTAAGCTTTATTCACAGCAAGCTACTGTTTGGATAGCTGAGAACAGTATTATTCAAGCTCAGGTGGCACGATATACCAACCTGGTTAAAAGACACCAGTGAATCAGTCGAGAGGGCTAGCTAGCTAATTTGAAAACACACGGAGCACTAACCATTTTAGTTTAGCTATCTGCAGCTAAAATTATTTTAGTCAGGAATACTCTTGTCATTAATTTAACCATTTATTATAACAAATCCATCCATACAATGACTGAAATGTCCACAGGTTGACTGATGGTCAGAAAAAGAGTCCATGCTACTGTGACAGAGTGAGGTTGAGGAAGGCCAAAGACGCAGGCCAGAAAAAATGAAAATGTGGCGAGTAAAAGGCACAATTCAGTATAGTACAGTACAAGACACTTAGCTCCCATGTTGACACTTCTCCCTTGTAAGGGCCTTTCATACTACACTTAGTCCCAGTCTATGGGAGCTGTTAGCCCCAGACTAGGAAAGCTTTCACACTGGCACTATCCTGGCACAATCCAAAGGGGGCTAACTCTGACTTTAGCCTGGGGTTAGCTGGTCCTGTTCCAGAGCAGGGTTAGCCCCGAGTTTGGGGCTATCCCCTGAAAATCTACCAAACCTAGGGTTAAAAGTTGCCGGTGTGAAAGGGGTCAAAAGGGGTCATCAGTTGCTGTACCAGCAGACATTTAACCCAGAGCTGGAACAAGTGCAGTGTGAATCGTACAGCCCTGGGCTTAGCTTAGCCCTGGGCTAACAGTGACTGTGTGAAAGTGGGCTGAGTTATCATAGGTTTAACTATTAGCTTAGGGGTAAGAATGTGCAATGTGAAAAACCCCATTATGTTCTCAATAAAGGGTACCCAGAGCTTAAGAAACCTGGGGTGGCCATTGGAACATTGGACAGACTATACGTAATTTATTAAGGATATATTCTGGACAAGAAACCATGTCATTTAGCCATTTTTAAACAGATTTTGACTCTGCCCTTTTTGCTGTGACCATACCAAATATAAGAGGTTTTTGTAATGCAGAAGAAAGAGTTGAATAATAGTTGGTGCAACCCCATATCACAAAATGAACATAAGAGATAAGCTGTCTTGGGCAAGAACAGAAAAGATGGCAAGGTTTCCTCAGTTCTGACTAGTGCTTCAGGCATTTAACCTCTTCTGGGGTCATTAACACCTTGACTGTCTTAGTGGTCACATATCAGTCGTCGACCCACCAAGCCATCATTTAGGTCGTTGCTGTCACCCAAACAATGTAACTGTCACCCAAACAAGCGCCAAGCGACAATGTCCACACTAAGCTTAAACCAGACTAAATATCTATGTGCAGCAAGGCAAGAAATCTACTTTCTTAAGAATGAGGCTTCTTCGGAAGGATGCAGGCATGCATCCCATGTGAGGTCATAATACCTAAATCAGAGCAGTGAAACCCAGCCAACCACTTTCAAATGCGCCAATACCAAATGCTCTGGTATTAGTGCTCTTGGTCCTTGGAGTTAAGATTATCTCATTTACTCCCAGGCAAACATAATGTTCGTAGGCTGCTGAAGACCAGAGATAGATGCTGGAACCAAGGCAACTATGGAAGTAGCCACACCAATGCAGAATGAATGCAATTTGCACTGATGAAAAGGGAGAAGGAAGCCGGTTGTGAACCATGACCTTTTTGTGGCTTTTCTTTTGTAGGTACGGGACAGGGGGTTATCTTGCCTCGCAGCAGTTTTAGTTTCTGATAATAACAGTTTAACTTTTTGCCCTCTGTGTCTGTCTTGAAATGTTTAACACGGATGGAATACATGTGAGCATACAGTACCATGGTATCAGATATGGTCACACCATGCAAAGGGCTGAAAGTGTTTGAGGTAGTTGTGTATTCACCACACGTGTGAAATCCATGAAATACAGTGAAGGAAATGGCTCCCAGTAATAAATCTGCTTATGATTCAAAACACCCATGTGGCATACCTTAGGTGAGACACCATTCATTGAAGAAGAGGAGTATAGAGAGGTTCCGAGGCAGACTACATATTTAAGGATGTGCACATCTTACATAGAACTGAATACCTTTTACAAATACTTTGATTTAAGAAACAAAAAAAGCACAAACCAAAGGGATACTAACAGGCATGACAGGAACACAGAACACAGTGTCGAGGGTCATTCCAGAATTGGAGGACATTTTACGTCCCACCCATCAAATTTTAAATAATCCACATACAAAATACTAAAACATGCAGTTTCTGAGTAAATTTACTTGTCCTGAGACCAAATCTAAAAAAACTAAGAGAAAAGAATGCTTGAAAATAGTTTTAAAAATACCAAATAAGTCTGGAGTACCCCCTAAAATGCCATTTTTCTCTTGTCCCACCCCCCTAATGACCAAATTGAATCTCAAATAAAACAGTTAAAATGAAATTTAAATTTCATTTTTTTGGTATTATTTGTTTCATTGCTGTCTCTTGTAACTGTAGGAACATTTGTTTAAATAAACATAATATTTCAAATAATAATTATTATTCATGGAACGTGTGTCCCACAACATGCACGCAACCCTGTTACCATAACATTTTTAGCATGGTAGAAGAAGAAGAAAGCAGTGAATCACATGATACGCTGGACTTGACATCATCAAACAGTTTTCCAAAAGAATGGGTAGAGCAAAGGTATGTCCTTTCTTCTATTTTTCATATTTTTATAACATAGTTAGCCTTGATTGAATGTCTCACTCTACTCATGCAACCCTGTTATGCATATGATCAGAATAAGACAATTATTTTTTAATTTTTTCTTTACTTATTTACATAAGTAAGTTTGTCCTCTTGGTCAGCAGTAACAGCTAGCTAAACAGCTAGCTTCTACTCCTGAGAGAAAGCTAACATTCATCCAGATTTGCAACCCTGTTACCTGCAACCCTGTTGCTGTGATTAGAGTGACAGGGTTACACTACATTAATAGCGTTGCATCTCCTCCACTTTTCTCAGACTTTAGAAACTATTATTTGTAATTCAATTCAACAATTTACATTATCTGAGATATAATTTAGTTACTCTACATATTGTAAACACATTTCTGAATTTTACATACTGAATTGTTTCCTTTTATTTCATCATGGTAGTCCAAATATATTATGGTTGCTGCAACTACCTCGATGGGATGATTAACTTTACATAAATAAAACTGTATTCAAACAATGAGTTACAATTCATAATAGGTGACACTAAATAAAGTTAAATTGTTTTTCATACAGTGTGGCCCACCATTGAGTGCTGCTGAAAAGCAGAGATGCTACCGAGCCAAGTGTGATGCTGATGTACAAAGGAGACAACAGTACTTGGAAAAAAGATGTAGAAACAGGAAATAAGTTGCTTCAAAAAGACTGCAGTGAGAGAGCACAGAGAAATTGAGAAGAGCAGAACAGAAAATAGAAAAATACAGGAAACGGCTTCGACGACTGAAAATGCTCAGTGTTCAAGTGAATATGTTGATAGGCTAGGGCAGCCAGCCATCAAAGGTTTCATAGCAATGTTCTGAACCAAAGGGCAAGTTTCAGCAAAGTTTCTTTAATATTATTATTTCTTCTATTTTTTGGGTGTTATTTGAGGAAAAGTGCATCAGAAGGTATTAAAAGTTATTCAAAGAACACTTTGGTGTCTTGGGCATTTATTTGTCACTTTTATATGATAATCTATAATCAAAAATAATGTAGCTAGTCATCCATCTTACTTTATGCAACCCTGTTACCCTAATTTCAACCCTGTTACCATATCATTTTAATTGAAAATAATCCTAAATTACTTTCTCAGCTCAAAAGGGTTTGAGCCATTTTCCTTTAAAGAGTTTATGCAATCACATGCAAAATGTGTTAGAGTAAATACTGTACAATAAATACTGAAATTGGTAAAGTGAAACATGCCATTATTGAAAAGTTGGGTGAGACAGATTTTGAAAGTTGTTAAAATTAATTTAAATCAAGTCATATGTGAAATAAAATGATTATTCAGAGAGAATGTTACTTTATTTACTTACTGGAAAAGGAATTATATTTCAGAAATCAATAATGTACTTTTTTCAGGTTTCTCAGTGTTGGTAACAGGGTTGCACCAAGTATTGTAAACACCAAATAAATCATGTAATAAAAATTGTACCATTGATCTGTAAGCTGAGCTAATCAAGCCTTTGATAGTTTATTACCTATTATTGATGAATATGTAGCAGAAAATCAGAAAAGTGAAGGTTTATTTTTCAAGAATTTTGAAGCCCAAATGTCCTCCAATTCTGGAATGACCCTCATACATTTTTGTTGTGGTCTTTGCAATTCTATGTTGCATGAAATGGGATGCAGAGTTGATGTTAAGACTGAAGACTGGGACAGTTGGGGCAAAAGCTGTGCGATGCAGCCTTTGTTGCATGGTGTGGGGGCAGATGGTGCTGAATTTCTGGAGTTTAAATTTGGGAAATGGACTCAGCGATTTTATTATCCAGGCTGGGTAGGTGTGCTGCACTGACAGAACAAATCCATTAATAAAGGAAATAAAAAAAGATTCTTTATTGATATTAACAGTCGCCTCATTATCACAGAAAAACCAACAGAAGGAGCTGTATTGATTAAAAAAAAAAAAAAAAGATCTACATCCTTCATCTAGAACAACTAGATCATGCCTACTGTTTTATGAATGATCTTTCTTGGGGAATAATTCTCATGCCACACCACTGTGCATAATGTTAATCATCCATATAATGTGCTGCATACTGCTGTGGCACCACTGTAAGAACTATTATCACAAAGTATTATATTTCAAAAGCCAATGCACATAATTTAGCTATCTAGTTGTATTTTCAAGTTATCTAAATGGGTTTCATTTTTGGGGGACAAGCTTGGATAAGAACAGTGCAGATGTAGTTTACAAGTAAGTCACGTTACATGACTAACAAAGCTTAAATCAACATATTCCTTGTTAAATGTGAATGACATTAACTGCGGTGTGCCCATTAGTTTGGCAGAAATCTGTGCTGAATGATAAGTGCCACAAGAAATCTGCTGAAGGGGTGATCACACAAAGACATGCCAATAAAATCACTGTTGTACTATGATAGTTCATATCTGGCATGCATCCTCTCTTGCGCATAGCTTTTCTAGCGGTTTTTAGATGCACATAAAAGTGCAGATACTCTCAACTTCTCAGCACAAGGCAAAGAATCACACGACTCATCAATGTAAAATCATATTTGATCGCCCGGTTGCATACACAATCCCAGTCAGTATGTGCACCAGCCACTTTGCCAGATACGCTTTTCCAAGGCATTTTTGAAGCAGCTGTGGCTGTAGTGGTGCATCTCTGTGATCGACCCTTGATATGAGAACAATGTCACTTCTTGCCTAGATGTCATGTCAGCATCAATCTTGCATGATGAGAGCATTCACACCACACTTAAGTGTCTATCTACACAGGTTCTGTGCTGTCTGTGTGTGTTTCAAAGCCAAACTTTCTGTGCACTTTGCAGTTTTCTTCCAGTATGAATAATCCTGATCTATTTTCCATCAACATGATGCAAAAGCAGGTGTAGAGGGCCAACAAAGAAAAAAGAAGAAGAGAATGCTGGTGCAATCAGAGCAGAGGGATTGAAGTTTAGCAGTAAAGTTGTCGTGTACAGTTTGCCCACAAGCCCCTAAAGGAAAAGTTCAACAAGTTGTTGTGTCTTGCTTCCCAGTTGCTGGAAAGAGTCTGTGGGATTAAACCAGAGCAGAGTGAGCAGCTCCCTGGCTCTAAAGCACATGCCTCAGATATATGTGTTGTTAACCACCCGGCCAAATTTGAATGATTACAAAAAAATCACTAAGTATATAAAATTAGGTCGCAAAATCATGAAAAAAGGAGCAGTTCTCTCTGCTCTGAAACACTGGGGGCGTGTCCACTCCACTGTCTCAGTGTCAAACACCACTACAACCTGAAACATGGACGCTTCATCTAGCAGCTTTACCGGACAGACATGTTAGAGCCACCAGAGCCAGAAGTTTTTTTTTCTTCTGTTTCGGGTTGTTGGAACTGAAGTGAGCTGAAGTGAACTGCTGGGCTGATTTGGACTGAGAGAGTCACTGAAGGTACATCAGTAACTAACCATCAAGGATGTGTTGGCGGTTTCATTCATATGTCGGTTCGTGGGGCTCACTGAGCCATGTTTAAAGTCCACCCAAAAACATGTACAATGTGTTTAGAAGAAAAACTCCTATTTTCCTTTACATTGTCTTTAAAAGCAGTGACACAGAAGGAGAGAGGCTGGAGTTTGTAAGAGAGAGAAAAAAAAAGTTCAACTCTGTGAAGCACCTAATGTTCCAAAACACAAATTCACATCAGCTCAATCACCCAAACATGCTGTGAATGGTAGAATGAACAGGCAGCTGAGGTGTATTGGTGCAGCAGCTGCTGGAGTATCAGCACAGCTGGTTATGGTTGTGTAAACAATTACTGGCAGATTAATAAACTCTGCAGCTTCTCTGCATATTTAAAAAGCCTCATTTCTGACTAGTACAATTTGCAATCAACAAAAATGACAAGAAAAAAAATTATAACAGCCTTTACATCTTTAAACAAACAAATACAAACAGGGTGTTGGTGACTGGCTACTTAGTCTGTAGAAAAGCCCCCTTGCTGTTTTATCAATGCTGTTCCAGCTGTGCGTGAAGACAGCAGGAGTTTGGAGAAGTATGACAATGTGCCTCTACCACAGACTGAGCAAGAGGAAACAAGTGGACAAGTGGACATGATCCACTGAAAATAATATAATAAAATAATGATCATTTATTTATTACCTGTTGACATTGTGCTCAGTATCCTGCATCCCAAGCTTCCACTGCAGCTGCTCTGAGCCTCTATTTAATCATGGGTCAGTTCAGCTCTTATTTCAACAGGTTGAGTCAGGTCCGGAAATGGTTTAGAGATACAATATGATACAATAAACTTTATTGATCCCACACCAGACAGCTCAAATAGTCCAGATAGAAAAGGGAGTGAATGACAATAGAATACTTAAAGAATAAAGATGAAATAGAAAATATATATATATATCAAAATTCAGAAAAATAAAATATAGAGTATAAAGTATAGAGTACTGTGTGAAGTTTATGCAGACAATTTAAGTATGTAGCTTGTGTCTTTTGGACTATCTGCTTGACAGTCTTCAGCAAGACAGTCTTCAGCAAGATAATCATCACACATCGCTTCTAAGAGCAGCAGGATATATTTCTATTTAAAGTTTGTCACACAGTTGTTCATGTGAGTGTGTGTATTGGCTCCACACGGTTTTGTTAGCTTGTAAACCGACATGTTTACATTAGCATTCATTAGCAAAGTGAATGGACTTTTAGCCAGCATAAAGCTAACACAGCTTGTGCTAGAGGCTCTATAGTTCATCGTTTCTGAACTAGAAACCCTGAAGATTTATGGGACAGTGCTTGAAGCTAACTTAACAAGCCCTCGCTTGGACTCTCGTTGGACTGCATGCTGCCATGACCGCGCCATCGTGGGACACCTGCCGCCGGTGTTCCGCCTTTTCTTCACCTTAAAAAGTGGACTCTAGAGTAAAGTTGAATTTCACTGTTGTTCATTTTAAATATATATATAAAAAAAACTAAATAAGAGAAGTTCATACTCATTTCATTTCATACTTCATACTAAAATCTTATTCCAGTGTGAAGTCTGGTTATTTTTCCTTCCTAAAGGTATTTACTTACAAAAGATAACTATTTGTGTTTAAAAAAAAAAAGGGTTATTACACAGAATTTAAAATAGTGGTTTTCCATTTCATTAAAGGTGCAGCACAAGACTCAAGACAAACTTAAAGGTACCTATGTAAAAGTGAAAGAAGATAATGGTACCTTTAAAACCCTTGTTATATACTGAGCTGACAGTATTAAAGAACTCAGGGCCCTTATTAAAATCGGAATAAGTGGGCTACACTTACTTGACCGTTTACTAAAAGTAAACGTACTGAAAGCCCATCACCTACCAATTACAGTCTGGCTAATTTTACCCTACTGCAATAACAGGCCAAAATGTACTTTAAGCCTCTTGTGGATGTCTCAACTCCTCATAATTTTTACATTTTTTTCAGTCATTACCCAAAGCTCATGAGAACAGGTGAGGGTTGGAATGTACATTGACCGGTCAGATCAAGAGCTTCTCAGTCATAAACAGTTCAGTGCAGCATCCCCATCACCAGAATGGCTGTCATTCTCAAGCTCCATCATCCTCAATTGTGAAGACAACCCCAACCTACTTGAACTCCCTCACAATGAAATTGCATTATGGGAAATTTAAGATTTACCATTTTTAGTGGTCAACCAATAGTAGACACTGAAATCAGGATATCTGTGCTGCTTCTCTTTGACCACTTTAAAGAGTACATCTTTAAAGTGAGGTTATGTAACCTTTGACATTTACAGAAAAATGGTAAATACTAAAATCTTATCTAACAGTAGCACAAGCAGAATAGAATCATAATGTTAGCAACTTGTGTGTTATGCAGTAATATCTGTCTAAAGTTTGACAACATGAGCAACCATAAGCTACTGGTTATATCACACTAAGTAAGGCTGCAGCACGAAAAACCCCTGTGAGTACTGAATTTTGCAATGGTGTGTATTTTATTATCTCTACTAGGCATATGCCTGGAGGTGATCATGTGATTACTTGTATGCATGCAAGACCAATGGACCTGCAGCTTGTCCACAGCTAATCTCACATATTACTGGACATATTTTTGTGCACATTTATAACTGTATGCTAAAGGACTTTTGAAAAACCATAGAACCTCATTTTTGCCTCCACACCGGCGACAGCCATGGCCAAGGGTATTAGGATTTTGGATAATCCCATTTTTGTGAACGTAGAATCTCAAGAAAGCCTTGAGGGAATTTATTCAAACTTAACACAAATGATCACTTGTACTCAAGGATGAACTGAATACATTTTGGAGGTTAAAAGTCACTGTGAGTTTACATCCATCCCTTTCTCATGAACGCAATATCTCAGGAATGCTTGAAGGTAATGTCTTCAGATTTGGTACATATGTCCACCCGGACTCAAGAATGAGCTCAATAGATTTTGGTGTTCAAATGTTTTTGGTCTGTATTCTACTGAGTGACCTCTTCTAGTTGGTTACGAAGTCAATGCTTCTCAGTTTAAGGGTAATTTTGGGGTATTTTTCACTGATGGGAGACAACAATTTTTTAAACTGGTCTAGTATTGTGCAAGCCTGTTACCAGGACGGACTGCAGTGTAATCATTATAGACAGTTGCACACCCTCAATCACAACCACATCCACTAAAAGTCCTTGTTTCACCACTGTCAGACTCCTATTGTTATTTGTACACAGCCTCCTCACTGTCAGTGGCAGCAACATGCACTTTTAGAGAACATACGTCAACGGTGTGTGATTGCCCATAAGTATAACATTGCAGCCAATTTTCCCGGCAGCAGTGCTGTCACGCAATACTGGATCAATTTCAAAAATTGCTGTTCCCATTAGTCTCTTAAACACAAAAACACGGGAAAATCGGGCCCAGCTGCCTCATGTTTGGATGCCTCCACCATCCAGTCAAGTTGCAGTTTATATCCATGTCTGTCTGAAGGCTTTGAAGGAAGTTATTAAAAGGTATTAAATGTATTTTATTACAAAATCTCTGAAATCACTATATTGACATGTATGACGGTGGTGAGGTCACCATGACGTTGACCTTTGACCACCAAAATCGAATCAGTTCCTCCTTGGGTCCAAGCAGATGTTTGTACCAAATTTAAAGCAATTTTGTCCAGGTGTTACGTAGATGAGAATAGGACACATATGAGGTACCTTGGTACAAACACCAACTTCGATTCAAGGATGGACTGGTGAAATTTTGGCCCAAGTTTGAAGAAATTCTAACATGGTGTCCTTGAGATATCGTGTTCAAGAGAATGGGACAGATGGACAGACAACCTGAAAACATAATGCCTTTGTCGATTGGCTGTGACCTTTGGCCTTCATCATTTTATCCTATTAGATATGTGTGTGAAATGTTGTCATAATTTGCACAGCAATTCTAGAGTTATGGCCCAAAAAATGTTTTGTGAGGTCTGAGTGACCTTAAACTTTGACCTCTAAATTTAGTCTTCTTCAGTCAATCTTTGAGTCCAAGTGGGTGTTTGTGCCAAATTTGAAGATATTCTATCAAGGCTGTCTTGAAATATTGTGTTCACAAGAATTGGATGGACATGAGGTCACAGTGATCTTAACCTGTGACCACTGAAGTCTAATCAGTTCATCCATGAGTCCAGGTGAACATTTGTTCCAAGTTTGAAGGAATTCTGTCAAGGTGTTCTTGAGATGGACGGATGGACAGACAAACAGACAACCCAAAAACGTAAGGTCTATCCACCAAAGATACCCTTTAAAAGAGGGACTGTGTCATTTCTATCTATAACTATTAATAAAAAATACCACTGTAGTCATTGTCCACACTTGGCTTGAATATTGCTGTTATGGGTCTCCAGTGGTGATTTCATGAAACCTTAGTCTGCCACTTTTGACTGCTCTCCTGAAGTTTTAATTTGATTTTAGACTTCTTGAAGCCTGAAGATCATGTGGCAGGAAAGTGTCTAAATTGGACACTATTCATGCACAAACACAGAAACATCTGCACCCATATGTTACAGTATAGGTCTCGTGGGTAATCCCTGACTGGGTGACTAACTCAAATGTTCTGCAGGAAGGAAATTCCTCTTGTGAACTTAAGAAGAGTTAGAGAAGGGATGATATGAAGCTTTTTCCACCTGATCAGCGCATCCCCTTTGGACAACACTTTCAAAAGCAGCTCATGATCATGGGATGAAATGAAACCTGCTGCACTCACATGATAAACCGGACACCATGTGGGCCTGCAACAAATCACCCCAACTGTTCCAGCAACCTTCAGGTGGACTTAGACCTTGTGTCACAATAGCCACAGATTTATATACACTGTATATAGCATAGGAGAATTAATGAGTAAAGACGGCTTTTAATAACTTTAATAAGTTGTGGCTTTTTTGTCTTAGGAGTGTCAGCCTGTGTGATACACAGATATCTTGGATAAAGTCCTAACAGCTTTTGTGACAATGACATGGTTGCTTATGTAATGTTGCGCCCTGCCGTCTAGTTAGCATTTACATTGTTTTTGTTTGTGTCTTATGTCTTGTTACGTCTTTAATGTTGGTTTTGTATTCTGACTTTTATGTTTTTTTCATCTTGTTACATCATTTTTGCCTTGCAATTTCTTTTACATAGTTTTCATTGTTACGTTGTTTGTCTTGTTTGTCTTTTCTGTTTTGTTACATATTCTGTCTTGCTGTGTCTTTTATGTCGTTTTCTGCCATACGTATGGTCGCTATGTACCTACTAGGTTCATGTTATTTGTTGCTTTGTTTCTGTGTTATTTGTTTTATTCTACTCTACTTATTTGTCCCTCATTTTTGTGTTGGTCTGTTGTCTAATCCCATTTGAGTTGTTTACGCACTTGCCTTGTCTTCACTTGTTCTGTAATTGTCTTTGCACATTAAATAAAAAAAAAAAAATGTCGTTTTCATCTGATGTCTTTTACAATTTTTTCATCTTGTTACATCGCTCTCATCCTGTTAAAACTTTTACATTTTTTTTGTTTCATTATCTTTTTCGCCTTGTTACATTTTTGACGTTTTTGTCTTGTGTCATTTTCATCTTGTTACATCTTTTATGTCATTTCCATCTTGTTACATATTTTATGTCATTTTTGTCTTGTGTCGTTTACATTTTGTCATCTTGTTACGTCATTTTCGTCTTGGTATGTCTTTTACATCATTTTAGTCTTGTTATAAGATAAAGAGAACATTTACACCAGTGTCTCTGAGCTGTTTTAATCATTATTGACCGTGTGTTGGGCTGCATCTATCAAGGGATTTACTGTATCCAGGTCTAAGAGAGCCAGACACAGGTAACACTGCTACCACTTAGATAGTGATCTGATTGTGTGTCTGTCTGTCTGTACAGCCACAGCAGCTCTGCTCCACTCAGAAGCTACTGATCAATAACATGATGACATGGGACCTGCTGGCAGGAGAAGATAGTGAAGTTTTCATCAAAAAGCTTGCTCCAAATCCAGCTCAGTGACAGTTGATGTGGTGGGTAAGGTTTCACACTATTTTAAGGCTCATTCCATCATAAGTTTAACCATGTAAGTTTGAGGCACATTTACATACAGAACTGAGTTTAAGTTGGTATTAAGTTATGTAATCTGTTTTATCTCACGGATTTCCTCATTGAATTCTAGCAAGTGTTTTCACTGGAAAAGCTAATCATAAATCCAGCAAGACTTGTCATACATAGAGTAACTTTGTTGTTAGACCAACAGCTTTGAGCTGAATGACGCCACAAGTCGAAACTACAAGTGTCTATGAAGTTTTGACCACTTTAGCCCCTTTGTTCTTCTCAATGCACCTTGGAAGTACGTGAAGTTTTGCCTGAAACCCCAGAAAGCATCTACTCTGATTTCCATTAGTTGTCTCAACACCTGCTGAGTCATTGGTAGTGCCGGCACCGTGTTGTGTTCACCCTATATCGTAGAAGGGGTTTTCATGGGTTCAGGTTTGGTGATGGAAAGAAATCAGATTGTCTGAACTTGCAGCAATGAGTACTTTTAAACCTGAGCACACATTACCCCCGATTTGGATCACAACACAGAGCAAAATATGAAGTAACAAGAGTCGCATAGGCAGTGCACATATGCTAAATGGAACTTAGCAACAGCTAACTGTTTACACACTGATTAACTGCCTGTTTGTCTGGTGGAATCATGGATGTATTAAAAGATCTGGATACAGCACCACCACTCGCCATTCCTGCCAATTTTTCCCAGTGGCCACACAGCAAAACAAACCTGGAAACTGAAAAACCTTTTTGGCTCATGTGTTAGTGAGCAATGGACTAGTTGCACGGCAGACATTTTAACATGTCATACCAGAAAACGCACAGCTGTGTTAATGATTGCTGCATTCCACTTAGGGGAGGTCCTTCTATTGTGCATGCTGGTTTGCATTCTCTGTTACCAGGACATATTTTAGAACTTAGCTGTGATTACTGTTATTAAGTCCACTTGTGTTTTTCCTGCTCTGACAAGTCAACATGTCTGTCATGTCTGTCTGTCATTCAAGTGACTAAGCACCATCTTTGTTTCCATTTTCCAGTTCTTATAATACATCCATGGTGGAAGTGAAGCAATATTATGAACGATTTTTGGTACCCGCCCCACACATTAATCGCATCTGTAAACTTACCATTACTGACATAGTGAGTCAGAACCAAAAATGTTTGCTACCAATATGACTACAAGTCAAAACATTACACATGCTGATGCATTTTAATGTTTAATGTTGGCTACACAGACCAACCAGGAACGTTAGCTTCACAGACTAACCACTTACATTAGTTACACAGATCAACTGCCAATGTTAGCTTCAAAGAACAGGCGCTAAAATTAGCTACACAGACCAGCCATTAAAGACAGCTACACAGACTAAATGCTAATATTAGCTATACAGAAATTTGGCTAAAGCTAGATAACTTGTCAATACTACTACAGCTACTACTACTACTACTACTACTACTACTTACTGCTACAAATGGCAGTTTACTTTAAGTTTTAGTGTGAAATGTGAATAGCATACTTAACAACGCACATGATTATGTCCATAATTACTGGTATTAATCTAAATGTACATTGGTGCATAAAATAAGGATTATCTGGACAAACAGTTAATAAACCAAACAATAATCATAAAACAGGCTAAATAATTTAATCATACAGTATCCAGAAGTAATAGAAAGTAATCAAGTTATATTACTTTAATATTGTAATTGTTTGGTTAGGTTAGATGTTTTAACAGGTAAGAAGTAATTGCATACATTTTTAAAGTAATCCTCCCAACCCTAGCATGACCCCACTTCACCTACATGTAACGAATGGTTCTTCATGCAGTTCAAGCTTTACATTAGCTTTCAGCTGTGGAACAGTGCATTCATTATGAGATCATCAGAGTCGCCTGACTGAAAACATTGGAGGTCAACTTAAGACACAGATCTTTTTTTTGCCCCTGGATATAGCAGCTGCTCAGTAGGTTTAAGGCTCCTCCAGTAATTTCCCATCTTCCCAGGGAGCTGCTCTTTTCACATTCTTTCTCTCACATACATGTCCCGTCTGATTTCAGATATAGAATGTGTATAGCATATAAGCAAAGCCATTTTAATATTGACAGCACAAGATTAGTAATATGAATACTATTTAAACTTTCAATACAGGAGTCCAGGCTTTTTGTGTGCTGTTTAAATCTTTGTTGAGACCAAATTTAATCCAATAAACTTCACAGCCTGTCAACAGAACAGCTGACAGGCCTCTTGTTTGTACCAAATATAGGACAGTTTGCACATATTCTGTATTATTTGCACCTCAAGTGTTAGAAAATAAAATCACACAACAAATTATTGCCAGATGCTGTGTACCAATATGTTAATGTGTGTGTGAGAAAGAGAGGAAGATGCATCTTTTTCATACTGATCAGTGAAAAGCCATGTACTACCTCTCTCTTCTGATGCTGTCTTTTGCATGAAGGGAGATGTAGTATATGTTATTATTTCACAGCTTTGTTAGTCATAGTTGATTAGAGGACATCTCCAGCGGCACTGCTGGGAGCTGCAGTGTGATCCTCTGCACTGGTACACTGTAAAATGGAATAAGTTGGGTGTCCTCAAAAAAAACCCAGCAAACTCATTGCCTCACAAAAATTAAGTGAAGTAAACTTGAGATTTCAAAGTAAAAATAACTTGTGTAAGTCCACAATACTTAGAGTAACTTGTTTATTTTGAGTCCACAATACTTAAACTAATTTGTAAATTGTGAGTGCACAAAAGTTAGACTAACTATCTTTACTTTATCAACACTTTATGCATCTATAAACAGACTGGACTCTTTGTTGATTGGATAGATAACTAGCTACATAAGGTCATACAGTGAACTGAACACCCTTCATCCCCAACCCCTGACCCAGTTTTTTTTTTTTTATCAGATCCACACCAATGTAGTCGCTGACCTGTTTTCTTGTTTTGAACTTAGAATGGCGAGTTTTGCTGAAAGGTTAGGAATTTACATGAAGTTTTCAAAGTCCTGGGTTGTACATTTTTATACTTGTTAGCCACGATGCAGCAGTATGACCACATGTTGTCAGCGATATAACAGATGAGCTAAGTTATCCCTAACCAGCAAGCACATAAACTTGGTGTTGAATTTCTACAAGACAGCATAAAATTATTTACTCATCAGATCAGCGTAGCAAAAACAAGAATCACGATAATTCTGACAAGAATGGCCACCGCCGCTGAAACGACGTCCACCTGTAATTGGGCGTGTCCAGGCATCTTTCAGAGAGTAAGGTAATGCACCAAGTACAGGAGGAGTGATCATGTCTGAGTGTTGCAAAAAGCTGTTGTGTCACACAGTGGCAGAGGAAGCAGATCCTTCACATTCTCTTTGCTTAAAAGATGTCCACTGAAAACAGGCCGAAGAAAACGAATAAACAAGACCATTCATGTGTAAAACATTGGTATTATAATGCCTTAGGAAAATGTCATGATTTTCACAATCGTTTTGATGCAAAATCTTTCTGATTAATTAATGAACTGATCATTTTAGCTGCACTTAGTTTAGTTTATGATGAAACATGAGAATTTGTTAGTTCTTAAAAGTATTGCGCATGCAGGATTTTTAATTTGTTAATAACACTATTGTCTACACATAGGCCTACTTAAAAATACATTTTTCCCATGAAATGTGGTGGAGTAGGCTACAAGTAGACAGTGACAAACAGGTAATAGGCTACTCATATAAAGTGCCTCTAATTTGTGGGATACTTAAGTACAAGAGTAATGTACTTAGTTACATTTCACCACTGATAAAAGCATAACTTCTAAGTACTTGGTTTGTTTAAGT
This sequence comes from Lutjanus erythropterus, assembly GCA_020091685.1. Lineage (NCBI taxonomy): Eukaryota > Metazoa > Chordata > Actinopteri > Lutjaniformes > Lutjanidae > Lutjanus > Lutjanus erythropterus. Next base: position 6,249,059 of record CM034604.1, on the reverse strand, counting down.
GAGCCCAACTCAAGTACACTGAGTTTGGCAGCTTTTTCGATCCCAAAGTGCAAGTAACTTATATGAAATGAGTGTTGATAATAAGTTGATAAAAACTGAGTTAGATGTACTCAGTATTTGTAATTAAACTTGATGTTACTATTTACAGTTTGGTAATGTAACATTAAAATAACCTAACTAAATTTAATTACCGGTCTCCGGTGCCGTCTCCTCACTGTTTTGCACTCCATCTTCGCTCTTTCAATCGCATAATCTAAACTCGCACGTCTTCTTTCAAATTCCGTTATAAACATGAAACCCACAACGGACAGCTCCGACCACAGCACCCTTCATCTTGTTTAGCTGTTGTCACAGTAACGGTTTGTTCCTCTTTGTGGTGCAAATGCAAACAGAAAAGAAACCCTTAAGTTGTGTAGTTCTTGGGGAACTCCCTAGTGGTAGTTCCTCTTCATCAGAGTCCCCAGAACTGTTTGGTCCCACACCTTATGGTACACATTATGATGCCAGTTTGTTGAAAAAAAACAAAAAAAAAAAAAACAAGTAATGTTTTAATGGCAAGCAATTTGAAGAAGAACCAATTTTCAAGGGTATGTTACCTTACAGCAACACTGTACCATTTATGGTAAGGAAATTAAGTGAAAGAGTTATTGTTTAAAATTTTAATAAAATTTATTACAATAGTAATGGAAAATACTATGTAAAATACTAAATATTCACTTGCCTTGCCAGTTTAAAATTTATGCCATTTGAAATGGAAAAACATTCAGAATGAACTCTTTTCATAACTTTGTTTGTCTGGACACTAACCTCGGGCAACACTGTACCATTGTGGAACAGCCCATAGTAATAAAGTGTCAAAGAGTGAAAACGTATTTCAGCAAACTTAATATCAACAATCAAATAAACTAAACTACCATATCCCTCCTCAAGAGAGGACAGTGATCTTTGTGTTACATCTAAATGCTTGCTTCCAGTTTCTTGGTGTGTGTCTTTCCTGAAATACAGTATGTTGCAGCCATTTGTTGTGTCGCTGCCACCTTTGACTCGCTGCTTACAAGTTAAAATAAAATAAAATAGTTATCAATGCAGGCGGCACGGTGGTGCAGTGGTTAGCCTCACAGCAAGAAGGTCCTGAGTTCAATCCCCCAGCTGGTTGGGGCAGATCCTTTCTGTGTGGAGTTTGCATGTTCTCCCCGTGTCTGCGTGGGTTCTCTCCAGTTTCTCCGGCTTCCTCACACAGTCCAAAGACATGCATGTTAGGTTAATTGGAGACTCTAAATTGCCCGTAGGTGTGAATGTGAGTGTGAGTGGTTGTCTGTCTATGTGTCAGCCCTGCGATGAAGTGGCGACTTATCCAGGTTGAACCCTGCCTCTCGCCCAATGTCAGCTGGGATAGGCTCCAGCCCCCCGCGACCCTTCGGGAATAAGTGGTTACAGAAAGTGAATGAATGAGTTATCATACATTTTACACTATTTCTCATATTAGTTGAACAGTATATAAAAGTAAATAGACAATGCCAACAAATGGCATGATGGGAATCCATGTTAGTACGGTGTGGCTATGGTATGGCTTGATTATCAAAATAAATACATTAAACTATTACAATTAAACTTTACTTATCTATTAATGTAAATCCCATTATTTTCCAAAAATGTGTACGTTTCCAAGAAGCAACAATACCATATAACAGTATGCCTGTGTACTGTGTCAGTCAACCAGGCAAAATGACTTACAGTTTATGTGTAACCACTGATGCTATATTTGATCATATTAATACAGAATTTATTCCATGCAGGCACTTTGCCATATGTGATGCACTGGAAATATATAATATATAATAGAACTGTATTCAAACTTTGCATCTTGAGTTTTGCTTTGTTTAACAATTTACCAGTGATTAAAGTGATTAAAGTGACTCTCATGCAGAACATTTCTCAGGGCACGGGGACAAATTTATTTATACCCCAAGTTTCATCTGTGTGATCTAAGTGATCACCTGAGGCGCAGCTAAATCACACACTGTCTGTTGTTACATGTTAAAGTAAATTCTCTACAGCATCAAAGAGAATCTGTAGGTCTGTACGGATGATGGAGAAAATTCATAAATATTGACACTCCAAGCACATGTGTAGTCTGGAAGGTACAGAACAAAGACAATTGTGAGTACATTACGTTTACAAAGCTATTAATAGATTTACACAAAGTATACAACCTCCCCAAGGCAGGGGGACACCCATGTCCTGGCAGCGCAAAACAAGACAGGCCCTATAGAGATCAGCATTAAACTGTGAGAACATAAAGCAGCACTGGCCTAAAGGGACTATACATAAGTTCACCATTGTAGCGCCACTTGTTAGCTGAAGGCTCATGTTTTTCAAAAGCCTTTGGTGTGTTTCCTCCTCCATGACAGAAACCTACTTATCATAGACAGTAGAATAAGTGGACAGAGCTCATGAAGCTAATGCAGAAGTGCAGTAAACCTGCATTCTCTCTAATGGCAGCAGTAATGGTAGTTGTTTAAAAAAAAAAAAAAAAAAGATCACTTTTGAAAAATGTGCACTTTGTACCTAAACCATGGGAAATAACTTGGCTTTCATCCTTGTATAAAGGAACCAAATTAGGTTATTAGGCTAATTAGGCATGGAAGTAACTAATTACAATACGCATTACATTATGTCCGGGGTCTGCAACATGGGGCTTGAGGGCACCATGCAGCTTTTTAGCTGCTCTTCAGTGGCTCCCTGTGGCTTTGGCAAAATATTATAGAACATTTTTTGTTTTTAACAATTAAATTTTCATTTATCAGTATTGTGTATTGTTGTCATAATTGTAAAAACAAAAGTTAATGTTAAAGCAATAGATTCTTGAATTTCGAGCCCAACTCAAATTATTAAGTTTTGAAAAAGTTTTACTAACTACAAATCTTTTGTTGAGATAATTAACTTTTCTTCTTTGGCTAAACTTAAATCTTTGAGTTTTAGAAACCCCAAAAGTTGTATTGAAAAAATAACTGAAGTGATAGTGAATGATGTTTAATTTTTTTCATATTTTCAATTAATATCATTTCATTTTCAGGCACCAAAATATTTTTTTGGAGTTTCTAAAACTCAAAGATTTAAGTTAATCTAAAGAAGAAAAGTAAATTATCTCAACTAATGATTATCGGTCGGCAAAACCTTTTTCAAGTTTATTTCAAGAGCTCAAGACTTTAAGTTAAGACTCAAAATGCAACAATCTATTACAGTACCTTGCCTTGAGAACTACATTTTTTACAGTGTAAATTGATTCTTACCAAGCACGGCACATCCATGCCGGAGTCACCAGCGGAGTGTTTTGCCCACCTGATTATGTTTACCTGCTCACAATTTGTTGATTATGTCCTCTTTCCTTGCTCTTTGTGCTTCTACCACAGAGAAGCAGGCTATGTGGTTAAATAGTTTCTTTTCTGTCTGTCTTTATGATCGTGAGTCTGCACGGGGTCTTTTATTGTGAAAATTATCGAGATTCTCCCTGCCTTTTCTGTGTCTGACTTCCTGCCCACTCAGTCTGCTCAAACCCTGCATCCTGATAAAATCCAGACTTCAGTTTGACCCTGGTGACTCTCTGGTGGTCTGCTGCAGGCTGTGGACAGGCTGCACTTCTTTATGTCGGTCGTTTAGATGTCTTTGTGCAACATAATCATAGATAATCAACATCAGATATTGTGGGATGAAGTCTGTATCTATGATACCAGATGTGAGGCGATGCTGATAAAGACCAGGGGAAACTGATGAGAGCTCAGCGCAGGGTTTATTGATGTGTTAAAGAGATTCAGCCTCAGACTGAACATGTGAAAGATTGAATAACTTGTACATATCCATCTATTTGAATTAATTCATTTACATTTTGAAATTCATTGCTAAAGCCTGTAGCGTGATTTAGTGGTTATGTAAGGATTTAACAGTTCTCCTACACTGTGACTGCAGACAGAACAGATTGGATGGAGCCCCAGTAGAATAAAGATTACAGCCTTGCCACTATATTGTATGGTGGCAGTGCAGTTTCATATATAATTCCCGGCCACTTTATTTACCTTGCTGATACTCAGAACTGCCTTAATTCTTCGGGGCATATATTCAACAAGTTACTTGAAACATTTCTCAGAGATTTTGGTCCATAGTGACGTGATAACATCACACAGTTGATGCAGATTTGTCAGCTGCACATCCATGATGTGAATCTTCTGTTCCACCACATCCCAAAGGTTCTCTATTGGATTGAGATCTGGTGACTGTGGAGGCCACTGGAGTACAGTGAACTCATCGTCATGTTCAAGGAACCAGTTTGAGATGATTTGAGCTTTGTGACATGTCATCTTAGATGGGTACACTGTGGTCATAAAGCACGTGTCAAACTCAAGACCCGTGGGCCACATCTGGCCCGCGATTCAATTATATACGGCCCGCGAGATAATTTCATGTGTCTATTATGAATGGCCCGTCGGTAAATAGCACTCCCACCACTCATACTACAAGTCCCACAATGCACTGCGTCAGCTGCCGTGCAACTCGAGAAATAAATCAGCGCGATCTTCTGTCAAACGACAATGTAAACAGGTTTGTCTGTTTAGGCAACAGTATTTACAAACATTCTTATGAGGACATATCAAGTCATGACTGGGGCTGGGCAATATGGCTTTTAATTAGGGGCGCCAGAAATCACGACGTCTTCAAAATCAAATTTGCACGTCAACTAAAATAACAACTTGCCACCTTTTCCAGAATCAAATTCAAGCACTTTTCAAACATTTTCAAGGTGCATGTTCAATCTTTTCCTGCACCTTATAGCTGGTAAATGACATATTTACAAACAAAATGATTGTTTCACATTAAAACAGATGTTATTGTGCTATTATCAACCAAAATTATTTTTTGTGATAAAAGGTTTATTGTTTAATGTGTTTAATGTGTCACCTGCCTGTAAGTAGACTTAGCTGAAAATGCTAACGATTGATAAATTGATGAATCATTAATAATTAATAAGGGACAAAACATGTTTTTTTCCTGTTTTTTTTTTTCTTATTTTAAGTTTAATCTTAAATTTATTTATCCACTGAATTACTGAATTACTGTCATTTCTAGACTATTGATTAATTATCATTTAATACATGTTTGATTGCTTAAATTATTATTTGGCAATTAATCAAATAATGATCATTAACTTACTGTGCAGTCTGATTCAGCAACATTTTTTTCTTTATCTAAAAAGTTAATTGACAAATTCCATCAGGCTGTGATTTATTATGAAGGTAATGTGATTACAATTTCAAGCAGTTTCAAGCACAAAGTCCAATTGATTTTCAAACCTCGAAAACATTAAAATTAAAGTGTTTCAAGGATATTGATATAATATTAATATATTGCCCAGCCCTAATCATGATCATGTGGTTTTTACAAAAGCGACTGTGGCAGCTGCTGATGTGTGTGACAAAACTCTACTGTGTTTGTAAGTTGTGTTAAGATGGAAATTAACTTTTGTGTTTTTGTGTTTTCTTACAGGGAATGGGAGATCATGAAATTCGGCTCCATGAGGTGCACGACGATGAGCGAGGCAGCCAATTATTGCATGGATCTCATCCAGACTTTTGCGCAAGACATGGTGGATATCGTGCTACCGCAGGTCTACAAATACACAAGAACCCACAGCATTGTTTCCCCACCCGTCCTTTTTCTAACTGAAGACCAAATCCACAACTACCTGGGGGACTCGCTTCAACAGGCACTGTGTAAATCCCTGAAGACAGAAGGACAGAAAATTGAGGCCACCAAGATGTTCTCCCAGTTGCTTTTGAAGAACGTTATGAAGGCAGTGAACGCAGTCTTGGCTTTAGTCGCTCAGACTCCCATCGACGAGTCCAAAATCCCAATGGTTTTTGTTAGCGGCCGCATGACTCCCATGACAGACCTTAAAGATATGGTTCATCAGATAGCTTCCATACTTACCAGAGTTGAAAGAGAGAACAGAGAATTTTACACCCCGTTTCCCTTTTTGATACCAAAAGTCACCTAATAAAATTGCTGACGGCTTACCTCCTTCACGCGATAACGAAATTAAAAAGCAGACCTCTAACGTTACATGACGTGAGCTCTATAAACCGTAGAGATATCTGTATTACAGTTGGCACAAATACCAGCATTTTGACCGAGGACGACAGTGAATCAGATGGACATTAATCCCCCCTGTCTTCCTGTAGTGATCTGGATGCCTTACCAGGTGTTGTGCCTGACAGCAGCGACACTACGTCACATGATGAATGGTGTCCACTCAGTTCAGTTACAGACGTTGCTGTAACAGAAGACTATTCTTGTCACTTAAAGCCACAGGACGTCAAAATTATCGAGGTAATAGCTAAAACAGTGGTAGACAAATTCTTGCAGGAAGACCCAGAGAGGTTAGAGCAGATAGTCAGTGGTGGACCGGAGCTAGTTGACAACTTTGAATTAGCAGATTTCACATACATGATCTACACTATTTTCATGGGTAAATGTTTTTGCCATTGTCCGATTTTGCTAACCAGAACACGCATTTGCGAAACCATGATGCATAAAAAGCCGATGAGAGGGCGCGCTAACACAGGCATTGTGGCTGGCGCCCTTTACTTGAGGATAGAGGAGGTTCTTACTCGTTGCGTTATTCAGGTTCTTCTCTGGCCGTTACTGTGCGCAGAAATGTCTCCAAACAAACAGAAAGGACATCTTGGCCGTACGTATACACATGGACACATAGGAGCAGGAGACATAATTCCTGTTTCCACTGATTCCCATGCCACCTATGATGTAGTATCAGAGCCTGTGCGTCCATTTGACTATTGGCACATACCCCTGGCTATGCTGATTTGGGAGATGTTTTATATTATCGGTATTCATGACGGTTACTTGGTTCTTTTTCTGGAAGACAAACTGTTGGAGAGCTTGAAATTCTTTTAGTGTGTGCGTGTGATATACTGTCAGTGGTAACCATACAAAAACACAACATTCAGGGTTCTCACAGGTACTGGAAATCCTTGGAAATGCTTCAATTTTGGATAAAATGCTTGAAACTGCTTGAAATTGTAGTTGCATTACGTTGACAATAACAATCTTGTCACTTGAAAAATAGGAAAGTCTTTCCTGTAACAATTATCTTCATCGTTGATTAATCTGTCATTTTTTTAATCCATTAATTGATTAGTTTTATGGTCCATAAAATCTCAGAAAATGGTGAAAATTGATCAAAGACGTCCTCACATGTCTTGTTTTGTCCACGACCCAAAGATATTCAGTTTAATTCAGTTAGAGAGGAGTAAAGAAACTAGAAAATATTCACATTGAAGAGGTTGGAATCAGATTGTTTTCTTAAAAGAAAAAAATATTCAAACTGACTAATTAATTTAAGTTTTTGATTGCTAACCAATTAATTGTTGCAGCTCTAATGATGCCAAGTAAGTCTACTTACACATTTTGAAACATGAAACTTTGTTGTGTTAGAAACCCAACATACTTGTATCATTTTTTGATACACTGAGTAAATTCACTCAGTGTGGACACCTCTGTGTGGACGTTACACACATACGAGCCACTGCAGGTCAGCGTCACACGGTGTCATGTAAGCTACGAGATGCCTCCTGTTCATCATGTCTTTTATCTGTTAGTCAGTATTCATGACATTCAGCAATTTGCTAAATAATGCTGTTTCTTTGAGAGGTGTTAAATCTATAAATCAGAAGCATTAAAGTGCTGCAGAAACATCTGTCAGTCACCAGAACTGGATTTCCTCACACGGGTCCTGATGTTGCAGGTTGATCACCAAAACTGTCCGGTCAACGAGTCACCTGTAAGTCTGTGAAACTTCACGTTTACTCCTCTTGGTTTCGTTTGCATCAAGTCAATGTGAACACGAACCAGACTAAACCAGAGCTAAAATACAATCCGCTTACATGGTGGAAATCTCTGCTTAGACGCTTTCAGCAGCACCTAACGAAAGCAACAGTTTGCCTACTGATATTAAATTTGCTCCAACACGATGTTCTTTTATGTAAGGGATGGCGTTGACTGAAGCGGAGGGGTCTTGGAGGGGTTTATTTCATATTATTACACAGCATTGTTAAGTACTTCATTCTGATTGGTCAATTGCATCATTCTAAGGTCTGTTATTTCTTTATAGCAGACTGTTGATATGAAGAGTTATGGAGGCCGTTGTGATCGCCTCTGGCGGATCACGTCCTGTCATATGAATCCGTAGAAAGATGTCTGAAACCTTTAGTTTTCTGTTGTTCCATTAGAAAAATCAATGGAATATTTTTTCCAATATTTGGAGAGAACAAAACTTTGGATTCATGGTTATAGATGTGAGAGAGGTCTGACGAGCTAGTGGGCTCCGACCATTACAGATCAGGAAAATTGGAGCGGCATCCTGTCCTCTAATTCAGGCGGCAGCAGCAGATCAGGTGAGCGCTTCTACTAAAGCGTTAGCGATACGATAATATTGTTAGCAGCTTTAACAGTAAAAACTGTTTCTGGGTGTGTCAGCTGCAGGGCTACAGCGAGGAGGAAACATGGAAACTGAGGACAGAGATGTCAGCCTCAGTATTCTCAAAGACGTCCCATTCAGCTTGTCTCACTTCACCATCAGAAATGTTCAGTTTAATGTGCATTATAATGCTAAGTAGGCTAATCTTCACTATGGAGTTATCGTTGCAGTTTAACCATAGAAACAAACAGGCTATTTTTTCAAGCAGAAGCAATAAAATCCTTTCTAAATCGATAAAATCATATTTAAATCAACATTTTATGTCAAACTATTGATATTTTTTAATAAGTAGCCACGTAATAAGTGGGATAATGTAGAGCGAGCGCGTCACTATAGAGAAATAAACCCTGACAGGGTGAAGCAGGACCCAGATGTGAAGCAGAGGGGTCTTATATAATCTAACAACCTGCTAACTGTACATTATCCTGATCCTTACATTGTTACTTAAACCCCCACCAAAAAGAAACTGGCACACATTTATGTGACAGAACATCTTCATTTTAAAATGATTTTATGGCTTTATTTTGCAATAAAAATGGTAAAAGTAGTACTTTATTGAGAGCCTCTTCTTAATTTTTCATCAGTGTGAAATTCCTTTACGTGATGGAGTTTGTCCTGTGCATCTGTAACTGCGGTTGATGAGAAATGAACTGACAATTACCTAACAAAGACAGCGTGCCGCATTCTCAGAAATGCCAACAGCCAACAGCAGACGCTCTCCCTTATAAATTCATCAAAGTGTAATGACTACTGAGAGAGAAGACACCAGTCAGCCTGCTGATTTTCTGGAAATGTCAGTGGGGCTGAAAAGGCTGATAATTCAATCCCGAGAGGAGCGGCACTCAGCAGGAGTCTGATGATTGGTTGGCACTGATGTGCCGTGGCCTGAAACAGTGCCGAGGCCGGGTCAGGGTTGGCTGCTTTAATTCTAATCATTGAGGTCCTGCTCTTTGTCCGGGAACCTGAGATTTATCATTTAAGGTACAGCTGTGTTTGGTCCATGTGACATGTGGACATGTGAGGACAGGACACACAGCACATGATGTGGCAGGTATGTGTAATGGCAGCTGCAAGTATGGGTCCCAGCAGTGAATTTTTGGATTTATGTTAAAGTTTGTCATATGATTCTTGATAAATACAGTGTCATTAAACATCTGGACATAAAAATAATGACTACATAATGTGTTAGAAATAACATTTATGAAGCATTTTGTGGATCCAAACATAATTCTGCTCACTTCCTACAACTGTGGTCTCAATGTTCAGACTAAAGATTGACATTTTTTCAGGAATCCCACAGGAATTTCACTTTCAGTTTCACTATTCTTCACGAGACTGGGATGGAACAGAAAAAAAACTCAATGGGAGTGGGAATCATAGAAACATTAGGTCAGTTTTTTATATATAAAAACGTGGATTGTCGGGAGTATTTTTGCAGGAGTGGGACGCGACAAGTGAAAATCCACTCGTGTGTCACCTTGTAGTCCACTTAAGCAAAATGAGTTAAGTCAATCACATTATGACATTATTCCAAATGAAACTGTTTTATGTAAATATTATTTTATAGGGCTGCTCTGTGACTTTGTGTCTACCGGAAGTGAGAATGACAAAAAACTGATCTGCCGTGTTTGATGAGCGCCAACATGCAGCGGTGTTTATAATCTGTTGCTCAGAACAGATAACCATGTCGCGCGTGACCATGTGTTCAAGTCTGTCTGTCCAAACAATATATGGACATGTCACTCCTCTGCAGTGGCCAGGAGTATAAAAAGTGCTCACATTATTTACTTAAGCAGAAGTACTAATATCAGACTGTAAAAATACTTCACTACAAGTAAAAGTTAGGCATTCACAAAACCTTGCTGAAGTAAAAGTATGGAAATATCCATACACTGTAAAAGATTGTCATGTAGATTAACAGTAAACTACTGGCAGCAGGGTTGCCAGTAGTTTACTGTAATAATACCATCTACTGAATTACAGTACATTGCTGTACTTTCTTGATATTACAGAAGGATTACAGTTGATACTACTGTCCTGGGACAAGTGAACATGGTCCCTTCTTATTAAGTTGTTTTTCATTTTTGAAGTGGAACATAGCTAATTTAGTAGACAGGAGGTAAAGAATACATAACTGAAGACAAACAATGGGAAACAATTGTGGCTGCGTTGATGTGAAGTGCCTGGGTAGAGAACTTTCACTGACCTGTATGAAATTCCACTCAAACTCTGTGAGGTTCGTCAGAAGAGTGGACACACAGGGATGGACTGTGGCAGGCGTCTTCTGAGCGACGCTCCCTGTCTTGTTGGAGACGATCTTTTACCCTTATCTCTGTGGCTGTACAGCAGGAAAAATAACCTGAAAGGACACAACATATAGTATAAGTTATGATAAAACAGATGATAAGTACACTGTATTTATACAGTTTAAAGATGGAGGACACACCTCAGATACATTATTTATCTGACTGAACAGGAGACAACAGTAACCTGAAAGCACACAACGACACGTAGAATAAGTCATGATAAAACAGCTGGAGTTTGAGAGGTACGTTATCTCAACTTTTGCCTTTCTTTGGAGCATTTAAAATTGAATGTGCCGTTGCACACAGGCGATTGGCCAATTTCACCAGCATGAGTGAATGACTGTCTGTCTCTGTCTCTCTGTCTGCTTCTGTCTGTCTTTGTCTTTCTGTGTCCCATATTGACATTTTAGACTCTGGTCTATTTCAGCTGTTCATAAATTCAAACCTTGGCTGCTTCAGGTTAAATTCTTTCTTTCATTCTTTCTTTTGGTCCTTTCAGTATTCAAAGCTCTCTGTGCTGTAACATGCAGGCGATTGGACAATTTCACCAACCGCAGGCTGGGCCTGTCCTCTGATTGGTGGATTGACCTAAAGCAGTTTTTTGGCTGTTCAAACCTCATACAGAGAGAATTACACCTGAAGTGTCCAATTTTGACATTTTAGAAACTTTATATACACACACACAAAAGCTGGTCTTTCTATCTGTTAGGGGACTTTTACTGATCTACTGCTGTTAATACTGCTGGCATTATGGTGGGGATACTAGTCAGCAGCGAGCATCAGGCACACTCAAAATCTCATGTGAAATTTTCAAGTTATTGGTAACATCTTGTTGTTTGCATGTGTTTTGTTGTTGTTGTTGTTATTATAGGTTATGTCTCTCCCTGTTGTGGTCATCTCTAATGTGTGTCAGCTGTCCATCCTGTAGTACAACATGCTGACCACCGAGCCCAAGGTGAGCTAAAAATATGACATCACCTATAGAAGATGTATGAAATGTCAGCTTCTTTATGGTGCATTTGACTGTAAGGAGGCAGAAAGTCTGTAATCATAACTGTACAAAAGGTTTTACAGAAAGTGCAGTTATGTATATTTATATAACTAAAATTACGGTTGTTGCAAATGTTTCTGTCTCACTTGTTCGTTTGTTGGATAAATAAGTGTTTTGTTTTGTTTTGTTTTTTGCATCAATCTCAAATATCTCAGTTGACTTCAGAAATCCAGTATCAGTCAGGTGTGTTAAGATTTCTTTTCTCGTCATCTTCAGAATCTGAAGTTCTTCCTCACCCCGCCTCCAGCAAAGTGGTTCTCAGCCGGCAGTTCTCCCCCGTCACCAAGCGAGTCCTGCAGCTCAACATGCTGGCCGACAAACTGCTGGGTACAATCGAACGTTGAAAAAAAAAAAAAAAAAAACGCAACAAGAAGCAAAATAAAGCCCTCTGATAGCTCCAGATGTTTTTAAGGCCTGTTTAATGTGAACCTGAATGTTTCTCTGCAGGAGCCAAAGCCCAGAGGAACTAGCGATGTCCCGATACAACTTTTTCACTTCCGATACGATACCGATCTTGCAGCCTTGAGTACTGGCCGATACCGATATCGATCCGATACAATATCAGCACGAATCATACATACTTTTATTACTTATTTTGTAGTGTGGAATGTTAGAAAAGGCTTGATCAAGTGATGTTACTCAAACAGTGAACAATAGTCAGCAACCAGAGTCACCTATGGATAGAAGTGCTGGAGCGGAAAATGGACTGTGGGTTCCTCTTCGGGGTGTCTCTCCAAGTCCCACAGTCAACTGTCAGAAACATCATTTTACTTCACAGAACAGAGGAGCTTCTGCTCTACTGCTGCCTTGATCACTTAGTTCAATTATACAGAGGTGGAAAGAGTACTGAACATCTGTACTCAAGTACAAGCACTGTTACACTGCTAAAATATTACTCAATTACAAGTAAAAGTACTGGTGCTACATATATATTTAAGTATAGTAAAAGTACAAAGTATTTGTCACAAAAACTACTCAGAGTGTTGTATTGTTGTCAGTCACCTCTAGAAATTGTTACAAATTTTGTGCATTTTCCTTAAATCATAGTTGAAAATGATTATCAATCATTAATAATTCATATGAAACAAAGGACATTTTCCTTTGTTTTTTGTTTTTTTTTTGTCATTTTTTTGTCATTTTAAGTCTTAGTTTATTTTTCCTTATTCAACAAACAGCTCCACCAGACAAAACATCAAATGAGGTGAAGTTACTGACATGACTATTCAACCCATCAATACATTTTGAATTGGTTAAATTCTTAACAGCAATTAATTGATTAATAATTAATCATTAACATCCTTACTCTAAATGTTTGCTGCTGCTTGTTTTGTTTTTCACTTGTATGTCATGTTTTTATTGGCTTGTTTGTGATCAGATCACCTGATTGGCTACTAAAATTCAGAAGAAAGGTTTGGATATGAACTCAAATCATACTCAGTGCTCACTAAGATTTTAAAAGTAACTAAGTAGATTACATCTTGTAATGCATACTTAAGTGCAAGTAAAAGTGCAGACTTGAAAATCTACTCATAAAAGTACAAGTACGCCAAAAACTACTTAATTACAGTAATTTGAGTATTTGTAATTAGTTACTTCCACCCCTGTATTTATATCAGGTTCAGTGACACAGCAGACAGACTTTTGTGCAAAATTTACTTTTAAAATAATTGAATCAGTTCATGGCAGTTATCACTGTATACTGTGGAGGCTGTTTAGTTTGTAAAAAAAATCAGAACATTCAAATAATATATTTTATGTTTTAACATCTCAAACACCCCAAAATGTCAGGTGGTGCAACCGGAAGAGAAAACTATTAAAAATTATATTTTAATGATAGTTAAAATAAAATACTGTGACATGATTTTATGTTTGAAACCTTTCAAAACAAAAAAAATTACAAGACCCACAGCGGTAAAGCTGTTGAGATTATTGAAAAAAAAAAAATCCAGCAATTTGTATGTTCTCAAATGTCGTTTGTAATAGTTGTACTTTAATAGTGAGGAAAAGAGGTGAGAACAGAAAACAGTAGACTGCTGCTCCAAAAGTAGTAGAGCTGCACAATTAATCACAATCACAATAAAATCACAATATGGACAAGTGCAAAATCCAAATTGCAGAACCAGAATCAAATCACAATTTCTTGAAAAATGAAAAATGTGTGAGAAAACAGTCTTATAATGAGGTACTGAAGAGCTGCAGGGATGATCTGAGCTAAAAATCTTCTCCAGGTCAAAGAAAACACGTTTGTTTGGTTCAGACCTCAATAAATATCACATCATTCACTTTTTTTTCGGTGAACATGAAAACTGTGATGCAAAACTCATCATTTCCACTAATCATATCACATTTTGCAAATTCAGTCAAAATAACTGTATTTTGACTGTTTTTTTTTTTGCCACATCATGCAGCTCTTGTAGGCGACTGAAACACTTGTGATGTCAGGTGGTACAGCTGATGAAAAAACAGTCAAATGTTATTTTATCATAAATGCATGATAAGTAATTCATCATATTTCCTGTCATCACTGTCAGGTGGTACAACTGATCACAGTCAGGTTGTGAGACCAGGTCAAATATTTCATATAGAACTTAAACCAATACATAACAGGTTGAAGTGAACAAATGATTGATAACTATGATGTTAATAGCTATTGTACTGATACATTCATTTACATGTTTGTATAATTATTTGGGGTATTTAAATGTAAAATTGGATGCTAAAATTCTAAATACCTGGCCAATAGAATAGACAAATACTTGATGCCTGCAATATATTTTAAATATTATTTTTTATTTTATAATTTATTTATTTATTTATTATTATTTATATATATTATATAAAGTTTATCGATCTTCAAAGGAACTGGACAAAATTGTATGATCTTCTAGAATCGTTTCATCATCCATATTTTTATTTTTTATTTTATATATATACATATATACATAATTATGTTATTTAACATAAATATAATTAGGGCTTTCAAGTTTAATTTAAATTGAATTTTAGATTCATTAATTCTAAAAAAATTATAACACAAATGCAAAATGAAAATAAACCATATAATATTTGCATAACTGTTATGGCCACACTGTTTTTCCCCTTATCAATATGCAAAAGTACAATTGATATGTGTTATTTCATGGAAAGAATTAAAAATTATTTTAGGATAGGTTTTCTCTTTTTTTTTTTTTTTCAAAGCAAAATCTGAATACTAAGTTTTCTATTCAATTTGCACTCAAAATAAAATAAAAATTACAAATCAATCTTGAATCTTTTTTAATATCCACGACATACACAGTGAACCAGAGCAGCCTGTAGGGGGCGTTGTTCTGCTGGTGTCTTTAAAGACAACACATGTCCTCAAGCAGGATTCAATCCAACACTGAGTTGAACTTAAATCTTAGCAGGTCATCAACTTCAGCTCAAAACTAACCCAAGGACTGAACCTGCTTCCTCAGAACTTGAAAACAGTGATCTACCTTCCTAAGTCAATGACTCAGAGATACATGAAGACTCTTTCTTAGAGCTTTTCACTCTTTCCTTTGGACACAGGTCTCAAAACTAAGCCAAGGATCAAACCAGGGTCCTCGAACTTTGAAGTAGTGATCTATCTACCTAAGGCAATGAATCACAGATACCTCAAGCCTCTTTCTGGGAGCCTTTCAATCTTTCTGTTGTATTGATGAAAGCTGGGGCCTCAAAACCACTGAGTGGTGATTTTACTTCTTCAGCCAATTAACCAGAGACACTGGCAAACTCTTTGTTAGAGTGTTTTACTCTTTCCTTTGGAAACAGGTCTCAAAATCAAGCCAGGGATTAAACCTGGGTCCTCAAAGTCCAAACACTGATCTAACTTCTGAAGGCAATGAATCAGAGAATCCTACAAAAGAAGCTCCAGGTTCAGTTGGTGCAGTTTTGTGCTTCTTTTCAATCACTTCTAAATAAAGACTTTGAAATCATTTCAATCAGAGTGAATGAACTGATCCCAACCTGCAGAATAAAAGTGTTTCCCACTGCACTACATTTGGATTGTTGATATCAACATGCTGATTGTCATGAGTCAGTTTTTTTTTTTTTTTTTTAAAGAAAAATAATCCCGTCTGCAGTATAAAGCTCCTTCAGTTTTTGATTTTCGTGTTTATCCTTTGATCACAGACTCGACATTGTCCAGGAGGATCTCTTACTTTCACTACCAGGACTGGACAATGGAATCGGGTGAGAGCGTGGAGGGAGCTGTCTGCTTCATGATCAAAAACCAGCGGTGCTCAGATGTGGAGATAATTTCTGCTGGGTCTTCTTCTAACCTAGAGCGTCTTCTGATCAGATGCCATCCTTATTATCTCCTGAGGGAGTTTACATCATTTCTCCTCATTCTCATAGCGGTGTGCATTCCGCCACACGCCGACAACAGCCAAGCCCTGGACGAGCTGTAAGGAGTTACCGACACGAACGTGGCCGGAGGCTGCTTTTTATTGTGGGCGGGGACCTTAACAAACCAATGTTGAGTGAGTCTTGCTGAGCTATCACCAACACACAGCTGTCCTGTGTGTGCTGATAACACTCTCAACCATGTTTACTCTCACATCTCGGAGGGATCAACCAGGTTGCGTGCAGAGCAACACGCCATATTCCAATTATGTGCAAGTGATGTGCCAATCCTCGCCTCACTTCTGATGGTAACACTTCATTTTAACCCTATAGGGTCCCATGCATCGTGCTGTCCTTGCTCTTTCACGACCATGTCATGACATCTGTCCTGAATATGAAGAAATCTGCACGAATGTTTATGACTGGTATTGAATGTTGTTTGGTCACTTAAGTGATTTTTAATGCAAAGCTGATGTTTGAGATGTTTTTGTCATAACAACTTGACATGATCACACTTAAAGAAACTGTTTAGCTTTACGTTTCAACATTACTTTAAACCGGTCAAATATTACCTTTTTCCTAAATTAAAATGGTACTCAAATAGTCCGAAAAAAGTGACAGCCCTCTTGTAATTAACAGTCATCTATTGAAAAACTGATACATTTACATTATGCATGTTCAATTCATCAAAATCAATAAGATTACCATGTTATGGAAATATGGCAGATGCTATTTGCACCTGGGGTAGAATAGCCAGTGTGGCTATTTGCACCCAAGCTGGAATAGCCCATGTGGTTATTTACAGGCGAGTGTGTATAGCCTAGCATAGCAGAGGCAAGAACCCAGGTGTGTGTATCCAGCAATGCTATTTGCATCCAGGGTGTAAATAGCCACATTAGCTATTTCCACCCGCATGGCAGAGATTAATGGTGAGCTTTTTCTAAAACCTAAACCTAACCAAGTAGTTTTTCTTTGCTAACCCTAACCAAACTGTAACAATAATAAAAAAAAACATGTAAATAATAAATAAAGTCTGAAAGCTGAGATTCCGCTCACACTGGATTCAAATTCTATAGTTGCCCAGAAAGGGGGTTCAAACCCCACTCCCTCACAGGGGAGTCCTGTTCTTAGTCCATTAATTCACCTCAACCTTTAATTTACATAGAATTTGCTGCTATTTATAGCAACATTACGGGAGTCGGCTGCAAATAGCCGACTGTGTCGCCAGTGCTGTATGATATAGATATTTCCTCCTGATAGAGCTGCATTTTTCTGCTGCCTTGTCAAGCGTGTAACAACACAGCAGAGATTAACAAGCCTGGCTGACGCACAGCTCTCGAGGCGTTGTAAATGAGAATAAATTGAGTTGGATGTTTACATGACAGAAATTTCAGCTGTTATTAACTGTGGAGATGAAAACTGAGCCCTATTAGCCCCATTACTTCTGCCGCCGAGAGCGGCACACAAACAAATATATTTCGAGAGAATGAGTCAGAGAAATCCGTTCATGGTTCATTAGTGAAGTGGGCAGACACACACACACACACACACACACACACACACACAACCACACGTGTCCATACGGTTTGATGTAAAGCATGGCCTTAGGGTGCACTGCACTGTATGCACTGTAGGAAAGAATGAAAGACAAAGACACATTATTAATACTGTGTGTGTTAATGTGTCTCTATGAGTGTAAACTAGCTTAACACATGAACTAATAGTCCTAATATTCCTAATACACATTCAGACATGTGTCTAAGAGACACAGAGTGAGTGTAGGGCATCTGCTAGTTTCTGCGCTAGTTGCTCAAAGATGTACATTGAACATGGTGACCCCTAACTTTGCATCCATGGCCACCATAAGATCAGAATTTCCCTGTTAGTGTCTCTGTGGTCTGCGACTTGCTGTCTCTAACCGTTTTGTTCTGAACTGCTGTTCCACTGTCCCGAGAGGACTTCCATTGACTTTTAAAGCCAGAACAACTTAAATACTTGGTTCAGATTAGTCCTAGATTTAGATCATTTACTTTCCTTATTTAGATCAATTTTAATCTTAGACTTTAGGAAAGCCCCCAAAATTGTATTTTGTTTAGGAGAAATAAGGTTCTCTTTCTAAAACTCCAAGGTTCAAATTTATCTAAACAAGAAAAGTAAATTATCAGCATAGCAAACTACATGTGAACTCTTGACAGGAACAGGAAATAAATTTCTTCCTCAGTGCAAAGTGTGAGTGAAGATCTTTTTTGTATGTGTGCAACATGTGAGGCAGTCCTTTAATTTCATTTACATAATTATCTGCCCTCACTCACCTTTACCTTCATTATCATAATAGAGTCTCTCCATAAGGTGGGAGCTTCGGCACCTGTTGGGCTTCCATTAAGGAATTTCCTCCACAGGGAGGGCTGAGCCTTCTGCCCTTTCTGTGACAGTGCCATTATCTCGTACAATTAGGTCCGGAGGAAGGTCTGTAATTTTGGGGGGGGGGGGGGTGGGTGCAAAGCAGCTAGCGATGAACGGGCAAATTCGGCACAAATATAATTTACTCAGTAACATCATTAATAGAGATGCACTGATTTGACCAACCAGAGACCAGGATCGGACGGTCAGCGCCACAATTTTTTACTGGTCAAATCTGCATGCGTGCATCACACAATAGTTCATGTCACACGTACAGCGACAGACAGTAATGCCACAGCCAGACATGCAGCATCGGTGTTAAGAGAAGCCATCGACTCCAAGGACAGGATAAAGAGAAGAGAGACAATCCCACAAGGAGACGGAGCTCCTCAGGCTAATGTAAGCTAGCAGCTAACCCGTGTTGACCGTACCACTCCAAACTTTTTCTCATCCAGAATTGTTTAACTTCTGCTTTTGTTTTTTTTTTCCTCACTGCATCGTATCACTACAGCAAACTGTAGCACATCAGTCTCTGGTTTGTTTACATCTGCTTCCTCACGTGAAATCACATTCCTCATAAAATCACAGTGCGCCCTCTGATTAATAATCCTAATAATATAATATGGCGTAGCTGTAATGTGGAGCACTTTCAGAGAAAATGCAAATTATTGAAGTGTTTTACAATTTTCCATTAAGGAAAAGTTACAAAAATAGTTGTGTATTTTGTCAATGGCAGGTCAGATTGTTAAAAAAAAAAAAAAAAAAACTGCTAAGAAAATTGCAATAGGTGCATCTCTAATCATGAACTAATGAACTAAACTGGGACAAAGTGTTTACCATAGACGTACACCGCGTGTGATGACTGGCCACACCAGATACACTCATACCACTTAGCAGGAGTTTTTTTTTTTGTTTGCTCTTTTTGCTTAAAACAAGACAATTTGATTATATTTAAGAATATTTGTCTTCTTTCTAGTAGGGCTGTTGTTGCAGTGCGTGGAGAACAGAGTTATGAAAAGCTTACATGGTCTTGCAGAAGATGGAACGGGCATGTAGTGCAACGTTATCGACCAAAATTCCTTTACCGTTATCCAGCTAGTCTTAACTCTAAACATTTCAACCTGGACAGTTTGACCCGTGTGCATATGCTGCACCTGCAAGATAAACCCTTAAGAGAAAGTATTCCCCTTAAATGAATGTCCAGCATCTTAAGAGATCTGCTACATAAGATTCAGACAGATGGAATCCATTTACATGAGCAGGCTGCTGTATGTTATCAAAACATCAATGAAAAAAGGTCACGCAGACATGAATCCTGACCCTGATTTCCCAGACAGATAGATCAGCCTGACAAAGCCACGTGAAACACCGCAGTATCGCCTTCTGCTGCTGCAGAATGCCTTTTCATAAGAACACTGCATGCAATATCCATGTAATGAGCTTGTGTGTGGGAATCCCCCGTCCTCTTCCACTGCACTAACAGGCAGTTTAAAACATAAAAAAACCTAAACATCAGCATGGAAAAATGTTTTTTTGTTTGAAGCTGAACTGAGATAAGTCCAGGGGCCCCGGTGGCCAAACCAGGAACATGAAATGGCAATGAGCTGAAGTCACATGATACTGATAAGAGGTTGAAAACAAACACGGACCTGAATGGAGGGGAAAAAACGCAGAAGAGCAGAGAAAAAGGAAATGAAGGTATCAAGTCAGTTTGACTTCAAAAGAACCGTAATTGCTGTTTTGCTGCTCGCAACAAAAGCTTCAACATCCCTGCAGTGTGGTTTCATGTACTGAAGGAGGGGGGGGGGGCTTTGATCTCTGTTAATCTGAACAAACTTTCACCAACATGTTCATACACACATGCATGGTTGACTTTTCCCTCTGGGAGCTTTTTAAATTGGAAAAACAGACAGTACACTGGCCTGACCTCCACAAGATGTAAGTTGTTTGATTTCTAATTAATTCTCTGCAGCCTCTTCTTCTTCTTCTCCAGTTAAATGCTGCCCTCTGCATCTTTAAAGCAATATTATGGAACTATACTACCTTAAAATAACAGCTTTAAATTTGTTTTGATGCAACACTGACTTTTAACAATGTGAATGGTGCCTTTGCCATTACCACTCTGCACTAGGGCTGCAACTAATTACTTTTTTCATAGTTGATTAATTGGTTGATTATTTTCTTCATTAATCAATTAATAGTTGTTTGTTTTAAAATGTCAGAGGATGGTGAAAAAATTCCCCAAAATGAAACTTAAGTCATTACCTACTCCCCCTCATCCCGATTTTGTTAGTCCACAAAACACTGCTGGAGTTTCACAGGACAACAGTGTTGCAGAATCTCATAAACAATGGAAGTGAATGGTGACCAGTTTTCAAACATCAAAAACAACTCGTCTGGCGTAATCCGAGTCTCCTAAAGCCCCAACATGCCATTTGCACATCGTCACAACACACACACATTTCAGACAGTGTGCATGTGAACGTGAATGTGGTTCCTAGCTAAGGAGTGAAGATACAGTGAAGATTCAGGCTAAAAACATACTATAAATAACAATTTTGTAGTCAGCTTGGCCTTTTGGGGCTTTTGGGGCTAGGGGACTTGGATTAGGCATTCTATGTTTTTATTCTGTTGTTTTTTTTACATTTGAAAACTGGTCACCATTGACTTCCACTGTTTGGGAGATTCTGCAGCGCTGTTGTCCTGTGAAACTCCAGCAGTGTTTTGCCGACTAAAAAAACTAAACCCAAATCCTCAATCGGCAGGAGGGTGAGTAGATAATGACTGAATTTACATTTATGGATGAACTATCCCTTTAAATATCTTGTTTTACTCACAACCCAAAGATATTTACTGTCATAAAGGAGTTAGGAAACCAAAAAACATTCACGTTAAAGAAACTGATTTACTTAAAGATTTACTCAAATGATTAATCGATTACCAAAGTAGCTGGCGATTCATTTAATACTCGATTAATCGTTGAAGCTCTCTGCAGCCCGTACGCCTGTTCTCTCACTGTGGTGTCCGGACCACGACAAATGAGCAACAGTTTACAGCAACACACACACCGACTATGTTCCTGTTTTTGATGAAGCTGTGAAGGTGTGTTTCTTCAACTACAGGCACTTTTGACTCTCCAAAATAAGTAAATCTCTATGCATTTTGATTGTACCCATTAGAGGCTGTAATAAATAGATACAAGGATACAAAATTGCATGTAGTTAAGATTTTAATATGGAACATGTTTATTTTTTCACTATTTGCTCTTATATGTTCATTTAGTATTTTTTTTTAATTTATAGAAAATTCTAAGACATTTAAATGTATTTCTATCAGGCTTTGTTTATCATCATAAAGACATAAAACTCTCAACTTAAGTATCTAGATGGATATATACAGCTCTACAGGTAACAGGAAAAATAAGTATTTTTGATGTTTGGGTGAACTGTCCCTTTAATGTACAGTGTTGAATTGTTGTAAAGAAACACTTCATATTCAAAGCCAAGTCTTTAAAATTAACATAAAGATAGGGACCTGCATGCTGGTGGCTGTAAACTATTAAAATGTTCCACATGTGTAAAATATTGCGACAACACTTTGACTCGGAGCTTGGATTAGATTTGATGTCTCAGGGCAGCATCATGAACCTCCATTTTTATCCATTTCTAAACGCTGCACGTTCTCATAACCGGAGCTAGCTCAGACCACTTCCTGTGCAGGATGTGCGGTTTACTAATAAAGTGCACAGGCGAACCTCAAGCTCAAGTTTATATCATCATGTCACAATCACAGAACTACACATCCATCCATTCTTCTTCTGCCACCTATCTGGGGCCGGGTAACGGGGGCAGTAGAAATGAAATGGTTCATATCACCATTATAGTGATCAAAATTATATCAGAATTATCATGGTATCGTTGCAAATTAAAATTTGAAACAGTAGTACTTATCATTGGGAATTTTACTGTGGTTTATTGTGAAATCGTACGTGGCAACAGAAGTCCCTCCCCCAAGCAACGTTTTCTCCAACTTCTCCAGGGGGAAGCTGAAGTGTTTCAAAGCCAGATGAAATGTATAATCTCTCCAGCATGTTCTGAGTCTACCCCAGGTTCTCCTACCAGTTGGAGGTGCCCAGGAGGCATCCTAATCACACGCTCAAACCACTTTACAGTAAGGTCCCTTCCCTATCTCTAAAGGCCTGGACATACTCCCAAAAAGATGATTACGCGGACAGATGCAGATGAATAGTTGTTATGTTTGTGTCTGCTTGGAGAAAACGTTCCACACATGTGCATGTGGTACTCAGTAGCTTGTTAGCCAAGCAGCAATGTCCAGGGCTAAAAAACGAAGCCAAAGGTGAGGAGACAAAAATGGCAGTTCCACAAATGGCCACTTGAGGCTGGCTCCAAAAGTGGGACAGCTCACCCATAATCAAAAGTACATATTTTTCCTCTGGCCTGTCGTGCTATTTATCCATCTAGATAGTTTTGGCGATGGCACTCGGCTTGTGGTGCTCAAAGCACCAAAAACCACATTTGTTGACAGCAGTGTCTCTTGACCTGGTAACCAGAGTCCTGCACGGATCCAGTTTTGCACCGAACTTAACAGTTTTCCAGAACTGACCCGTTACCCAATATTATCTTCAAGTCAAATCCGCACCCACCCAGAACTGTGAATATAAGCCCTATGAACCGACCTGCACCTGTGTTTAAACACACAGTAACTCACTTGTGTTCTCATCTGGCACTGTCTCTGGGCACAGACTTTCAAAATAAAATCCTCTGGCTGATTAGGCTTCATATTTCTGTATTAGCAAATATAAATGTTAAAAACACAACATATTATCGTACTGTATTGCGTAATATTATGCTGCCACCTTCCCCCAATTCATTAATTTTCATCTGTGCCCGCACCTGTGCATTTATATAAACATAATTTTACTCATTATGCAACATGTTTGTGGGTCACCCGTCATCGGGTACCCGACCCAATGTAGGATTCTCCAGTTACTCTAGGTGATCCACAGACCTTGTGAGCAGTTTCATGAAGGTCTGTGAATTACCTTGAGTAACCAGGTCATGAGTTTTTATTAAATGCACTTTTTTTTTGGTGCTTTAAGTTCCATTTTCCATCTAGACCATTATATTGAAGGAAGACAGAGGAAAAATGATTGAAATGAAATTTGATTTGGGGGTGAACACTCCCTTTAAGGCTTTTATACAGTCTGTGGTTGTAGTGTAGTGGCAACGCAGACAAGCCGTGGACAAATCTGTGCAGTCCCAACAAACTGGAGGTACACAGATGACTGCACAGAGCCTTCACATACACCAATTAAGGCATAAATCTGAGCCCAGACACCCTATAGATGAAACTCTTTTAGACCACTTGTACATGCGATCTCATTCTTTCTGTCACTACCAAAGTCTCATGACCACAGTTGAGGGTTGGAACGTAGATCGACTGGTGAATCTAAAGCTTTGCATTCCAACTGAGTCCTTTTTGCCACAACAGTGCAGTAGAACACCCATTAGAGAGAAGATGAAACGCATCGCCCAGGTCTGATTTCACAGTGAGCTGCCATTCCTCAGAAACTCGCTCTCTCCTCTGAACTGTCGATATCTTCCACTCAATATTTCCGAGAATGCTCATAAGAATTCAAGCGTGAGAAAACCCTCAAGGTTGTTGTGCGGTTGTGGAAACTCAAGTGATGCACAAAAAAAAAAAAAAAAAAAAAAAAAGGACAAAGAAGAAGAGAGTCTGTGACAGTAAATAAAGATGATATTTATTCATTTTTGAGAAGAATCTCAGCTCATGCAAGGATACAGCTCTTGTAAACAAAATCACTTGAAAATGTTATAAATGTGCACAGATTTCTTCTTTTCTTGGTGTCAAACTCTGGAATGTACAATACATGGATTTAAGCCGCATTACAGATATTACATGAAGAGCTGTCACCCAGAACCCCCCAGGTCCCTCTTCTCCCCCACACTGTGATTATTTCATTGCCCAGCCATATTGTTAAAGAGCTGCAGTGCTAAAAGGAAGTTTATTTTATGTTAGGCATCAAAATATTGCATGAGTGCCATGCTCATTAAGGTCAGATATACAGTATGAACTTGGTTGAAGCACTCTGGGGTCCACAATTTAACATCACAGACGCTGTTACGCTTGAATGTTTTGCCAGCGGACACCAGCAGAAGCATGCACACACACATCGAACACATGCGACGAAGCCTGAGGATGATTTAAAAGCAAAGTAACACTTCTTTAAGACATTTGTGAGATATGTATAAAGATATAAAAAAAAAAAAAAAAAACATGGATTGACAGTAACCAGTACTTGTAGTTGTGGTACACAGTAGCAGACGTGAGACAGTTTTGACTTGATAAAATCTGCTGTAAATATTGTGGCCAGTGCTGAGGGCTGAAAAGTTCCTCTAACCCCTTTCGAGGCCGGAGGGGGTTACGCTTGGTACTTTACTGGTTTCCGTTTACTTCTACTTCCGTTACCAAGATAAGCTGTTCATCAGCACAGAGCCACGTTCAGAGCTCGGGGCTACGGGTCAGAGCCGACTGAGGGTGGCTCTCATTCCCACGATGCATTAGTTCTCTATATTTCTGTAGCCCTGAAGCTTGCGAGCAGCGATAAGAAGTCAGTTACCCAGATATTTTAAAAAAAGGTCAGCATCCAGGCGTGCTGCTGAAAAATCTTTTGAGGAAAAAAATCCCCAGCAATGTACAGCAAGTAAGCTCCTTAACAACGAGCTCCTTAAAACCCCTCTGTGTAGGATTTTAACATCCTAAATCTGGCGAATCCTCGTGTTCATATCCAACTAGACTAAGAGTCGGCCGTGCTTGCAGCTCTGTGAGGCTGCACTTCATGCTCTGAGCTAAATGCTAACATACAAAAATATGTTTTGAACCTGCGTGACCATTTTTGTGTACACTGGAAGAGTACTTAAAAGTTTGTTTGCAGAATGTCTCAAACAGGCTGAGAGTATATTTTGGTTACCTTAGCACTGGCTAAGCTAACATCCTAAGCTAAATTTGATAATTAGTATCAGATTAGAATCTCTCAGTTCATTTTTGATTTCAAAGGGGCGTTATCAACGGGTGCAGACCAAAATGCCTCTACCAACTGACCCTTCCTAAGTCCTGCCCCTTTTCTCTCTGTGCTCCAATAACAGTTGAGCAAGCCTGGCAAACAGTGGAACCTCAGGCAACTTTCTCCTGTCCTTTCCTGTACTTAGATATGTTTTGTGCTCTGCTAATCTATGTTAAAAAAGGAGACGAAATTATGAAGATGGTTGAAAGATGTCACTTGGTGGACCTGTAAAGGCCACATACTTTATATACAGTCACATCTTTATGTTAGCTAATGTTAGCAAAATGCTAACTAGCTATCTATCTAATTTACATAATTTGTAAGCTAGCTAGCATTTTCTAACATTAATTAACTTAAAGGTAGAATCAGTCTTATTAGTCTGAGCCGTTCGTAATTGCACCAGAAAGGCAGATTGTTATATTAATTAATTATTATGATATTAATGAGAAAATAAGAAAATACAGGCAGAGGGCTGCACGGTCCCTGCAGAGACGGACGCGACCGCACACTTCTAGTGGATCATACATGATGAGTGAAAGGAATTACATTTATATGAGCCTATAGAAATTTTTTTGTTTGTTTGTTTGTTTTTGGGAAAGAGAGCGAAAAGGGGCAGGGATTAGGAAGAGCCTGGCAGAGCAAATGAAACAGACGCTTGCAGATTTGTCAAATTCCTAGGCTACATATTTATCTGAAACAAGAATCCTTGTACAACATTTTTATGGCATGTCTATATAAAAACATGTCCATTACCGTAACATATTACCTGATTTTCTTTCTCTAATATATTAATATCAGTCTAAAAATACAGCATTGTCAAGAAATAATGCTAACATGCTGACATTTAGCAGCTACAATGTGCCATGTTACCAACTTAGTGGCTAACAATTGCTAATTACTGATAAGGTATTTGATGAAGCGCTGTGTACATTAACTTTATACCAGCTGAAACTCTTGTTGTCATGCAGTGTATCTCACCTTGCTGAAGTGATGTAGAGGTATACTGAAACTTGAATTGAAACTTTCAGCCAGAACAGGCAGTGAAACGCGGCATTTCAGCCTGGTGCTCTAGAATTTTGACCTGATGGTGGCGCAACATGAGGAGTAAGAGGATCACAAACCTTATAAGGACATCATCTGGTAAATAATGATAAATGTCCAATGCATTTGTTAGATATTAAGATATTTCCCTGAACACTTAAAATGTTTGACCTCTGGCTGGGCTATACACAGATATTATATCAGTATTGTGATATGAGACTTTAGATTTTAGATATTATGATAGGGCATAAGTATGATCTTTTCCTGGTTTAAAAGGCTGCATTTTTATCAGACTGTTCTGGCTGTTTATATCCACATCACTGATGATTTTTTACCAAAACTTTTACTGTGTTAATATTTTTTGATAGCACCAATAAACATCCAGACAACATCGCTGTGATACGGAGGTCAAATACATGATCTGATTTTGTCCGTATGGCCCAGCCCTGCTTTGAGCTGTTGGTGGCATCACATGAAAAATCAGGGGATCACTAACATCTCTAGGATTCATCCTCTGAATCTTGACAGACTGATTAGTATCTCTCAAGCTCTGATGCTAGCATGGCAGACATAGATTGCACCAATTTGCGCTGGAATCGTCTCACACACAAATATTTCCACCAAGAGAATAATTTGAGGGATTAAATGGTCACATTAAAACTCTACACTGAGGGGTTTTAACTCTCAGCTCCTCGAGCTGAGCTTTCGTTTTTATTGCGGCTCACTACTGCGTGCTTCCAGTTAACTCTTGTACCTGGAATGTGGGAAGAAGACGCGTCGACTCGAGGACGTACATGTACAGTAAGGACAGGACGACTGATGAGCGCTGTGCAGGCTCATGCATAACACATTACAGAGCAGAAAGACGAGGCTCACCTCAGATCATATGATCCGCTCTGAATCAAAGGGGGATGGGAGGAAGAAGCAGACATGGCCGTGGCAAGGATTAGAGGGCCAGATTAAAACAAGAAAGGAAAAGCAGGTCGCAGAGATGATTGTAATGAGGCTGCTTTTTTGACACGTTGGTCAGCAACCTGGAAAAACAAAAAACAAAAAAACAAAAACAGCCTTTCCTTTCTCTTAGAGTTTTTTTTGCATGTGGAGTGTGTCTGCATTACCTGCAGACTATATAACTCTGGCTAAACCTGTTTGAACATTCCCAGCGGGTGAAACAGTTTGACAAAAATAGAAGAGACCAGCATAGAAGAGGCCCTCTATATAATATTTGACTAGGCATGTCAGTAGACTTTAAAAAATATAGATATACAATATCATGCTGCAAAAATTTCCAGACACCATCATGGTATATGTAAGCTCCCATTACAAACACTTAATATACTTTTGTTTTTTTAAACAGGCACAGTAGTGTTACCCTGGATAGGAATGCTAGAAACCATAGAAAAAGACAAAGAGAAGTGAAAGCAGAGCTCTCTCTGAAGCGCTGCAGCCACGGAGTGGAGTACTGCTGACAGGCGCCATGTAGGAAAGGAAAAGAATTTGCTGTGAGGATCAAAAGGTGTTAACTGAAATCAAAACATTTTCTCGTTTTTTAAAAAAAAAAAATCAACTATTTGTGCATCATAAAAAATATGAGAAAGAAAAATCAGGCGAGGAAAACAAGCGCCCCCTGCTTTATACAAAGTCAGTAGTACTGAGAGCGAACCTCCTCCCTGAGGGGTTCAAGGAGTGAAGGGGAGAGAGCGTGAGTGGCAGAGTTGTCCAGCGCAGTAGTTTGAAGTAAGGCCTCCGTTTTTTTGTGTTGGCAAAATAAAAAAAAAAAAAGAAATAAAGAGAAACATATACATCTGGTATTTAATTACATCTAGCTTGAAAAATTTTTTTTATATGTGCAAAATGTAAATCTTACAAAGACGGGGAGAGTTTATTTTTTGTAGATCACTGGAAAAAAGGATTGTGCTCAAGGTGGTTCATCTGATTCCCCACCCTCTCTCCGTCCGTTCTACCCGCCCGCCACCCTCCTGCTCTCCGGTTGGTCGACAGGCCAGCGGCTGACCTTGAGGCTTGCTGTTGATGGGAGCTCGGGCTTCACGTCGAGTGGACAGTCCGCTTTAGTTTCTCTATCTCCATCTGCGAGGATAGAACACAAACACACGGTGGAGATTAGGAGAAGTAGACCAACTCTGGTGGAGCGGTACAAAGTATCTGCCAGAGGAGTTTGAGCCAACACCGTCCCCGCTGCGAAGTGCGGCGCAGGAGGCGTCACGCTGTGACGGGGATTAGGAGAGCTGGAATGACAATGAAGCCACGAGCTGGAGGAGAACCTGAGCTGAGCAGGAAACGTCTTTGACAAACTGACAGTGTGTTCAAACAGAACCATGACAGTCACTATTCCTCACACCATTTATTACTGCCAGTGATGTGGTTATGTTTTGCTTTGTTGGGTCACAAGATATCGCAGATTTCACTCAAAGTTGGTGTTGGAAAAGGCACTTCATTGTCCACAACACACACATATAAGGAGTGATGATCTCCAGAAAACAAAAACAAACATATTAGACACTACTGGGGCAACTTATTCAAATGGATCAAGACCGATAAGACAGTAAAAACACAAAAACTCATTTATGTAAAACTTTAACAGTGTTTACACATCAGTTCACTGAAGTTGCTGAGATGGAAAAGTTTAAGTGTGATAGAAACAGACATAGAGAATTGAGTAAACAAATCCATTTGAAATGAAAATGATATACGCTATAAATCAGGGGTGTCAAACATGCAGCGAGTGGGTCAAAAACGGCCCTCCAGAGTGTTCGATCCGGCCCCCTCGACGACTTTGTGAAGTGTAAAAAATGCTTTTAAGTCATTAATTCCAATTTTCAATAAAGTGCACTGCTATTACTGTTACTTATACTAAGCTTATCATCTTTGGCTGTAACTTTAAACTGAATGGACAAAATGCCTAACTTTCTTCTTTTTTTTTTAGAATAAAACACCCTCTATCGTCTATGACACCTATCAGGACAAAGCTCAGGCAAGTCTAAACCACAAGATCAAATCTTCAAGGAAGGTCTTGAAGGAATGCAGCCCTCTGGCTACACAGATTGATGGTGGATTTTGACTTTGAGAAGCAGCTAACTCAGTGTACACATGAGGCCTTCTCCATACAATGAAGACAGCAGAAAATCCTCCATATCCACCTTCTTGATCCTGCAACTGAAACTGCTACAGGACTACTACTGTTACTACAACTGAGTATCTGAATAACAAACAAGATGAAAGCTCTGAACTCAAAAGGGCCAACAGGAGTGATAGTAATCTCCATTTTTTTTCATTATCTAGCTTGCTACATTTTCATCTCTTTCCACATATCTGTGAAAGCAGAAGATAACCACAGGGGGTTTAAACAAATCTGTAGTTATGCTGTGTGTGTGTGTGTGTGTGTGTGTATGTGTGTGTGTGTGTGTGTGTGTGTGTGTGTGTGTGTGTGTGTGGACAGTAAGCCTGCGGCTCTCTGCAGGGGTTTGTCCTCCTGTGGTGTGATTTAGATTGGTGCCACGCAGGGAAGCACCAGGCCACGTTCGACGCTGTTCCACCAAAGACATCCGATGGTCAGGCTCTGGATGCTGGGTCAAGCACAGCACAGGGAGGCCGAGTGTGTTCACCGCAGCGAGGGGAGGCTCTCCCTGCACCGATAAGGTCCGTGTGTTGGCAGCCATGTGACGGAGACAGCTGACCGCTGACAGGCTTAGCTAGCTCATTAAAAAACAGTGGTATTCCTTCATCTTCATGTTGTTGTTGTTGTGTTTTTTTGATTAAATGCAATGCAAGCTGCAATAAAACACAAATTATTTTAGGTGTAAATAGTTTCAATGTTCATTCTTGACTTTGGGAAAAGCAGCTGTTGAAAAAAACCCTGTCATTTTGCAGCTGTTGTGGAGCTTTCAAAGATAACAGAGACTGACAGTCATCATCAGCAAATGAAGTCTGCACAGTTGTTGTGTTGGGGAATCAAACTGACACAGCCAACATGGCCAACATGTCCTGATTTTTTGTTTCTCTTTTAATCTCAAAAAATGCAGGACCCTCCATTTCCCACAATGCACCATTAGACCTTCTTTGCCTCCTAAATAGCCACTTCTCTCAAAACCTACAGCTCCAGTATGTAACAGGCTCTCTTTTAAAAATAAATGTCATGTTGAGCATTGCATGTTCAGAGATGGAAGCTGATAAAGTTTTACTGATAACCAATGACTTTATTAACTCCGCTTATTTGTCTGGATTTTTAGCGATTTCCTTACCGATTCCTGATCAATTTAACCTCACACACCAGCTGGTTTGTTACACAGAACCATCTGGGAGGTTGTCCATAAGAGAAGAACAGGCAGGAAAGATGTTTCAGCATGTTGTTTGTGTTTCCAACTTTAGTTGAAATGGTCATTTTACAGACATTACAACAAGCACTGTTGTCATTTTTCTTCATGAAATAAAGCCACACTTTGGTCCATTTCTTCTCCTCCACCATGGCTCTGTTTCTGCCAGCAGAGCTACATGAATTTGACATTATTGTCTTGCAATGTGCAGCAGGGATCAAAGGAAAAGACAGAAGCATATGATTTTAATGGATCAGACAACTTGGCACTGGTTCTCAACTGGAAATGCTTCATGAGGAAGGATACAAAATTTGACCTCGATGCGCACTATGAATAACACTGAATGTAGATGGTACTTCAGTTTGTTTAAAAAAAAACTCATCTTTAGTTTGTTAGCCTTGTGTTTAAGTGTTTAGAAAAAAATCTCATTCATTTCCATGACAACTTGGCAGCTTTCATCTGCAAATGTAGATCATGATTGATTCTGTGCGTCTGGCATTATTTGATAAATGATAGTTGAGATGGACAAGAAACACGGGGAGAAAATATCAGTGAGGCGATGATGATCACAAATCCACTGTCAGCACTGAACCAGGGACTCTGCCACTGCCCGACATGTGCTTTTCCCCACAAGACCACCGAAACGCTCCCAAATGGTACATTCTACCCCCGGTTGAATTTCCAGGGGGCCAAAATCCAGGCTAAACATTGCCTGAGGGCGCCAAAGCACTGAAATAGTACAATGTGTGTCTTCAGCAAATTCATGGACCCCTAGAGTTTAAGTGTTATTGAACAAGACAGTGACAAGGTTACCCTCTCCCTGAACTTAATGAAGATTGCATGGCACAGAGGCTACAGTTTCCAGTGACAGGTGATCCTCTAAAGCTGTGAAAAGAAAAGTTTCAAGGACAGAGGTCTGATTCTCTGCTGATCCTTTACTTTTCACAATGCAAGCTTCTGTGTTCACCCACACAGTACGACACAATGCTGGAATTCACTGTTGACTAGTGGCTAGAAGTCACAACTTTATGTACCTGTTAGTCCTGCACTTGTGTTCTTTGTGTGCATACATAGACACTGTGCTTGCTCTGACCATCATGTGTGGACTGACAACATCAATATTTGGCCAAACTAAGGCGTGTAATGAATGTGGACAGCTCAGCGTGTGTTGCTATGGAGATCGATGTTACCTGCAGGGCCACGCGCTTTAGCCTCTCCTCATCAAGCTCTCCTCGCAGCTCTGCTATCTCTTTCCTGGAGATAAACACACACACGGACACACTAATCAGCACGTATACCCCTGCAGCATTTACAAATGGCTCAAAGTCATTATCTAACTACTGTGTGCACTTTAAAGTCCCAACACAAATATTTTTTTTTAATTAAAATAAAGCTTAAATGCTAACACACTGTGAGCTAACAAAACCAAATGTCTGTGCAATTCTACATATCAGCATGAAGATATGCATTTAAATAACTTAACTGAATGTATGGTTAATGCTCAGCGACCCAAATTACATGTTCACATGTTCCTACTGATTTCACTCTTTAAAATGGCCAGAATCACGACATACAAAGTGACAGCCTGACCTATGCAGAGTGTAATATTATGATATATAATAGTATTAAGTAAGGAACTTCACTATATGGGGAAACGCATGTTGGAAATTGCTGCAGGCCATGTAAATGCTTGACAGAGTTTAAAATGATTACTGATTCAGAGTGACTGGGGTCTTATATAAGAAAATCTCAGGCTCAAAACTTCTGTCAGATCACATTCTGTCACTCTAGTTTGTCCTGTCACTGTCCAAACAAATGCATGATGGATGCACGAACACATATCTACAAGTTTGGATTCTTGTGGTTTTCCCATGTTCCCCTCCACACTGAGTTTCATTACATTTGCTGGGCCTTGAGCAGCTCCACGGACAGCAGCAGCTCCTTCATCTGGCTCCTAAGCTCCTCCAGCTGTGAGGCGGGCTCTTCTGGCTCCAGGCGGGCCTTGCTGCCCAGCGATGCGCCGTCAGAGCTCGGGGCTGCCGCGGGGCTCGGCTTGGCCTCGGTGCTGGCCGTGGCGGGCCTGGGGAATGACGGCGAGTGGGATAAGGGGTTTGTGGAAGGCTGTGAAGATAAAAAGTGGGAGGAAAATTTAAAGGTGCAATAAGCAGGATTTGTCAGTTGTCTGTAAACACACCAGAAAGATAGTTAGCTGTTGGGTCTCATTCCAGAGAAGTCAAATAGAGACGTTTTGGGTTGACAGTGTCCCTCGCACAGCACTGGACTCGCACTGGCTCCTCCTTTACAACTGGTACCTTCTAGGCCAGATCACAACACAGATGCCACTTGTCTGAGTTGTCAATTGAAATAGTTGCCCTTGAGTGCTACAGTGTTAGGTAAGTGTTTTGTATTCATTTAAAATACCAGTTCTTTCATGGCTTTTGGCTTTCTTTTGGTTTCTGGTCAAATCTGGGCCGTCCACACCAGGAACGATAATCATCCCAAAAACGATACGATGTGAGTATCCACACTGACAAACAATAATTTTCTGTACACAATTGCCCACACATTGAGTGTATGTGTAGCCGTAGTTATTTATTGTGATATACAGTGAGGACATGTTACTGCTGGACGTTTCACAGAGTAACAAAAAGAAAACCACAAGGATATGGGTTCGCAAAATTCTTCAAAGATGGGAGGAGTTCGGAGAGTCCAACACACCACTACACACAGTTGCAAGTGTTGTTGACTTTTGAAGACAATTTTTATTAATAGTTTCATATCCATCAAGCTTAATATGATGGTATTCTGGTGATTGTTGAAGAGGACTTCAGTAAGGATTTCACAAACTTCCAGAGATCCTACCAGCATCAACGACCACTTACAGTATGTCTCAGGTATAATGACTTCTTTCATGTGTCATGTGCAGCCTAATATTACATTATAAGTGTTTAATAACTTGTAGTCTATAACCTGTAAAGCTGGGTGAATGTCAGTGTTTCTATCATTCATCAAATCACTCTGAAAGTGATCCCACTGATAGCGATTGCCATTATAGATTTGTGTGGAACTCTGCTGGAGGGAAAAACAACATTCTTTTCTGCTTGAATGAGTCACAACATTTTCATACTCATCAATTTATTCAGTGATCCTTTACGCAGGGCGGTGTTAGCCAGCACCAAGGAGAGACATGTTCATCACAGGATAAAGGTGATCACTAAAAATGACTGCAATTTATTTGCTGTCACCTTTTCTCCTAAGGAGACAGATGTCAAGAATACAGGTTGGTGAATGATGACTCATCTGATTATATGACTTTTTTTTACCACATCTCTGTAGACTGGTGCCTTCATTTTCTGCATCACTGAACTGTCAAATGAGCATGAACCTTTGTATTAAGAGGTTTACGCACTGCATCACAAATACAATATCCCTTTCTTTGTGGTGTTCCTTCAAACATCTGTCCGATCACATCTTACATTAATATAAAATCCAATAATTTACGCTTCCGTGTGTCAACCGTGTCTGTTTCATGGACATCTACACTGACACCAAGTGAACTGCATAATGCTACACTACCCTAACATTTTTTTAGAAGTTGTGTTTTTTCCATGGCCAGCATGGGGAGGAGGAATGATTATAGCGCCTAGAAACTTTCTCAACACTGCACTGTACTGTGCACATGTCGTGACAGTTGCTTTAAAATAAATATAAACTTACAATGCACCTTTATTAGGCTTCTGCTTTTATGTATTCCGGTTTTCTTTTTAATTCATCACCATTCTGTATCAACAGTATCTCTACTGTAACTCTCATTATTATTATTATTATTCTATGGCAAGTAAAGCTCCTGCAGTGTGAACCATCCCACTCTTTGTATAATCTCTATAATATCTGGTCAGTTTGTTTAATGCACTGAATTATTTCTTGTGTGTAAGTTTGTTAGGTCAAGGCAGGTCTGCCTTACTCACCTTTCTTTGATACAGTTATATAATGCACCT
Source organism: Lutjanus erythropterus (assembly GCA_020091685.1). Taxonomy (NCBI): domain Eukaryota; kingdom Metazoa; phylum Chordata; class Actinopteri; order Lutjaniformes; family Lutjanidae; genus Lutjanus; species Lutjanus erythropterus. The sequence goes on along the minus strand of CM034604.1, from coordinate 6,213,911 downwards.
GTTACAAACAGTTACTCAACAAGGAATTAAAAGGCTGCAACCCCTCCTGTCCCGGCGGGCTCACATACCCTACTCAGACCCCGTCCTTCACCCTCACTGATGAAAATGTTACAGGGTTGAGAACCTCATTTCGAAACAATAAGAAGGTGAGGAGGAGGACACGCAGAGTCCATGCCCTGTAATTTCACCTCTGGGAGCCTGAACCGATGGGTTATGAGTGCTGCGAGCTAGGCTTTATTTTGACTGCTCTGTCTGTCTGTCTCGGTGTGTTTTTGTTTTTAACAATAGGATGGCCTAATGCTGTCCTCCCCCAGCTGAACAGCAAGGTCTAATTAGTCTTGGTTGACCGTGACCAATTCAGGACAGATAGCATCTAAGGCAATTATTGAAATGCTGAACAGGAAGACTGAGCAGCAGGTGGTCGTCCCCCCTCCCCTTGCTTACTTCTGTCACACAGACAGACACACAGAGACACACACACACACACACAGCAGAGAACTGTCTCGCTGTCTGAAAGGTGCTAATTGTGTCTTTATGGTTTCCATGTTTTTGACATTATCTATATTATGTCTGAACACAGCATTGCATCATTTGCTGATTTGTTAGATCAAGGCAGTTAAGTCTTTAATGCTGAAGAAGACCTACATGAAAAGACATACAAACAGCTTACAAGCTAATTACCTTTGCTAGTGTGGCGTTTTCTACCTCGGCTGCTCCAGTTAATCGCTTTCAACGAGGACATTAATTGGATTCCAGCTGATGTTTTTTTTTTTTTTTTTTTTACTATTCACTAGTGTTAGGGGTTGGTCAGCACAAACAGTAGACTTAATTTGGGGATTGTTTTGAAGCCTTGAGTTTGGCATTATGGGAGTTGCCTAATTGTTTTTGCAACAAAAGCAAGTATTGCAGTACCGATAAGAGGGTGGAGCTGGTGGGTGACAGTATTTCTTGTATTACAACTAAACAATCACTAAAATGTGTTTCTGAAAACATTTTACACAAGAAATAAGCAATGTAGTAACACGCTCTTGATCCGTATTTGAGTTTCATGAGGCTCCGTTGGAAACTAGACCCCATGATTCATCTTGCATGTGATCATTTTAACCCAAAACCATGATCTTTCCCTAACTGTAAACAGGAGATTTGTCCCTGAACCTACCCATATCTTAACCACATTGTTGTTACATTTAAAAAAAAGACTTGGACAATGTGCTCAATGAAGAAGAAACATGTAAAAAGTGATTTTCCCAAAATCTTGGGTTCCTCTCTAGACGCTCCCTGGCCGCCTGGTTGTGATCCTTCTCGTATTACAGCTCAACAGTCACTAAATTATGTTTCTACAAACATTCAAGATGATTTTATTTTATGAGAATCCGACCCACTGGCAGCCATTAAAGACAACTATAAAGCAATAACCAATCTTGCTGATGGACTTGTTTGCTTATGCAGGTCAAATAAAGGCAACACTAATATATTGAGACCATTTCGTTTGAAGTAGCTTTAGCTTCAAGTTAGTTTTCACAAACAAAATATGTCGGTGCAGCTTACAAAAAGTAAAAACATGAAGCCTGCCACCACACCGATCCTGCTCTTTCATGGTGGACAGGAAGTTATTGTGATGAGACATTTTAAAGGGGGTTATTGTTGCAATGATGGGCTTTGGCTCAAACCCCAAATTTTCATGAAAAGGATATTGTGCCTATTGTACTGTTTGTCATCTGTAACAATCATGAAAATGGTGAGGAATGGTTACCTTTCTGGTTTCTGTTAGCTTTGTTTTGGCTGAGTCCTCTTCATCGGTCTTGAAGGATTTCTCCACACTCACTTCCTTGTTGGGCTGCAAGGGAAGATGTTTATTTATTGTTTGAATTACATCGCCATTTTTATTTCAATTACAGTTTACAGCTTCCTGACTGGCTAACCTAACTGATAAAAATACATCTGATTACTGCCAACATTCAGGGAAGCGCCTGTCAAAACAGCCTCTGGCAGTTAATCTCACATAATTATTAAGAGAAGTGCAGATGACCGATGTCTTGACACAAGTAACTGCTCTGAAAGATGATTAGAGGAGAAGAAGGTCGGCATGAGACCCCTGTGTGAGGAGGGCTGCCATTAAGAGGGCGTTTCACAATAACTGGTCAGCAAGTGGCTGTCAGAGTGCAAATTGTGGATTCATGTTCCAATAAAAATTGCTACCGATGAGGGGAGAAAAAACATGGGAAAAGCTGCTGTGTACTCACACAACCTTGTGTGTGTGTGCGCACAGAGCGTGACAGAGGATGAGCGAGCAAAGGGATGTGACAGATCACAGAGAACCGAGGGCCGTCAGAGACCGAGGAAATCAATGGAGAGGCACAAATGTGTTTGTAACATTTATTATTGAGTCTTATCAAGAAACACAAACTGGCATCAGATATCTGAACAACCTATTGACAAACTATTCTTTGATTAGTAGAAATGTTCTGATACAGTTCTCTCCTTCTCGATACTGGCAAATGAAAATATGAACGCAGCTGATTTGTCTGGTTCCCACCTACAGCTGGAAACTACTAACCTCATATTAGTGTGATATGATGGCTATCATTGTTGTATCGCCTGCCTCAGGTCATATGTGATGCTGCTCGGAGGTAGCAGGGTCCCGTTTAGGGGCTAACAAATGACGTGTGTGGAAGATGAACAAATTTGATGAATAATCAATGTACTAATTTTGTGAGTCTCTGTATTTAAGTGGTGAAGTAGGAAGGTGACTGTAAGCCTGAGTGAAAAATCAATCAATCAAATCAGTAGAACAGTATACTCAGGAAGACTAGTGTGCCTACACATTGTAAAAGGAATGATTAAATCGACACTGTTACACAATCAGCAACTGTTGTCTTGTATATAAGGCAAGACCCTTTGTAAGACCTTCAGAGAACACTGTGCTAAAGTCTTCTCTCCATGCTGCATGAAGTAAAGAGATCTGATTCATCACACCGTCTTGGTAATTCTTCAGAGAACTAGCAACTCTCACTATTTAGACGAAGAATTTTTTCCACACGTGATATCAAATCAGTGACTAGACTTGCATAATTGCCGATACCTGATCCAGCATTCAGGCAAAGTTGGAGGCATATCTGGTTCTGGTATGAGAACTTCAGCCTGACTGATATGGGACTTTTGCAGCCGATACCAATATTAGAAGGGAAACGTTCACAGATTACCAATATGTTGGCTGTTATAATGAATTTTTGAGCTGGAATAAAACCTTTTCTATCACGGTTGTGTCAATCAGGGGCAGACTGTAAAACAAGAAGAATTTCTCAGCATTTACCCCAGCCAGGGAGCTCCTGTTGTCCTCATAAATGTTCCCTATTGTGCTAAATCTAATAACATCAATATATCCTGAATAGGCCCATATGAGGCAAATACTGGGCCAATATATCAGCTGACCACGGTATTGGAAGCAGAACTCTTGGTCTCTTTTGTTAAATGATAAAAGGGTTTTGTAGAAAAATAAGTTAATGTTTCTTAGAGTAAGGTTTAAATAATGTGTATCTTTGGTATCAGTACTAAAAGTCAGGAATCACACTGACACGCCATCAAAAAAACATTCAAATGAATCCTAGACCCAGTTCTGTGTGTTGACGGTGAGGTGCTTCCATCTAACACACTGGACTGCAGAATTATCATAAGGTTGTGACTCTGATCAAAATCCATTCTATTTTCAGAGGAGCTATTCCTTGAGTGTATTGGATGATAGAAGAGAAAAGATAAGATCGGAATCCTTTCAAATCCATAACAAGTGAATTGAATTAATTTTAGCTTTCAACTAAAGCTACAAATAACTAGAACTCAAAGATTTAATTTAGATCTGTACTAAGATTTCTGTTGGCTGAAAGCACAGAAAGTATTTAATGGAAGACTAATTAACATTAATAATCTTGAGCTAAAATCTGAAAACAGGATTAACAGCACAAAATATGAAATGACTGCATTTATATCCCACCTAAGTAACAGGTGTAGCATCCCAAAAGCTAGCATCAAATACTGCTAGATCACTATGCACAATATCAGCAGGAAAATGCAAACTGGGAAAAAACAGTCACAATTTCCCATGTTTTGCTCATTCTAAACATCCGAACATGTACAAATGACCTTGTTCAACTCTTCATACTTTGCTGATCTGCACAGGCATGGTCATAATCTCTGTGTAAGTATGCAGAGTGCTTGGTGTGTGCTCACCGAATGTCCTCCGCCAAACTGGGCAGGCAGCCTCCTGCCAGGCATCTTTGGTCTGTTAACAGTGGGGTGAGAGAGCTTCTCCGAGGTAGACGACAACTCATCAAAACTCATCAGATCTGTCGAGAGCAGATGAAGGAGGCAGTGGCAGAGAGAGAGAGAGATAAGGAAGGAAAATAACAGGAAATTATTTCTAAGAGGATCATTTCAGTTGTGACTAAGGGAACATCCACGGCTGAACTGACACTTCTGTTTAATTTCATTCAATTTGAATGCAATCTAATTTCTATTAAACAGCTTGGCTCGCTGGCTAATGATATTAGCAAACAGAACAGCAGAAAATTAACTTTTTAGAATCCTCATATTTTTAGTGTGAAATTGTCTATCAAGCAGACAAACAAAACTGTGGGATTTGTATCTTTAGGTTCACCTATATTCCAAGAAAAAAAAAGCAAATGCAGACAGTCAGTACTACCCTACAAAGCAGTAACTATGCAAAGGACATAACTGAGAAAAATGCCAGGGGCTTTATCAACAGCTGCAGACCAAAATGCCTCTGGGCACAATTGACATTTCCCAAATCCCACTTGGGAACTTTGGAAAAAGTAGGAAATGTGCCACAAATCACATGTTTGTCACTTTTAAGGATTATTTTGCAGGTCAAGAAAGTCAAAGTTTGTTGAAAAATTGTTGAAGTATCAGACTGTGAAGATTAGAAAGACTACACACCCAGATGTAGCATAAGTGACATCATGATTTTATTCCTCCGAAAGCTAAAATTGTGTGTTTTTGTACCAGGATGTAGTCACACACCAGCAAGGTCTTACTTGTTCTTTTTCTTCACAACAGATAAAAGCACCGGGAGTCGTTAGATAAAACACTTCAGATAAGGTAACGTTACAAGGGGCAGCGAGATTAGCGTCGATGACCTATACTGAGCGAGACCAGAGATGTAGTTCAACTAACTGCCTAACTAAATTGAGCTAACAACTGATGTAGATTAGCTAGCTAATTGGCTAGTGTTTTGCTATAAAGCAAAAGACTAGCTAGCTAGGTGGCTAATCTATATTAATCTTTACATTAATCTTTAGCTAGTCAGTTAGCTAGCTGGCAAGTCGGACAAACAGCAAACACATTTTTCTACTCAACAAAAGTTTAAAGTGCATTTGTACGTTCTTTATTTAAATAAAATATCCCATCTAGTTTGTCTAACATTGACAGGTGGGAGGAATTGACGGAACATTCCTCACCAGCTTAAGCCATTTTGGTTGTTTACGAAAATGTCTCAACAGCCAATTAGGTCATCCTTTTCTGTACAGTTATTCAATACTCGATTGTGATTGGCCTGAACAGATCAGGAACTGTTGGAAATCTGTCTTAATGGGGAGGGCTGCCAGATGTTATCTGCCAGGGTAAATTAAACATGAGCTTGCAGATTCATCTGGTTCCCAGGCCAGATTATAGACTCTCTGAATACAAACGTTCAATTTAAAAATAAGCAGTCTAATGTAAAGACTTTTCCTTTTACTGGCGGAATAATATTTAGTGTTCTTTGTAGTCCATGGACTTCAATGCTCATTTAAAACATGATGTGAAATTGTGAGCATGGGCTTCATATGACAGAATTTCCCCCCTTTGGTAGCAGAGTTGAGCTAACACTAGTAAGCCACCTAAGCAAGAATTAAGAGTTTATTTCTTCTGCTGCAGGGGTTCTTGTTCACCATGGCAGTTAAATTCACCCCCTACAGAGAGAAGAAGGGTTAAACAGAGCAGATGTGTGCAGAGATTCTTCTTTGTTCCTCTTTGATGCCTTGACCTCCCTCTCTTTTGGTTGTATAAGGCCACATTCAAGGCGTTCGTATTACTCTGGACGTGTTGCACATGTTAATCACCATGGTTCAAAAGGCTTAACTCCCATGCTTGGCTTCAATAACTATCTACTTGGCACACAAAAGAGTTCCAACACTTCTCTACGAATGATTGGTTGGTTGCTGGTATGTAAGGTATTGATGCACTTATATTTTAGAGCTCAGAGGCCATGTTATTGGCTACTTTACATCAATCGTTTTCTCTCTCTTCAGTTCAGGTCTTGCAAGGTAATCACACTGCTAAATGGTTTTGTTTTTGGATTACTGATTTAGTGGATTTGGTCCTCTTTCTTTGCTTTTTTGTGCTTCTACCATGGATAAGTAAGCTACCTAGATAAACAGTGTCTTTTAGTCTGTTTTTAAGATCATGAGTCTGCACAGGGTCTTTTATTTTGAAAGTTATGTATAAATGAAGGTGCAATCAAGAGCTGTAACTAATTATTATTTTTATAGTCAAATAATCAGTTGATCATTTTCTCGATTAATCACTATTTGGTCTATAAAATGCCAGAAAATAGTGAAAAGTGTTGAATCAGTGTTTCCCAAAGTTGCCAGTTTACTGTCATAAAAAAGAAGCCAAAAATATTCATGTTTAAGAAGCTGGAATCAGAGAATTTTGACATTTTCTCATAAAAAAATACACAAACCAATTAATATAATAATAATCAATAAATCACTGCAACTACAAACCAAGCCACAGGAGATCAAGGAGAACCCTTCAAGAACAAGGACCACAACACTCAGTTCAAAATAATAATAATAATAGCTTGAAAATGAGGAGGTGACATTATTTTAACAATAATGGCTCACACTATTTTATATTTCCTCAGTGGTCATACAAAACTCACCAATCTATTGTTCTAAATTTTTCTCTTAAATAAGTAAAATAAAAAGATTATGCTGTCTATCCCTCTAGAGGACTTTTAATTTGAAAGATCAGTGTTTTAAAGCTGTAATATGCAACAATTCTTTATCAAAATGTTTCACAATGACTAGACATATGTTATATATTTTGTTGAGCTGTGTGCTTACATTACACCAAATGTTTCCAACAATGTTCAACCCCAGAGAATTCCACAATTTTATTCAAGGTAACCGGCGGGTTTCTTTTGATTTCCTGTAAACGGTGTCCATGACTAAGCGCAGTGAAGCGCAGTGTCCTTGGACATGATACCTGCCCGAATCACGTCAGATTTTCCATCGACCATGTTGATAGCAGAAATTACATACTGTGCGTTTAAAGGGCCAGTGTGTAGGATTTAGTGGTGTCTAGTGGCGAGCTTGCAATTTGCAAACACTTCGACTCTCTCCCCTTCCTTTCCAAGCCTGTCGGAGAACCTACAGCACTTGCAAAACTCACAAAAAAAACACAAAAGGCCATCTATATCTTGAGCCAGTGTTTGTTCTGAGTTACTGGAGAAACATGGTAGGCTCAATGAAGAGGAAACGGAAGCATAAAAGTTCTTATTTTCGGGTGATTATGCAGTAATGAAAACAAACTGATGAATATTACATCCCATTTTCTGCCATGTTCTGAAAAAAAAAAAAAATAAACATAATATAAGTGGACTGAAATAAAGGCCACAGTTTGACAATTATAGTATGCATTTAACAGATGTACTTGACATAAAGTCTGTTTATGCTTGTGGACACTTGAGCACAACAAACAGAGGAAAGAATGAGTCATTCTACCTTTTTTTTTTATCTTTAGGGACTGCTGTGTAACAGCACTTTGCAGCTTCACATTGGAAAACTGCTGTAGTTAGAAAGCTTTGCTTGTGATTGCAGGGCAGAGTGAATTTTCATGTTCCGGGGTGATGTGTGTCAGACCAACTTCTGGTGAGAAGTATGGAGTTTTAGCAGCTCTTTATCACCTTTACGAGCCATCTGTCACAAACAGAGAACCCTCCAGTGATATCCCTTCAGGTCAGCTCCATTAAATACATCTCAGATGTCTTTTCTCTGCGACCTCTGTGCCCCCCGTCTGCTCCCCTGTGCCTCGATTTGTCACTAAACTCTTCTCTTCCGCTTTTAAAAACATCAAACTCTAAACTGCAAGTCTTTTCAATGGTGCCTTCTCCTTTTAGTTTCCTCACCAGCTCCTGTGTTTTTTTGATTCCTCCGACTCCTCGTGTCTTCCTCACGTCAATCACCATTTCACTGAAGGCGCATTTTGATGTACAGATCCATTTTCCCAAACTCACATTAACGGCTAAAATATGCAAAATCTGTCAGCTGCAGACTGCTGATTGACAACGCTCTCAAGTTTGATGTGAGGGAACTCTTGGTGGAAAAAGTTAATGAGGAATATTTCTCCCTCTCAACAATTATTATCAAGGTGTTCTTCTACAGAGCATCTAATTTACCCCCGATTGTAGTTCTTAATTCAGTTCAATCAATGATAGAGGTTTGATTATGTAGGTCCTTGTCTCCATAAAATTTAAAAGGAAAATGAAACATGCCTAGATGAGAATTCCTGTATAACAACAGTGCACTCAGCTGTATTTTTAGTACCAGGGAAAGCCATGATTATCACTGAGGGTGACCGGAGTTGGCAGAATGTATTCTGAAGTCGGTCACTAGTTTGGACATTCAGTCGTCAGTCCTTTTGGGTGATTTTTGTCATTTAATTTTGCTCATTTAATGCCTCTGAAGAATGAAAGAGTGCCACTGGTCAGGGACAGATTCTAACTCGGTGGTACAGTACACACCTGCTGAACCAAAGAAGAAGCCAGAAGCCTGATAATGACCTGATGACTTGGCAAACATCTACAACATAAACAGCAGTGTTCCCTGAAAACCAGGATTGTGAAACATTGCGTTATATGACTAAGCAAGGTGAGATTTATGTTGTTTTTCAATCAATTTCGAATGAAGTGTGTTGTCTGTTGAGTTAACAAGACAACTGAGCTCAACCCTCTTAAATTCAGAAGGTGTACTTTTTCCATTTAATAAGGGAAATAGGTGTAGCAGCAATTTTGTGAGTTTATTGCACTCATCTTCCAGCTGAAACACTGCACACACCCTCCTGCAGTGTGAGTTGGTCACCTGGTCTCACATGTTAATGCTGGAGGTCAGTGCTCCATGCCGCTAACGTAAGCCTTAGTCTACTGGTGATGGTGTATGACGTATTTAAGAAATACTTGCAAAGCCAATTATTAATGGGGCAGTTCATCCCAAAATCAAAAGACACATTTTGCCTCTGGCCTGTCGTGCTATTTATCCATCCAGACAGATTTGGTGTGAGCTGCAAAATTTTAGAGATATCATCTGTAGAGACGTCTAACTTCTCTTTAGTATATTGAGACTAAATGGTTTCTGGTCCTCAGAGCACCAACAAAAGACTTTTGAAAGATTCAAAACCAGTTTCTTGTTCCAAAAACTCATATTCAACTCAACCCACAGAATTGACGGAACTACTTTCTTTTTTGACTAGAAAGAAAGTAGTTCCTACATGAAACTGCGTGAGTTACTGGGTCATGATTTCTAGAAAGAGACAAATGAAGTGAAGTCACACATTAAAGGGACAGGTCACCAACAAAATCAAAGATGTGTTTCTTGTCACAGTGGTAATCATACGGCGAAGTCACTGACCGCTTGTGACTGAGATAGAGCACAGACAATTTACTTCCTCCTGAAAGTCTTTTAGAATTAAAAAAATATATATATAAAATCTGTATATAAATCACCCGTTTTTTCAGGATTTTGACTGTAGTAGGCAACACTGCACTCACCCAGATCCGAGGACTTCTCCCCCCAGTCCCCAGACAATGTTTTGGGTTTGGTGGGCAATAATGGCTCGAAGTCAGACTTTGGTCGTGTGGAAGGCACCTCTCCATTGTGCCTAAAGAGAGGAACAGGAAGAACCATGACATTTCTTCCAACCTGTGGACTGCGACACCACACTGTATCAATCAACACTTTCCTGTCCTGTATCTTCATATAAACGTGTCTGTACGGACAGAAAAGTGCTGCAGTTTTGAGTTCATACTTAAAAACGTCAGTGGTGTTCAGAGAGACGGACAAACTGACGAAAATGGATGAGCTGGTGGTGGGCTTACTTGAGGTTTGGCGAGGGAGCGAGAGGCTTGTCGGGCCTCTTTGGTGGGATGCTTCCTGGTCTGCCTTTCCCAGGAGGGGGGACCGGCTTCTTGGGCGGGACCACCGGCGCTGCAGGCTTGGATGGTTTGTGGTCTGGCGTGGGCCTGTCAACTGAAAGCACATAGAAAGTTGAGAAAAGGGAAGAGGAACCGAATGTTGGTGCAAATGTGAGGAAAAAATGGAAACAAAGTTGCAGAGAGGAGAAATATTACACACACATTACTATTCTCGACAGTTAACAAGAACCACGTCTCCAAGAGAACACTGTTCTAGTTCCAGTAGATTCTACTGCAGAAAGAAAATAGGTCCTACATGAAACTGCTCACAACAAAGTCTGTGGATTATCTTGGGTAACCAGGTCATGATTTTTGGAAAATGACACTGGTTTGGAATTTTTCAAAGTCACTCACACCAAAATAATCTAGAAGGATAAATACCATTACAGACAAGAGGAAAAATATGCATTTGTGATTTTGGAGGTTAAGTAAATTCAGTACTTTATTAATATTTTTAGGACCCTGCAGGTACTCTGATAATTATTTTTTTTATATGTTGTACCAGAGCTGCTCTGTCCCTCAACATTTCATTACTACTGTATAACAAAGTATTATTTTATATTCAGTTTCAATTAATATTGATGAAAAAACGTCACAGAGCCAAACTGAATTCTCAATAGAAAATTAATTAGGTCTGAAACACTTGCGAGGCGCAAAAGAGGCAAAAGAAATTTCACACACACACACACACACACACACACACACACACACACACAGTCAGACAGAGAAAGAGAGAGCTCATTTCCTCTTTGCGGCTCAATTAGACAGAAACTGCACTGACAGCACGTCTGTCTCCTTGACAGAGCTCACCTCAACATGTGATGCGATTTCATAACAAAAATAAAGTGACCTCAGGTATCAATGCTTCCTGCAATCACAGAACTCAACTCTTCAAAAAGGGGTTTCTATCTATTAATAACAGATTTATTTTATTTTATTTTTTATTTTTTGCTACACTGATCTGATTCATTTTGTTGACAAATGTTTTTTATAAGAGCCAAAACATTTGGAAATCAGATTTAATCTTTAAGAAAGCAACCTATTTTTTAAGGCTGTCATATGTCTTTTAATGAAAACCCTTAAGCTGGAAAGCAGCTAGTAACCCTTGCTGTTAGATAAATAATAAACAGATAAAAAGAGTGCAGTAAAAAGTACAAAGAGATATAGTGGAGTAGAAGTGTAAAGCAGCATATAGGAGAAATCCTCAAGTACAAGTACCTCAGAACTCTACTATAAGTGCATAAATGTACCAATGTTAGCCTCCTATTGATTTCCCTCAGTGGTCTTCTTTCTTCATTCTTTCAGTGTATTCAACTTTCTTCCTGCTTTTACTCTCCAAGGTTCATCTTTTATCTGCCCTGTCGCGCTGCTCTCCCTTCGGGTATGCTTTGTGTGAGCAGCGCTGCCAGCAGACACAATAAGATGGTACGTGGTCTCTTAGTCAACTATTTCAACTGTTTCCTTTGAACTCTTCCTCTTTACTCTGAACTCTCTCACTACTGTGTTGTGTGTGACTCAAGCGACAGCGACAATTTCAACTGAGGGTTTCTTTGATCTCTGTTGGTCATTTTATGATTTATTACAGTAAAAACATTACAGATGTGCGCCGTGCAGGACTTTTTTTTTTTTTAAACCAACAGCTTCAACAAAGACGGCCGTGCAGTGCGCCTCACATTTTGCAACCTGCCACACGCACGCCGTGAGATAAGGGCCTTCCTTTTCTCTGAGCCTCTGAGAGTGCGGGGTAATTGATTTAGTTAAATTGCTCAAGGCTTCATTCTAAATGTTGGCATTCAAATTCTAAATCAACATCTGACTGCTGCACTGCTTTTCTTTTAGCTGATTGAGATGGCAGAACTTTGTTTTTTTGTTTTTGTTTTTCCTCTCCCAATAATTGGAGGACTTTGATTCCTAGGTTAGAAATCACTGAACTAAATAAATTGACTGCATAAAATATTAATGCATCAATGTTAAAAAGGGACAGTTTGCCCGAAAATCAAAGATACAGCTTTTCCCCCTGGCTTGTAGTGCTCTTAATCATTCTCGACAGTTTTGGTGTGAGTTGCAGAGTTTTTCTTTGCCGTAGAAATGCCTGCCTTCTCTCTAATATGATGGGACTAAGTGGCACAAAAAAATCTGAAAATTTCAAAACTAGTGTCATTTTCTAGAAATCATGATCAAGTTACTCAAGTTAATCCACAGACCATGTTGTGAGTAGTTTTTTTCTAGAGGAGAATCTATTAGAAGTACTTTCTTTCTACTTTGAAGAATTTTTTTTGCAGAATGACCATTTTCACTTTTGATACTTTTAGTACATTTTACTGACAACACTTCCCTATTTTTACTTAGGGTTATCACTTGTAACGGACTATTTCTAAGTTTATGTATTTGTACTTTTACTTTGAGGATATTAATATATTTTCCACAAAGATGAGTAATAAGAAAACAGAATGGCTCCTGGGTAACGGCCTGTCTATTGCCTCTCCATGCCAATAATGGAGTTAATGGGGATATGGACCAATAGGAAAGGGGTGTTTCAAATGTGGAAAGGAGTCAAATAAAGTAGCTTCAGATGTGTGGTGCAAAGTTGTGAAGGACTTGAGGAAATGAGAGGATAAAATGAGATGGAGAGTGTAAAGATGGAGGGTCCTACCTTTCTCCTCTGGCCTGATGGGATGATGAGGCTTCCTGTCAGCACTGGGGACGTCTGGCTTGAGACCTGGACGACGAAACATGGTACAAAGAAAGTAAGCTCCTCAAGTCTGTCTGACCTGACTGGCAGAAGACTCACCACACAATGACGAGGAACACACACACACACACACACTTTCACAAGTACAGTGACACAGAAAACCACTGCTTTCTGACACATACACGCCGCCCTCTTTCAGGCATTCAGAGGCAGTTACACATACGAAGACCCATTTTTTGGTCACTATCTGGTATATAAATAAATGACTGTGCACGTGTGGCTGCACACACTCATTCTTGATTTTGTTCGTGTGAGACACTTATTAAAATGAATCTCAACACTAACAGGAAGTTGAGCACAGATGCATTCGCTGATGTCTCAGAAACTCAGAATTGCAGTGGTGGAGGAGTATGAGTGTAAACTCTGCTACTTCCTGTGCAGACAGGAAAACAATGATGCAAGTGTGCATTTTGCAAACTGTAGCACCGCTGCCTTTACAATAACACTAAACCACCATGAAATCAGGCATCATGTCTGGTCAAAGACGATAAGCCCGCCATGTCAATCTTGGAAAAGGAGCTTCACTGAAAAATTTCCATTTCAGGCTCAGTCCATGTGTGAATTTTACTGATTTTGTGACATCAACAGGGTCAAAAGACAGTTCTGTAACAGAAAAAACCTTTTCAAGACCTTTTCAGGCCCTTGTAAATTCACCTTGTAAACCACACGGCTGCCACACTTAACATGATTACTGATGGTTTTCGGGCCTTATCTGATTTCTGAAGCGTCATGCAAATACTAAACACATTTGGTTACTACAAGATCCCTTTTCAGAGCCAGAATACATGAAGCACAGATGTGACGTACCTCATACGCAGGGCAGAGTTTTGTTTTTGTTTTTTTGTTTTTAAACTTGCTACACAGACTCCGTCTTTGTAGCATGTGGTTTGCGTGCCAGCCATGTATCCGGAGTTTAAAGCAGGACAGAGGCTCAGCTTCACTGCGTGTGTATTGAGTTTTGCCAGGTGATAAATCAGTTTGTAATGCAGAGTTTAGAGGTGTACGTTATATTAAGTGGTAGTGCATTCATTAACTAGATCACTTTAACTACAGCATCACTGATAGGCACTGTTTTTGTAGCAAGGCTGGAGTTGGTGATATATTTGAATTATCTTTAAATGGGTTTTACTCTTTTTTTGTTTGACTGCTTGATTTTGTTTTGGTTTTTCACACAATTTTACGTAGCTTTTCCCTTTTGGAGGGCTGCGTAGCTGCGCATTAATGATGCACGGATTGAAGTTAAAACGGCAGGCACCACAGTTAATCCCTGAATTGGGTGGGCCAGATCACAAAAATTAATATTCTGATTAACAGTGGATTGGTTTCAGGTGGGTAGGACAGACTTAACAAGAAGAGATCTCAAAATTAGGGAGGATTTCAAAACCAAAAAAATTTTCAAAAAGAGATTTCGCTTCTTGTTTTTTGGTGATTTTTAAAGAATGAGAGTAACAAACATCTAAAGACTCAACAGCCTAACAATGGCTCAGTCATCAGAGCTAAAAAAAAAAATGTTTAGATAGAAAAATCTAATCAAATTGTGACCCTAAAATTGAAAGTCAAATTTGGAGAATTGTGACCGTCCTACAGGTGAGTTAAAGAGAGACTCTGTGTGCACACACACACACACTCCGGGTTTATTCAGTCACTCTGTTTCCTATGTCCTATTAAGTTTATAACTACAGCTTTAGTTTTACTGCTTAATGATATTTGCTGCAGTGACTACGTGCATGGAAATGTTTAAAATTACTGAAAGAAGCCTCTCTGATCAGTTAAGTAAATGGATCAAGTAAACAATCAATGCAATACACACATACATACAGAAAGAAATCACCCAGGAAGCTTATGCTGCTTGACATCAAGTCAGTAAAACCTACAGGAACAGTGAACCATATAATGCCACCTTGTTTTCTTTTTAAGGCAGTAATGTTTATAAAAGACAGGGTTCAGTGTTAATGGACTTTTTTCACATGCCCAGACAGGTAGGTCAGAAATCTAGTTGCCCAAAGTCAATTTTTACTTGCCCATGTAAAGTGTTTTATTTATTAGCATTTATCAAATAACAACAAAAAATAAAGCTAACTGCGTTTGCTATATGGCTGCAGTGAAAACAGTGAAAATGTCCTCAGTTCTTCAATGTAAACGTGATGTCTTTAATGTCTTGTTTTATCAGTGCAAGACTCAAAGGTATTCAATTCAATATGATAATAACCGGAGAAAAGCAGGAAATCTCCATAGTTTAGTGGTTTAAAACAGCATTTTCTGACATGTATGCATAAAAATTACATTAACCATTAATTGACTATGAAAACTGTTAAATTCTTTTTTACCACTTGCCTGGTCGGGCAAGTGAGTTGCTAGATTTACTAGTCCGGCATGGTATTTTACTCGCCCTGGTCAAGTCTTATTGTTGAGCACAGAACTTAATAATGATGGACGGTGGCACGGTTAAATCTGGGTCTGACAAGCCAGTAATACTAAACTACCATTAACAAAGACTGTATTCCAAAACTGTCTCATAATGGATTGCACAAGCGATGATATAAGCCCATCATAATCCAACACTGTGAACCAGTCAATGGACAGAAAATCGCTACAATGCCCAGATGTGTGGAATCACCCCTGATGTTTAAGGGTGAGTGGAAACACATTCATTATAAGTGAGAAACTCAGTAAATGTGAAAGACTCCAATTACAGTTACACATCCTATCAATGCATCTCAGCGTACGTTGAAGCAGTGTAACGAAAATGTATTCAATACTAAGCAAGCTTTTGTTTGAGAACCACAGCAAGGTGCATAAAGCACTGCAGCGCGCTTGCTTCACTTCACCCTTGCTTCACACCTACCACTGAGCTGATAGATTTTAATGAGGTGAAGGGTACAAAGTGTTTCTTACCTATGCTTTTTGATGGTGGAGGTGGCTTCTTTGGCTTCTGACAGGAAGAGAAAGCATGAGATATGAAATAGGTCAGAGAGACATGAAAATGGATGATGACTCATTAACAGACACAGTATATTATCGAAAATACAGATACCCCAACCCCCAAGAAAGGAGAAAGGGACAAGAAATTAGGTTAGGTTTAATTGAGGGAAATCTAATAAGATTCATGATAACAGCCTAGAACTCAAACCTTTTTACAACTGGAGAAAACAACTTCAAGGTTCAAGGTTCAAAAGCTCACCCAAACATGAAAATTCAGACATTATCTACTCGCCCTTATGCTGACTGAAGGTCGGGTTTATTTTGTTAGTCCTTAAAACGCTGCTGGAGTTTCACAGGAAAACAGTGTTGAATCTCACAAACAATTCAAGTGAATGGTGACCAGCTTTCATAGCAGAAAAATCAGTTGGAACAAAAAAAAAAAACATAAAAAGTCTCCATACTGCTTGTCTGGTGCAATCCAAGTCTCCTAAAGTCCTGATACATTGTTTGTACACCGTCACTCCACACACACACAAAGTTCAGACAATGTGTGTGTGCATGTGAATGTGGCTCCAAGCTAAGTATCTACAGTGAAGATTCAGGCTAAAAACATGGTGTAAATAACAATTTTTAAAGTCAACTTTTTAGCCACTTGGATGTCAGGACTTTAGGAGTTTTTTTTACCTTTGAAAACTGGTGACTATTCACTTCCATTGTTTGGGAGATTCTGCAGTGCTCTTTTCCTGTCAGACTCCAGCAGCATATTGCAGACTAACAAAATAAATCAGACCTTAAATTGCCATGAGGGTGGATTGATAATGACTGAGTTGTCATTTTTGGGTGAACTATCCCTTTAATATGAAGATTCTGTTATACTTAATTTTAATTCTAGTGTCTCACCAAAGTAACAAAATCATATGTAAACATTTTTTTTAACTTCTTGTATATTGTTAATATCACATTTAACCAGGAATGTAAAGATATCAAAAACTCACAGAATAATATCACTATGATAAAAAGTCCACAATACAATATTTAAAAAAGATAAACATTGACTTGTAAGAGTGTTATTTATTACATAATAAATCTGATTTGCGCTGCAGTTTTGTTTGTAAAAAGACAGTTTTTCCTTTTAACTCAAAGTTCTTCTGCTTGCCTTCTCTAATAAACTAAAATTAAAATAGCTAGCCACGACCTGAAAATGTTCAGAGGTGTCCAGAGTGTGTTATATCAGAGCACTGGGTTTTTTCTTTCAGGATAACAGGCTGAACTTTATATTGACAGACAGCTGACAGTTATAAACAGCTGATCAATTTACACTCATTCTTGCTGGTTATTGCAAACCTGTTTAATATGCAGTCTATGGCTCCAACTCACTATTTGGACTGCTGTACTTATTTCGGTGCAACGGCTACATGTTGCTCCTGTAAGGGGTTCCATCTACTGTGGAAAGTGGTGGGAGGAGAGGCACAGTAGAGCGAATGTCACTGCGATCTCGGTTTCAGACAGCGCATTTTGCACTATGCAACATTTCTTTTGCTCAGGCAGGCAGGTGTTGGGCACCACTTTCAAATTCTTGAAATGGCGAAGACCCAGATTATTACAGGAGACATCTAACATCTCAGAAAAATACACCTTATTACGACTGTGACAACAACATCTGGAGGCCACAGCAAAAGATAAGGTCTGATTTCTTACCAGCATGTCTAACTGTCAGCAGCATGTTGGGGTAGTTTGTGAAGTTGCTGCTTTTTGACCTTTAATGACTTAGACTTCTTCATCATTGTAATCTCTTTGCACCGCAAACAGAGTCAGAGATCCTTTGGGCCAAATCATCTGCAGTCATGGGCTGATTGCTGACGTCCATTAAATAAGCGAGCCATTTACAATCCAGTCATATTAAATAACCCCAGAGGATCTTGCCTAAAACTCATATTATATCATACACTCAGGAGTGGGGTATCTTCGCAATTAATAAACTATTATTCATAGTAAGCAGCCATTTTATTTTGCTCAGAGTTCTCTTAATGCTAATGAAAATACACATTTTTAAATCAATAACTCTTATTTAGCTTTGATTTAGGGCTACAGCTGACATGTTATGTTGAGAGGCATCTGATAGGAATATAATTTGATAAATTTATCTAAAAATAGAAAGTTTCCCAGTACTCCCACTTTTTTTAAACCATAAAGTGAGACAGGGGTCCTTACAGCATAGCAAACCCTTTTTATGCCCGATTAAATCATGTTTTAGTGAAAATTTGATAGAGTTGACAGAAATCTGGGACACAATTTCAATGGGCCATTTTCATAAAAAAATCCATTTCTGTTAGTTTTAGATTTTGAAGGATTTTTGTTTGGAGCTGTGATGCAAATTTTCTGGCACAGAGCAAGTATAGAAATTCAAAAAAACAGACCAAACCATTTAATAAATTACATTTCTCATATATATGTAAATCCCTGAAGAATAACTTTTCACAGAAAAAAAAGAATGGAATTAGAGTGTTGGTATAAATAATAAAGGGTTTTTTGGCTTTCTTTGGCTTCATGTCTTCAGGTTCATATAACAAGGTGGGTCAAATAATGGCAACAGCTGTAGCCTCAAAATGCTTAGAAGTCATAAACATTTAAACTGAATTACAAAATTAGACTGAATTGTCCCAGACGAAAACTAGACTAAAAGTCAGTTTTTGTTGAGTAACACTAACAAAAATGAAAACACTAAAATTTGACTAAAACTAAACATAAAGTCTGACCAAATGTATACAAAAATCTTAAGTGTAGTTTTTATTTTTTATTTCAGTCGATGTTTTTGACACCTTTTAGTTATTAGTTTTGTTTTAGTTAAAGTAGAAATCTGTAATACATTTATTGTAATATGTCATATGTCATAAAATGACCACGATATGTCATTTGGGATGTTCTGTAATCGCTAAATTCCTACCCTAAGGTAAAGTTTTTTTTTTAAATACAGTTAGAAAACATATTTCTGTAGTACCAAAACTCCTAAATGTCATCCTAAACTGAGTTTAGATAGGATTTCAGACTGTATTGAGGCCTCTGGAGCCACAGAAGCCCCTCGGGTGTGGGACTTCCTATCTGTGAAAGTGTAAATCAAATGAAAAACGCTCCCTCTCATTGGTGTTTTTCCATCCCAGCTTACCTCTTCTGACTCCTGCTTAGGTGATGACTTCACTGACCCCCTCGACGTGAGCGTCTAAAACAAGAACAGAATATAATAATGGGATATCATCTGTAAAAAAAAAAAACTCAATTTACTTTCTGTGAGGACACCTCACAGGTCCTTTGGGTGAACATGGAGAACATTAGGGATTAAAAATCAGTTAGCCGTCAGAACAGACACTTACACGGTCGGCTCAAACACTATTAACATGACCTGAGGCCCCCTCTAATAAACTGGTTCATCCGTCACTGAAGATGCCAGGAGGGGAATTCTCAGCAGTAAGCTCTTTACCCGCAGAAGCCATCTGGCTGATTATCAAGAGGCCTTATTATCCATGTGGAAAAGCCTTCATGAGAAATCAAACAGGATTTCTGCATTTGTGATGTGGAAAAGTTAAGCCGTGCTTACTGCTCCATAATATTCATTAGATGATGTAAGGTAACAGCAAGCCATGTGTCAGGGT
The DNA here is from genome assembly GCA_020091685.1 of Lutjanus erythropterus. Lineage (NCBI taxonomy): Eukaryota > Metazoa > Chordata > Actinopteri > Lutjaniformes > Lutjanidae > Lutjanus > Lutjanus erythropterus. Next base: position 6,194,344 of record CM034604.1, on the reverse strand, counting down.
TGAGATAAAATGAGCGGTCTGAGGAAATGATTCATTATGGTCTCACCCCTATGGAAGCACATTTCTGTCAGTGAGATGAAAAAAAATCATTATTAGGGTTGTAAAGAATAAGCAGTTGATTGATTATTAAATTAATCTCTTAATTTTTTTTTAGATTTCAGCTTCTTAAATGTGAATATTTTGTGGTTTCTTGAGTCCTCTATGACAGTAAGTTGAATATCTCTGGGTTGTGGACAGGCTTGGGGTGTAATGGATTACAGATAAAAGATGTAATCAGATTACAGATTCAATATATTACCATGCAGACTGCATACAGTTGCCAAATGGCCTCTAGTGAAAAAATGCTTCACATTTTCTGTCTTTAAATCAGTCCATCAATCAATCAATCAATCAAGTATCAGCTGGACAAACCAGTAAACCTAACAATGAACATAAAACACTTAGAGCTGATTGTGTGCATCTATTTTGATAATCGATGAATCATTTTGAGTCATTTTTTAAGTATAAAGTCAAAATTCTCTGATTTCAGCTTCTTAAATGGGATTGTTTTCTGGTAACACTGATCAACATATCTCACCATTTTCGGACATTCTGTGGATCACGCAACTAATCAATTAATCAAAAAAAATAATCGACAGATGAATCGATCATGAAAATAATCATTACAGGAAGTACTTGAAGAATAGGATCAAACCTGACGTGGGTCCATGTGCTCCACGTGTTTTGTGCCAATTTTTCAACTGAGTTTATTGCGGCAGGATTAATTAGTTGTGTCATAATTTTTAGTCATTTATTAATTAAAAAATATATTAGATTTCTCTGATTTCAGCTTGTTAAATGAGAGTATTCTCTGTTTTCTTTACTCCTCTCTGACAGTAAACTGAATATCTTTGAGCTCTGAATAGAACAAGACATTTGAAGACATCATCTTGAGCTTTGATCAACATTTTTCACCATTTTATTTACCAACAGCTGATAGATTAATTGAGAAAATAATGGGCTGATTAATCAAAACACTACTCAGTCAGTAATTCAAAAGTGATGGAAAATAACCAAGTCACATTACTTCAATATTGTAATACTTGGATTAGGTTACAAACTACATTTTGTTAACTGTATCATTTAAAAGTAACCCTCCAAATCCTGCGTGTGGATGAAACAAGATATCTGAGGATGTTACATTGAGCTCTGCAATTAGAATTCTCATTATGACGAACTCTCAGGAAATAATGACTTCATATCTCAAAATAATGAGCAAGTATCTCAAGATGATAATTTATGAGATGAGACACTATATCAATATTCTAAGATGCTATAAGCCATTATTTTGAAAGAGTTTCTCATTATTCTGAGAAAGTTTCTCACTATAATGAGTTATAGCACAAGATCTTATCAAACTGGCAGACCCTATCCAACCTTATTCTCTATCTATCTTATGATTATCGTTCATTTATGCGCTGCAACTAACAATTAGGCTCATTGTTGGACAATCATTTGGTCTATACAATGTCAGAAAATGCTTGAAGATGCCCATCACAATTTCCCAGCCCACAGTGATGTCATTAAGTTGCCTGTTTTGTGTGATGAACTGTCCAAAACTCAAATCCTCAGAACTGAGAATCTGGGACTGATGTTTTTACTTAAAAATGACTTAAACAATTCAAGACTGATCAAAATAGTTGCCAGTAACTTCTTTTATTCAGTCTCTGATCTCACCTCTTTCTCTGCTTCAGTCACCATGGTGACAAAGTTGTCAGGAAAGACTCCTTCTTTGCCCCCGATCTCCCCTCGCCACCAGCCAGGCTCACCTGTGTCCTGTTAGAAATCACATTAAAAAATGGTGAATGTCGCTAACACTGAAGTAAGCAAGAAGAGTCCCTCTCATGTTAGCAGGGAGGAATAAACAACTCTGATCATTTTACAGACACTTCTATAAAGTGTCCACTAGATGGCGGTAGCTTTCTGGAATCACCTTGGCAGGGAAACTGGGGGACTTATGTTCATGTGTCACCACTGCTGTGAAACAACAACAACAACCCCTGAGTCACAGTCATCATTCCTCGACAACATGTCAGAGGCAGCTGAGCTGAGCCAGCAGAGTCTGGCTGGTTGTCATGTAATCGTTTCCTCCTGAATGACAGTGACTCTACAGGAGGAACTCGGGGGCCAATTCTCTGGATTAAATCAGTGGACTCAGAGGACCAAAGGGGGGCTTTACAAAAACACAGAGGTGTCACAGGAAGACCAAACTACTGACAGTGAGCAGTTTTAGTGGATGCACTATAATGTCGTAAGAAATCATTAAAGTGACAAAAAACAAAGCTCAAATGCCTTAAGAAGTATAAAAGAAGGAAATGATGGAAAATCTTCTTCCTCTCTCAGCGTCGAGAGAGCCATTACCTCCTCACACGTAAGTCCTTCAGTAAGTCTAAGAGACAAATGCTGGACATGTGCCCTCTACTGTTGCAACAGGTTTAACTCTGTATTTACTGAGACAACTTTGGAAAACAAAAAAAAAAAGACAGAAATCTATTTGTGTGCTTCAGAACTTCAGAACATATATCTTCTGTTTATTTCTTATTATTCTGATTAGACATACATATGAAAAGTGCAGAATTTCACGATTTTGGGCTACAGAATCAGCCTAAAATGAAGCATGGTTCTACAATTCAAACCCTGAATTTGATGCCTGCAACATGTTCTAAAAAAAACTGAGTATGTTTACCACTGTGTTACATCACTCTTTCTTTTAACAACACTCTGTAAGAGTTTGAGAACTGAAGACACTGCAGGCAGGTCAGTCTAGTACCTGAACTCTTTTACTATGAAGCCACACAGTTGGAACATGTGCACACTGTGTGTTGACATTGTCCTGCTGAAATAAGCAGGGACGTCTCTGAAAAAGACGTCGTCTGGATGGCAGCATTCGTTCAGCATTAATGTGGCCTTCACAGATGAAGCCATGACGCCAGGGGCACTAACACACCCCCATACCACCACAGATGCTGACTTTTGAAGTTGGTAATAATAAAGATGGTTCTTCTATGTTTTATCCCAGAACACTCGATGTCTATGACTTCCAAAAACCGAGATTGATGATACCGTCACCTGTTATCCATTCAACATTAACCTTTTAAATGTTCCAAATGGGTGTTTTTGAGAATTCCCCATTTTTCCTAACTTTGCTTGGAATATGTTGCAGGCATCATAATACAGGTTGAAAAGGTCTTGCAAATAACTGCATTCTGGTTTTTACTCAGCGACCCAACTACATGCCAGTGTCGAAAAAAAAAGAGCACTTGGAGGAGTCCTCGGACTCGGACAGGCTGGGCTATTAGACAGACTTTAAAATCAGTTCTGCAGTCGTGAGCGAGAACAGAGGATGACATAAGACAACCAATCTAACAGGTTAGTTGAGCTGCAACACGGCTCAGTGCTTTCATCCTGTTCTCTGGTTGAGACATTCAGTCATTATGAGAGAATTAACTCGCTCTCTTCACTGAACTTTTGTACTGTTACCAGCTGGTTTGTCTTTCAATCATTTAATTTCACAATGGCAATGCATGAAGTAGAATTGTGCAGTATCTATTTTTTCATACCTTCCTGACATTTCGCTGAGTTATGATATATGACAGCATATGTGTTAAAAACAAAAATGTAAAAGCTTAGCTGCTGATGATAGAAGTCTAATATGCAATTAGTACAAGCAATGCAATTAGTACAAGTACTAATTACTTATCAGCAACACTTATACAAGTGCTGCTGATTTAACTATCTATGACCCGTAGAATAATGACTAAGGATCCTTCTTCCATAGATTGTTTCTGGAGAACCTGATGACACTGTACGGCGGCGAACAGTGACACATACAGAGGGTTGAACAGAGATTATGTGAAGGTGACAAACTGGCAAAATTACATGGCTAATAAACTGCTTTTGTATTTCATCTCAAGATATATTATGTGGTAATATTCATTATTCCATAACTAGTCATTAACTGATTGGCCTGCACACCTATAGAGCAGAAAAGACCAGACAATTATTTATTTTTTACCTCCAAATAATTATTCTGTTCCCTGTTTGAATAAATCCATTTCATTTTATATTTTTATTTTCCAACAATATAAAACAGTTGCAACTTCTACAGTATGTCTGAGATAATTAAAATCATACCTTCCGGAGTTCTAAATATTCTGGTACATTGTAACATCTTGCTACGACCAAAGCCGTGAATGAAGCAGTGAAACCGTACCTTGGTCAGGATGTGGATGAGGTCGCCCTCTTTAATGCTCAGCTCGTCCTCGTTCGTAGCCTCGAAAGCAAACGTGACCTTACAGTACTCTTTTGCTGAGGGAACAGAAATGACAAGTCTTAACAACAATGTATGGACAGAAGAACGCAAGGAAAGCAAACAGAGCACACAAGATGAACATGTACACAACTACTTGTTATTCCAATAAGCACACAGATGAACTTAAATGTCTTAAAACTGCTACATCTGACCTCCCATCATATCTCCCAAACACACATACAAAGGCTAACAAATCACTACAATTCTTCTGAAAAATTTCACATCCGTTTTCAGTATTTAAAAGTGCTGTTTCATCACATCCAAACTGAAGAGTGGAGCTGTAACTAACAACAGATGCAAATCATGCTAACTCGCCAACTTCACAAGTAAAACACAAACGATTTCCTCTCACACTGACGACGACCTGGTGACATTAAAGCACACTTCACACGCATTAGAACAAGCTTTTTCAGTTCTTTTTACAGTGTTTTTACCTTTGGATTTGCTGTCTCCGTCTACTTTCTGCGAGTCTGTCATGTTGGGATGGGCGGGCTTTGCAGCAGATGGTAATGATGGGATTGGCTAAAATGAAGCAAACCATACAGATGGAAATGATTTATCGCACATGATGAGTGGATATGTGGCTTCATGTGGACGGGTCCTGTCTGTGAGACAGCTTGTGTGGGATCATCTGATCATGACTCTGTGCTATTAAGTAGAAATGTTAATGAATGACGCTGTTAATTATGAGGTTAGCAGGTAGAGATAGTAGAGGAGATGGAAAGAAAGAATAATTACTGAAAGAAAGTGAACAGCAACACACAGAAGGCTTGTATCTTGTCTGCTTTACGAGGAATGTCTGATGTTAAACTTAGAAGTGATGACTAATGAGTCACAGGCAAAAAAAAAAAGACTACATGGAAATAAAAAGGAGTACTGATATGCTGTGGTACTAACAGGAATGAATGCAGAGTATTAGGTTTAACTTGCTGAAAGTACCAGACAGGTGCAGGGCTCGTACAGCTTTTAAAGACTAACATTCAAGCACTTTCACGTAGGCCTGTCACAATAATTATGTCACCGCTGTATTGGTCAGGTTATATATCATTTATTACATGTCTTTTCGCAGGTCTGTCATTTCTTTGTTGCAGATCATTGCTATGTATAAAAGACCGACTGTGTGACACAATTCTGATCATAGACTCTGGAGGAACAATAAAATCATTATTAAATCAGTAAAATAATTTTCAAATGAACATTTTGTGTCAAATTATTGAAATGTTTTGGTACTAATCATGTAATAAGCTGGATAATGTACAGTGAGCAGGTCGATTAGTGAAGTGAATTTTCGATACTTCTCCATTTAAAAAGGAAAATAAGTGTGAGAATATTTAATTTATTGACACTTTGTATGTTTACTGGACATAGTGAACATACGCAGCATGTGTAACGTACTGAATTCACTGCTAATGCACATCTTCCAACTGAGACCTTAGAGGACAGCAAAGGGGACAAAGAAATTGCCAACTGCCGATTGATGGTCTGATGATAGTCGCTGGGAAAATGTTGACATATTGCCCAACTCTTCTGGTTGTGCTGCTTCTGTCCTCTCAGCTGCTGCTTGAATTAAAAGTTCATAGCTCTCTGAAAAGGTGTACTTGCATTATTAGGCCGTTATATATTGTCATATTAGTGGCGTAAAATGGTGTTAAAATGACAATAATATGGTTTAGCACAAAGACTGCAAAGGCCATAAATCCTCCAATAAAACTGGTTATCGTAACAGGAATATTCTCATGGGACCTAAACCAAAAATTTCAAGACTAACGAAGATTTAATCATTACATCTAAATTGTTACCAGAGCTACACAGTATTTTAAAAACAACCATATTGCAATATGATTAATGATTAATGATTAGTGGGAATATCATTTGTGCATTGCTATTTTCATTTTCACAGAAAAACTAGTAAAATCATGATGATGTAACATTTGTTGGGGTCTGTACCAAACAAGTTTTATTACATCTGGAGAAGATTTGCATCTCTGTAGCACTTCAGTACTTTATTATAATGCTGTTTTGTCACACATCAGACCTTTATCAAAATTTGAAGCTTCAGTGATTTCGATATTGTTTTAAGTAATTATGCAGCTGTACATGCTGTTAGAAATGCAACTGCAAAAAATAAAATTTGCAGAATTCCTTTATATCCAAAGCAATATATATACCATGAGCTTGGATTCTATGTTTTGATCATAATTATTTAATGCTTCCTAATTTTGACCCCAGGAGACAAGCAAATACGATGAAGGGATTGCCTCATTTTAAATATCAAAAGATTTTTGGTTTATATTAGTAACTGTATAGATGAAACACCAGATTATATTGAAATATTTCAAATTCAAACATTTTCCTAACCTTGAAAACATACCTTAAAATTAATTAGGCCTTTTAAGACTTTGTACGAACCCTGCAGGTGTATAACAGAACTTTTCAGATTAACAGGAAAAAAAAAAGAATTAAAAAATCGAAAATGTCACAAGCAGGAAGCTTTATGTCCTGGAAACTACTGCAGGCAGAGGGGAGAGCAGTAAGTGGATCATGTGGGCTGATCGAGGCCGAATGGAGGAATCCTGTGAAGAGGAGAGTGTGAGAGCATGCGACATGTGGTGGTAACGTGAGGAGTGGAGGAGAGTGAAGGAAGCCGTGTTAGTGGTGAAAGAGAGTGTGAGGGCTGTCGTGAAGAGGAGAGAGAGGGAAAAGAGGGGACAGTTTCAGAACAGAGTTACAGGCTAAACCGATTCAGCTGTGAGCCTTTGACAAGTTGGGAAGAGATCCAGTCAGAATAAAAATAAAATAATATATATTATAATAGCTTTCATCGTCCTCAAACTCAAACGAAAATGTAACAAAAAGAGGAATGCACCTTTGAAAAAATGCAGGGAGAAAGAAGCACACAGCAGAGTACACGGTAAAACTGAAACAATTCAAATGATTAAAATATGAATGAAACTAAATTTGCTGTCAAAATGACCACCGTTGTGCTGATGACAGCAAGACGAGTGTATTCACAACAAACAGAAGCTTCCCGTCAATCTGGGTACGTTCCTTCAGTGTGGACAGTAAACAACAGAACTCTCAAAAGGTGAATCTGTGTCAGGCTGACCCAGGAAGTCTGTTTACTTAGCCTGCCACAAATTTAAGTTTTGCATCACCACGATGAATTTTTATGTACCAACCCGAAAGATGTAAACAAGTCCAGCTACAGTTCATCTGATTTACGTAAGATGCTGCTAAATCAGATGTGATGTCAGACTGTTGAGGCTGAGTGAGGAAATATTACACAGCCTCATGTCATCAGCTCAACAAAAACAACTCAAGTTAAATGAACTGTTAGATCTACTGTATGTTATAAATGCATTAGACTGGATTATTTCTACAAACAGACCTGATTAAAAATCATTTTACGGGCTGCCTCATCATATCACAGTGGATCAGAGCTGATGTGAGTGATTAAAAGTCAGTGAGAATACACATGAAGGGCAGGAGACCGAAGAAGGGAAACAAGAAAGGTACAGTCTGCTTGTGTTGTGGAGCTGAACCAACAGCTACTGTGAAATAACTTGATAATCTATCATTTCATTTGTTGCTATGTTCTTCCACATCACTGCATTGTGTAAACTGGTAGTTAGTTTAGTTTGAAGTGTTTTTATCTGTTCTGAAGAGCTAAGCTGGAAGGACTTGCACTCAGTTGTAAACATGAAAAGTGACAGACATGGTTGTGTCATAAACAACAAAAGACACTAGAGAGAACTTCTTTCTCACCTCCACACAGCTGTCTAAGTGGCATTTTAATGCATGACTGGCTTTTGTCTCTCACGCTCACAAAAACCAGAAACACTAAGTTTAGACCTGCTTTTTCCCAGATGTTCAGTTTCAGATACACTTTCTTCTGCCACAGCGGTCAGTCTGCAATGATATTTTTTGCACCTTTGAAGAAGAAGGCCTTAAAATACATATTGCATTAGCCAAACCACAAACTTACTGGAATCCGTTGCAAGAAAGAAAAAATAAAATTTAACCATTTTAAGATTAAAATTAATTGATTTTGTCAGCACTTCATCTACACCGTAATACTGTAAAACTAAGACATGGATTGCCTTTTGTTTGCTATGCACACATCTCTGAAAATACAGTGTATGCGTAATTTTTTATAAAGGAATTTCTGTCAGAAGATTTCATGTCTTTCTGTACATTTAAACTGAAAAATATTAGTCTTATCAAAGAGAAAAAGAATAATCATACTGAATCCTAATCTGTCAAGTTTTAAAAGTTTTAAGTGGTTTGGTAAATTCACTTTTCAATACAGTTTTGCTGCTCTAAAAATATTATATAAAACACGTTTTCAATTTTTTTTTTTGCATTAAAATGTCTTAAAATGTTTGATATCTCCACATGGATGGGCTTGTTTTATCAGTCAGACAGGGATTTATGTTTTGTTTCTTTCATTAACGTTGCTAATATTTGATGCAACACTTACTTTCTCTTTTTTTTCTTCTTTCTTCTCCTCTGTCTCGGGGCTCGGCAGTCGCACCTTTAGTTTGACCGAGCCTTGACTGAAAATGTCTCCGAAGCCGACGCCTCGGATCTTCTTGGGCTGGGCGATCACTCCGTTTCCTGCGGCGGGTTGAGGCGACGTGGGGGTGGCGGTGCTTTCCATCCCACTTCCATCTGAGAAGCAGATACAGAACAGGGTGAGCAGAGGGAGAGTTAATCCACATCTTACTACTTTACTCCTGTTGGAATACTGCACAGGACAGGATACACATCTTGGAAAATACAGTTTATTCCCCTTTCAGCCACCAGAAGGTGCTAAAATTGTGTTTGTGTGTTAAAGATTTATAAGACTCCTAAATATGTGAATGAAAGGATTCATTCAGAATAAACTGAGCAACAGCTTTGATGAAAGACAGACGCAAGATGAGGAACTTGTGAAAATATTTCCTCATATTATAGAGTTCAAATGTAGTCATACAATATCTAACCTCAAGCTATGGATTGACACACACACACACACACACACACACACACACACACACACACAGGCAGAACTGCTGTAGCTCCCAGTCATATAACTAAACAGGCTTAAAATCTTCTAACTGCTGACTGAAGTTCTTGTTGAGGCTTGTTTCAGCTGTGCTACAATCACAGCCCAGCAGCTCCATTACTGCACTGACAAGAGATTAATGGCCATGATGAAAAAAGAAAAACATTAACAAACTGGTTAGAAATCCTCTGCACAAATAATTCTCAAATATCTCAACCACAAAATCAGTGTCTGAAGTAGAACTAACGGTGAAGCACCTACTGCAATGTCACCACGCCTGCCAGATGCAACCAGCAGACATTTCTCAAGGTCTTGATAAAGTGGTTTTGTATTGTGTCGTCTCATTTTTTCCTGAATGTGTAGATAATAGTATAATGGCATCGTTACTGAGCAATAAGCAAACAATAAATGGAACGATAAATCCAGACTTCTCTGTTTAAATATTCTTATTTATTTAAAACATTGTGTTTTTTTATTTATAACGTTTTGTTGTTATTTGGAATGTGTTATTATTTAGAACATTTTATTTATTTTGATAATTTGGTTATTTATTTAGAACTTTATTTATTTACACATTACAAACCAGGGGGCTTCACGACAATTTAACAGATACAGAATCTGTATTTTTAGATAAACTCAGAAAAGGTGAAATTCTGAATCCACATTTCATGGAAATCAGGTCAGATTTAAGTGTGTTACAGTCACTTTTATAGAGAAATCTGCATCTCTCATTTGTTGACTAGCAAACCTTAAACATTTCAATCATTTCACCAACACGACACGACACAGAATGCAGTCAAACAAACAAAACGAGGATTTTTTTCATCTTGTATTGTGTCTTACTTAACGTGGATTATAAAATATGAGGAATAGAATTAATAAGCAGACGCTCCAGTTTAAAATAAAACAAAGCTTTTCTAAGGATGTCAGTTTCTGAGCCATGACAAAGGCCCAAATGTGGCCTCCAAGACTGTTGAAGACTTATGGTCACTACTGGCTGCTTAAAACGGAGTCAGTAGTCGGTATAATATAGGTTTTATATTGGTTTTTCAAAAACTCTGAATCACTGCAACCATGACCATGAGGTCCTAGAGCGTACAGTTATAAATGTGCACAAAAGTTTTGGGCTGATATGTCCAGTAGTGTGCAAGATTACCTGCAGACAATAGTTTCAGCCCCGTTGGTCAGTCACACACGACCTATGACATTATCTCTTACAAGAGAAAGTAATCATGTCTGCCACCTAAATTTTAATTCGCTACTACTGCCATAGTTCTTGCACAGTGTTCTTGAAAGAGAAGTATTAAAGGTGCTCTACAGCCCTTACATAACATATCAGTCTAAGAACAAGAAAAACGGCCTTATTGCTGAACTGCCTTGAACTATGCTTTGATATTGTGTCTAACCAAACAATACACCTTCTCCTGTGGGTTTTTTTTTTCCTCAGCTGCACCCTTCACACTAATGAGGCCCTGCTTGTTTGCTGCGGCTCTCTTACCAGCCTCGTCTGCTGCCGTGTCGTTGGACTCTGCGTCCTCTCCTGCTGCGTCCAGCTCTTTGACGAAGTTGGAGGGAAACAGCCCGGACTTGCCGTTCAAGCAGCCGCTCCACCAGCCCTCTTCAACCTGCACACACGATTTCTTTTTGGTGGAGCGATGTTTTAGGTTTGAGAGTTCTGCTAAAATTCTCTCTGGTGCCACTGATGCTAAACATATACAGTTACAGTAGGTGTTCTTGATATATGACATATAAAACACAATATGCAACAAATTTCACACACTCAGATATATAAAACCTGTATAATCCAATTGTTCTTAATCAAAAAAACAGCAATTAGTAGTAAAAGTTAGCATGTTATAGACTAATTTTGACATTTTAATACATGTACATGATGTGTTTCTTGTTCAAAGGTCATCACAGTCACATTTCTCCTTCAACAGACTTATTATTAACGTTTCTTGTTTCGTACACTCTCAGTGCTGCCTGCTGCACAGTCTCTTACATGTTATGACTTGCCAGCAGCACTAATAACCACCTAACTGTTGGTGTATCTTCAGCGGTTAAATACATTAAGTGGTTGTAATATTACACCTACGCCAACATGTCTCAAATTACACAGCAAAAACTGAAGCCTGGCGTCGTGTTTATCCCAAAATACTAATTAAAGAGGCCAAGGATGATGTACAAGTCCCTGGAAGCTGCACTCCAAAAGGAAACAGTTCTACCAGAAGGTGCTTAGGTAGATATACTGGGTAGATATACTCAGAGTCTGTCACGTACCTCTTCGGTGACTTCTATTATGTCTCCGACCTTCAGCTCCAGCTCATCTTCGTTCATCGGCTGGTACTCGAACAGCACCTTGCACTGTCTCTTCTTCGGCTCTGTGAGAGGCGGGTCAGAAAGCAGCAGATAAGTCGACCAACCAGCTGCGTGGCCTCACACATGCCAGTCAGAGTGTTTGTTTTGATCTAATGCTCGCTGTGTGTATGGGCACGTCTCCTGTCTCCTCCAGAATGTTGGGGGGAGCTAAGACAGGTGAGAAAGAAAACAAGGTGGAGAACCAGGAAGTGGGAGGGAAAGAAAGAAAGAACCCTCCCCAAGAGGAACCCTGGGACTTTTCTGCAAGGTGATCCTTGACACGCCCTGCTGAACATGCAGAGCCACACAGAAAATGGAACAACCAACAGACAAATGGGGTCTACGTGAATATGTAAAAAAAACATTAGGGTGGTACAATTAGTCAAATATTAATCTCTAACACAATTTTGGCTCCCCACAATTAAATGAACCCGACTGACTGCTATTTCTGCTGCACATCCAATCAAGTGTTTCAACAGCCAGCAGCCTGTGTAAAATGTCCTGGATGTTGCGGCTACAGTCCAGAGAAGAAGAGTAACTTGTTGCTTCTACTGAACACGGCACATCTGTGACGTGCTTTTAATCCGTCCCCCACATGGCTGCGTGTCCCACCAGCAGCATTTCAGAAGCAGAACGCTTTGCCCACCTGATTATGCTGACATGCTCAGATTGTGTTGATTTGGTCCTCCTTCCTTGGCGTTTGTCCTTCTACCATGGATAAGCAGACTATGTTGTCAAATTTTTGTCTGCTTTTATGATATATTTTGAAAAGTGACCGGATTCTCTGTGCTGTTCCTGTCTCTGACTTCCTGCCCGCTCAACAGGGAATCCATCATAAACAGACTCAGCGTGTATTTGAAGTGGAGTGGACAGCAGCGCCTGGGACACGCTGTAGCACTGCTGGTGGAATCAGCAAGCAGCTCCGGGATCACTAATGCAACGCAGCGGTGGAATCAAGCCGTAATATACAACAGATAGCAGACGGGCAAAATGAAAATTAAACGTTTGAAGCAGATGGCACAAAGGTAGTCCCTTAAAACAGATCATGATCCTTTATTTGGAAGTTAGGATGTTAGCGATTTGTTATAAATCAATTAACTCCCAATAAGAATGTAACCAATTACCAATGTATTACCTAATAATGCATGTTTTGTATACCAGTCTCCAGAGCTCACAGGTTTTCTCATGACTTGTTTTGGTCTGCCCTGTTAGTCCAGAAATGGCAGTACCTGTGCCCTGCTTGTTTTGTTTGGCAGAGCCATTTGTTAAATAAGGACAGGTGAACAAGAGCAGCAGTTTCAAGTGAGAGCTTCAATTGTTTTATTATTATTCTCATTTAAATTGTTTGTAGAGCTGCAAACAATTAATCAATATTAACTTAACCAGCAGCTACTACTACTTGGTTTGAGTAATTCTTTAACAGAAAGTCAAAATTTGCAGATTTCAGCTTCATAAATGTGAATATTTTCTGGTTTCTTTACTCTTCTCTTCACAGTAAACTGAATATTTTTGAGTTGGGAGTAAAATAAAACATTTGAGGATGTCATCTTGAGCTTTTTAAAACAAAACAATTTTCTGACATTTTAAAACAATCATTAATCAAGGAAATAATCAATGGATTAATCAACTCTGTAAATAATCATAAGCCCTTACTGTTTATACTTCAGAAATTAACATAAGTTGTGATGCTTAAGTTATTTAAATAAGACTTGAGTTTTACTTATTAATTCCTAATTAATTGATTATTGATGTTTAACGTGGTCACCTGTTGGTTAATGAAACTGCAGGAAATAGGAGGTTTTTTGGGATTTTGGGTGTGTAATGTTAAGCAAGAAGAAATCATTTACAGAGTGGATAAGACTTGTGTCTGTGCCACAAAGCCACACAGAGAATTTTGTAAGCACCTGAAAAAACACAAACTGCAGCACGATGACTAAATGAATGCCAAGAAGAACAACACTGCTAACGATATCTCACTGAATCCCCATCCCTGTTCAGCATCAACTCAGGCATTTATAACAGCGACGCTGTACAGCGGGTCATCGTATGAATGTAGCACAATGTGAAAATGATAACAGTGCTCTGTTGATTTAATTTTAAGTGAAATGTGTTGGTGCTATGAATTTATATTTTGCTTCTAGGAGATTTACTGCAGGGCTGCAACTAGCAATTCATTTCATCAAAGATTAACCTGTCAATTATTTTCTCGATTATTCAGTTAGTTGTTTGGTCCATGAAATGTCAGAAAGAGGCGAAAAATGTTGACCGGTGTTTTCCGAAGCCCTAGGTGACGTCCTCAAATCTCTTGTTTCGTCCACGGCCTCAAGACATGTAATTTACTATCATGAAGTAGAACAGAAGCCAGAAAATATTCACATTTAGGATGCTAGAATCATTTTTTTATTTATGTTTTACTTTTTTCCTTGAAAATGGCTCAAACCGATTGATAGATTAATCATTGCAGCTCTAACTTACTGTGAATACAGACCGGTCTTATTTTGATGCACAGAATTGATCAGCAATGTAGCATGACAGTGAAAGCAGCTGAATGTTTATTTAATGGTGAGACTCGACAATATTTTGTCCCTAAAGTCAATGGTCTTAATTGTGCGACCCTACTATAGTGTTTACGGTTTAATTCTTCCCTGAACTTAAGCTCTGTGCTGGGGAATCCGATTTGAAAGAACAGAAACATAGTAACAGTAGCTAGGTAGGAGAAGACAAAGATAAATCTGCACTCGTGATAAGATCTTTGAGCAAGACAGGACCCAGCACAGGTATGCAACACACACATGCATATGCATGAGCGGGCACATGAGCTCAAAGACAGTTCAAGTATTTGAGGCTAACTATGACTATTACTTACAGGTATTATTTCACCCAAACACACACACATAAAAACAGCATCTTACTCTTAGCAGCTGCTGGCGGCTGAGGCTGGAAGCCACCAGTCGGAATGCCGATAGTGCTCATCCTCTGAACCAGGTTGGCCACGTTCCCCGCGCTCTTCTCTCGCCTCTGAGGCTGAGAGGTCTCCTCCTTTGGCTCGCTCTTAGTCTCCTTGACCTCTTTGGAGTCCTTCTTCACTTCCTGAAAAAAACACCAGGCAAACAGTAATGAGTGGGGGTCACTTAAGTGTCTCTAACAACAAGATGTCAAACAAAATATTCTGCATTTGTGGTTTATTTTCTTAATTCAACTTCAAATATACAGAAATACTGAATTCTGCTGCTGCTCATTTTAATTATTTAGAGAACAGACCTTCCAAAAATGAAATCAAGAAAGTGGATTGAAGATAAAGTTTTATTTCACTCAGATTAAATTTAGACTCGCAGACAAATGAAATTTCACACCCACTGTTTTGGCTGTGGCTTTATTATTATGTAACAGCATGAGCAGCTGCTTGGAGTGCCTGTTAGGTCAGCGCCTAACAATATTTTCATTGGTTGTGAGTCAATTTTTTTTTTTATAAGTTAGGAAAACACACACAGGGCTCGAGCATAGAGCATATTAAAACCCAACACTCATATCTTGAACCCCCAAAAACACATAACCTAAAAAACATGGACTGGACTTGACTAGGATCACGTGAAGGTAACGGTCTTAAAGTCTGTGAAAAATATATTTTGGTTTCCTTTTGTCTTTTAGTCTTTTTTGCAAGTGAACTGATCTGATTGTTACAACAGAGGATTGAACTTAACTATCTGTAGAACTGGAAGTGAATATTATTTTGTTTTGGGGATTTACTGAAGCAGAAAACATGGACTGGCTTTTCTGGGAGACAGTTTCATCTGTTTTTGTTTCCTTTTTTTTGCCTGCACATGAACATTATTGCACCTTTCTGAATTGGAAGAAATCTGCTGTGATGTTTTGTTGTTTGTTGGTGTGTACAACCACTACTATGTTTAGCTTTTGGGCATGAGTTCAAGATAACGAGTGTTGGGTTTTAATGAGCTCCATACTTGAGTCTTGTGTGTGGTTGACCGCCTTAAAAAATACTGACTCACTCCTCAGGGTTGAGTACCAAAAACCTGGTGCCATTATGGTTCTGAATCCACATGGCCAGTTCATACCAAACACTTATTTAGTGTGTAGTTGGGTTACATTTTTGGCCTATTTATTATGCCAAATTGTTAAAGTTTGTTTAGTGGTTTGTATTTATTTAATCATGCATTTAAGTTAACTTTAAACTTTGCCTTAGCAATGAAAAAAGCTGTTCTTTCACAGATAATTGATCTTATGTACATGCTGTATCATATTTGATACACATACTTTGAACACAATTTTACTATAAAATAAGGTACAAAATATTAAGTAATTTTATGTTGTTTTTTTTAATACAGTAAATATTGGTTTTCCTGCCAAAAACGTGCAAGTTACTACATGAAGTCAGCCATGTTGGATGCTGCACTCACGGGCCGGCTGCTGCCTGCAGTGCACTGATAATCCACCAGGGGGCAGAAGACATGTCTCACATTGAATCAGCAAGTTTTTATGGAAAGTCTTTATCATATTGATGTTGTAGAGGTCTCAGAATCTCATGTATCATAAATGACACAATTGGCATTAGAGGGTTTAGGAATCAGTTAAGGTACCATTTAGCCACCAGTACCATCGTACCATCGTTTTAGCTCTGGTATTGGGGAAAAAAGACAGACAATACCCAACCCTACCGGTTATACCATTGTGGGGACGTGTCTGTGGCAGGGATGGGTGTGTGTGTGTGATAAGCCTAACTACAATAACCTCCCATGGTAGTGATAGCAGAATGCTCGAATTATTTCCTCAGAGGTGCATTAAGACACACACCACGAAAAAGAACACAGCTGCAAATGAGGAAGATCAGGTGTGTGTGGGGGGACACAACAGGTCAGTGAGGTAAAGTTGTGAAGCACAACCCTGCAGAGAGAGTTATCAATACTACAGCAGCAGAAATACAGACAAGACCAAGTATTCCTCTCACGGAGCACAACAGTGACAGGTCTAGTCTTAAAAGAATACAGCTGGTGACTTTATTCAACCACATGGTTTGTCTGTGTGGTGTCAGTGGCGTGATGCATTTCCTGACCACTGACCATGATCCTAATTTTCTAACCCCAATCCTAAACTCCAAATTAACCCATTAAGGAAGCGAGGACATGACTGTAACTGAAGAGCAAAAGCCCAAAATCCCTTTGTTCCCCTTAGGACTGCAGCCAAAACAGACAGTGCGGTCATCCAGACCACCTCTGGATGTGGTCGGGAAATCATTCAGCCATGTGAACGACAAAAATAGTTTGTCTCCACTCTACATGTAGGAGCTGAGTGCAGGAAGCTGAAAATCAGACAGGAGGTAGGCAGCTAAGACAAAAACAATTATGTCAAAAAATACCAAGAGGCTAGTTCGATGGATCAGAAAGGGGACATGTGAAGCAAGGTGTATCAGTTTCACATGACATAAGGGGAAGTGAAATGTGTGTGTGTGACAATCTGCATTCTGGTGAGCTAAAAAGACACAAAGTAAAGCATAACTATGGCAACTGGCCTCAGTGCTCAATGCATCATTGTGCTTGTTACAGCCCACTCATGCTAAATGTAGCTATGGCTAATGATCCCAATCACGTCACGAGTCCGGCTGTAAAACAGCTGCCGCATTCTCCCCGGCCGGGGAACTCCCTGACAACAGCACAAAGTCCACATCACACCTTCACCAAACACTGTTAGGAGCGTACAGCTGGGGGGACATGAGGACATTATGTGTACATCAGTCCATGTTCTGTACCCACTCATACTGTGCAGGGTCCCAGGGGGCTGGAGGAAAGAGGTGGAGTAAAAATTGGACAGATCATCAGTCTGTCACAGGACTAAACAAACACAGAGAGAACTGCATTTACACGGACAGGTTTCCACCTTATCTGCGTGTTTTGGGGCTTTAACAGGAAACTGAAGCAGCCCATGCAGACATAAAAAGAACACACTAACTCCACGGAGAAGACCTCAGCCTGATGGTGGACTCTTCTTCCTTCCGGCTGTTAGACAAAAAGCTAGAGTGTGCTTTTGGAGCAACTTATTGCTGTACTGTGACTGCGTGTTGTGGTCTTTTACTATTCACAGTTCTTCAGTATTTTCATGTATTTATCCCACTCTATTTTAAAAGATTTTTCTCTGTTTTATTGTGTTTAAGTGATCATTCCAAATGCATCTTTGTGACTTATATAAAGCTCTTGGAATTAGAGGTCGACAAGCTGAGTCAATTTGGGCTGAACTTGGGCTCTTCTTTTTTTAACAGACCAGTCTCAGGTCAGACTCTGGCTTCCCTGTAATGGACCCTCAATATTAATATTTGTCAGTGGCAGTAGAAGTTTATGTTTACATCCAGCTGGAGAATGCACTGTTGGCCCAGATGATGTAAACAGCAAAGAGGGGACAGATGACAGCTTTAACAGAGCCGTTTGTCAGTATTTTGATGTGGGAAATGAAAATAAGGTTCACTGTAGGCTGTGTCAGAAGAAACTGATATATAACATGTATATACTGTGAAGGCTGCATTTTTCACACTGCTGAAGTGAGTCTGAACAAGGCGTCTGACTGAAATATACTGATGCCTGAACCACTGTGCCGCCTCCATGTGTGTACATGTGGCGTTATGTGACACCACAACAAATGTCCAGGCTGTATGGTGACTATAAAACTCCTTGACAGAGGTCAAAGTGGTTAAAGTAGTTTTTGTCTGGTAAAATTGAATGTCTTGTTCTAGTACAGCCTTTTAAGATATTAAAATCAAGCACTTTTCAGGCACTTTCAAGGTACCTTAGAGTCAAAACACAGTTTGCAATTTGAGTCTCAATAACTGCTGTGTGTCTGACATCTAAAACAACGAAGGCACGCTAGAAACTATTCTTTTTACTTCTCCCTACTGTCTTGATGTTAATCAACTTGGCAGCCTCGCCTCTCGAAGCCAGCATGTCACAGGAAACCCAGAAGCAATATTTGGGTGTGATCAAACTTGTGTGTTACTGTCTTGTGATCCAAAGCGTCTCATCAATCAGTATCTCACTTTCAAATCTCAAAATGAACTTGCTATATCAAGAAATGATGAGGATTCATTCATCAGCTCAGAGCAGGAACAATTTAATGCCTGAGAGTGTGTGTGTGTGTGTGTGTGTGTGTGTGTGTGTGTGTGTGTGTGTGTATTTGTGTATGTTTCTGTGGCTGGCCAATGACCCAGTTCACCATCCACTTCCTGGTTCACACATGCTGACTCTGCAATTCCACTGGAGAGGAAGTCCAGCTGTGTGTGTGTGTGTGTGTGTGTGTGTGTGTGTGTGTGTGTGTGTGTGTGTGTGTGAGTGTGTGTATACCAGGCACTGAGGCAGAGATGAGAGGAAAAGCAACAGAATATGAGAAACAGTGAGACACAATCTGCTGCAGCAGCAGAGAAATTGAAGTTAAAGGAATAATGCTGATTATTTGAAGCTGGGTTGTATAAGGAACTCATGGATAATCAGTGTAATAAGTTCAGGAGATGGATGTCAGCGTGTCCCCCGTTTGAAGAAACTGAAAGAGACGCACCAGCACAGAAGCTATGACCTGCTGTGGACAGGATCAGCAGCAAAACATCAGTTCAAGTGTAAGCTATATATAGAATATTTTCACAGCTTTACCCTGCCATCAGACAGCCTTCTCAAATAGGAATCAGCTGTTATATGTGCCAAATATCACTCACTCCAAAGCAACCAGACTCCATGTGGAAAAACAGTAATTTTACCTCATAGAACACAGGAGTTGTTGGACTACTGCTGCCTCATTCAGTTAGTTCGTGTTATAGTGTGACTTCTGTGTTGTAAAAGGTTAGTCAAGATTCACCAAAATCACACAACTAACTAAAAGATTCTGGCAGTGGTGATCCAACAGCTCCTCAAGTTTTTCCTCATGGAGTCTGGTTACTTTGGAAAGAGTGATATTTGGCTTACATAACAGCAGTTTACCATTGGAGAGGCTTGTCTGACATTAAGGTAAAGCAGTGAAAATATTCTCAATATAGCGTACACTGAAACTGATATTGATTTTTTTGGAGTGGACCTTTTTAAGTAGCTAAAATACATAGTGGTGCTGACCCTGTCCACAGTAGTTCACTGTTTAGCTTCCTACACTCCAGCTGCTTCTCCAAACTGGAGGCATGCCAACCACCATCTACTGCAAGTCATATACTGACTATAAAGAAGTACGTAAGTACCATACAACCCCACTTCAAAAATTCTGAACTATCCCTTTAACAACTTCAGGCTGCAGAGCCACAGCTGGCAGAAAATAGAATAGTGAAGCGCGAGAAGATCAATGTGAACACTCAAATATGATTCCACCCCTCTCTGGTGTCTATGTGTAGTTCACTGATGCTGCTGAAGAGTGTGAAAAGGCCTGTTCTGAGAGCTTAAAAAGTGAGAGCACACACACACACACACACACACAAATCCCTACAAACTGTTTTGCACTCACTGGATGTGAATTAGATTGCACTCAGATTACATCATGTCTTCTTCCAGCAATACTCAGCTAACAGAAGGATCTTTCTTAATCCTAAATTTTTCCTTATTTATTTTCTTATGGCTGAAGTAATGAACCTGATCAACACAACAGCACAGTTTATAAGAAACTCGACTCTTTACTGACGAGGTGAGGCTAATAGCTGAGGGTTTTATCATGCCTCTTACATCTTATCAGTCTCTAGACATGTTCTCTCTTGTTGTGTGGACTTGAGTATTTCAGGAGGATCTCCATGAGGACAGGTATCTGCTTGGCATTTTTATGGTTTCATAATCACCACATGTATCTATCAAGATGAAGCTTGTAATGAGTTCATCTAATGAAAGTCAACTTCTATCACCAACAAGGGATGTCAACAAACGGGAGAAGAGGCCGTTGCTTCATTAGAAAAGAAGTCTTAATTAGACTTGAGTCAGTATTTAGTTGGAACAGCTGGATTTATCCAGCGGTGGAAAGAGTACAGAAGATCTGTACTTAAGTACAAGTACAAAACACTAGAGTAATGGCACAAAGTATTCTTCTCAAAACGTACTCAGAATATTAGTTAAGACATAAAGGCTGACATATTAAACACATATACTTGAATATCAGGTAACGTGGAGTCGTTCAAACCAATAATCTCTATTATATGTCAGATCTTTATTTGACAGTGGATCAATGACATTTTCATTGATAGACCAAATGCTTGGTAACTGATTAACAGATCATCGATTAACTGTTATCATCCCTAAACCAAGCTTGTGCCTGCTGCAGCACTTTGGGGTATTTTTCATTCGTATGTTATGATTTTGAATGCCCCCTTCACAATTTTATTAGCCTTATTGGCCACAAAAATGTTCATGAAAGGTAAAGTACTCAATACACTTATGATTTTAAAGGTATCTAAGTAGATTACATAGTGTAATGCATACTTAGTATGAATAAGAGTACAGACTTGAAAATATGCTCATAAAAGTACAAATATCCCCAAAAACTATTTAATTTCATTAATCTGAGTAACTGCAACTAGTTACTTCCACGCCTGGATTTGTTGAATGTGTACATTCACTGGCCAAGTGGTAAGGGGTGTGATAACACCCACATTGGGCCTATAAGTTTGCAAACAGATCAAGAAATGCATTGTAATGCAATTAAAGTTAATGAATGGCTTTATTATGTTGCATAGTTGCATCTACCTTAATTAATCACTGGTGTAATGCATCACCCAGTGAGCATGTTAAGTGACCAAAATCAGACACGCTCATGATGTGGTGTGACCAACATGTTCACTCTAGGTCTGGCTAAAAAATACATTGAGGACCATCATTTAGTGACTCACACACAAACTTTCACCTTCAGTCAGGTGACCTCTCTACTGTTTTGACTGTTAATCCCTGTCACTGTTGTGACTGCCGAGTGCTCATTAAATTCAAAACTCTCTGAGGGAAAGGAGCACAGAGGGACCAGCTGAGAGTACTGCTTATACTGTGCTTTGAGAAAAAAACAAGCAGGGACATTAAACCTAGAGCAGATTGTGGTTTTTGGATTGTGCCATTCAGACAGGTGAGTACAATAACACGCTCAGTGTGATGGATGTAACTCACTCTCCAGATGACAATGTCAACAGCCAACGTGTTTCCCAGGAATGTAGCATTTCTAATGCTTGATTTTTCCAGGCTGCATTATTATTTGTGCCACTGTAACACCTGTACACAACACCGAATGTCTTCTAATTACTCAGAGCCTAGCTCCATTGAGAAATGATCAACACCACTTTGAAATAAGCAGCTTCACTGAGGAGGTAAACTGAAAGATACTGTAATGACGTGCAGTACATATTAATAAGTCAGATGATAGCCTCACACAAACAAGTAACCACAGCAGTGATATTGTTGATACGGTCACATTTTCATGCACTTCATGCTGTAGCCCAAAGATGTTCTAGAATTCAATAGGTCTATCCTACCAGTATGATCATCATGTTTTATACCTTCAATCTGTCATCTACACAGGCCTATCAACTTTACACACCTAAAAACAGAAAATACACCCTGAGAAACAAACACACATTTCCTGTCTTTTTCCATAAATTACACTGATTACACAGATACTTCAACAACAAGATTCTTTCATGTCAGTTAATAATAAATACCCATGATGAAGCAGTCAAATATTTCTCACCATTTCCTCCCCGGACATGTTTCATGTCCTTCGATCATTCAGCTGCAACACCAATTAAAAAGAAGCAGGAAGAAGAAGACAACATCTCAGACGACAGGAGCAAAGTTCAACAGCCAGCAGGTTCCTTAGAGGATTAACTATCCGAGCTCAGTGAGTGGGCCAGGCTGCTTAGCTGATTACCTATCTCACTACGGAGGATTACAGAATGGGGAAAAAACAGCAGAGAGATGAGAGTGAGGAGCGAAGAAGGAAGGCAAGAGAGCAGAGAAAAGAAGCTGGGTGCACTGCACTGACTCATTTCACAGGGCATTAGCTATGTAAATATTCTGCACAGAGAAGGAAAATTTCACAGTTGAGTTCTCAGGTGCTACAAGTGTACTACAGAGTCAGATGATTATAGCCTTTTTTACACAACCTGTTCAAGGCAGGAGGCTGCACTGTTACTCGGCCTTGGCATTCTGCAAAACACATACGAATATGGACCAGAGGATTGCATCGTTAGTCCACCTTTAAGCCGAGGAGGCAGTAACAGAGCTGAATCAAGACGGAAAGTAAATCCAGGCAGAGTGACCAACTTTGGTGAAATTGTAACCTGTGGATTTACGTCTTCAACAAAATTGTTTTCCAGTGGTTTTAATCACTATTTGTCCTTCAAAATACAGCAAGATTTTTTTTTTTTTATTTAAACTTCAGATTTTTTAGGGCTGCATGCACAAGACAGTTTAACAAGAAGAATTACAGACCTGCACCACCCACAAGTCATTGTTGTGCATATTTAAAATTACAGGTTAGTTCATTCAGCATGACTGTCAGCACCAGATACTTCAACTATGTAGTGCACAGACTTTAATAACAGTTTCAACACAGAGCCGACAATCTGCACACTGATGCATCTGCTACTGCCGTTTGTGTTTCCTGACAAAAAACACTCATCTCATCCATGTTACGTCTGACTCAAAGTAGCCTTTTCTGTGCGTGTTGCAATAACTTGATTTTCCATGATGCAGACATTTCATGCAAAAGCAAAACTAGAACTTATTGAATAAACCAAAAAAATGTAGAGTAAAATGTGCGATGACAATCACAAAGAAATCATGGAGGGCACCAAATTAGCACCAGTCACCAGACAAAAGCTGGTAAAACAGACACCTGGCTCATAGATTTGCTTCACTTATCAACCAATAAAACAATTACAGTATATTAAGTGGGTGGTATAATCTGAACATTCACTAGCCATTTGGCCAGTGGACCAAATAGTTTTTTTGCCATGTTTATATGATTAAAATGGTCACTTGGCAATATCAAATGTTTTAGATTTTCAGTTGCTATCAAAGTTCTGGTATACAGAGTACTGTCATTATGTCTGAGACCTGAGATACCTTTTAAAAAAACATGAGAACAAAAATGCTGGTTAAACATAATATAAAAAAGTTTCAAAACAAAAAGATCAATGAGGGCCGTATGATTAGTTATGTTACCATGTAGCCCTGCAATGATCTAAAATCAAAACAAATTGTTTCCTGATAACTAAATTGACCCTGTACTGCAGGGACTGAGAGGATCTGCTATTCCTGACAGCATCAAACGTGCTATCAGGACAGAAACACTGGGGGTGCTAGGGTTGAATTCATTTAAAAATGTACCACTTTGATGCGCAGGGACTTTGAGTTTTGCACAAACTATGCCTTCTACCACAGCAGCAGAGGAAGATCAGATAATGGAAAATGTAGTAAAACTGAGTCATCCCCACACTGGAAATCATAGCACCTGCCCATTTTCTTTTTTTTCTGCAAAAACATTCAGACAATTCAACAGAAAGAAGACATGCCTTTCACTTCTCAAACCAAACACGCAGCACTACCAGATGTGGGTGCGTCTCTAGGAAATCAGCATCACATCAGCTGCAGCCTGCGATCAGCACTCTGAGCCGCAGACTGTTACGGTCTGATAACGCTCGCTGCTTCAAAAGGATTATCTCTAATGGAACAACAACAGACAGGCATCTGAAACCTCAGAGGAAGTGCACAGTCAGCTCTACACAGGCTAACTCTATTATAACTCAGAAGTTAATATAATCAAGTTAAGTGGCGTGACAAAAGAGAGGTTTTTTTAAATGAACACAAACTAAACCGTCCTCCTCTCACCTTAACAAAGTTGTCGGGGAAGAGGCCCCTCTTCCCATTGAGGTCTCCCTCCATCCAGCCCTCCTCCTCTATATACCGCACGTTCTTGATGATGTCGCCCAGTCGCAGGGTCAGCTCGTCATCATGGAGCGCGTCGTACTCGTACTCCACCACAACCTCTGCTCAAGACAGGGTGGGGGGAGGAAAAGAGAAGGAAGGGGGAAGAATGGCGTGAGGAAGAGAGAAAGCCAATACAAGAGGGGAAGGAGGCAGCAGGGGCGGAAAAGTAAAGAGAAGGAAAAGAGAGTTACAGGAAGGTCACGGGGGTGAGAGTAAGAAGAAGAGGAAGTTTAGGCAAAGAAAGGGGTTGATAAGAGAAACAATAAGACACAGAAATTAATAAAATATCAAAGTGACATTGTAAAATAACAAGAGCAGTGACTTAATATTTTTCTAGAAACAATTCTAGTTTGATCAAACATAAGAGAAATTACCATTGCAGACATGTTACTATGCTGTTCTATTTCTGGCAGCAGTTTGTATAGAAAAGTGAGGAGTAATTCAAGATTCTGAATTTCTGGACTGGACTCTGCAGTGATTGATTATTTGAGTTTTTGGTTCAATGGAATTGGCTGTTATGGTTATTAGCTTTTGTTATGTGGCATCTAGAGCAAAAATGCAGTTTTAAACCTCTCCAATATAGAGACTTCCCAATTTTCTATGTTTATTATCATATTAATGTGAATATGTTTAGATACTAGTAATCTAAAGACATCGCCATGTGCTCTGGATGGACTTCTTTCACTATTTTGTGACATTTTGTACACATTGCAGCCCCAGATTATACATCGCAATTAACTTAAGTCTTTGGTATTATTTGATAGCAGCTAATGAATAAAACAATTTGTACAGGGGCAAGGAAAAATTGACTTCAGCAAGTATATTTCTGAAAAAAAAAAAAAACACTGAACACTGGACTAAATGATCAATTAATCATGGAGATAATCAACAGATTAATCAATACTGAAAATAATTGCAACCCTAGTGGCATCTAGACAAATGATCTGCGGTGAGTAAAATCAGTCTGCTAGGAGAAATCACTGCAGTCATTCCATACACCAAACCATCACCTGAAGACCCTCTAACTATAACTATAAATCAACTGAAATTCCAACTTTGAGGACAAAAGTTAATGTCCTGTTTTCCTGTGATTAAAGCATCTGTGAGTAGGATTTAGTGGCATCTAGCAGTGAGTTTGCAGATTGCACACTGCAGCTCTGGTGGTGTTTTTGGATTGTTTTTTGTCTTTTGTCATTTCATTTTACTCACAGTTACAGTGACTGAGCAGCAAAGGCTACATTTTGTTCATGAACTTGGGATCAATAAAGTACATCTATATATCTATCGAAAGCCAGTGTTTGGTTTGTCCGTTCTGGGCTTCTGCAGAAACATGGCAGTGCAAAATGGTGACCGTCATGAAAGACAGAAACACGATCCTTATTTTTTAGGTGATTATACACTAATGAAAACATCTTTATGAATATTATACTTTCAACCACATTCTGCCAGTAAAGCCCTGTAAAACTTACACAACAAACCTTTGCTACATACTGTTTAGAACGTCTGTGAAGGAACTCTAAGCTCAACACAATCCAGAACCAACATAAACAATACGTTTCAACAAAATGTTTTCTGACGTACAAAATTACAAGATAAGGAAGGAAATGAAACAGGCACAAGTTGTTACAAAAAAGTAATACATGCATCACTGTTTAGTTTGCGTAATAGCAACCACAAAGAATTTGTAACAATGGCCACAGATCTAATCTTACAATCCAGACTAAATATGGCAGTGCTATTGGTGAAAGACAATCTAGTGACTCAGCTCCGTCGCCCTTCATTCACAGTCTAAAAACTTGACCTTTTACTGTGAAGCTGACAGTCAATTAAGTGTACACATATAAGCTACCTACAGTGTAAAATGTCAATCAATAAAGAAAAAAGGTTCAAAAAAGTGCCACAAGCTTCAGAGGAAGCTACGACATCATCTAACAGCAGGATGAGTGGCTAGTAGATGCGCACGCACACACACACACACACACACACACACACACACACACACACATACACACACATACACACACACACCACTGTCCCCCCACTGTTTTTCATCATGCCTCTTTGCCACTTATCGATTTGAGTGCCATGAAATTGAAATTAAATGAGCCTGAAGTTCTGTGTGGAGCCAGGAAGCGTCCACACACACGTTTTGTAATACATGCCAAACAGCTCTTGAAATTCATCACAAGTTGCCGGATTTTATTCCGCTGTTGAATCAATCTTTCAGCATTTGAAGGGACGTGCATGTGCACATGCTTTTGTAGAACAGCCAATGGAGTGCTGCAGGAATGAGTCCTCAAACATGGGAATGAGTTAGCATATTAGCAACAGTTCCCTCATCTTGAAGGTTTTTGCCTGGAAGAAGGTCTGTGGTTGAAATGACCTGTGATTGGCCAAAGTCTCAAACTAGATTTTCTCATGACTGAAAACAAACAAGAGGAGCAGCAAAACTCTTGTTTTCTATCATTACATTATACTTAAAGGTTATTATGGAACTTTGTTCCCACCGATGCCAAAAATAAACTGCCTACCCTAGCTTCAATCATCTTTAATTGTCATTCTAATATTTAGTAAAATAGCATGATTATATTTGTCACAATCATACATTCCTATCTTGTGTTTTTATTCCCTGGCTGTTTGTCAAACAGCTGAAAATATATCCTGTCAGCCAAAACAACTTCTACAAGGAAAAACATAGTCTTCACATCCAGACCATGCAAACAGGTGTTTAAGTGTAGACGTATACAGTGTGTGTAATCTTCTGATTCGCTAAAATACATTTCTGATCTCAAAGACAAACAGTGATTGAAACAGAGAGAGGTGATGGAGACTGACAGGCTGCCTGGTTGTTTCCAGTGCAGCAGGTTGAGCAGCCTCTAAAAATAAGCAGGCAGGCAGAGGACTAACTGGTAGTGAGGTATTTTACTACACGGTGTGGCCCTTTAACACATGATGACTCACGACGGAGAGACTCCACTGGCATGGCTGGCTTCGGACCAAACACAGCCAAAACAGAAACATGACAGCCTCACGGCAAACTTTGTGTCTCTCTAACATACACGCACAGACACACACATCTGGGAAGAGTCATTCAGCACTGAACTAGGTTGGTCAAGCACTACTAAGAGTAATTGCTGTATAACTTGGCTCAGTTTTGACTGTTGCTACATGTGTTCGTATGTGTGTGGCTCTACTCTCCCTCTGACATCAGCAGCTTTGGCCCCGACACTTCAGCAGCCTGGGCCGGCCTCCAAGGAGAAATTGGCCCTGACCAATGATCTCAGAGCAGCCTTCCCCTACACATCAAACACTCAGTATTTAAGCCTTTGGAAAGAGGATAAGAGGAGCAGCGAGCGCTTCAAGGGGAGGCAGAAAGTGGAGTGCCTGCCTAGCCTCACTGCCTGCTCCACTGTCTCACTGCTGATTGAGATATAACAAACAGGCTTGAATGTATGCAGTGAGGGACAACAGGGTCAAACACACAAAATATCCATCACAGCAAGGGGCGACATCCAGGGATGCTCTAGTCAGGCTTTTTCATGACAGAGACTGAGCATCATCATGTCATAACAAATTGTTGTCATTAGAGTAAGTTTATGGAGCCGGCACCAGATTGGTTCCCACTCTTGCCTTGAGTTCCTCCTACATTTCATCATATCCACATCACATTGTTTAGACTGCAATTACAAGCAAATGAGGCAGAAAACCTGTTCACATCAGCCCCTCAGTTCCACTTCTGAGAAGGAAATATAGGGAATTTCCTATCACAACGATATCTCCCACTTGATGGAAAGAGCTACAGAAATGTCAACAAACACGCAGCGTAATGGCTGCAAAGTGTGCAAAGCGGATAATTAGCTATCTAGTTACAAACTGATGTTAGCAATGCACTTTTCCCTGGTGAATTTATTTATCTGGTGGCTCATTCGACAAGCTTAAGAGCAGGACAAGACGTGTGTTCATGTTTGTAAGTTAGATGTTTGGGATTTATGCAAGATTTGATTGGCTGTATCAAAATAAAGTCTCCTACTGAGACTGATACTGGAACATTAATCAATTAAAGATTATATAGAGCAACAATAAATGTATGTTCTGAGTTTGCCGCACCACAGAAACATGTTAGTTACCACCCAGCCAAATTTAAATGATTTAAAACAATCTCTTAAGTATATAAAATTAGGTTTCAAAATCATGAAAAAAATTGGTTGAGGGACACTCCAGCAGATGGCAGTAATACAATGCTTATACATGTCAACCACCATAAAACAGAAGAAGAAGATGGAAGCAAGCTGAATGTACCTGTACACAACAGAAGATTACTTTCAGGAACATAGAATGCAAGGAGCTGTTTGTGTCCGGTTCTCCTGTAATGCATTACATACTCTACAAGTTTGTATGAAAAGGTTTATTTGCCTACTTGACAGTTGATATATTAAGAGCGTTGGATGTCTGTAGTCATTGTAACTCCAGTCACTGCTGAGGTTCTTTTGCTTCATGTCAAAGCCTCTTTTGTCAGACAGACCTTCCCCTTTACATGCTTGTCGCTATTATGTTACTGCTTTCATTCACAACACAGCTGTACTGGCATTTTCCCTGAAATTTTACTAGGTCTTGGGGAAATAGGGTTGGGCGATGTCTACAGACTTGGCATAAGATCATGTCCTTTATACTTTTTTATACTTTGTTTTGCATTATGTATATATGCTGGACATTACTTAAAAAATTTGCCATACTTAATGCTGTTTTTCCTTTAGTAAATCACGTGCAAGTGCTATTATAATAATCCCATTCTTCATTTTTGTGCACTCTGGCTCCATAAAATACATATCAATGGCAGTGGACCTTGGAAAATTGGCAATACAGATTTCCTTTAAAACCAGTCCCTGCTCCAATTCAGACATGACCTCATGCAGGTAATGTTGAACATTTCAGGGATAGACTGCATGTGCATAAAGACCCCCAGCGTTGGGAAAAAAAAAAAAGGCTTTCCTGTTCTTCCCATTCTGTGGACATCACATGAATGTAGCATGAGAGAAACTTAAAACAACACTTTGCAAAGTAACAGGTGTAATCCATCTTATTTTTGAAGCTGGACCCACAGCCTTAAATTTATCGGCACATCCCTTGGCACATTCCATAACGTTTGCCACCTGTGTCCTCGCTTTCTAGTAATTTATGTAAGATCTCCCTCCTCTGCATGCCTCTGCGGATGATCTCAGAGCCATTTCAACAGTCAGATGATTGCCAACTAGTCTTCTGCCAGCGAACTCTGCAGCTTTGTTGATTTTGCAGCTGCAAAACTGAAACTCTACAGCAGGCTAATTTCTGAAAAAAAAGATTCTGACATGCTGAAAAAAAACAACCTTATAAAAGCCTGTTTTGTTTTAGACAGTTCCAGCAGATCATTGCCATTAGCTTTTAACAGGCTACTGCACGACCCCAGCACTCATGTAACACCAGCAACTAAAAGACACTGGTGCCTGTTAATCATAAGGCGTCCCATCTCAGTCCTACCATGGTCACAAACAACATCTAGTTTACGCATGAATGTGCGGGATAATAAACTGCCTGAATGACAGTTTGGTGGAGACGAGGCAGACATTATGGATCAGGCAGTAAAGCCACGATGAGCTTTATTTACTTGCAGGCGAGGCAAGTAACACTCATCTTTTCTCAGTCTCTGTTAGGAATGAGCCCAGCTGCTGTCCACTGAATTCTAGCTACAGTTAACTGACTTTCCCACCAGCACTGCAGATCAACAGTAGATAAAACTATAAACTAGTCAGCTTGAAGCAGTGCAGTCAGTGTAACCAGCAGTCTAGACACATGAGGCACAGAAGAAACGTAACGCAAGCCGAGCAACACTCAAACAAACAACTGAGCCAAGACCCCAGACAGTAATTTGGGACTATCTGTCCATGTAACCACAGGAAGAGATATGGTCTTGCTGCAGTAAACAAAACAAGAGGCAAAGCTGACAGACAAAATCATACTGTGTTGAGTTAATATAACACACAGGGCAGTCCTCATCTTACAGATGATTGGTTGTGGAGCAGAGGGACTTTCTGCAACCACACAGATTACAGCGCCTCGGCAACCACACAAACACACCCTGCCTGAGGAACGCAGGCCAACCAAATCAGTATCATTTAAATCACTTCCAAACACACTGCTATACACCTATATATATAAATTATGTTTTGGATTTTGCTACCCGATTACAGTGTGGCCTAAATTACTGTTATCATGGTCTTCAGTGGAGAAAAAGCAACACAAAATTATGAAACAAATGATTTTAGGATTTATTTTAATCATTTAAGAATAATTGTAAACCATTTCTTGAAATGGAAACAGCTCAACAAAGCACAAGCCAAATAACAAGGACATGACGTGGCTGGCTCGGATTAATTGATGAATGACATTGGCCAGAGCTTGAGCTCAGAAGGCCAGTGATTGTTTGTTCATGTGTGCAGACACATGTGCAGGCAGCCTTGTCAGTGTGGCTGCTGTGGAACCATGTTAGCACTCCCCGTCGTGAATTTTGAGAAGGTGGTGAAAAAGTCAGTTTGGAATCCAGCACTAGAACGCTCTATAACTTGCTATATGCATCCTGCTTTAAATGTTGGGCTAAATGTTTTCAGGCACCATCAGCTTTTCTATTAACACATTTCTCCAGTCTTAAATAACAGCAAATCTAATCTAGAACAATTAATGGCTAGTGTTAAATATATGTATGCTTCTGGCATACTGTACTCAACTCTGTCTTACATATCAGTCACATTGAAATCTACAGCATGACCCAAGGCAGGCTTCATTTTTATTTTATAATTCATTTAATAATACAAAATCCATCTAAAACAACATGTGCATGGCTAAGAGAACCATGCATATTTGATTGGAATACACATGGGATAATAGAAGCATAGATGACTTGTCTTTGTTTATATATGCCATTGGTTGTTCTGCTTCAGCATTGGTCATTAGTCAACCACTTGATGTGTCATACATACAAAACTAAGCCAAAAATCATGCAATAGTGCTTTTCATTTTCAGATTTTTGACAGGGAAGCAACACCCAATTTTAAAAACTGCCAATTTAGCCTCCAATCCAGTGTATGAGCACATCTGCACCCTTACTGACAAAATGGTCCCTCAGTGAGGTTGCGCAATATGGTACAAAAGTCATAATATGTAATACAATTAGTGGGAATGATCATTTTTGCATTATTATTTTACTTTTTCTAGCAAAAATCGTGATATTTGTTGGGGTCTATACTAAACAAACATGTTTTCTTTCAGCTATAGAACAAGATTTTCAAGCCACATTATCTCTGAAACACTACAGTATAATGCTATTTTCCAACACATTTTTCTATTTTTGAAAAAAATGCGATTTGGTTCTGGTTCTGTGATTCAGATATTGCACTTGGCAGTACTAAGATTTCCAAAATATTTAGGATATATTAACTGCGCAGTCCTATTCCTCAGCTTTGAATACATTCATAGAGGTTGTTGGTTCAAAAATATGAATATTTTATACAAAAATATAATGTGAATGCATTTATTTAAGAGTGGGGACTTGTTAGCTGCCAGAGTGCCGGCTGTCATTTGTGGTCAAAATGAAACATTAATTACCATGGACTGTTCCACCCAGCAATACCACTGTAGCTACTTGGTGCAGGGATTTCAACACACTCATGTAATGTTACTGTATGACACTACATAGCAATCTGAAGGAGGATAATTATAGACAAATGTGCCAGCTGATTCATGTGTTTTGCTCTCTAGTGATGCTACTGTGAAAATGTGTTCAGCTCAGCTCTGCCACAACACTGACAGTGAAAGCTGAGATGTTTGAGTTGATCACAGTGTACAAACACTCCTTTAGAGAGAGCAGTCTGTATAAATGTCCAAGTTATTCAGTCTAACACTACTGACACAGCCTTTGGAAGAAAATGAATGAAATGTACTGCTTTTTGTCCTTTTTTCAAATTAAATTATATTGAAAAGACTGGAAAATTTGGCATGTATTAACCTTTATTTTAATGTTTTTTGGCACCTATATTTTCAACGTGTCAGAGTGAAATCCTTTTCATACATATACAGTTATTACATGAGTATCAAAGGTGAGAGGCCACCACAGTAATCGTGACTTGTGTACTTCCACCTACAACCTGTTTTACTCTATTTCTGAAACCTCTGTTTAGGGAAACAACCTGACTCAAAGATTTTTTAGTAACTGAGCACTAGGGATAGGAACAAAATGTCTCTTCTTTATTCGTGTAAGGAATGCAGCACACATAGATGAACCTTGGTGGTCACCTCGCTGAGAGTCAGGCATTTTTCTCACTGACTCTGACCGCTGCTGCTGAATGGGTGCAGTGAGTGATGGGTGTCGGCCTGTAAAATACCAGCAGAGGGGCAGTGGACAAAGTCTTCTTGGTTTGTTCCTCGTAGGAAATGCCTTTCTAAATACATTTAAACGCAGCCAAAAACAGTGAGCGTACAGGTGGTTTGAGTGTGAGTGTGAGTGTGAGAGTGTGTGTGTGTGTGTGTGTGTGTGTGTGTGTGTGTTTGTGTGTGTGTAGCAGAAGCAAACTTCCTGCCGGTCCACTGCAGTCAGGCAGCAGTGGGGGGATTCTGGCCTAAATAGTTCTACTGACTTATGAAGTGGCTCAGAGGGCAGAACTGAGATTTTTCTGGAGTAATGAACATGAAGAAAAGCCAGCTACCAACAACAGAGTAACCTGGGCTACATATATATCCAAGGTCAAATCACATAAGGACCTTCAATCAGCGTTTACCCCTGTGATTTTTGCTCAGGTTGGAGAATTACTTCCTTCATCCTGTGCTGGCCACTGTCCCAGGAACAGCTACACAGCCTTAACTGTGGGCTTATATTCATACTGGGTCAATAGTAAGCCAGCACAAATATAAGTAAGCATATTGCATGTCATTTTGAATGCAAATCAGTTGGTAATTGAATAAATGAATGTGTAAAAAGCCAGCAGCTCCCACTGCTAAAGCAGGAAGCTGACTGGCCTGCATGTCTCCCTGGCAACCTTTGTGTTAACGTATCAGTGTGGATGTGGGTCAGCAGGTCTGCTCTTCATTCATGGCCTATATGATGTCAGACTCTACAACTGTACAATATAATATGAAAATAGCATCACTAATGCAGAGTCCTCAAAAGAAGTCCATGCTGTGGCATGAATAGTATCACACTTCTTTAATTTCAGTCCAATCTGAACTCATTATTGAGCAACATAAGTTTCAAAAATAGCAACGTCACAGGGCCCAGCAGCAGCAGCCTCCACCAAGCTGCCAGAGTTGTTCTGTTGTCCTGCCATAAATGCAGAAATGGGTCAAAAAGCTAAGAGCTATGGCCAAAAGCACATCCACTAAATGGTGTGCTGTCGAGCACATGATGAGAGTAGAGCAAGAGTCAAAAGACTGCACAAACATGACAACCAGGGGGAGAGGGGCCGCCTGTGGTCTCCTGGCTACAGTCTCAGGAGTTTTTGCAGATTTTTTTCATTTTTCATTTATTTTTTTCAACATTATTGAAAATTTGTCTGGTATTATCATGTAACAGTTATTTGCATATTATCAAATGCATGTCGCACATGACACAAATTACACTTCTGGACTTCTGGAGAGAACCTAAACTAAAGACTCATATCTTAACTTTCGCTTTACTTTGAATGCAACAATGCTCTTATTTTTATTGTTTTTCTCAGCTGCATTGTAAATGAGGTCTCTACCTCAATGTATTTCTGAGAATAAAGGTAGAATGAATGAATGAATACCAAAAACAAAAAAGGTACAATAACACCACAATAAAATGTTACTTAAGTGATATAAAAAAAAGAAATCCTATGTGTTTGTATAAAATGTTTTTTTCCTCTTTCAGTCACACTCACACTATAAAATAAAATTAAATAAGAATAATGAAATAAAATATGGTATTTAGACATTTTTGTCCAAGCCTAGAAATGTGATGTGTTAAGATGCAACAGTTTTGGACTATTGATTGGTCAAAAGAAGCTATCTGAAGACGTTATGTGAACTCTGGGAAATTTTGGTTTGCATTTTTCACAATTTTTGTGGACGGTGAATCGAGGAATTATGAAAATAATCTGCAGGCCAATCGATGATGAAAATAATGACTGGTTGCAGGCCTAGTTTTGAGGACTGAGCAAAATAACAGTGATGGGGACAAAAGTTCAAGACTTGTGAAACTTGTTGGGTAAGTGACAAAACATCTGCAAGACTAAACAGCACGTCCAGCTGCCTTTGACTTACTACTTCTAGGCAGTGATGTCAAATACAGACAGATGTGATGAGTAAAAACAACCAACAAACAAATCCATCCCCTGCTTATTCGTGTGTGAAACAGATCCATGAACTGATACATTAAATGAATAAAAACATTCCCATCCACTAGCCTAAACACTGTTTGACTGAAATGATGCACAATCATGATGAGATGATGAGATGATGAGATAAAGGCGGCGTCTGGCTTTTACAACAATCATAACCTGCATTAAAACTTAACCACATCTTTGGACCGATACAAACCACACTGCCATTACACTTCCTCACAGATTATTTGGCATTGACCACAGGTTTATGGACCAGCAGCACTGACAGGAAAACAGATTCAGCTGTCTCTGATGAGGGTGTTCAAAAGAGTAGTGAAAGAACACGATAAAAAGAAGGAGGGGGAGGAAGAGGGGAAAAAAGAAACGGGAACTAACAAAAACTAGGAAACCTGCTATCTTTCTCATTAACAGTGGCATAACACCTAGGCCTTAGGGAGTGGTGGCTAAGGATTCCTCACATATTTGCTGCAGCTGAGACACAAGTGAGGGAGCGATGGTCAAAAGCTGAAAGGAGTTGTTGCATAACACTCACTTTAAGTGCGCTAAACCATGCTCACTGTGTCCTAGTATGCACCATTTCTTCTACAGACATACACTCCATCTTTACTGCCATGTTATGTTAACACAAAAAAAGGAAAAGCTAATTGATGATGACAACTTATTGTACTCTATTCGAGTCTGGAGATACAGTGTCCACTTTATATGCATTTTTGTCACCTTTTTGTTCAATTCAATTGGCTTTATTGACATAAATGTTTGGTGAACAATATTGCATTGCCTGTGTTCAATTCCTTTTGTACCCAGATCTAGAAAAACATGACTATTTGTGTGCTTTTTCTCGTTACCAATCACCACAAGCTCTTTTAAGTTCTAACTGGTCCACTGCTGCAGCTACAGCTAGCTACTAGACACAGTACATGGTGGTGGAGTCAAGTCTGCTAAATTTGACACAGTTAGCAGCTCAGCATGCTGAAATACCACCAAAACATTTGTCAACGTAGGGCAATATTACACACCTATACACCTGCACAGGCACCAAAACGTCCCAAACAACACTATGTCCTGTATTCTACATGTCAATCAAGCTTAGGACTGGGCTGATGGACAAAGACACCCATCCTCTCAGATTTGCAGTGAGGCACAAGTCGTTGGGGATGTTCTGTTTTTGACATGCGGGAGAGAAAATAAAAAGATACTGTTGTTGCCAGTCACTGCACAATCTCTCCATGTCTCGTTTAGTATTTTTTCATTAAACCTCTATCATCCATCGCAGTGTTACACTGTGGACATCATCATATGTCTGTTTGGTAGATATCGCCTCACTCTAATCAAGCTGGAATGTTTTCAAATTCTGTTTCCTCTCACACATGGGATCACTAAAGTATCTTGGATGGGGGTGCCGCAGTAGCTCAGTTATTAGGATCTGTGTCTCATGTACTGAGGCTTTGCGGTATCTGTGGGATCGATTCCAGCCTGTAGCCCTTTGCTGCATGTCATCCCCCGACTCTCTTTCCCCCTGTCCGGCCCACAAATTTAAAAAGTATCTTAGATTACTCTAATCAGCAAATTTATTGTTATCACCTGTATGCAGCTTTGTACACCTCTTTGTGTGTGTATTGTCTCTTCAGCATACCACCATCATGCCCAGTCTTGTTTGAGTTGTTTCCCTCTTATCAGATTCAATTGATCTTTCTTTCTGCTTTCCTCAGAGTGAATTTGTTAAACTCACATTGTGGAACAGGAGATCAATCAAGAAGAGTACCTCTAATACTGTTAGCCACTGTGACCAGCATTCAAGCTGAGAAACTCAGTCTAGACATATTTCCAAGTCTTTCTATGCGCTATCTTTGCTTTCAAGTGCACCAATAAAATTCCTGAGAGTGCACAGCAAAGTTTGATCTCACTTCCCGTCTGTGCGGTGAGCCGAAGTTCGGCAGAAGGGAAGGAATTTCCAGGTTATTGTTTTCCTCTCCATGCATGCTGCTTCCAGGTAAAGAGTTTGTACAATATGAGCCTTATATAAGCAAGTGACAGACAGGAGGATGTTACAGGCGAGGGAGAGGAAGGAAGAGAAGGGGGGAGGTGGGGGGGGGGGGGTACTGAAGGCCACGCAGGCGAGCTGACTGCCAGGCAGACTGTCTAAATCAGTGTGCTCTCTGTGCTTCTCTCACACACACAATCAGTAAAGAGGAAACTCATAACTGCATTCCTTCCCACTGATCTGAGAGGTGGCTGATATGAAGGGCAAAGTGTTACCTAGAGAAATCAAATGAATTCTCCTGCTCACCTTTATTTACCCACAGGACCCACTGTGTGCTTTATACCAACGCCCTGCTGCCACACATTACACACACCTGGAAGCTCATTGTGGGCAACTAGACAATCAAACACACTCTGAACAGTATCTATCACTATTATTCAAGTTATTATTAAACCTGTCCTGCTTCACAAATTACATAACCCACAGCTCTATGGGCAAACAAAAGGCCCAGTGCCATGTGCAAACAATGGCTGCACCTGTCAAATGTCAGAGAGTAAACATGTCATGGATGTCTGAGAGGAGACATGAGCATTGTTGCATTTACAGACATAATATGGGAGACTAATAGATCACTGTGAGAAACGACGATGTAAATAGTATCGACATCGACAGCTTGTTTTATGGTATAATCTGGGATTCAAATGTACGCATTTGAGAAGCTTCGCCAAAATTCAAAACACATGCTTGGAGGATGGTATAAAACTCTGAAAATAGGAAATATTTAACAGCTTAAAGGAAGATATCAGTCTGGCTAAAATTATTTCCACATGCCTCTCCACAATTAAGGTGTCCGACCAGCAAACAGTCCTTTTACCCTCACATCTGAGAATCTAGTCTTGGGTTTACAACAGGGCCCAGTCTGTGGAACTGAATACTGTAATAAATTTAGATTTTAATTGCAACCATTTAAGTTTTCAAGCACCCACACAACGAGAAATCAGGTTCATAGTTCACTGTGAACAATTTTGTCCATGCAAATTTTTATATTGGGGGGGGGTTCTAAAAAAGAGCCACTGCTCGTGGGTTTAAGAGAACAAGTTTTACCCAAAACATTTTGACAGTGCACGTGCTTTTGTGTATCAGCTATAGCATGCTAGTTAGTTTAGCCTAACGGTGTGCCTGATTTGTTCTTCTGAAACCAGGTTTGTCTATGGAAACACTTTCAACATGTCATTTATGATGGCATCACCTGAACGTGTCAATTAGCAAAACGAGATAAAAACAGAGTGAAAGGCAAGTCTTTCTCCCCAAAGTGTTCGGACAGACTCTCATCACAGATTCAGACCAAGGCAATAACTAATGCCATTAATACTTTATGAGTGTTTCTCTGTGCAGATATATGACTATACAGGATATAAGTAGCAGGTCAAAGTGCTTGAGCTCTGCTACAATGTGCTTTCACATGTACATGTTGTGCTTCTCTGAAATAGCAACAGGTTTTACAATGGAGAGTCACTGATCATTTATTTAGTAGTTATTTCATGAACCAAGAATTTGAGTGCATTAACTGTAATGAGCCACGGTTGAAAGCTTGCATTTTTAAAATAAATGACACAAATGGTATTTCCTACATTTTTTGTGTTTCAAGCTGTATCAAAAATGTACCAAACCATGACTCCAAAGCCAAGGTATGTACTGAACCATGAATTTTGTGTATGTTTCCACTCCTAATTTTTACACTTCAAGTCTATTTTCATTTCACAAATGTAAATGCCATAATTCTGTGTTTAGCACTGCCAATGCACTAGTGAGTTACTCTTAGTGCTGTACCTTAACACATCTTGTGCAGAATCAGTCACAAGGCTGGGTGTCACTCAAAATTTTGATATCAGTTACTGAATTATTTCATAAAATCCATTTCAACGCAAACAAAACTACATTATACACTAGGGATGTCCCGATACAACTTTTTCACTTCCGATACGATAGCGATATTGCAGCCTTGAGTATTGGCCGATACCGATATCAATCCGATACGATATCAGCACGAATCATACATACTTTTATTACTTATTTTGTAGTGTGGAATGTTAGAAAAGGCTTGATCAAGTGATGTTACTCAAACAGAGAACAATAGTCAGCAACCAGAGTCACCTATGGATAGAAGTGATGGAGCAGAAAATGGACTGCTTATCAGAGCGCTTATATCGGAGATTTTAGATGCAGTCCGATAAAATCCGATACTCATTTTTTGGCTGATATCGGACCGATATCCGATATCAATATCGGATCGGGACACCCCTATTATACACTACAGCATAAGTACTCACTTCGAAGGAGGAGGCTGAACTGTTTTTACCCTACACTTAAGTCGACCTGGATAACTGCACTAAAATGAAGTATATTAATATCTGTCAAAATAAAGGAAAACAGTAGTCTGCCTAACCCAAAGAAGAAGAGTGTGCTAACAAGCATCTGGCCCAGGCGTGACAACCATCTATCATGTCAGCTTGTGTATTTCTCTCCTTTTGCCTGCGTCTGTAACTCCAGGTTATCCATCCTCGAGGAGGGCAGGAGAGGATGCAGACACAGGTTAGATGCACTAACTAGCTGGCAAGCAACACAAAGTTTATTTTGTTATCAGTTCAGGTAAGTGGCAGGCTGTACAAAAAAAAGCAATGTAATATAACAGCAATCTAGTTCCATTATATTCAAGAGAAGGCTATCATTGCTACGGCCGATATCGCCAAAACTCTGCACCTCACAAAACAACTATCTAAATGGATAAACAGCACTAAAGGTAGAAATGAAGAAGAAAGTATTTTTGATGAATATTACCTTTTTTTCTAGAATATATTAATACATACCTCTTTATAGGACCAACTTAAGCTACATTTAGAAGAAAATGAACTTGTAAGCACCAGATAAAGCAGGCTAGGTAAACTGACCTTCATCAGTTCAGGTAAAACCAGGGTGGGAAATTAACACAAAGCACATGGTGGTAAATATTGGTTGAGGCCGGAGAGGTTAATATTTAATCAGACATTTGGCACATGTCCCATCTTTGTTTAGGTGGCTGGTTCTATTCAATCCTGCAGTGGCCTGGGGAGCTTAAGAAACTGTACATTTGCTCATACTGTCCCCAGTCAGTGTCTAGCTGGGGACCTTTGTTGCATGTCATCACTACTCTCTTTTTCTACTCTCATTTCCTTCTTTCTCCGTACTATGCACTATTAAAATAAAATAGAAAAATGCAAGGTTTCTGGTTAAAGGGAGGGGAACGGACCAGGCATAGAACTGGTATTTTCACCTACTTCATGCTAAATCTAGTATGTGGATTTGAGTCAATTAACCAGCAGAAGGCTGCATGTAGCCTCAGCTCAGTTCGGGGAAAGCAAACACAAAATGTGAGGGGCTCGCTCACTCACACACACAGCCCAGACATGTTCAAACATAGCTGAGATACCCTCAGCAATGAGCAACATGAGGAAAGGCATACCAAAGAAGAGTACAATGCATTACAAACTCATGTGTCCTACAAATGGACACTAGTTAAGAAATCTGGAGTGACTGCCAGATATTTTTAATGTTCAAAAGAGAAATCATTTTTCCATATGAATGATATCCACATTTTAACAACTCCCCAGCTTGTTGTCTGATTATCATCCACACTTATTTTTGTTATTCTCTTTTCAGTTTAAGTAAATGGGTTAGGGTTAGGGTTTAAATGCCTCCTACACCCTTGCTATGGTGCATCACTGTAGTATTCAGAACAAAGTGTAAGCTACAGTTCATGCAAAGCAGTTTTGTGTGAAGCAGTTCTCTTTACTTTGAATGTCAAAACCACAGTCTGCAACCTTACACATCTGAAGGCTCAGCGAGGCTGAGCTTAAAACCTGTTTTACAACATAGCAAAGTTCTTGAACTAGTCCTGCTGCACACAGCCACACAAACCACACACTGCGCATCTAGCGACGTGCAGTCGGCAGGTCTCATGATACAGAGGGTTTGCAAATACACACTCAGATCAGTGTGTTTCCTCTACATTCAGTCAGCATGACCATCACAACTACCACTCTGTGAAGAAGTAAGCATCACCCACTGCTGGTGTCTTTTTTTAAACTCATGCATACAGTATCAAAGATAGCAACTTTTTTCAACTGTCTGGTTTCAAGTTTGGCAGTGAAATACCCTGAATATATGATGATGCTGGCTTAAAGAGAACTGAATCACCTTGAGCATCAGGTTCATTTTTATGTTTTATTCTAAAAAGGAGAGTTTTGAAGTGGGGTTTTATGGGACTGTATTACCCACAGTAGATGGTGGTAGGCACGCCCCCGGTTGGGTGAAGCAGTAGGAGTGCTGGTGTAGGAAGCTAAGCAATGAACTGCTGTGGACAGGGTCAGCAGCAAAATGTATTTTAGTCTAAGAAAATCAATATCAGTTTAAGTATGCACTAAAATATAACACTTACTTTGCCATCGGACAGCCTTTTCTAACAGAAAACCACAGTTATAAGAGTCTCATATTGCTCTCTTCAAAACTAATAGAGAGGAACTGGCTTTGAAGAGAACTATATTTGGCACAGGGGTCTTTACAACAGCAGTTTCCTGTTGAAAAAGGCCAGGTGTCAGGTAGGTAAAGCGGTGACAATATTCTAAATATAGAATACACTCAAACTGATGTTTATTTTTTTATGGTTGGGCCATTTTAGATGACTAGCAAAGTTTCCACCAGTGGAACTTTCCCCAGGGACTAGGAACCTCTGACAGAACTCCACCACAAGGACCAGGGTCTACAGTATGTTCCAGGTATGTTATTTTACCCAAAAAGTTCCTGTTTAGGGCTAGTACTTTTCAGTAGTACAGGAACTTTGGAGATGGGGCCTTTTTGATTGGTCAAGTAGTTGCAGTATTTTATTTCAGCTGCTGTTTTTTAAAAAAAAAATCTGCAGCCAAAACCAGTTTGTTTTTATTTAGAGAGACAGATGGGCAAGTCCAGGCCTTGTTGCACGCAAAAATTACGTGTAAACAACCGCCACTTTTTCCACACATCAGGCTGATTTGCCTAATTTTAGCATGTCTTTAGACCACAGTGGTGACACAGACAGGCTGGAGGAACCATTTGGTTCCTTGAAAACTAGTTCCTGGAACTAAAAGACCCTGACCACAGCAAGACATCGCAACAGCAATCCTGTTGATTCTCCAAAGTGGGGACGTGCTCACTGACTATGAAAAGAACCTCAAACAACCCCACTTCAAATATTTCAAACTATTTCTTTAAGGTTAAAAGCTGGGGCCACATGAACAACAGGTCTGCATCAGTTCAATGACTAGATTTACATGCACACAATATAAAGTTTCTTGGCCTCATTCTGAAAAAGACAGTATTCCTACTAAACGGTTTACATGGCAAATGAAAATGAATGCTCGTCTAATATTCCCGCCACACATACTCCAATTATGGATGTCACTTTGTGCCAAAATTGGATTTTTTTCCCCCAATTTTTCCAGTGTTTCCAGACAATGATTGTGCAAACACAACCTCCCTCTATCATTCCTTAATCTCTTTTTTGAAAAGGTCAACACTGATATCTGTGCATGTCCAAAAACCTGTAGATATCAACTGTTTAAAGTAATTTTTAAACATAAGCTTGTTTCTCCCTTGGACCAAAAATCTGGGATTTTATTTTCTGCACACATCTCTACTCTAGCCTTGCAAACTGTTGGCTAGTTGGTTTGTTTACAGCATAGAGATAACTAATAATAATAATACCAGCACATCTCACGTATCTTAAGTAGAATATGCTCCTATCACAATATGGCCTAATTCAGAATATCCAACGGGAATATGCTGTTTACATGGTCTGTATCAAATTCAGAATATTACCATGTTCTGAATAATAGTGGAAAAATAGCGTGCATATAATCGTAGCCAGTGTTAGGTGGAGAGCAGCACAGCATTACATGAATTTGGGTGTGGGAACTTGCAGTAAGACGGTCACTGTCATGGAAACAAAGTAAGTCACGACACAGTGTTTTCCTTATAAGTGACCTACGTGAAAAGGGGAAGTTAACCTGTTCTGTGAGAAGAAAGCTAACCTTAAGGTCCAAGTTTCCTCTCTGTGGAGTTATTTCGACACATATCCACTGCGAAGCGTCCCAACTTTTGCTTACAGACCACCGCCTGACGAGAATAAACTGGGATGAACTGTGAATTTCAGGCGCATAAAGTAGTTTTAAGGGTGTAAATGGTTTTGCAGAGGCCGTGTTGACATGAGCTTTAAGGTAGCTCATGTTAACATTAGCTAGAACTGCAGCCAAATCCAAGGATGGAGGTGGCGTTATCCAGTTAAGCAGACAGCTAACTGCTGGCTAGGCTAACCTGCTAGCTAACCGCCTTGCTAACTTTAACTCCCTGCTGGCAAAAGCTAAAAGCGGCATTCCTGTCACTGACACTTGCTTTAATACCTCACAGTCGTTCGACTTGTTTTGTATGTTGGGTCAAGAAAAAGGAATAGTTCGCACAGAAACACAACACAGGCGCCACATCATGGAAAACTCACCCATTCCTGCCCGTCCTTCGCACCGCCGCCTCGCTATCAAACGTTGGGAATCTTCTCCAGCAGCCTCACTGCTAGCTAAGCTACTAGCCAGGTAGGTGTGTATAATCGACCACAAAGTGCTTTTTTTTCTGTCGATTCACTGCCTAAAAAAGAAGTCAAGTGGGTCGTATATCCATTCGTCCTTGCCCCAGAAGCAGCAGCAGCAGCAGCAGCAGCAGCAGCCTCCCGACTTCTCTCTTGGTGGTGCTTCAAGATTATTGTGCAGGAAGTTAACCAGGAGTCTCCACCTTTCTTGGACTTGCCTCCACGGGTTGCTGCTGCCTGCCTGCCTTCTGCCACCAAAATATATAAAAGTACCAAGAAACTTCGCGATGTTTCAGGCCGGACAGTCCCGCGAGAGGAGTGTTTAATGGAATGTTGATCCCCCCGATATTATTGGTCCACTCAGCAGAGTACAGTAACTACTGTACTAGTGTGAG
This sequence comes from Lutjanus erythropterus, assembly GCA_020091685.1. NCBI lineage: Eukaryota > Metazoa > Chordata > Actinopteri > Lutjaniformes > Lutjanidae > Lutjanus > Lutjanus erythropterus. Next base: position 6,150,252 of record CM034604.1, on the reverse strand, counting down.
GGAGCAGGGAGAGAAAATTAATGCACTCACTCACTCCAACTCCTCCCAACTATCTGTGACATCTGTGGTGTGTGAGTGTTTTTTTTTACTGAACCACAAATCATCAGGATCAGACTACATCTATTTATTTAAATCTTTTATAATACAACCAGTTTGTGATTGTGTATAATTGTAGACTCAAGTGATGTACACAATAAATCATAAATAATAGTACTAGTACTCTACCACAGTAAAACAAACAAAATAAGATAAAATGCAGTACAAATTGTGTCACCATTTGTGTAAGATCAGATAAGCACCTTTTCCATAAATATTGCATGACAGTGCTTGATAGGGTGTCTTACAGCTAGAGCTTGTGTTGTGTGAGGATAATTTGTATTTTTATTTATATTCTAATATGATGCACAGTTGAAACTAAGAGTGAAGGTTAACCACAAAAAAACTCCACAATGAAAAGTTCATATCACGCTACAAAATAAGGTGTCTTAACATGATTGACATTTAAAAAAAATAATAATAATAATAAGACACATTTCTAGATAAAGGAAAATAAGGCAAGATTTGATTGTATGTTAAAACATACACAGGTGTTACTTAAAACCAACCTGGATGTGTGAGTGACACCTTGTGGGATAATGGGTGAGAAAACGTAGTTTAAGGCTGGCTTTGATGGATCAAAGTAAAAATGCAAAAACACAGAAAACTCTTGGTTGGTGGGAAACTGTTCCAAAAGTAAGGTATAAAAGAACCATGGCGGTTTATTCATGGCATATTAATTTAAGATATAATAACATGATAGGGAAAAGAAACTAAAAAGCAGTATACAATATACACTACAATACATTACACCATATGTATAAATGGATTGTGCAAATACAATATTTGTGCAAAAGATGTCCTATAGTGCAACTCGGATAGCAGATGTGTGAACTATACCTGAGCACATAAACATAAATAATAAGTACAACACACATACACACTAACTGAATTACTGGCTTTAATTTATACAAAGAAGCAGCTGAAGGACAAGGAAGAGTTGGAAACATGAAAATGGGTCTAATCAGTATGAATATAATTTAAAATTTAAATAAAAATCATAATGAATGAAAGATGTGGAACATTATGAGGAGTTTGGATTTTCTGTCATCAAGTATTAAAGGGCATATAAAAGTTGAAAAGAGTATGAAGGAGTCAAAATGTACTGTAAGCTGGGAGCTAAACTGTAGTGCTTGACACTTCCATTATTCACACCAGTAATAAAGTAACTAAGTAGTAACTAAAAGTTGAATAATATCAACAATGCGTGAAAGAATATTTTAAGATTTGTTGAAAAGTTGATGGAAAATTTAAAAGTGTGAAATGCTCTAATTAGTGTGATGGGGTTCAAACGTTAAATAAAACTTATAATGTAAGAAAGATGTGAAACATAACAAGGTTTGAATTGAGTTTTTGGCTTAAAGTATGAAAGACTAGATAAAAAAGTATGAGCTGAATAGTTGGAAAAGTGGAAAAGGGATGAAGGAAATATAAGCTTTGAGCTGAACTGCACTGCTTGACTTATGCTTCCAGCATTCACACCAATAATAAATCAATAAGTTGAATAATCAGCAATGTATGACAGAATATTTTAAGGTTTGTTGAAACTTAAAAATGGGAAACGGTCCGATTAGTGTGAATGGTGTTGAAAAGTTAAATACGACTCAAAATGTAAGAAAGTTGTGAAACATTATAAGGTTTGAATGGACTTTCCAGCTCAGACCAGATTAAAAAAAAGTATGAATTGAAAGAGTATGAGTTGAAAAGAGTACGAATTGTACGAAAAGTGGAAAAGAAATGAAAGAAATATGAGCTTTGAGCTAAACTACAGTGCTTGATTTATGCTTTGAGGATTCACAACAATAATATGTTATATAATGTCAGACAGTTTATGTAATATACACACACCATACAGTAATTATAATATTATAATATGTATATATAATAGAAGTTGAAGCAAATTGTGCAATATATATAGTGTAATAACATAAGAGCACAATAACTGACTGGTAACCACAATCAAGAGAAAAGTGTTCTGCCTGCAGATTTATGTGTTGTAATGAGGTCAGAGCGGTGGATTGGTGAGTGTCTGTAGTGGTTTGTTGGTCAAGGTGAGAACCATAGCTGTTATACCAGTCAAAGCACCTCATATTTTGTCATGTGCTGAAAGGCAAGGCCCAGACAAAAGAAAACCAAACAAACTGTCAGATCCATTTTTCTTCCATCATAGTATTTGGGGGTTATTTCAGCAGCCTGTTGACCCTGAACATGAGTGCAGTTGTTTGGTTATAAAACTCTTCCTCCACTTTTCCCCTCCACTCTTGCTTTTTTTTTCCTCCCCCTTTGCTCACTCTGCGTGTTTCTGATTTGATGAAATAAGTTTTGGCAGTGTCATAAATGATTTTTGCATCATAAGGCACAACAGGATCCTTCCCGTCCGCCGAGTGACAGCATGCTATTTGAAACATTCACACCACACCCCTAACAACGTGATTGTGGGAAGGAAACAAAGTGAAAAACTGCCTCATGTTTCATAAAACTATCATACAGCTCATCACATGTGAAAAAAAAATATGGCTGACCAACCAACCATATAAAATGTCAGACAGTACTTGATTTGGACATATTAAGTCAAACTAAAAAAATTCCCTATCTTTGGATTTTCAGATCCCGAGATTTAGATTTTAATATTGCATTTGTGAATCACATTGACACAAAGAGCCGGGATTGCCACTGGAACAAATCGGCCTTTCATGTGTGGTGTAAAAGCAAGTTATTGCTGCGCAGTAGGCACAGTGCCCGCCGTCAATTACCCCGGCTTATCTCTCCAACGCCAGACAATGAAGTGTTTAAAAAGGAAGTAGTTGAGGGCAAAATTCGTCCTGACCGGAGCCAACATGTCAACAACCTTTCAAAAGGCAGCATAAAATCAAAAACTCTATGTAAATCTGTTTGACCACAGAAGTACCAGACGCACGCACGAACACAAAGCATGCTTCGTTGTCGGCCGATTTGAATAACATGCAGTGGAAGCCTGGCTGTCCAAAAGGATTATGGGAACCACAACAGTCCTGATTTACTCTCATTAATTCAAACATCTGCGCTTTCTGTTGTGGCAGCTCGTTTGTTATCCACATTTATGCATTTATTCAGGAAGTTTGGAGAGAGTCTGGGCCGGATTATCCAATGGGCATTCTGGGCACAAGCCTGTGGGTCTACGCCCACTTGGGGGCTTAAACAGCACAAAAAAATAAAAAAAAATCATAAATTTCAGGGCATGACACCATATATAACCAATCAAAATCATGCTCATTTCTTTTAAAACCTGAACAGAATGATGTAATAGGTAAAATACAGTAATGATAGCCTGGTCAACTTGACCCCCCTCTCCCCTGTATCAGTCAACAGTAAAAAATGGGGTAAACATGCAGTTTGTACAGCAAATGTGAGAGAGAAAAAACATCAGCAAGTGTGCCATCAATTTAAACAGTTTATCTTACACAACACCATGATGAAAACATTATGGTTAACCACATTTTAACAAAGTTTTTTGAAGTACCATCCATGTTGTTGCCAGCGCTAACTTCAAAATCCAGCATCTATCATGGTATGGAGTGTGCTAGTACCTATGGCATCATGGGTAACTATCACATCTGTGAAGGCCCCATTAATGCTGAAAGGTACATACAGGTACATACAAGATATGCTGCCATCCAGACGACGTCTTTGTCAGCTTATTTTGGTAAGACAATGCCAAGACACATTCCATACGTGCTACAGCAGCATAGCAAGAGCTCAGGTACTGGATCGTCCTTCCTGCAGTCCAGACCTGTCTCCTATTGAAAATGTGTGGTGCATTATGAAGCAAAAACTACAACAATGGCGACGCCGGACTGTTGAGCACCTCAAGTCGTTTATCAAGCAAGAATGGGAAAGAATTTCACTTTAAACCCACTGAGTGTTGTTAAAAGAAAATGTGACATTTTTTTAAACATATTGCAGGCATCAATTACAGAACATGTATGAAATTCAGAACATAACATATTAATAAACATATATTTACAAGAGTCAGTGATGTTGATGAGGTAAAGCATTAAATATTTTGTCTGTCTACTACCTGAAGTTTGCTAGGAGCCCATCAAACATTTGTGCTCAAGGTTCTCTAACTTGATGATTCAGACCTGACTTCAATAAATGCATTTAGCCAATGAAAGATAACAGTTAAAATTTAATTAATTGTCTAGACGTTTGCTTAAAATAACTAAACTGATACTAAATTTTAGTCCTACTGCATAGTTTAGTGCTACCCCTAATTCAAAGTTAAATAATGCTAAATGTTAATCCAATATACATTTATTATAGTGCATGGACCTAGATCCTGAGAGTTAGAGCATTTTTTTATTAAAATGTCTGAAGATACACGATAACATGTTATTATCAAAGATAAATCAGCCTATTTGTTTTAAAAAAAAAGGCATTTAATTTGCACAACACTGACAAAACACTAACCATGAACTGTTGTGCAATCATGTGAGCGAGCTAACTTAATAAGTCATGTTGTTGGGGGTCCCTGCTTTGTTTCTCTATCAGCTAAGGCAACGGTGAGCAGTTATTTTTCATGGGGAACCACATGAGAAACTGATCAGACACAAATGATATAAGGTCCTAATACCGGCCAAATCTGTACTAATGGAATGGTCTGAAGTGTTCTATATAGGGCACAAGGAATTATGGGTTAATATTTTGTAACTGGCATGTTGCATACAGGTTGCAACAATAGCAGCAGCAAAAGTAGAAGAAGAAGAACATAAACAACATGTATGTGCAGCAGTGACTGAATAAAGTTACAGTTAAATATAAAAGATACAGTTTATTATCATTACCAATGAACACAGCACTGACCCCTTTCAAAATAAAGGTCTGATAACAGTTTAATGGTAAACAAAATGCTACTGACTGTCTTTGCTAGTTTTTTTTAAATTTTTGTTTTTTCTACGATGGCCTTATGGGCCACATAAAACCTTTCACTGGGCCTCAGTTTGCCCAGGTCTGAGTTAAGGGCTCAGTGGCCAGAAAAAAGGTTGAAGACCCCTGTTACAGTAGAAACCCTGTTGTCTGGTAATGCTTTATTTTATGGATTTGAAAAGTTCCTTGATGTTTCCTAAAAAGAAACGCTGAGACAATACACTTAATTATATGAATGTTTATTTATTTGGTTTTAAATAAGGGACTATTTGAAAGAAATTCCTATCCTCCTTATAATTAATGGTAAATTTCACAGGATGTATTAGCTGTAGGCTCAGCAGCAGAAGTTCCCAGGTATTAGTGTTGATAGCTCCTGTATGAAATACAGAATTTAGAGTTAACTGTTCTGTGACTGACTGGACAAACAAAAACAAATCACATGAAAATACAAAGAGCAGGTACTGGCAGATACATGCTAGCATGCAAACATCTATAATAGACAGTAACTGGATGATAGCAAATGTTTTCTATTTGCTCATTTATTCTATAGCGTAATATACTGACTACAAATCCCACCAAGTCCCGTCTTAATGCACATCTACAGCAACTGTGAGGCTCAGTCTTCCAAAAACACCTGTTGATCAGTGTAACTTGGCTTCACTGTGTAATCTAGAGCCATCTTGTGGGTAAATTGAACAACCCTACATGTCAGCTCACACACCAGCCCACTGTAATATTTAACTTCTTACAGTATATGTCAGTCAACATGTATATTTAGCATTCATAAGCTGTATATACATGGTGTGTAATGAATTATAACGTAGTTATAAGCTCCTGTGGGCTGTATAAACAGACAATGAATGGCAAGAGAATACAACTTCATTATAACACAAAATTTGTCTTCATAGGAGAAGTTACAGTTGCTGACCCGTACTGTAGGGGGGAGCAGGGACAAAAGGATGTGGGGATGGTCGCATCATGTCCCCAGCTGAAACACAGCCTGATCTGATCAATTTTGCCAGAGTTACAGTAGAGAAACTGTTTTTTTCCCCCTTGAAAACTAAATAAGTATAAAATGGAAGTATTTTCTGTTTTTAAGGTAATGTTTATTTGTCGAAGACTGTAAATATATATCATCTGTTCGACCTATCTGTAGACTGAATATCAGTGAAAGTTTAATTTCTCATGCCAGCTCATCTTTGGTGGTTGCCAGGGTAAAGTTGACGGACACAGAGGAGGGACAAAAGTGACTTACTACTTTTCACTCACTATTATTAAAGATATATTTCTTTACTTTTTATATTTGCAAGAACATGTCAGGCTGTTTTATGTGAGAGACTGTTTGTAAGAGGTTATTATGTATTAAGGCAAATTTGGCACAGACCAGTTTCATACAACTGTGACATTTATTATGGTAAATTGATCTGAGAGTACTGTGGTCATTTGCTTAGAGGACTAAAGCATTAGACTGAGACAGATACAACAGCTTTAGGTAACATGTGAAGCATCAAAGATGATTTTGTAGATGTTAGAATAAAGTCAAGGACTGCGGCAGTGCTCGCAAGGTCCTAAAACAATTGTATAGTACAAAGAGGCTGTTTAGCTTAGCTTAGTACAAAGAATGGAAGCAAGAAGGAAGCTGCTAACATAGCTCCACCAAAGTGATGGAAAAAGTCTCTTCTCTTCTCATTTTCTTTCCAAATCTACTTCTACTGTGATTAAACAGTGATTCAATTGGAGTCCTTCTGTGCAACATACAAAAGGTATTTCGTGGCTCGTTGGTCTAGGGGTATGATTCTTGCTTAGGGTGCGAGAGGTCCCGGGTTCAAATCCCGGACGAGCCCTTGGAAGCGATTCTCAATTTGTTTCAGTTTGGTCTGTCAGTAATGTGTGAAATTCATTGCAGGCTGGAAAAGGTGTTTGAAGTACAAGACTGCATGAGATGCACCTGTTACGTCCTTGAACTGTGGCCAAGCAGAGTTGGCTATGAAAAACTCCAGTTATGCCATCTTTAGGTTTCCCCTGCCTCCAGGCTTTTTGCTAACACTTTTGTTGAAACAATCATATCCTGTGAAGCATCAAAGAAGCAGATTTTAACTTGCTAGAATGTAGTCAAGGAGTGTGGCATTGTGTGCAAAGCCCTGTAAAGATTGTTGAGTACCTGTATGTCCAGAAGCTGTTTAGCTTAGCTTAGCACAAAGACTGGAAACGGGGAGACTGCTTACATAGCTCCACCAAAGTGACACAAAAATGAACACTTCTGTTTGCATGTAATTTGCAAAACTGCTTCTACTATGATTCAGCAGTCATTAAATCAGACTTTCTTTGAAACATAAAATGAGTATGATTCTCACTTAGGGTGTGAGAGGTTCGTGGTTTAAATCCTGGACAAGCTCATGGAAAGAACACTTTGTGTGTCTCGACCTTGTAAGTTTGATCTATCAGTAAGGTGAATACAAACTATAGAAAAGCTCCTTATCCTTTAGGAGACTTAAGTACCTGTCCATCTCCCCACAGAGGATCATCACAGGTTTCCATTTGTAGAACTAAGACTTTGTTCAGACTGACATCTCAAAACTGTATTGTGGCATATTCAGAATGTATATTTATTTCTTTTAAAATGTCTGGACAGCAAAAAACACATGAAATGCTATTTTTGCTAAGTGGATCCAAGCTACATTTGGAAGTGGTTTGAAATGCAATTCTGAAAGTGTCTTATAAACCAGGGCCCGACCGATACTGGATTTTTGAGGCCAAAGCCAATACTGATATTAGCGAGTAAAATATTCTTTATACAGATTATAATATACAGAATATAGAATTTATACATGAACATAAACTTTTTAAAACCTTTCAAAAACTTTTTACATAAAAAACCCAAATAGGGTATAAAATAAAAGAATCAAATACACATGAATGCTGCCAATGAAGCTAACAAAAAAATACACACATGATGATGTCAGTGAGAATGAGCTGTGTATTGAGCAGCTCAGTCAGTTAGTGTTAGTACCATAGAACGTGACTGTGCTTGTTTTTTTTTTTAGTCCATTCAAGCAGGCACTTTTACAGTTTTTTCCCCTGCAAATCCACCAGTGATTTACTGTATTTATTACAGCTGTCTCATAACTTTATTATGACACTTCAACTAAACACTATCACTGTCATAAAAAAAAAAAAAAAAAAAAAAATATTGGTACTTCTAACTGGCCACTATCTGGTACATGAGGAGCAGTTTGGTTCTTGTATTTAAGGTGTAATCACTATGTTTGTCCAGTAGAGGTCAGACTCACCCTGGTGTTGTTTTGGGGCATTATCAACCTGAGCAACAGGTTTTTTTTCTCCCAGTTGTATTGAGACATTTAACCATCATCCTATCAACATATTTAACATACAACTGTATGCACTATAGACAAATTTCTTCTCAAAACATTATTAATTATGTAATTAATATCATCTGGAGAAAAAAAGATTATTATGTGTCTGCTACATCTGAAAAAAAAAATGACACAAAGTATTTATTTAAAAATGATTTTATTTATGTAATACAGCAACAGTCTGCTCTAAAGAAATAACAGATCTTGTAATTTGCTAATCAGAATCAAGTATTTAACAAAGCTGTGTTAGAAATTATTTTATACCAGGGTCAAAATGACACTGGTTGGTTTCACCATATAAATATAACAAATAATGTTTACTTGAAATTACTGAAAGCTAAAAGATACAAAGGGTGTCAAATAAACTTTTAAATACTAATTTGGATTGTATTTACAGTATGTGAGGAGTGAAGTTTGGTGCTTGTATTTAAGGTGTAATTACCATGTTTGTCCAGTAGAGGGCGGACTGACCCTGGTGTTGTTTTGACTCATTATCAACCTGAGCAACAGGTTTTCTCTCAGTTGTTTTGACACAGATAAATGGTCCATGCTAAAGCTACTACGTTGCATACAGTCCTTCACTTAAAATACTGCAAAAACTGAGGTAGGGGAGACCAGGGGTGGTAGTAACGCTTTTTGTTTGAGTATCGGTAACTTTGTAGTGGTTCATGATATGGGGGCAGCCATCACATAGCTAACTGTTTTAACATAAAGCCTTGAAGGCAGCATGAATGCAGAGCATCAAATTAAATCAGAGAAACTTCTACTTCCTGACTGTTAAAAGTAATGGGGGGCAACACTATGCCTGCATACCTGCTGGGATCCGCAGGGTCCCACTGTGCTCCGCATGTGAATAACCAGGCAGACAGATGCTCCGCGAGTAAACGCTAGGCGATCTATGCATGGTAACCAGGAAAACAGCTTGTGTGCGCTACTGTGTCCTGCTATACATAGCATATAACCTTTCCAGTCTTGCTCATGATGTATGCTCTTTCTCCAGTGACTTCCCGTTTATGTCAATATCGGTTATAGATTTCAGGAAACTCACAAATAACAAGGATCAGCCTCTCATCCATTGTACTTGTGTGTAGTGTAGGGAAAAGTTCAGGAAAGTTCGAGAAAGTTGTATGATCGCCTTCTCCTCCCTACCTGCCCGCTCACATCCCACTGAAAATGAATAATGAGGCGCGTCTATCACCCTCTGTCTGAAAAGCCAATTACAGCAAAACCTGGTGGTGCAACACTCTGATGTTGCTGCTAGCAATCTAGCAATCAGACAATATCCCTTTTAAAGTGTTCCACTTTTCAGAAGTCTTCCATGTGGCAGCCTGCACCTTTTCCCACATGTTGACACAAGTTGGCCAATAGCTGAAATTTCAAGCTACCTCTTACAGCAGGGAAGGAAACCTGTGCCACCCACTGACTCACTGTGACAAATATGTTGCTAAATGTCACAATGCTGATTTTGCCTCAGTTGTAAACTTCCAAATGAAAACCTATTTTTCCAAACATGGTGGTGCAGTTGGACGGCTGTGTTGGACACTTGGGTTTGAGTTTGGTCTGTTACCAGGAGACTCCACTTGACAGCTGCTGCCGAAGCCTTAAAACTCCCAACATATTTGTGTTGAAGAGCTTGGCTTCGGTTGCCTGAGAGGGAGTCAAGCATTTACTACAAGTCATCAAAAGGAGAGCTCACACCCAAACCTCTGAAGGATTCCTCTTTACATGCAACATGGGTGGCAGCTCTGAATTCAGGTACCGCAAAAAGGAACGTTTGGACAGAATATAAACAACAGAATGAAATGGAACTGCAATGCTTCACACAAATGGGTCCCAACAACATAAACAAATGTAAGTGGGTGACAGGCAGCTTAAATGTATTTGAATTATGAAACAATGAAGCATTTATGGAGTATATACTTTTGGTTAAATATAGCAGAGAGACAAGTTATATAAACGGTCAGTTACATAGTATGTGAGGCTAAAAGATCTTTGGAGATCACTTATCTTCACTAGGCAATCCAAAAATAATATTTGGATGTCAACATTTTGATCCGCAATTATAATTAAGTTACATATCTTTCTTGGATTACAATTTCATTTATTCCGTAATTTAATTGTATGTATCTAAACCCACACACTTCTAGTAGGTAAGCCTTGTTTTTAGCCTAGCTGTTGTTCATTACTTGTGGCCAGCCTGTTAAGACAAGTCTAGAGTCAGCTGTTGGTAGAGGTTTTATATGGATTTTGCATAACTTTTTGAAGTTTTTTTTAAAACTGTGATGTCCTTGAACAAACAGTCAGAACTGTGCCCCAAAAAAATGTAGGCTGATGTATCCAGTCAGGGTTCGAATTACACAGTGGCTTCAAGCCCTATTCGAGCCCTATTTTCTGGTGTGCACCGCTATGAAAACATATCACGCGCACACTCATGCATGGAAGTGCATGACAGTGTTTCAGGATTACTGTGAAAAACAATGTACTGCTACTACTACAGATATTTCATAGAGGCTAAATAACAAGAATATGATGCTGCTGTTTCAAAATCAAAGAATACATTTATTAATCAATGCAAAAAAAAAAAAAAAAAAAAAAAACAAGAAACAAAATCAGCAGGGGGACACAGGCAGCGGTTTCATGAATTATGGCCGACATCATCATCTCATTATTCATTTCAGGAAGATCATGTTGAAGAGCTCCCCCTGAATGTCTCAAAGTAGGCTGCCTGCTAACAGCAGCTAAGTCAGCAGAACACACTCATCAGAGATCAGAGGGAAAACCAAAAATCATTTTCTCCATAAAATATGATCCAGTTTTACCGTAATCAATGAACAAAGTGATTAAGTCGTGTTTTTGTACAAGTCTAGACCTGGCAACCGTATCACCACTGTGCTGCTAATGATGCAACCCAGTCGAAGAGGACGCCATTAACGTTTACACCCCAGTCTGTCACAAGCACAAGCCTCTCGTCCACAAGTAGACATGCTTCCCGCTGTGCCGTGATGTGTTTGGTAGGTGTAGTTTGTTAGACAGAAAGTAGTTCCTAAGCAGGTCAGGGTTTCTGGAAAGAGACATTTCTGTTGAGTTTTTCAAATATATTTTTTGGCATCTAGTCCCATTATACTGGAGAGGCGACGTCGCAAAAATGAGCAACTCACCCCATGTTGGAACTACTTTATTTCTGCAGTAGAATCTGCCAGAACTACTTTCTTTCTAAATTAAAGAAAGTAGTTTCTGTATGAAACTGCTCAATTTCCAATTCTGGGAAGAAACACAGGTTTTGAATTTGTTAAATGTATTTTTTCTGGTGCTCTGAGTTCCACAAGCCAAGTGCCATTTAGTCCCATTACACTGGAGAGATCTCTACAGCTGATATCTCCAGAACTCTGCAACTCATGCCAAAATGATTTAGAAAGATAAACAGCACTACAGGCAAGAGGACAAATATGGATTTTTGACTTTACGATGAACTGTATCTTTTAAAGAAATGTATGAGTCTCATTAACATCTAGCGGGAGCGTCAGTCAATGTAAACACAGCAGCGGGTTTCGGGCTCGGAGACGTGTGCCTCAGGCCCGCAATGGGTGTAAACAATGAAATCACATTTTCACAACAGAGCTGAGTGAGCTGTGTGATTACAGCAGACCCCCAACAGAGACAGAGTGCTGTGAGGAGGGAGATATATCACAACAGAACAGCACGCAGCGCTCAGCTGTCTGCTTTCGACTCCAGAACCAAAGTGTAAGTATGTATACCTTTGAACGCACGTTGGTGAGGAGTTGAAAATGTGAGTCAGAAATGGTCAAGAGTTAATTAGCTGGCTGACATTCTCAAACATAATGCTAAGAGGCTCATAGTGCTCTCACCTGCAGGAGTAAATGCCAGTTAATTAGTGTTTTAAAGCATAATGCTGCCTGGAAACCACTCCAACAGTATTAATATCACAGACACGTTCTGTCTTCCTCCCCCTCCCGCTGTCTGAAAACTGATCCTTTCATCACAAATACACCAGCATGAAGAGTTAAATCAGAGACACCTTATAAGACATAAAAATACTCTGTTTTGAATAATAACTCAGTAAACATTCGGATGGTGACGTGTTGTCAATAACCAAAAATGCTTTTGGTCTCATGCCAAAAACTGTGACGTGGTCATGACACAGATGGCCAGACAGTTAAATTGTTTCCACATCCAATAATAGTCAAGTCAGATCCTCTCTTACAAACCAGGAAATCTTGATCATATTATTGCTCTGAAAATGCACGTCTTTGTTTTTTTTTGTTTTTTCCCACCATGATATTTGACTGACAGTTTGTTTGGTCGTGAAATTAATCCACTGGTCCAGTAACATTTGGAAAGTCTAGACGAGCTGCACGATTAAATAATTTAACTCCATTCAAGTTTTTAGCTTCATATGTCGCTGACAAACTTTTTCTCATCATTATACACTGTAAAAACAAAAAAGGTGAGAAAACTCCAAATTTCAAGGCAATGTACTGAAAGATATTTTAGCCACAATCAAACTCTCACATTTTGAGAAAGTTTTACCAACTATAATAGCTAATATTTTATTATCATCTAATATGTAATATGTTTGAAATCATTTAATTTTCAGCCACTCAAATAATGACAATGTTCTTCTACAGAACAGTGAGTACAAACAAACAAGAAGGTAATGGTGAATGCATGCTTGAATTTGTCTCTGCTGATCAAAGTGATGGTGCAGCAGATCTACATTTTGCTGGAGGAGCGTTAATAAACTCACAAACATAGCTCGGTAGTCTGCCATTGTTTTTGTTGTCCCAATTTGCCAGTTTACATGGTGGCTGTAAGGGTGGCATTGTCAAAAGATTACACTCTGGAATCCACTTTCAAAAGTTGGCATTTTCATGCCCCCAAAATGCTGTTGTTGTGTGAATTAATGGCAAATACTCAACAAAAGATTTGCATTTTATGTACCTGAGTTAGGACCCCCCTGGGTGTCCCCCTATGAATCTACAATAATAATAAAATTTCCTCCTTCTTACAACAATATAGCACTGATACCATGCCTACTGGAGCAAATACTGTTACTGAAACAAATACCAGTAATGGTATTTTTAGTTTTCTGTGTGCTACTACTTTACTCATTTTGAAAGATTGAACAGTGTCACTTTCTTTGTCTTTTGTCCCAGGTCAAATGTGCCCCTCTACAACTGTCCAGAGAGCGCTCTAGAAATGCCACAGGAGCTCAGAGATTTGTCGGATTCCTAGACTTTGTGAACACAGCATCACTACAGCAAAGACAGACGGTGCAGGAAATACAAACAGTCAGATTATCAGATCTGAGCATGATTATCTAAACCAGTAGTTCCCAACCTTCTTTCCATGAAGCCCCCCTTTCCACTTGTATCTAAGTAAAGCTGAGTGTGCATAAACACACCACATGATTCACTCCACAGTTTTAATGTCAGAAGTGAACATTAATCATAAATGTTGTCATTCTTGGAACCCAGCAGAGTAGACTTCTATACACTCCACCTTAACAAAACAAAATAGTAAAAGTAGTAATAATTCATCATCCCAGAGCTGATAGTTGTAGTTTATTAAGTTGCCTCCGACAGTATTTTTGAGTCAGGACAAAAATGTCTTCTTAAATAGCTTTTGTATATTTTTGTATAAATTGTGATTTTAGCTAACGTGCAAACCTAACTGTAATGAACCTCAGAGTAGATAAAGCCTCAGGGACCCCTTGTGACTTATGCCTCCCCCTTTGGGGGGCCCAGACCTTAGGTTGAGTACCAATTATCTAAAACAGTGGTGCCCAACCCTGGTCCTCAGGGACCCCTGTCCTGCATGTTTTAGATGTTTCCCTGCTTCAACACACCTGATTCAAATGATCAGCTCATCATCAAGCCTCTGCAGAAGCCTGACAACAACCTGATCATTTGAATCAGGTGTGTTGGAGCAGAGAAACATCTAAAACATGCAGGACAGTGGGCCCTGAGGACCAGGGTTGGGGAACACTGGTCTAAAAGAACAAAAGTCAGTAATATTCTTAAATAGCACAGAAAAACTGTATATACACAACTACAGTAAGTTCAATTCTGGGTTACAGTTTTACCGTTAAGGGAGTTTTTCCTCGACTCTGTTGCCAAGTGCTTGCTCATGGTGGGAATAGTTCGGTCTCTGTGAACAATATTATAAACAGTATTCTACATGACAACTTAGATTTATGATTTGGCGCTATATAAATAAAATTGACTTGACTTTGTTTGAGTAGACTGGGGGTTTGTTTACATCCTACACTACACACCATGTGCCTTGCCTTGTTTAACTTCTTTTAAGTGATGTCAACAAAACTATGAAAATATAAGATCCAAGTCGTAATGAACCGGAATTATCCTTTAAACAGAGCCACAACAGCAGTGATTAACATGTTTGTGTGCAGGGTGGGCTGCTGTTTGATAGCAGATGGTTGCATGCATGCTTAGAAGACTTTAAAGGACACACTCACTCAGTGTGTTGCTCTTTTTTCATATATACACACACACTCTCTGTCAAACACACACTAAGCCTCTTTCCCCCAGAATAGTCTGTTTTTACTTGAGTTCTATATAAGGCAACTTCACCTAGTAACTGCAGTGTGAGGATACGCGAGGCCCTGCAGCCACTCAGGCAGTTTGGCCCACTGAACGTCAGCTCGGCTCTTCAGCCTGAGCGAGCAGCAGCGTTGCTCGGGACATGTGTGCGGTGCATCGTCCGCGTCCTGCTCTCCCTCTGTCTTTTCAGTCACAGGTTTCTGCGCCGAGGCCTAATATCCGAGAGGATTGCCGTCATTCTTAAGTTTGCGTGGATTTTCTCATCCGACTGAGTCACTGACCCACTTCTGCTCGCTTCTTTCCACCCCACCGGCAAAAGCGAAGCGGCACGTTTCATCCCTTTATCTCTCTCTCCCCCCCCTCGCAGCTCCATGTCCACTCTCTTCCGCTCCACGTGTGCGGCAGATGGTGCTCCAGCCTTTTATCGGCTGCTGCTATTTGCAGTAACGTCTGAGGCTGCGAGCACGCCAGCTTGTGTGCATGCAGACTGTTTACTAGCGGCCTGGCTGATGGGCCAACACGCTGCGTGCGTCGTGTCTGGATATCTCGACAGCAGGATGGTAACTGGATGGATGACAGGTGGGCTGCTCCTAACAGATGACCCAAGCTGCTCAAGCCACCATGTTTGCTCCACTGACATACATGGGACAGCAGCCCTCCCACAGTCAGCGCCTGATATCCTGATGAAGGACTGGTACAAAATAAACCTGGACCAATAGCGGATCTTTGTTTAAGGCTGTAACAAGTCTACATGGCAAAATAAGTCCATATAACTGTGCTAGAAGCCTACATACTGTACTGTTCTGTCAGCTTTAGGTTTGGTTAACTTTGAGAAACTGAAATGGTTTGACATTTGAGGAGAGATGTTAATTTGCTTTCTTGCCACATGTCATGTTCAATCTGTCTGTTAAATACAAGGTTGGAACAAGGGGAGCTTAAGCTTAAGCTTAGCTTATGTCGAGTGTGCACTGATTGTCTGCTAATCGTCAGTTTTTGGAGATTGCAGACAAAAGTCCCCAGATCAGAGGCAAACTGGTACTTAATTGCTTTGTGTGTGCTGTCCATAGCCACGATATGAGAGCTTGCTGATGCCTAAGAGATGCCCGAAAGATATTAAGTGGGTTAAATATCTGGTTGTGTCAGGGCAACATGTTTTCATGTTTTCATCCTGCATCAGTTTTGCAGGTGCAGTAAAAGTTAGCAATAATAGACCTTCGGGTAGACATTCAAAATAAAGTCACAAAAGGCACTTCGGTGGATTTGGGAAAAGAACATGGTTTGGATTAAAATAAGTATGTTCCTTACTTAAGCTCACGCAATTTAAGTTTACATAATGCAACGTAATGTAACGTAATGTTGACGGTTGGTTTCACATGGGACATGAGCCCCAGGTTCATGGTTAAAAGTCCATGCATTAAAGCATAATTCTAGAGGGGCACCTCTGGTAAGGATGCTTCTGGGATACCTGCGAGGGATGTGCGCGATTAATCGACTACATCAGTCATTCCCACAGACTGGGTCGGGACCCACAGATGGGTCATGGGAGGTTTCATTTGGGTCACCAACTAAATAAAGGACTTTGGAAGAAATACAGCAAATTCGAGATTTAAAATGTGTATTTGTTTTACTGATGAGAGGAAAAAATGAGAGCCTGTTAATTCTGCCAAACACAATTATTTTGTCTAATTTGTGAAGCAGGCTAAAATGATCAAATGCCTCTTAATACACACAGTATTTTACTAAGCTGCTGTATTGACATGTTGGGAGAAAGAAAGGTCTGGTTGGGGATGGTGTTTCATTCCATCAACCCCGTTTTCTGCACCAGATAGCTGCTTTAAGTGAAAACACAAAGACACTGTACAACATAGCAGCTCAGCACCAAATAGCAGACGGACAAAGTAAACAACCAGCTGATGAACATACTGTAGCATTTAGCTGCTAAAGAGAAAAATTATAGGATTTGTTGAGGCTTTAAACTGAGCTAAAGGCTGAGTGAAAGAGTGAATATTGGATTTGCATCCGTCAGGTGGGCACAAACACAGCTTTAAATGAGTAACACATGTAATATGAAGTGACAAAAACGTGAAGTTGATATTCTGCTTAAAAATGTCTCTTTTACAAAAACACTTTTTTTGTCCAAAAGGTGGATTTTTTTGATGCATTCAAGAACTTATAAAAAAGAGTGAATGAAACAAGAACAAAACTTTTTTGTATGTGTCTGAAACTATCAGATCTGTTCTTTCTTTTGAGGTACTCCATGTAAACATATTCATAGAACTGAATATTTTGTGTATATTGAAAAATCAGTAAAATTTGTCAAAAATGCTGGCGCTGGCTCGCAACTTTAAAAAAAAAAAAAAAATCACCTGTAGGGAAAGAGTTAATGTTGCTGTGTCTGTGCTGGGTGTGTACAAAGGCTAACAGGTTAGCCATTCCAACTTTATAAGGTGATGATATGTCAATCTGACAGTCAAATCAAATCAACTATTAAAGTAGGCTAACTCAGATGACATGAGAGTAGATGACATAGCAAAAAGCAGTGCACTGCATGTGTGTTGCACACCCTCCCAGACATGATAATGACCTCCTTTCCCACAGCAGAAATAAAGGTTTTGCGGCCGTTTGTAAAGCTGAAATTTAGAGCACAGGATCAAAAAAGGCTGTTCAATTATTCATACGTTGAGCATTAGTAAGCACTTTCTAAAAACAGCAAAACACACAAAGAGTGCCTTCATGCTTTTATGGGGGCAAGTGGAATGATAGTGTGGTATAATGGGATGGCTCCATAATGGAAATCAGACTGATGAGTCAGGGTTAGTCCTGTTCAGTGTCTCTGATAGAAGCCAGGCTGCATCACAGTTTAGTGTAGTGTGACGGGGAACATCTGAACTCAAAAAGCCATTATGGCAGTGTTAACTGCATTTAAAGTGGCAGTACAATCAAACCGGGATGGGTCTTTAATTACCGTGAAAGGACTGAACTGTAAAAATAAACTATTTGTTTCAACTTAAAAAAGCTAGTGTCAGGCTTCCTTAAAAATGTAATTTGACTGAATTGGTTTGAAAAGACAAGCTGAGGTAGTTTTGTGATGAGTTAAATGATGATGATTGGATGTTTTCTAATGAATAAACATTTCTAGTCAAATGAACTTGATAGTAATTCAGTTGTACTTAATTTCTTAAGTACAAGAACAGGTCCAAAAAATACTATCTGTCACCATCATCCGCAGTGTTGTCAGTTTTTTCATCATATACACTGTAAAAAAAAAAAAAAAGTTGAGAAAACTCAAAATTTCAAGGCAGTTTACTGCGATAGATTTTTGAGTTCTGAGCCCAACTCAAACTCTCAGATTTTGAAAAAAAAAATGCTAGTTTTAGAAACATTCCCCAAAAAGCTTAGAAAAAAAAAAAGTGAGAAAACTTATTGAAGTGAAAGTGAATGATAACATCTTCCAATTAGACCCCCCTTTTTTTTCCTGAATACGTCCATTTCGGATCTGGGGAATTTGATGGGCATTTTTCATTTCAGTTTTGGACATTTTTACAAAAAAAGGGGGAAAAAAGGAAACTAGTTAGAAGACTCGCTATTTAGAAGAATCACAGGATGAGATACGTTTAAAAAAAAGTTTTTTAATATCACATTGGTGAAAACTATCGAAACTCCCGCACACTGTCTAGCTTTCTGCTGATTTTTGGAGTAAATATCAAAGTTTTGGTTCAAATGATACTGATGAAGGTCGACATTTAATAAATATATCATCAGAAAGCGAGACAGTGTGCAGGAGTTTCTCTAGTTTTCTTCAAGTTGAATCTTCCACTGATGTACCTATCACACATTCAGGTGTGCAGAGATCTTTTTTCAGTATTTACGAGCTTCTGAAAAATAATGTTTTTTATTCAAGAAAAGAGAAAAAAGGACAAAAATAATGAGATGAATCACCAATGAAAAGAATCATAAGATGAATTCATTTTTTTTAATTTTTTTTTATATCACCTTAGAGGAAATTGGCTTCCTAAGAACAGTGTAATAAAGGAGAAACTAATTAGATTAATGAAAAGAATCATGAGGTGAGTTTAGTATTTTTATATCACATTTTTAGAAACAGGCTTCCAAAGAATAATGTAAAAAAAAAAAGAGAAACTAATTAGATGACTCACTAATGAAAAAAAAAATCATAAGATGAGTTTAGTTTTTTATATCACATTGGTGGAAATGGACTTCCTAAGAAAAATGTTTAAAAAAAGAAAGAACTAATTTGATGAATCACCAACAAAAAGAATCATAAGATGAGTTCAGCTTTTTTTTTTTTTTTTTTTTAAATCACATTGGTGGAAAATGGCTTTCCGAGAATAATGTAATTAAGGCGAAAAGAATTAGATTAATGAAAAGAGTCATTAGAGTTTAATATTTTTTAAATCACATTTTTGGAAACGGGAATAATGAAAAAACAAAAAGGACAACAACAACAACAAGGCAAACAAAGTAAATAAACAAACATATACTGTACTTTCACAGCACAGCATTGTAAGGACGTGTCATTGTGTCATTCCGGACCCTAACCTGGGTTCACCTGCAGGACATATCCCCCACCTTTCTCTATCCAGACTGGGTTCAACACACGTGTGTGGCCTCTGAGGGGCTGCCATTGGCTGCGACGCGTCGCTAGCTCCCGCCCCTCCGCCTGTACGTCACCGCGGCGGTGTCCGCGGCGCTCTGCAGCGCTGAGGGAGAGCCGCACTGCACACTGACACAGCCTGGACGGGGCGAGGCGAGGCGAGGCGAGGCGAGGCGGCGAACCCAGCGTGGCCCTCATCCATCATCGCGATGGGAATTAGTACAGCGTTCCTTCTGAAGCCAGCCCTGATCCCGTACTATCTGAAGCCGGTCCACCTGGAGACACGGACTATAAAACACTGCAGTTGAGAGTGTCGCTGCACCAAGAGCTTCTCCCCTCCAGTATTCAGCTGAGGAGGAGGAGGAGGATGATGGTGATGATCAGAAACATCTAGAGATGAGAAGTGTCCCTCCAGCACGCAACTTGGACCAGGACGTCTGCTCCAGCCTCATCTGTCTTCACTAAACCAGGACGATGCCTGCCATGTGTGTGTCCGCAGTGGTGAGTCCATCACATTTTATTGTTTGGGTTCTTTATTCTAAGGAGTCCTCCAGCAGGTTCTCCACTTAAAGGGACAGTGCCTGTTTTTTTTTTTCGTCCCAGACTGAACTTCAATGTCGAGTATCCCAAATAATCCCCAAGTTTGACTGTTAAATTAACTCCAGAAATGACACTTTTTTTGTCTTTAGATTTAATATTTCTTCATTTTTTTCTTCTGCTTGTGACACAAAAGAGTCTCCAGTGGAAGGATGGAGGAAGAAAGGACACTCAGCAGTCTATTGTTTACCCTGTTCTGCACTCTAGAAATGTCAATCAGATGTCTCTTGTCTGTTAACTGACAAAGACGTGGTTTGATTAAACAAAATAAATCACATACATTGGTTTATTTAGCCAAATTTCAAATGAAAATAGTCAAAAATGACATTTTATGGCAATCATAACTTAAGTGTCAAGGATGGAGGGATGTTTTTGTCATCAGGATGGTAAACAGGCTTTCCCTCGTTCACATGGTGGAGGTGTCCTTTTGTCATGCCAGCGAGGTGTTGAATATAGTTGCTTCACTCAGCAGCTGCTGGAGCTCAAGGTCTCATCATCTCATCATCCTCAGTGAGTCAGTTGAGGCTCCAGCAGCACAAAGACTTTGTCTTTGTTTCCTCTCAGAGCAGGAAGGCTGCTGTCGAGCTAAGGTGATGTCGAGTTTTTGAACAGAGAGTCAAGTCTGTGGGTTGTCATCCAGATCACTTTTAATGACTTATTTTCATGGAATTCAGAGCTTTGAGTTTGGTATATTTTGGTATGAAGGCAAAATAGTGGCAGATTTAAATAAAGACATAATTAAAATGTTTCTTTGTGAGGGAATAAAGTGGTTCGTCTTTCAATAAAAAAAAAAAAAAAAAAAAAAAAACTTGTTTGTTTAGGGCCACACATTCATTGTGACAAATTTCACAAAGGACTTGACTTTTTAATGAAATATTTAAAGGTACTAGGTGGGATTTTCCGAAAATTAACTGCTGGCTGATAAGTAAATGGCAGTTAGCATCTTGTTGCTCGAGCTCATGCTCCGTAGTTGGAGCCATAGATGTCATATATTAATATATAAGCCAAGATGGGGCATTGTCAGCCTTGCCCCCATTTCCTCCCAGTGGCCACTTGTGGTATTGCAGTGAAAAGTTCCCCTGTGGCCCAAAAAACATTTAAAGCCAACCTAAAAAAAATCTGTAGAACTGTTGACAGGACGTCTCGAACTGCAAAGAAGCTCAAATTTTGATCGGTGGAGGTTTTTATTTGTAAAAGTTTCCTAAAGCTGAGAAAAGTGATTTAAAAACCTGTGACTCCATCACAATGTAAAGTTTAGGGGCCAAGCGGTAACTCAAAGGCGGAGCCAGTGGGAGAAACACTGCTGTGCATATTCAGTGTGGCGTACATCCAGGAAGTAAACCTGGAAGCTAGAAAACTTCTTTTGGTTTATGGGCCAGACAAGCTATTCTCACGGAACTGAATGGGCGCCATCTTTGTGTGCTGTATATAGTTCATTATGATATATCCATGGCTTGAGTTAGCATCCTTGGCAGTGGCCAAAACAGGGATGTGACATACACAAGACTGAATGACCAGCATCGTGTTGATACTTGAGATAAGTAAAGTTAGGCTGGTGTTGTGGTGGGTGTTGGTCATTTGTTGACATTTGAGGACTCTATTTCTAAGCCAACGTTAGCTAGCATTGTACACTGTTGATGCTGTAGGGGAGCTGAAAAACGAAGGCACTTACTTCAAGTATAATTTGGAACTAAAATTGTGTGAACATGTATGCTAGGCAAACCCCCAATGTAGCATAAACTAAACTGTGTCCACTCTCTGCATCCTTTGGATTATATTTGCATCTTAACATAAAACCAGACCCGAAGGCTCCAAACAAAATATGGGCTTTCAGGTCAGGTTCAGTCGGTTTTGTTGCATAAAGCTTTGGGCTTTGGTCAGGGTCTGGTTTGTACAATAGAATTTATAAAGATCTTTTCTGTCTTTGACTCTGCCAAATGCCCTTACGTATGTGTTTTAACTAGATTCATGGTACCCAGTGGGAACAGGGAGAGAGACATGGTGTAGCCAGTGCATTGCATTAGGCTGCCAAGATAATGGTCTGTTATAAGGATGGAAACTGATACGATTTTATTGATACCAGTACCATGATCGATTTGTCTTGTTAGTCCGACTCTTTATTGATTCCCCTTTTGATTCCTGATCAATTTTCTGTGTGGAAAAACAGTCAGCCTACATAGGTTTTCAGCATCAATGCAACTGTTCATGTTTATCTCTGAGTCTGAATAAAGTGTAAAAAATAAAAGGAAAGGAAAAGGAAAAAAGGCTCTTCATCATTTTCTTCTTCTTTTTGCAAGTTTCCAGGAGTTAGGCGTCATTGTTTTGCAGTGTGCGACTGTCAGAAACACATGCCTGCATTGATAAAAGGAATTGATAAGCTCAGAGGCATATGATTCTGATGAATCAGACAATTTGAAACCGGTTCTCAACTGAAACCAGTGCTTGATACCCATCCCTGGTCAGGTATTTGAAGATGAAATGAGTGAAAAATATAGCTTCATGTCTAGGGTTGAGTTTGGTTCTCACATTTGGCAGACCAGGTCTCAGATTTAGGCCTTTCCTAAGTGTGACAGTAGGAGAAGCGCTAGTTGGTGGATGAATTCCAGTTAGAGTAGAGTCCACATTAATGTTATTAGCAGCACCTGTGCCTTTCCTGCTATGACAAGTCAAAATCTCTGCTGTGAATTAGGTCCGTTTTGACAATGAAGGCTACTGTACTTTCCGGCATGTCATTTTATATGTTGGAATAATCAACTTACAACTTTAGTCCCAACCATGTTGTTTCCCAGCTCACAAGTGTATCACAAGTGGCAAAGCTCCAAAAAGGACTTAAAGACAGATGGTGATACTTGTGGATCACCACTCTTAGTATTAAGCTACAGTATATCCCAAACACTTTCATAGACTTCAAAGGAAATGAAGGATTAAAGCTGTGTCTCCAAGCAGCCAGTTTCAGGAATAAGACATGAAAAAATAACTTCAGTGACAGCACTTGAAGCATTGCCTGTATTTACTCTGATTCATCTTGATACATTTCAAGTGACATAGAACCAACCATATTGCCACTAAACACTAATGGGTAAGGTTGTTTGTATATGGTATGATACTATAAGATATGATTCGATCTGATCTGGTTTGATACGGTATGGTACAATACAATATGATACAATATGATTGTACAATACAATACAATACTATACGATACAGTCTGATATCATCCAGTATGATACTGTATGATATGATACAGTATAAAACAGTACAGTACAATACAATATGATCTGACATGATACAATATGATCCAGTACAGTACAATACAATATGATACTATATGATACAATCGATTATGATACAGTATGTTATAATACAGTACGGTACAGTACAGTATGGTATAATACAATACAATACAGTACAATATGATACGATATGAAATGGTGTGGTATGGTACAGTAGGGTACAGTGTGGCAGGGTAGGATAGGGTACGGTACGGTACGATATGATATGATATGATATGATACAAGATAATACAACTTTATGATACCAGCATCAGAAATGCATCCAATACATCTTAAAATCCTGGAGCAGGTATCGGTGAGTACTTGTGTCTATGCACAGTCTGATATCATGTAATTTAATAACCCCGAAACAGGACATTCCTGGGAAGTTGCAGGATCCCATTACCCATTTTTTTTTAACCTGATGCAGGCCATCAACATTCACAGCGATCATATCACATCCATGAAGTTGAACTTGCATAAAACAGTAACTTCAATGACATCACTTAAAGCATTATCTGTATTTAACCTTACTTAACTATCTGGTTGATACATTTCATGTGATTAAAATCACTTGTATTTCCACTAAACACTAATTAGTAAGGTGGTTCCGATAAGATCCAATATGGAACGGTATGGTGTGGTATAGTACAGTACAGAATGGTATGGTGGGGTAGGGTACTATGCGATACGATACAATACAATTCAATACAATAAGATACGATACGATATGATACAACATGATACGATACGATACGATATGATAAGATACGATAAGATACGATACAGTACAGTACGATACAACATTATGATACATGCATCCAGTACATAAAAAATGCCGGTTTGGGTATTTACTGGCGAGTAGAGGATATTCCTGGGAAGTAGCAATACGATATGATACGATACGACACAATATCGAATATGCCAAATAATATCGAAAATGCCGAGGTCCTAGTTTGTTTTTACCTTGAGGCAGGCCCTACAACACTGACAGCAATTATATCACATCTACACAGGATTAGTGGTATACAGCATGTTCAGTAATAATAATAATAATGATAATAATATATTTATATTTTTCAATGCACTGGTGATGGAATCTGTACTCCGTATCAGCTGATATGCAAAGTTATCAGAATCCACATCAGAAAGGAAAAAATAGTATAAGAACATCTCTACCCATGATTTCTAGTTTCAATTGCTTTAAAAAAATGTTTAATATCCCATGTAAATGGGTTTCTATTTTGTTATACAAGTCTAGGCCTCACATTGATCACACCTATCACTTTACAAATCACAAGTAAAAACCACTTATCTACAAAATGTCAATTTTTTCATGAACTTAGAAAAACAGCCATGTTTCAGCTTTGTCGCAATGCATTTTCAAATGAATTTGTGGCTTTTGTAAAAGGTTTGTTTGGCTTAAGAAACAGGAGAATCTCAACTCAAACAGGAACTCTCCCTCCTTCAGTTTTATTGAACAATTTAGATAACGTTTTTCACAGGACAAAGATGAAATGCAGAACAAAGAGAATCTGTCCAAACTGTGAAAACAAAGACCACAGAGACCAATGTTTGCAATTTTCACAAAGGATGAGCTCAGTTCTCCCCAGTTCTCCCTGCCTCGGTCATTATCAGCGAACTCAAACATCTACACAACTAATAATCGCTGGCTATTGTCAGTGATAAATTCAGCGCGACTGGATCCAAACAGAGTCTCTCTCTGTGAGCTGGAATGAGCTGCAACTCAGGATGGCATGAGGACACACAGCAACAGGTGCCGCTGTGCGCGTGAGTCCTCGTGTGCGTGCGTGTGGAGGGGGCAGTGCATGTGGGAGTGCACGTGTGGGTTTTTGTGCCAGTGTGAGTGCGCCTGTGCATGTGTGTGTGTCTTTGTGGTGGGCCCCACTTTAATTGGATAGTAATTACAGCTTAATGACTGCCACACACACACAAACACAAACATCCCACCCACATCCAAATGTATGTATGCACACACCTTGTTATGTAACACACGTGGTCCAACACACACAAAGACACAGACACATGCACACGCCAGCCTAAACAGTAGCTTGATTGTTTTTTGTCATCGCCCACTGTGTTCAGTTAATTAAGTCATTCCTGGAAAACCTGCAAAATGACTAAAAAAAATCATTATTTTGAGACATATGAAGCTCCTCTTGGACCTCAGTCTACTTCCTGCTCTGTGGAACAGTTTGTTGCTGCTGAATGTGAATCAAAATTCAGGTCACACAATGAGACTTGAGTTCAGTTTGTGCGGCGGGTTTCTGCAATGCCTTGCAGACAGACAGCTCTTCCTTGATGTTGACAGGCTGTGTGTGGTGGCACGCAGCCTGTCTGTCCACGTGCCTGTTGCTTATTTTAGGATGTTGTGAAGAAATGTAAAGATATTCTAAGGTGCCTCTCTCTGTTGTCCATATCAAGTTTCGGGTGACTGGGTTCTTTTGCTCTTTGTTTGGTAGTCATGGAGCTTAGATACTATATGCTACAGGCCCAAATTTTAGGCAGTTGTTAAAAATGCTGTTATAGTATTTTAAAAGGCAGATGCTATCAGCACCCAGGTGTAGCCAACGGTCCTGTTTGGCTACAATGTATTTACACCCACATGGCAGATACAAACCAGGATCTTTTCTTAAACCTTAGTGCCTAAATTTATCCAAATAGCTTTGGTGCCTAAACCCAACCAATGTGGTTTTGGTGCCTAAACCTGGGCAAGTACTTGAAACTAACCAAGTAGGTTTGGTGCCTAAATCTAATCAGGTAATTTTGGTGTCTAAACCCAACCAGAATTTCGGTGCCTAAACCCAACCAATGTGATTTTGGTGCCTAAACCTGGGAAAGCACATTTACATTCTGAACCTGACTAAATAGGCTTGGCGCTGAAACCTAATCAAGTAGTTTTGGTGGTTAAACCTGAACAAGCAGGTTTTGGTGCCTGAACCTAACCAAATAGATTTGGTACCTAAATATAACAAAGTAGTTTTGGCGCCCAAACCTAACGAAGTAGTTTTTGTGCCTAAATTTAACCTAGTAGGTTTGGTGCCCAGATGCAACCAAGTAGTTTTGGTACTTAAACCTAATCAAGTAGTTTTGGTGCCTGAACCCAACAAGGTAGTTTTGGTGCTTACAATAGGTTACCCCCACACAAACCTAGAACACATTTTCCTCTTAAAAATATGGACCAGGAAAGTCTTTTTCTTTTTTCTTTTTTTTTTCTGATTGCAAAATGTGATTTTCAGCCTGAAAGAAAAGAACTTATTGAGTCAGGCTGACAGGTGTCTCAGTTTGTCACATTCAGTTGTAGTGGCAGCCAGTTGTTCATCCCACCTCAGCTCTTACCAGGCCCCAATCAACATTTGCTGAAATTTGAAAATTGTGGTTTAAGTAATCGAAAAAGATAGTGGACAGCATTAAAATTTAAATTCAGGATCCATAACTTAGCCCAAGAACCCTACATGTGATGACACAGATGTTTTTGTGGAACAATTTCACAGTCATGATGAGACAGTGACTGCTTACTGTAATTCTACCAAGCTATGGCATCAATAATGCATTGACATTAAAAAGGTTCTGGGCAACACATGCACACAACACAAGAAGGAGAGACAGCTTGTTAGTGCAAATTATATCTGTAATTAAGAGTGACCACACCTATGAACACTCCCTCATTTCAGTAATATACTGTCTGTACATTTCTTGGGACATCATACAAGTCCAACCTGTTCTCATCCCCAATAGTCAAATACCGGAATCTCAAACCGATGCGCAATGTACCCATTACCATCTGTATAAGAGATTTTATAACACATGGTTATCATTGTGAAATGGTTGCAGTTTGGTAAGGTTTAGGTAACAAAACCTGCAATGCACATAACATTATATAACTTGAAGATTTGGAAAACCAAGACTTCTATTTTCACACAGGACACAAACCCTGGCCTCCTACGGGAAAGCCCTGTATTTGTTTGACCCATCCATCCACCACATCTCCTCCATACGTGGACTTTCTATTTATACTCAGGCTTGGGGAGTAACAAATTACATATAACTGGATTACGTAATTAGGTTACAGAAAGCTAACTGTATTCAATTAGTTACAGAAAAAAGAGACATAATCAGATTACTGACACATTTGGTGAAAATGGGCATATTCGTGGGATAACAAGTTTAAAATACATTTTAAGATAAAGAACAATATTCTGCCATGCACCGTGTGCGTGTCTCACAACGCCATTCTCGTCTGGAGTGAAATATAGTTAATGTTACATTTACCAATTCATTATCATGGCCTCTAGTGAAAAAATGCTTCACTGGTGAAAAGATTTCCATTATTTTGTCTTTAAATAAAAAAAGGAGGAACATCACAGTACAGTGACCATTCTGCCTCATCATTGAAGAGCTCAACATCTGATTTAAAGAAACATTCACAAATAAGACCAACCGCTAATGTTAGCTACACAGACCAGCTGCTAAAGTTAGCTACTTGCACCAACTGCTAATGTTAGGTACACACACCAACCACTAAATAGAGATACTTAGGCCAACTGCTGATGCTAGCTACACAGATCAACTGCCAAAGTTAGCTACTTAGACCAACTGTTAGCATTAGCTACACAGACCAACCGATAAAGTTAGCTACTTACACCATCTGCTAACATTGAGTGCACAGACCAGCAGCTAAAATCAGCTACTTAGACCAACTGTTAAAGTAGCTACTTAGACCATCTGCTAAAGTTACCTACAAAGACCAACCACTTACGATACAAAAATACAGTTAGCTAGCTAACTCGTGAATATCTGCTACTGCTAATGCACATAATTTCAGCTGTTAAATGCACACAACAAAGGAGGGAATATCTGGACAAACAATCAAAAAACCTACAACAAACATGAAACATTATAGAAGGCTAAACAATTTCACCGTATTTGATGTTGATGTAGTCCAACAGTAACAGAAAGTAATCAGGTTACATTAGCTTAATATTGTAATAGTTGGATGAGGTTCCTGATTACATTTTTTAAGAGGTAATCAGTAACTTATCAGAGTACATTTGGAGTCTATGTCATGGGTTTACATTGCAGTGTCTTGAAAGCCCAGTGCGTCTCATACAAATGATAGGGGTCCTTGTGGGTCTGCATGAAATACAGAGGTGCGTGACATGACATGTCTATCTGATGACCTGGGAATGAGAAGGAGCTGACCAGTCAAAACACACGCTGTCTGATGCGTGCAGCCCTGGCAGCCCATCACATGCCTAACATGTGCAGACGACTGACAGTTTATGCTCATGCAGACAAACGGAAGTGAAAAGAGGTTCAGGTTTAGCTGCCTGTCACCTAAAAAAAGATCTGACCTATCAGTTGTACTGTTATTCCGATGCCTATGGGCGAACTGTGTCCTGGGCGTGTCTCTGTGTCTCTGGACGGCCTGCAGCCGCTGGTGGAGGTAGAATTACAGGGTGTTCTGCTCAGCCTGTCAACCAGCAGGCAGGAAGTCGAAAAGTCGGGGGGTTGAGGTGTTTGTTTCCTTGAGTGACTGTGTGTGTGTTTGTGTGTGTGTGTGTGTTATGGGTGTGTGTGCTCAACAGGAACCTGCTCTGCAGTGGTGCAGTGGTGCCACTCTGGTGCCTATATGATGTAAACAAGAGCTGCCTGACCGGCGACTCCACCCTCAGATCTCTCGCTGCACCCTGTGTTCTGTCCTTTACTCTGTCAGTGAGTCACAGAGGCATCAGCTGAAAAGTCCCCTGTGATGCCCTCCGCATTTTCCACTAAGAGATTAAACCCCAGGATACAGCAAAAAGCCTGGGGATTGGGTCGCACCAGCTACTCATAAATAGATCCTTAAATTACTGTTTTATTAATCATTCATGCGTAAGTCAGTTAGTTGTGTTCATTTATAACTTTACTGTCCAACCAATCTAACGAATGATGCACATTTAACATAGTGGAGGAGAGGTCAGATTTGATCAGTTTTAAGTCATTTCTCCATCTGATTGCTTTAAAGGCAGCTATGTTTTAAACTCACAAGTCAATCTCTAAACACTTTGCTCACAAGAGACTGTGGACAACCTCCCAGCTTTCATAGCTAAAACTGGGTGGACACAGAACTCAATTGTTGAGCCAGTCATATTGGGGCAGCGACATTTTGTGCATTCTACTGAACAGAACCGGAGGAAAACATCATCTCCGGTAAGGCATGTCCTTGTAAAAATGTAAGGGGGTTAGTAGAGTATGGCCAATGACCACTGACCCCTCTACCATCCATAAACACAACTAAGTTTTGGACATGTGGTACCAAGATGAAAACCCTTTTAGACCAAGCAACAATACCATCGACCATTGTGATGTATCACCGTAGACATTGTTACATGCCAATTCGATAGATATTGCCCAACCTAGAGAGTAAGTTTGTTAGCAGCCACTCTTCTACCAACTACCTTGCATTTAGAAATCCATAGACGATCAGTAGGCAGTAAGATCTCCGATTGTCTCGTATTGTGAAGGTGGTATATTGTTTGGGGCTAATAAATAATGATATTGGATTAGTGCATAGATTCGCGCACTCACTTGATATCTGGTCTAGCATTTTAGGCTGTATCAGAGGCATTTCCAGTACTGGTATCAAATTAAGACAACCCTAATTACATCAGGTAAATTTGGATTTAATTACAATGAACAACTCAATTGGCTACTTACAAGACCGAAACTCAGAAATGACATGAATGCAGCATTAGTCCTCAGCATTAAATGAGATAATTTATTTTTGTGGGCCAACCCAGAAGTTAGCATCAGTCTGGTTCCATCCACAAAAAGTTAATGGATTTTTTTCCATTGGATTTTGGATTAGTGCTTGAAATAAGCTCCGTGATGAACAAAAGCTTATGACACTTGGACGTTTTGTTCAGCAAGATAATCCTTACAAATGAACACCACTTGATTTGACATGACTAAGTGACTAATGTTCAGCATTATGATGTTTGTGGCCACAGCAACCACTGTTGTCTCATTTAGCCACTTGTTAGCAACTGCCTTTTGAAGACCTTCAAAATTAATGAGTTGGGTATTTATTGATGTATTTTATGTCGTAGAAGAAAACATGAAAATCTCATAAGCTTGTGTTAAACGTAGAACTTATTTCAGGCACTCAATAGGTCAAGCTCTGTGGATCCGATATTTCCTATGTTTGCTAAACTCCACACCCCCAGCTAGTAGTCTCCAAAGCCAAGATAACCCTATTGACGTCATCTTGACATCATCAGAGTTATTTTCTGAGACTTAAAGGTTGTGTAAAGTAACAATAAATGTGTTTGTCACACCACAGAAACATATTATTAACCACCCAGCCAAATTTGAATGATTAAAAAAATCTCTAAGTATATAAAATTTGGTCCCAAATCAGAAAAAAATCAGTTTTCTAGGACATGTCCAGACATGTTTGAGCCACCAGAGGACGGTGACAGGATGTTTTTTATTCTTCTGTGTCAGGTTGTTGGAACTGAAGTGAGCTGAAGTGAACTGTGCTGATTTGGACCGAGACAGTCGTTGGAGGTATATTCGTAACTGACCGTTGAGGAGGGTGAGCAGTATCGTTGGTGTGTTGGTTCATGGTGCTTATATAGTGTTGAGGGTCATGGTTCTGGCGCGTCAACGAGCCATGTTTCAGGTCTGCCAAAAACATCCTGGACACAGAAATCGTGAACAACAGTTCAATGGTCTATGGTCTAAGACTTTAATAAACCTTCCTCAGAGCCAGAGAATAAAGGATATAAACATTTTCCTAGGTTGACTACCCCTTGAACCTCTTGAGGTGGGGCAGGTGTAAGGAACAGGTTTGGGCTTGTGTTTGCTTAGGGGGGAGCTTGTGTGTCGCTGCACCTGGTTCATGTACCTGCAGTGCGTGGTAGAACTGGCCTGTGGGGATAGTGTGAACCTCCCCCGCCTTATACTCAAGCACATCGCTGACGGTCAATAGTGGCTGGTGATAGCCTGTATCAGGTAGCAGCAGGTCTGTATACCTCCCTCAGGCCATCAGCAGTGCTAGCAGTGACAAAGACTGCAGTGTGTAAGGAGCTGGACACACCAATGTGTGAGCACAGAGGGATAACGATAGCTCAGTTCTCGTCACATCACCTTCTGTCCTGCTGTCTGATTGGCTTCCTAGCCCGTGCACCAGGCACATGATGTAGTTTATGGGCAGTGCGGCAAGACACAGAGACAAAGTTGGCATAATAAGAGGAGGGCTGGCAGCACTAAGACTGAAATTGATTCATGCATTGCTGAGCTGCAGAGGTAGCTGTGTAGAAAGGTTCTACAGTGCCTGTCGTCTGTGTGTGTGCGTGTGTGCAAGCAGGAATGTACTGACAAAGTGCCAGCACTGCACTTTGTTTCCTCTTCTGCTTTTTGTGTCTTTGTTGGCACTTTATTTTCCTAATGGCAAACAGGAAATGCAGTTACACAAGACTGGTTGCTGTGTGTCTGAATCGGAGGGAAGGATGCTCACAGAGATCATCAAGACACAGACAGACACACACTGACCAAAAGCTGCCGTTATCTTCCTCTGACATGCTGAATAGCAGACGCCGCAGTAATTATCTTCATTGGTTTTAAACCGTAGCTGCAGGCAGAGCTGAAGAAGTGTGTGTTGCTCTATTTTAACTCACCTTCAATTGGCTTCAAATATCAGAATGTCTTATGAGTTATGTTACAGTGAAGGGTAGCTTTTTGGATCTTGTAAAATGTGACAAAAATCATCATAACGTCATATAAATACTGTTAAGTAACAGTAAATGGGTGTAACTTAAGTATAGACAAGGCAAAATAAGTGATTAATAATTAACATCTGTGTGTAAGGTTGCACAGAATGGGTTTCTTGGTTACTGTTGCTAACCTGCTAACATTAAAATATGCACCCAGCTGGCCAATATGTAACTTTACACTAACTTTGTTTCACTGTAGACTGCAGAAAGTGGTATCTCAATACAGCTCCTAACATCACTGTTTTAGTTACTGGATAATGGTAGGGCTGTAACTAATGATTATTTTCATAAATGATTAACCTGTCGATTATTTTCTTAACTAATTGATCAGTTGGTTACTCTATAAAATTTCAGAAAATGGTGAGAAATGTCAATCAGTGTTTTGTCGTCCTTGTCCATTAAAATATTCAGTCTGTTGTCAGAGAGGAGTAAAGAAACCACGAAATATTCACATTTAAAGGGATAGTTCACCCAAAAATGAAAACTCATGCCCATTGCGGGTCTGGTTTATTTTGTTAGTCTGCAAAACACTATTGGAGTTTCACAGGAAAACAGTGTTGCAGAATTTGCCAAAGAGTGGAAGTGAATGGTGACCAGTTTTCAAATAACAACTGGAAAAAGACATACATAAAATGCCTCCATACTGCTCATCTGGTGCAATCCAAGTCTCCTAAAGCCCCAATGGTTCAGACAGTGTGCATGTGTACGTGAACGTGGCTCCAAGCCAAAGATCTGCAGTGACGATTCAGGCTAAAAACATGGTGTAAATAATATTTTTTAGTCAAATTGGCATGCTGGGGCTTTAGGAGACATGGATTACACCAGATGAGCAGTATGGAGGCATTTTATGTTTTTACTATTGTGTTTTTTTATGTTTCAATACTGGTCACTATTCACTTCCATTGTTTGGGAGATTCTGCAATGCTGCTTTCCCATGAAATTCCAGCAGTGTTTTGTGGCGCAAATAAATAAACACAACCTTCAGTTGGTATGAGAGTGACATGATAATGACTGAATTTTCACTTTTGGGTGAACTATGCCTTTAAGAAGAAAATCAGAAATCAGAAATGTTAAATTAAAAAATGACTCAAAGTAATTAATCGATTAATTAATCCTGTCACAATCTTGTCACTTTCCTGTAACGTTTATTTTCATTATCAATTCATCTGTCAGTCATTTTCTCAAGTAGTTGTTTGCTCCAAAAAATATTGACCAGTGTTTGCCATTCTTCAAGATGACGTCCTCAAATGTCAAATGTCTGTCCACAACCCAAAGATATTCAGTTTGCTGTCACAGAGGAGGAAAGAAACCAGAAAACATTCACATTTAAGAAGCTGAAATCAGAGAATTTTGACTTTTTTCATAAAAAATTATTAGAATTATTAAAACATCGTCAAAGCAACAATATCAGCAAGAAAACAAGAATAATATGCAATGGATGGTAAAAGTGATCCATGATAAGAGTTTTAAGATTCAACATTTGGGAGGATCCATTTTCATCATTTCAGCTGGTCCATGTTATATTATGTTGCAGGTTTGCTCTTACCCCAAAGATTAATGTTATTTTTCATAAAAGTGTAATCATTTTGTGTCATTCTTATGTTAGCAGAGGCTAATCCTAACCCTAATACTTAATTTTATGTTCAGGAATTTGCAGATGCAGAAGTAGCTTTCAGGTTTTATAAAAAGCACTAGATGTATCACGCAGTTTTTGATGACAAAATGAGTTATTAAGCTCTTTTCTGTTGACTCTTATAATATGCTTGGTATTTTTTAATGAGCTGGCTTCCTCAGACAAAACAAAAAAGCATGAGCGTCCTATACTCAGCAATCAGAAAGTTCCCGTTAAGTACCACAGCATGCATTCTCCTCCACAAGCTCGCATTAAATAGTGAATGATACACCTCAATTATGGTCATGTTCAGGGCATGCTGTTCCAATAATAAAATTCTACAAACAAGCAGAGAGAGCCACAGGGGGACCCTCCATTGTCCTGTAACAAGCAGAATGTTCCCATTTACTACCGCATGTGTTCTAACATCTCACTTTGAACACTGATGTGAATGAATGCATTGATGTTACTGACGCAACAGAGTTATGAGCTGCATGTCGAGAACATGCTCTGATGTTTATGGATGAGGTTCTGGGAATGAACACAAAGAGCTGAATGGGTGGTGTGGTGAAAGGTCAGTGGAGCGGTAAAAGAAAGGACAGCTTTATTCTTATTAGCACTAATCATAAAATCAGTTTGTCTTCCTTTGACTGTTTAATTGAGAAAGGTTTGTGGGAAGTTTCTTTTTGGATCCCACTATCCTCTTTGATGTCTCAAAAACATCCCTGTTTTCTCAGCAGTGACCTGGATTCTAACAGCCCGTTCAAATGAAGTAAATCAAAACACATGATATTGGTATGATTCTAAACTAATTCCATTGTTCTACCCATTCTCATTCCCAGGTCATCAAACACTGTTTTGACATTTTGTCATGCCCAGCTGGCTTTCAATAGCTTCTATGTAAACCTATGCGCATCAGTTGCCATAGTATAAAGAACAATGGGGTGGATCGATGGAGCAAACAAACACAAGACTGGCTGGGGGTTTTGTCCCACCTGAAACCAAAAGGCAGCATTATGTTAAAGTTTTAAGTTACATAATGTTACGTGCATCACATGACATACTTAAGGTGATTTACGTAACATGCTTGTTTCAACCCACACCATGATCTTTTCCTAAACTTAACCAGCTTTTGGTGCCTAAGCCCTAACCAAGTAGTTTTGGTGCCTAAACCTAACCTAACTGCTTTCTTCCTAAACCTTAACCAAGGTATTATGGTGCCTAACGTAACCTAACTGTTCTTTTTCTGAACCTGACGAAGAATTTTTGGTGCGTAAACCTAACCAAAGTGTTCTCTTTCTAGACCTAACCAAGCAGTTTTGATGCCTAAACCTTAACCAAGGAGTTTTGGTGCCTAAACCTAACCAAACTGTTGTTTTTCTAAACTTAACCGGGACGTTTTGGTACCTAAACCTTAACCAGGTATTGTTGCCTAAACCAAACCAAACTGTTATTTTCCTACACCTTAACCAAGTAGTTTTGGTGCTGAAACCTAACCAAACTGTTATTTTTATAAATCTAACCAAAGAGTGTCTTTGGTTCCTAAATCTGACCAAATTGCGACCATTTCACAATGCGAACTATGTGTCAGAAAACTTTGGTGCCTAAAATTAATCACTGTTCTTTTCCAAAACCTAATCAAGTAATTTGGGTGCCGAAATCTAACCAAATTGCGACCTTTTCACAATGTTACCCACATGTTTACAAGGCTTTCTGGTAGTGTCTTATAAAGATGCTTAAGGGTACCTTGTGCGTCATATGAGATGAGACAGGCGTGACAAATACGTCGGTATTTGACAACCTGGAATGAGAGCGGCTTTATTGTTCAGTGGGAGATTTGGATCTGGTCATGGATGACCAGCATTCACATGCGTCAGCAAAATTGCCCCTTCAGTGCATCGCTTTAAAACCCACCAGCCCTGTTTGTTCTCCACACACTCAAGCTGCTAATCTTCACTCACGTTTGTGTGAATACACACACTTGGCAGGGTAGAGCACACTTAAACTCACATTTCTGCACACAGATCCTCATTTTGTCTGAGCTGTTTCCATCACTGTCTGTGTTTTTCTCTTACCGTCTGTTGCTGTGTGCTTTTGTGAATCCTCCACTGTTTTTTATTTGTGCTGGTGACCCTATAAGTTACACTTTATTTCCAGGCATTACTGACATTGTGTTTTCAATTGTTGGCATGTCTGTAATACTTATTTCCGGCATCAGACTAATGTTATTTTTGGCTTACCAGATGGCCACTGTGTCAGATCAGGCAATAATAGAGTCATAAATTCTTGCTGTGACTTGGCTGCTAGACATGGCAGACTACACATTAGACTTTAATCTTCCACCTGCTGTATATAAACACAATTTTATGAAGGAAAATGAAGCTGGAACTATTCATGTTCACTATAGTACTTCTTTTTTGCCAATGTTTTTGGCGCATTTTGACCAAAGATAATGTTTAGAAAGCAAAAATTGGTTCATAACCTGAAAAGTTGGTCCCCAGCTAGAACCACTGTGTGTTGATAATGCATCCTTAATTACAATGGTTCAGCTCAAAACTGGTGGAAATATGGGCTAGTTCACTAGAAAGCACCAAAGTTCCAAGAAACTTGGGCTAATTTGGTTGAAAAGGGGTTTAGTTGGCCTTTTCTTTTCTTTTCCAGAGGGATTGTTTGTGGGTAGCAGCATAAGTAGTAGGTGATGTCACGTGTATTAACGTGAACACTGAAGAGTGCTCTGTGCTCCTATTGGTCAACAGAAGTTAGGCTACAAGTAACATTGTTGCGGGGCGCCCCCGCTTGTGTTTCAGGGATACTTAACTAAGGCACAATACACAGTAGCAATTGTCCCTCCCAATGCTAGTTTTCCTGTTCCCGTCACCACACGCCTCCGTTGGGTTAGTCAAATAAGTCAACAACAAAGTGGGTTATATACTACAGTTCATCCTGAAATTTCTGACTTTGGCGCCTCCAAGTGGTAGCACCTAAAAAGAAACTGTGGCCACTGCTCTCCAGGTGTTTCTGCAAACAAAAACATGCCATCATGGGTGGCTTAAAGTAGTTGGGACACAACACTGGATGAACAGAAGGGTTGCGAACTGGTATGGTGTGGTGGCATTGTAGCTACACAGTACAGCTCTGTCGGTGCTTTTGTATTACTGGAGACTCCACCAGCCAGGCTGCCTGATGTTATTGCTCTGATATGACTCAGTCAGTGTGTGTGTGCGTGTGTGTGTGTGTGTATAAACTTAGACATGTGTGGGTTATTCCCCCAAATCCAGTAAGCTGTTGGCTTCCCAGCAGCAGTGAGAGGGGAGCCTGGAAAAAAAGAGAGCAAAGCACAAAAAAGACAGAGTCATATGTCTGATTAGAATCTCAGTTGTGGTTGTAAAGTGAACACACACTGTGGGGCACTCAACTTAAGAGGGACAGGATGAGTCAGGGGAGTGAGTAAATGAAATGACTTTGGATTAAATGGGTTTCTGACAGGGATATTTCCCTACAAAATCAAATCAGAGCAACCTCATACATTAGGAAACTGAAGAGCAAAATCGAAAATTGGACTTTCCAGAATCCTTGTAACCTGACACACAGCACACTCATGCCTGCCTGCCTGGCCTCTGATGTCTCATACCAAATTATACAATATGAAACTGGTGCCAGATTTGTCTGAGTATGTAAGGCTTGTTCATTGCCGTTCAGGATACAGTTTGGTTTGGATGATTTCATGTTTTACTTTTGGGGGTCTTAATTTGTGACGTGATAATGTAGAAACCCAAGATTAAACATAAATTTGGGCAATCAGAAAGGACAGAAGTCTCATTTAGGTTGGGATTGGTTTTTTTTTGCTCCTTCCATCAAGCAATCTGTCCATTCATTCATCCATCCCTTCAATTCTCCAGCCGCTTTGATCAACATCAAGATACAGCATCTTTAACAACTCTTGGCAAGCTTACTGTTAAAACTGGATATCCTCGATAGTCTTGGTCTTCCTACTCCTCTTGGTTGTCTTTTAGCACAATGTTTTGGCTAAAATTCCCATTTTGTTTTATGGATTGTAAGGATGAAGTCTGTGAAGATTCTCAGTCTTCCAGGTCATGGTTATCCAAAAAATGCTGAATCAAGGGCAACTGGACTTGTTTGTAGATTCTTGAAAACATTTTGCTGTTATTAAAGTCAATTAGTTCTAGGTTTGTCTACAAACTTTAATAACCACGCCATAGAGAATAAATACCTCAGAGTCCCCACAGTCACAGACCCCACATGACTGAAGAAGCCTCTACGATTCAACCTGTCTTGGACAACTGCGTGAACTTTTCTTCATTATGCTAGATACTCATGTTCCTCCAGATAAACCTCTGTGTCCTTGGTCATGCTTTGGCCTTTAGGCATATTGCTACACCTTACTCTAAGCATGCTTACACTCTAAAGGAAGAGGCATTCAGAGGAACCATTTGGAAATATCTAATTTTGTGATCTAGATGAAGGATGGCAATAGAGTATCAGCTTGTTGTGTTTGCTCCAGCCTACAGCTTTACTCAACTACTAGCTATATTTCCATCAGGATTTGGTAGACCACAAACAGAATTACAACGAGAGAACTTTCATTTAACAGGTGGCCAGAAACATGACTCCTAATGAACAATTTTAATCTGTAACTGCTGGATGTGTTGGAAGTTCACCATATCAACTTAAAAGGTGTTTCTGCTGCCAGGTTTACCTTTTACCTTGCCTGACTCCAGGTTTAGTGGGTGTAATGAACATTGGGCTTTAGTCTTGTTGCATAAAAATCTTGTCTACTATATCTGTAAAAACTATTGGCAGTGCTTAGATTTCTCTTTAACTTCCAAACTCTGTTCTTTTCTCAGCTCTTATATACAGTGCTGGTTGAGATCTCAGCCCGGGTTTTGACCACAAGCGGCCCAGATGACCAGCCCCTCCTCTCTGCCCGCAAGTATCAGCACACCGACCCTGAGTCGGGCACCCAGCTGGCCTGCAACAAGTGCCCGGCAGGCACCTTCGTGTCCGTACACTGCTCCAAGGAAGCCATGAGGGAGTGCAGCCCCTGTCCCGAGGGCACCTTCACACGGGGCGAGAATGGCGTCCAGCAATGCCATCGCTGCCGGGCTCCATGTCCCGCAGGCTTCATTGAGAAAACACCTTGCACGGCCACCCAGGACCGCGTCTGCACGTGCCCCCCCAACAGCTTCTTGTCGGGGGATGGTGGCACAGAGTGCAAGCCCCACTCCTTGTGCCCTCCAGGGAACAGGGTGAAAAAGAGGGGCAGTGAAACAGAGGACGTGGTCTGTAAGCCGTGCACCAAGGGGACTTTCTCTGATGTGGAGTCCAGTGCGGTAAGGTGCCGGACCCACACAGACTGCCAAGCTCAGGGGCTGGTGCTGCTCATACCAGGGACTAGAAATACAGATAATGTCTGTGGACCCTCTTCTACAGCCCTCTCTTCCTCTTCATCTTCGTCTGTCTCCACAACCACCCCACTGATGCCTGCACAGGCTGTGCTTGTACAGGAACCCATGACTTCTTCATCCTCTCTATCATCATCACTGACTGGACCTGCACATAAAGGTGAGAGCAGAGACCCTGTTTCTTTATTTCTTTATTTCCCCAGAAGTTAATTTCTTCATTTATTGAGTATGATAAATACTGTGAATGTCAGTTTTGTGTGGCTTTTCAGATAGCTCAATATCAAATGGTGTGGTGATGTTATTGGGCCTACTCCTGATGACTAAACGACATGGGCTAGTCCCCAAAGGCTGAATTAGCCTAATAAGAGTTAGCCTAAGTGTAGATGTGCTTTCCTAATTCATTGTAGCTGCCCCTTCCCCTTATTTTGAGCTAAACAAAGGCTCAGCAGTTTGGTTCATGATTAAATTTCAAGAAACCAGGTCAATCAAACATCCCTCACACTAACCCCAAATACTTTAGTGTCCACAGACAAGTAAGGCTAATGATACACACACACACATACCAGTTGTGATGTTATGATGTTTCTCCTTGTCAAAGCTAGCTTTGGTTTAGACAAATTAGTACCAGCTAATGCCTTCATGGTAAAGTACTGAAAAACAGAATACTTTAGTGTCTGCATCTTAAAACTGTTTTGGCAACGCTGGGGCTCCATAGAATTGCCCTTCCAGCAGATTTCAGTCTGTACAACCATATCTAGTTGTCAAGCTACGTCATGTGAGGCTGTGATTAGCCTACAGCGACTACAGAAACTCTTTGCTGCAAGTCTGCTGCTGCTGTACAGAATGGATTACAACTGCAGAATCCTTCATCCAACTATTGATTAGACGCTAGATAGTAGGGGCACTGGGCAAGAACTGTAACCATGTATGGCTGTATAGCATCAATGTGAAAATATGAACTTAGCCCCTCTCCTGGAAAATTAAATTCAGTACATTATACAGTAGAACTAGTTATTTTGACTCAACTGAAGTCATTAAGTGCTCAAGATTTTTATGTCATGATAAGATTTTTATGTAGAGTGGACACCATAATTTAAATGTCTTTATAATTCTTTACACATTATTGTTCAGGTTGCTCAGGTCACAACATTGTGACATCAATGACACACAGGTTTTTTCCTGTGGGAATTCCTAAAACGAAGATTCATGGGCATGGAAACAAACTGGTGACAGCTCCCTATCTCAGGAATGTTACTTTTGGTGGTCAGGAGTTATGGGTATTTC
Source organism: Lutjanus erythropterus (assembly GCA_020091685.1). NCBI lineage: Eukaryota > Metazoa > Chordata > Actinopteri > Lutjaniformes > Lutjanidae > Lutjanus > Lutjanus erythropterus. The sequence goes on along the minus strand of CM034604.1, from coordinate 6,109,713 downwards.
TGTCTTCTTCCGTCACCCTCCTTTTTTAATTTTTGCCCTTATTGTCCTCCTCCCAGCCTCCCTCGTCATCTCTCTTGCTGTTTTTGCATCAGTCCAGTCATTTCTCAGAATCAACCATCCATAGCCAACCCCCCCCACACACACATAGACCCCCACACCTATAATACTGTCACCACTGTTTGTGTTGGCATGGGATCGATTGCTTCTCAGCCAGTTAATTTGACCCTGTCTGTGCTGTTAGAGGGAGAGTGGGGGTGGGCGGGTGGGGGTGTTACACACTCATGACTGCTATTTTTCACCCGTCGTTTACTGTCAGTGGAGAGGAAGCGAAGGTCCGCCTTGGAAACGGAGCACAGAAAGAGTTGTACTACGCCAAAATGTCTTAAACCACTTTACAGAACAATAACAGCAGTGATAAAAGCCAAACTGTATTCACTGTGTTTCACTTTACATAAGTCTTTAAATGTAAAGAGGCTTTGAAGTTACATCACAAATCTCATAGCAACCATAGATGCCCAGCAAAGAATGTGCTGTGAGTGTGTAAATATATCAAGTGGGTCCAAGAAAAGGAGATACCAGTACCTGGAAAACAGTGACAGCAACTGGATTTGACTGGACACCACAATATACCAGTAGATACACATTTATCATGACAAAAGGTGGAGAAACGAGTGCGTTGTTTTTAGCATAGGCAGAAAAAGTGTGTATGTTTCAAAGTATTTTAATACTTCTGGTACTGCCAGTTGTTTATTTTGGGTTAGGGATTTTTTCGGGGGTCGATTTGGGCGAATGACAATGACACACACTATATATCAGCAATTATCAGTTGCCTGGCCAACTGTGGCCGGTTAGAGAATTTTACCATATCTCCCAACCCTAGTTGGTGATATGCTTTAACACTCTTGGTCACATTGGCCTTGTTGACAAAGCCAACAAAGTTTGTTCAGAACCAAGCAAAATTGATGAGTTTCATATTATCTGTTCTTCCATGCAATTAAAACAACAATACAAGGCCAGTAGTACCAGGCACAGTTAGCTGGCAAGACTAATGGTATGTGTCCACAGGGTCCATTGTTTCCACGCAGCTATGCAGTGCATTCTCATAGCAGTGTGGTGTGTTTCAAGTACGTTGGCCACTCCTCATTTACAAGAAGTTCAGGTCTAGGCTAGTTTTTGCAAATCAGGAGCGTCCAGCATGACTTGCTGCCTCTAGAAGCTCCTGAAAATCTTGCAATTTAACCATCATTGATCTAAAATAAAGACGGATTCAGGCTTCATAACTTATTTTTCACCTCAAATGTTTTCAGAAATACATTTTAGTTTAGCCGCCAGATGTCTTTGTGTGGTTGTAGGAGGGTGTAGCCCATATGCTTTTTGGGTCAGTCAATAGTCATGGAAGAGAAATTGATAACTGCAGCATACTGTCCCTCAAGTGCATCCAGAAAAAGCTTCCATTGTGTATTGGAGGAAGAGAGCCAGCTATCAAGGCTATCAAAGCTATTGAATTTTAAAATGGTTAAAAGATGTTGCTGGCTTAGCTGTAAAAACAACATATATTTACATTGTAAATTAGCTAATTTTAGCTAAACAGTATCTAACTAGCTAGCTAATCTACATCAAACATTAGATAGCTACATAGCTAGAATTTTGCTATTATGAGCTAACATATGATATGACCCTACATGCCACTTTTAAAGGAAAAGGTCGCTTTTTTAAGGAAAAGGAGAAAGTTGACTTTGGAAGGGTCAATTAGCACTAAAAACAATGCACAGCTGTGGCTGATGGAAATGCCATTCATTTTGAAATCTTAATTTTTTTTCTCTATTTCATTTTGACTTTACATTGTTTAAGATATAAACATACCAGTTTCACCGTGAATCTTATGTTGCCTTTAGACCATATTGCATATAGAATCACATATGTCCACATCATTGTTCCTAAAAAGCTGGAAACTTTCACTTTGGTTGCAGGGAATGCATTACATCCCCTGAAAGTCTTCTGTATTTCTCTGAAAATGTGACTTTGTATGTGAAAGACTTCTTACTGCCAGCCAAAACATCAGCCTAAATTGAGGGATTAGACTCGCACCTGTGTACCTGTCTGCTGATAAGAGGATGAGACGGATTAACATGCGTCCAAGTGACAATCCCAAACAGCAGCAGCCCATTTATGATTTAATGTCATTATACAGTACCAATCCCATTAGCAGCAGTACACAGGCAGAGAGCGAGCAGCAGGGAGGTGGTAGCAACCATGTCAATAATCAATAGAGATTAATGACACACTGATATCGACTGACCACCGTTACAGTTTGTTCGCATGTCTGAACAACACTGTCTCTGTTGTTGTTTATGTCAAATGGGACAGCCCTCCTTGTTCTTTTTCCATTTCAGCAAATGATGGATTTCTTTGGCTGTTATTCGTTAGCCCATTTGACCTCTTCCTTTTTGCATTTTTTGTCAAATTATTTTTGCAACTGAAGCCCAAGTCTGATTACATTTGCTCTAGCTTAAGCTTAATCATGGAGCAGACTGTGGTGTGAGCAATTCAGAGCTCATCTGCTGTGAGATTACGAGGTGGAGTGCAACTGGACCTCAGCGTGGTGATAACACACTGAGCCAAATCAGATAAGTCTCCTGTAGATACATTCCGCAACTTAAAAAGAAGTCAACGCTGACTTTTGGCTACACAGGCAAATCTCCTGAGTGAAAGTCCTGTGGACCCATCCATCCTACCTCCTTGCTTTTTATACTACGTCACACAGGGGTACCCATGGTGTCATAGTTAGAAACACTGGGGAACTAACCAAGCTGCCATATTTGACACAATTTGGGAGTGGGAGTCTATAGAGGGATACCCACACTTTTGAACTCCTTCAGGGTTATGCACCTTTTCATACACTACGATCAGCAATGAACATCAGCTGGCCCTGTGAGGTAGGAAATTTCAACCCAGACTCTTCTACTGCACTGTATCCTGGTTGTAAAATGAGCTACCTAACTCAATTTGGTCAGCAGAATCCCTTTCTGTCCTCACAAATTGTTTGAAGCCCTACCCCAATCAAGATTACCTAACCTAAGATCACCTAACATGCTCTCTGTCTCTTATCTTAGACAGCACAAATTCTCATTTCCTATGCACTTATGTCTTCATTTTCTTACAACCTTGTGGGACTTGTGTCAGATGGGATTCAAAACTGAGCCTCGTGGCAATTACTCTTTTCTCAGTGGCTTCTCCTTGATCTATTGTGTCTTGAAATGTGCGTCATTCATACATTGCTTTGACAGATGAATTGTGTTCTGAATTTTTAAACTCTCAAATATCAGCATGGGCCTTAAAATCCCAGTATCAGTTTGGCTCCAGTTTGGAGTACACCGCCCACCAAAGGATGGAGGAAGTCAGCAGGGGAAGCAGATGAGTGAAAGGAGAAGGAGGAGGTTATTCCTCCTTCTGTTTGTGTGCCAGATTGCTTGCATGGATTAAAGTGTTAGGATTCCCACCCGTGATGCCTTCTGTTTTCATTGTCTGGGTTAAGCAAATCCCTCGAGTGAGTGAATTTAATTCCCTCTCTCTGTGTTGTCTCTCATCTCTTACTTCTGTACTATCTTCTCTCTTTGCTCTCTTTGTTCTCTCTCATCTCTCTTCCTTTTGCCTGCTCTATCTTTGTCTCCATCGATCCCTCTGTCTTTCATCACAGGTCCCTACAGCCAGTCAGCAGCCATTCAGCTGAGGGAAAACCAGGGTGGGGAAGACCACCGTGCAGAGCTGCTACTCCTCAGCCAGGATGGCACTCCCACTCCACCAAATCGTGATCCCCCACGAACTCCACCACTCCCAGCTCGCAAGCAAATGATGGACCGCGAGCAGCAGCAGGAGCAACCCAGTTCCGACCCTGTGCCAGGTCCTAGTAAGAGGGCGATGGAGGGGCTGGAGAGCGCAGAGGTAGTCAGGGTTGGGACGGGTATCAGCAAGGTAGCCGGGCAGGGGAGTGGAGGTGGTGGAGGTGGGGTCTCCAGCTACTACAGGCCCACTCGCAGGGGGTCCCCAAGGCCTAGCACCCATAATGACTTTGACATCAACGAGCACCTCCCCTGGATGATAGTGCTGCTCCTCCTGCTGGTGCTGGTGGTGATCGTGGTCTGCAGCGTGAAGCGGAGCTCTCGTGTACTGAAGAAGGGCCCCATGCAGGACCCTAGCAGCATCATGGAGAAGGCAATTCAGAAGAAACCATCTGCACCGCCAACGCAGGTCAAAGAGAAGTGGATCTACTACTCCAACGGACAAGGTAAGCCTGCTGTATCTTTGATTTCTACAAGAGTGGTTCTAATGAAAGAAAATGTGGGAGACTACTGTGGCAAACAAATGGGAGACAGATTAAAAGAAAACCAACAAAGTGTCTTGGGCTACTACCAGAAGCTTGCAGAGTTCAGGGCTCCTTGGCACAGATGCACAAAGTCTCTAGAATTGCACTTGAGGGATGAACAGCATTCTTCCAAAATGTTTTCTTTCATATCATGCTTTGGTAGCCTTTGAACCAGAGGAATCTGCCGAGCTCATGTTTTCATTTGCTCTGGCAGATATGTCTGGCACTCGTTCCATTCAGACAGAATTTCAGCAACCATGGATCTGATCCATCCAGCTGCACCCTATTATCCTTTAGGGTCGCAGGGGGGCTGGAGCCCATCCCAGCTGACATTGGAACCCTGGACAGGTCGCAAGTTCATCGTAGAGTGGACACATAGTGACAAACAACCAGTCATGCATGTTTGGACTGTGGGAGGAGTACCCAAAGAGAATCCACACAGATGGGGAAAACCTTCTTGTTGTGAGGGACAGTGCTAACCACTGCACCATCATGAAGCCCATGTAGGGTGTTAAGCTGCTCTGATTGGTTGTGAGTCTATCCAATTGCGTCCAGTCAGCAGGCCTGTCCAGCACAACACCTCAGGCTCCCAAAACCCAGTTCAAACTGTCCAACAAGGCAGCACTGACCAAATATGGATAAACAGCTCTGTTACTACATTGCCAACTTCCTACCAAAATTGTTTTCAGAAACATTTTAATGTACCATTATTTGTAGTGCAAGACAGGTTGTAGTATGCATTACATGGTTATAGATCATGTTTTGTTGCTCTATTAGTTGTCAGTCTGTCCATTAGTGTCTAGAGCCATTTTGGCCTGCATGTGTTGGTATAGGAATGCCAGGCTTGCCAGGTTTTGGTGATGATGTTGGAGATAATGGTCTAACACATCATATCAAAATCTGTGTTTGGTTTAGTTTGGATTTGGAGACTCTAACCAACCTTAGCAATTGCTCTCAGCAATAAAGTAATAACACAAAACTGAATTTTACATATCCAAATGACTACCGTCTTTATAAAACCTCTACACCTTTGAATACTTGATAACTCATTATTAGGTACACACCTGAACAAAATCTTAAGACCGGAGGAAAAATTACAAGTATTCTCATTTTGCGCTGGTGGATCGTACCCAGGTTGTAAGTGGAGCTTCAAAATGCAAAAAGAAGAAACAGGAGCAAGAGACAAAAAATAGAGAGTAGGCAATTTATTGAAAACTGCATTTACACTCAAACAGGCTCTTCATCAGCATCAAAAGTTTAAGACCATAGCCTTAAAAAGTCAAAATCTGCACAAAAATCTGGCCTTCATGTAATTTTCTTTCAGGCATTCATACTGTCATGACCTCTTGATGGCAAAGGCAAAAAATCTTTCTGTCTTTTAATGTAGCAGGATTGTTGAGCTGCACAAGAAAGGCCTCTTGCAACGTGCCATTGCTGCCAAGGTTTGACACAGTAAGACAGTCATGTTACATTTCTTAAAAGATCCTGAGGGTTGTGGGACAAAAAAATCAGGAGGTAGACCCAAAAAAAATTCACCTGTGCTGAGCTGGTGGATCCAACAGGCTGTCCATGAAGACACAGGCCAATTCTCAACCCAAATTAAGCTTCAGGTTGTGCAGGGGTGTCAAATGGCGGCTGGCTATGTGGAGATGTTGCAGTGGGCATCCCTCTTGACTGAGGGCCCTCGTCTGTGTGGTAATGACTGGGTCTTTCAACAAGACAATGCTGCAGTTCACGCCTTAGTTAACGCCTGCCTGATGAAAGACTTCTTCCAGGAGAATAACATCACTCTTTTGGATCATCCTGCACGTTCCCCTGATCTAAAAATCCCATTGACAACATTTGGGGATGATGGCAAGGGAAGTTTACAACAACAGACGTCAGTTCCAGACTGTAGATGCCCTTTGTGAAGCCATCTTCACCACATGGAGCAACATTCCCACCAGCCTCCTGGAAACACTCGCATCAAGCATGCCTAAACAAATTTTTGAAGTGATCAACAAGGACGATGGGGCTCTTCACTACTAAGTCCTTTTTTGACACTTGTAGTTCTGTTTTGAGGTTTTTTTGGGCTATGGTCTTAAACTTTTGATCAGCTGATGAAGAGCCTGTTTGAGTTTAAATCCAGTTTTAAATAAATTGCCTACTTTCAATTTTTTGTCTCTTGCTCCTGTTTCTTCTTTTTGTATTTTGAAGCTCCACTGACAACCTGGTTATGATCCACCAATGCAAAATGCGAATACTTGTAATTTTTCCTCCGGTCTTAAGATTTTGTTCAGGAGTGTATTAAATTTTTTCTAAAATGTCTACTATCAAACCTACAAAGCTCAATTGAAGATTACATACAGTATATTATATATGGGATTTAGTCATGAACAGGCTGTGGTTGGGGTAGGTATTATCTTTTAGTATCCTCCCATTTTTTCCTTTTTTCAGCATGATAGGGGTAGCTTCACTTAATTTATCAACAGTCTATACACCATGCTGAGCTGTTCATGAGTTGACTACTATCTTCCTGTCAGCAGATACTCAGTAAGACCACTGAATGGTCCAAGTCAGTGGGCATGTCCTGAGACACATGATTAATTAGTGAAAAGTAAAAAAAAACAAAACAAAAAGAAAGAACTTTCTTTGAGGCATTTTACGGAGCCTAAGTGTTGGACCTAAGGTGTTTGCTGACCTTTGCTTAATGGGAGATTCCCGCTGGTCCTCAGCAGTATTCAAGACTACAATATCTCCCTAGAGACACTGCTCATCACAGCTCTGCCATGCACAGAACAGGTAGCTCCATATGGCCCACATATGCAGCTGACATAGGAGGTCACGGACTTTCAGCTGCGTACTGGATGTCCCAGTCTGGTGTAATGACATGCATTAGTTCTCCTACTGAGCCATGCAGAACCATCTGTTAATGTGATCGCACCGCTGTGGGCATCTGATCCGATCAATTCTGTCCCACAGCACATGGCGTGGAGGTCAGTGGTTACGCAAGCAAGGATGTGACCCTGTTGTAGTAACAACCCTGCTGTCGCTATTGCCACCCCCAGCACGCATACTCAGGTTGCTTTACTGCTCTCTGTTCTTCAGTTTCGTCTTGGTGTCTCCTTCCTGTCCTCATCTTTCGCTTCATTGTGTCTGTAGCTCTCTCTTCCTTCTTTTGTATTGCTCTCCATCTCATTTTATTTTTGTCTGATGCTTGTTTTTATAAGTTTGGGTTTCACATCTCTTTCACTTACTAGTTACCCCCCCCCACTCCCCTCTTTAGCCCCCATCTGTTGACACTGAGGCTATCAACAGGTAGGGTCCATTTTGCCCCACAGCTGAGCTCTTGATTTCGCACTGAAAGAGACCCAAACCCAGGGGATACCTCCTGACTGAACACTCAACTCACCACTTTGAAACTCTGTGTGTGTGTGTGTGTGTGTGTGTGTGTGTGTGTGTGTGTGTGTGTGTGTGTGTGTGCTGTGATAAAGCCAAGCCACCCGCCACCCTCTCTCTCTGCTCCCTCATTGCCTGACCACAGAGAACTGGAATAATCTGGTTTCAGCTGCATCAGGGTTGTTGTTTGGTTGGCAAGGCACATTAGTGGGTCAATCGGGTCTCTTACAGGGCGACAAAGACAGATATAGACAGAAGGAAATGAAGAGAGAGAGGGAGATGGTGCAGGAGTTGTGTGTATGGGAGGTGGGGGGGTTGCGGGTTGGACAGGGGGAAGTGTTGTATTGTACTGTTGTTGGCTAACCACACAGGGGCTTCCCTGCCGTTACCTAGCAGCCCTGGTTAGCCCAGATACTTAAGGTGCCTGACAAAGACAGATATGGCGATAAAGAGAGACAAATACGTTTAAAGCAACTTTTTTGACATCATAAAAGATAAGCACAGGTTTTTCACCTAGCAATGAACTTTCACAAATATGAAAAAAGCTAGATGAGGGGCAATGCATACTGTAGTTACTGTATGCTGAATGTAAATACCTAACCAAAAGAATAACTTTTTTTAAATTCAGTGCCACTGGGGTCTCATTGAAACAACAACAAAAGACTTTAATTTTAAGTGTAATGATATGGTGAAGTGGTGTGGGATCATGGGAGCCGTTATCTTCACTTTTAAACAACCATCACAAATGAAAATCCACCCAACATGACTCAGGCAGAAATTGCATTGATATTAAAGTTTTATGGATGTTACAGTTTATTACAGATGCTGACTTCCTTCCTCACTCTTTGACATATTCCATGTTTTCCCCGAAATTATAGCAACTAGCAACTAGCTGGCAGGAAACTCATCATTATGTCTAGTGTTTTTAGACATTTTAATGAAATTTCTAAGTTTTATAGCTGCAATAATTAGTATTATTGTATGACAATGGATCAAATGACTGTGTCATGTGGAAGAGGTCACTTGTAGCAATGAACACACTGATATTAATCTCCCAAACCTGCAGATCCTCTCAGCATAGAGGTCTTTAGCATCTCTCAGCTCAGTGGTTTGGTTTTTACGGCCTTCGACGGTTTGACTGTCAGTGCTTTTATGAATGTCTTTTCTAGCATCTGGCAACTGTTTACAGCACAAATCCTGATATGCAGACAGACCTTTATGTCTGACATGAAACAACCAATCACTTTTTTTTTTTTTTTTAATGTTTTGATATTTGGTCCTTCAGGGGGCAACTATTGGTGAATAATTGTGGAAACGTCTAGATGTCTAGAAAGTGTTAAAGCCTTTAAGACTTTTAAAGACTGATTTTTAACCTGACCTTTTTGCATGTGTGTGTGTGTGTTCTCCCAACTGGATGAGTAATTTTGCACCCATGTGTATGTATTTACGTGGAGATGTATGTATGCACATGCAACCAAATAGCCATTTTACACCGCTATTTACTCTCTGGAACATAAAACAAAACAGCTTCTTAATCCTTCCAAGGTGCGTGGCTGGCTCCCCTTGAAGGTTGTAATGCCCCTTTACTAGAGCAGTTAAAACACACGGGCAATAAAGGAAAAGAGAGTAGGGAATCGTCAAAGCACAGATCACACACATACAGTACTTGGCATTTGCTCAGGAAGTAGTGAAAACTGCTACTCCCCCACAGCAGAGCTGAATGGGGCTTTCCAGGGCCACGGGCCAGATTTTTATTGCACAGGATCTGAAAAAAGTTTTTTGTTTATCTGAAAGAAGGGCGCAGCAGTCAAATCAAATGAAAGGGAATCACAAAAATGTTGTATAAAGGTTAGCTTGAGGCTACTGCAAGTTTGCCCTAAATTCTTGTCCTCAGCACAAACAAACATATAATATGTATTATGTAGCTGTTTAGATTGAAAAAGAACAGTAAAGGCCCTTGTATGCTCCCAACAAAATGTCTGTCAGAATGTTTTAAATGACCTATCAGATGTTTAAATCAGGGTGGACTGAATCTTTAAAGTTTGTAGCTTTCTGAAACAGACAATCCGATAATCATGCCCACTTTACGCAATGATTGGCCAGGTGTGCATGCTACTTTGTTGTAGTGGTAGTAGTAGTAGGTTGTGATAGAAAACTGGTCTTGAGACCACCTTTTGAACGTCTTTTCTCATCTCGGAATCAACCACTTTTTTAGTCTTGTCTTAGTCTCAGACAAAGGACTCTGGATTTTTTTTTTTCATGATTGATCAAAACAACAACTGCGGGAATATCACTAAATTGCCTGAACATGGTCTGATTTATGTGTTCACATCAGTACACTGACTGGATGTAAGATTCAAAAACAGCCAGTGATTTCACTCATTTCTTATTGTAGTTTTTTTTTACTGTTAATGGCTGCCAGGAAAAGAAGCTGTGGCTGTCAGGGAAGAGATGTCAGCCAAATTAAAAGAGCTGGCCGGCAAAACAGCATCCAACAGAAAACACACTGCAGTATGTAAATTCTGCAGTGCTTACTGAGATGACTGTTACAACACTGAACTTTCATCAGCACTTAGAAAAGCTAATCGCAAGTGATTGTAGCAAAGCTCTCAAGCTAAGTTATGTTTTTCCTTGTGATAAACAATAAATAGACAGGCCACATACAAGCTATGCAGCTAATGTATATATAGTTATGTTACATTGTTAGCTAATGTCAGCTCCAACTCAGGCTCGTCTTGCCTTGGTCTTCGTCTTGACTTGGTCTCAACTTCTCAAGGTCTTGGTCTTGTCCCCCTCTTGATACACTATAGTCTTGGTTATGACTTGGTCTCAGTTTAGGTGGTCTTCACTCCAACACTACACAATACCACGAATGCCTTAAAGGAGAGACTGCCAGAACATCAGATTGAGGCAGGTTGTGCTTGGTGTGGTCACCAGCCATATTATTTACAACATATATTTCCAAGGTAAGATGCAGATTTTAGAGGAAAACATGAAGGAAAACAACATTCTACCTGCCCACCATCCTCCCTCATTAAACATCCACACTGTTAATAATGCCAAGTTCCACATCCAAGCCCAGCGGGTAGCCACGTGTTAGAATATACTGCACTGTGCAGTACCAGGGTGGGCCGAGGTAGCCTGCTTTCAGCCTGGGTTTGATTGTGAAGAGCAGAGTTTGGGGGGGTGGTTGCCTGTTTGGAGGTATACAGCCCCTGTTGAGCTCTCACAAAGCCACACACACACATTTCACCAATTTAACGTTGTGTGTTCCTAAATTGGAATGAACGTGAAAGGACTATGTGATGTGATTAACAGAATGGTATTTTTAAAGATGCTGACGCCCACAGCAGCCTGCTTAACATCATGTTACACACAATAACACGGTGAGACCACCTGTTGGATCCATATGTTTTTTTTTCCCCACTTTAAAATTTCTCATTTATGTGAGTGTTAAATTTGAACAAAACCTCATGATTGCTTAAATCAGAATTAAGAGCATCTCAGACAATGAAAAGGGTTCTAATATGGCCATAATTCACCCTTCCGAAGTCCCATCCCTTTTTGCCCTGTGCTCCAATAATAGTTGAGCAAACTTGGTACCTGGTCACATCTTAAGTTACCTAATAAGCTAACTTAAGATGTGACAAGGTACCAGGATGCTATTAAGTAAGCTAGCAAAACATTAGCTAACTAGCTGGCCAATGTTAGCAAAACATTAGCTAACTTGCTAGCTAATGATTAATGTAGATAAGCTAGCTAGGTGGCTAGCAAGTTGAAAATATGAATATTTGTTGCTTTTACAGGTCTCCTAGCAACGTCTTTTAACCAGCTTCAAAATTTGTTTTTCTTTTCAAAATAGACAAGCCTTTAGCACCTAGCATAAACAACATAGTTGACAGAGGAACCAAGCTTGCTCAACTGGCATTGGGTACAGAGCTAAAAGAGGTGTGACTTAGGAATGGTTAGTTATTGTTTCATTTGCCTGGTTGTCGCCCAGACCTTTGAATCTACCGATCTGATGACTTCATCTAACATCATGACATGAAACAGCGGTCTCCTGATTGAAAAAGCAACTGACTGAATGAGAACCACAGTGGAACAGTGCTACAGGTGGTATTAACACCATTGTCAAGTTGTTGTCAGTGGTTTTAGAGCTGTGGGTCATATATCTCTGGTGATTTGTTTGGGAAAATCAAATGCCCCTTTCCCTTGAAAACTGGTTTGAGTGGTATGTGTAGAATTTAATGAGCAGACAGTTTATCTGATATCAGAAAAGCATTTCATCTCTGTTCCTCACAAAACACGTTTATATAATTTGTTGGACACTTGCCAGACTACCCATAAGCCATAGCTGTTTCTATGAAGAAGAGGCCAGCCATAGCTGTGAAATTAGACGCTTTTCACATCATTGTCATTGTAATCAGGTCTGCAAATTTGCTGAACTGATACAAAATACCAAACTTAACTGTTTCAACCTTGCTCAATTTGTCTAAAGCCTTTTGTAAAGGTCAACATTAGCCATATTTTTTCTGACTCAAAGGTTACACTCATCTGCAACATTATCAGAGTGGGCAACGGAATTTTAATTTTGGTGGCTACCCAGTTCCCCAAAGACAATTTTGTGAGCTACTGCTCCAAGTAAAATAGTTCTTGAGGTCTTCCTCATGAGGGAGGGTAAGGCCTCTTATTATAGTCCTGAATGGATGGGTATACAAACAGCTGCAGACCTATTAGTTTTGTTTATACTTATTTTTAAAGTCCGCTTGGAGGAAGTGTTCCAGACATGCACAGTTGATTGGCATCTGTAGTGGCCACATGGAAAGGTCCGTGGAGAGATAACATGAGATAAGATAGAACTTTCAATCCCCGAAGAAAATTCTTAAAAGACCCTTAGAGGTGTGTGTGAGGAGGTCAGACATCTGGAAGGAGTTTTGCGTCAAAAGAAGTGACTTGAAGATATTTTGCCATCTGATTAGGCCTCCTTGGTTTGATTCCTCCCTTGAGAGGTTTTCTGGGCATATCAAACTGGAAGGAGATGCTCTAGCAGACACAGAACACACTGGAGGGAACTCATGTCCCATCTGGGAACGCCTCTGGATCCCCCACGAAGTGCTGGTGGACATGACCTTCGCAACCTGGCTTTGGCTTCCTGATGCCTCCATGGGGAGATCTGTCCAAATGTCCAACTGAGAGTCTAAATATAAAAACAGGGAAAAGCAGAATATCCTCACAAAAGAAGCCGAAAAGCTGAAACCAGCAAATGTTTTGCATTTTCAGAAATACCTTTTACATTTATAGACAATTAATTCTAATGTCTTCTGTGATCTCCTGAGTTTTTCTCATGAGGTTGAAATTTCCATCCTTCCCTCCATCTGTTCATCCATTCCATTGGTACAACACCTGTAGTACTTCTGACACTGCACCAACCCTGTCCATCTCACGCTGCATTCTACCATTACTCGAGAACAAGACCCAGAGATCCTTCACTTACGGCAAGAACTCACTTCCAACCTGTGCTTTCTTTTTACTGCTAAATGTAGTGCGAACGTTAGCATGGTAACATGCAAAACAAAGATAGCAACTATAGTACACATAACCTGCTATATACTGGAATAACATTTTCATTGCTAGCATTGTTAGCTTAACGGAACTGCTCGTGTGGTTGTCGATGCGTAGTTTCATTTCTTGATAAATGACTTAAATTGATTATTGTAATTCTTTGTTGAATACATTTTCTGTTGATTGAATAATATTACAACTCTAACTCAGATTTTGAAAAAAGTCATACTTGATTACAAATATGTGTACTTTTGTAGAGCTAAACTTTAATCATTTTAAGGCACCAGTATGCACGGTTTAGTGGCATCTAGTGGTGAGATCATAGATTGCAACCAACTGAATACAGCTTGCCTTATCCTGCCCTTCCAAAGGTGTCAGAGAACCTACGGTGGTCATGCAAAATCTGAACAAATGTATCTAGGGCTAATGTTTGATTTATCTGTTCTGGGAAACTGTAGAAACATGGTTGTTCAACGTGGCAGCCTCCATAGAAAAGGACTCTCGCCCACTATAGATTTTCAGTGCTAGCATCATTAGCATAATGGAACTTCTAGTGTGGCCTTAGGCATGTAGTCTTGTGTCTTGATAAATTACTTAAATGTTAAATTGATTATTGTAATTGTTTGTTGATTACATTTTCTGTTGTGCAAGTAATATTCCAACTCTAACTCAGATTTTGAAAAAAAACCCCACTAGATTACAAACATTTGTACTTTTGTACAAAATCTTAATCGTTTTAAGGCACCAGTATGCAGAATCTACTGGTATCTAGTGGTGAGATTGTAGCTACTCACCTCACCCTCCCCTTCCAAGTGTGTCGGAGAAACTATGGTGGTCGTGCAAAATGCAAACGACTGTATCTAGGGCTAATTTTTGGTGTATCCGTTCTGGACAACTGTAGAAACACGGCAGTTCAACGTGCCGGCCACCATGGAAGAGGACCCACTCCCGCTGAAGATATATATATCCTAAGGTAACGAAAAACACAACAATTTTTATTTTCAGGTGATTATACACTACTGAAAGCATTATTATGAGTATTATATTTCAGTCCTACCATATTCTGCCAATAGATCCTCTTAAATCTTACACACTGGACCTTTAAATTTACATATAATATTCGCTAAAAAACTTTCTTTTGTGCTGACCTCAGTTTCTTATGGTTTTCAATAGGAATAACTTGCTGATTCCAATGTTTAACACCCAAAGCACTAGAAACTTTCAGTAGTTACTTTGCAACAGACATAGCCATGACAACTTCTTCCCTCTGTATGGCTCTCTATTAAGTTTTATTGGGCTTACGGAAAACACAAAGCAATTAGTGTCACAACAGAAGTCATTATCAGCTGGCCTGCCAAACAGGATGAGTCACTTTCACACACACACACACACACACACACACACAACGAGGAAAGGAAATGATACTTTTGTGTTACTTTCCAACACAACAAATGTTAACATTATGTCTCATTATGTGCTGTAAAACATGCAGAAATAACACTGGCCTCTAGTGACGCACCTTCAGGATAGCTAACAGTTTGTCCCCTCCAGGCAGCTGTATCATGCTTCATATGACAGTTTGACAAAATACGTCAGATCGAATAAATACCAGCAACTAACAGCCAGTAGCCTAGCTGCTGTTTGACATTTGAGGAGTTTTTTTATGGTTTGGAGAGCTCAGGGACAAGTGCACACACACACACACACACACACACACAGAAATAAACACACTTTGTCTCACTATTTCACCATGCAAACACATGGACACATCCGAAGGCTGACATACTGAATCATCACGAGACTTATATAGGTCATTTAAGCGTGGTCAGCCAGCAGCGGGGAATGCAGGGGGGGGGGGGGATTTCTCTTCTGTCGCTGTGCGTTGTGGATGAGAGTCGACAGGCTCGCAGCCCAGAAGGCTGGCACGCGAGGTCCTCCGCGTCCCTCTGGGACTCACGCGAGTTTATTAATCTTGAGCAGGAGAAGAGGATTGTGTCTGTGTTTTTTTTTTTTCATGTGTCCTTTACCTCAGAGTTTTTAAAACCATTTTGAGTCACTTTGAGGTCAAAAAATGTTTTTCACTCATACAAATGGTCAGTTTACACTACTACTAAAACCCTAAAGGGTTCTTGGGCTCTCCCCCATAGGAGAACACTTTTTGGTTCCTGGTAGAACCTTATATAAAGGTTCCACTTGGAACCCTTTCAAAAATGCTATCTAGAAAGGGTTATACTAAGAACCATCTGTGAAAAGTTTCACCCAAATCTTCTATGATGCAATGGTTCCACCCAAAACCCTCTCTGGTTGCTCTATCAAGAACCATTCCACCTTCTAAGGGTGCTAACACGAATCCACCAAGGGGGTTCTGCCGAGAACTTTTGTATGTTCTAAGGATTTTATCTGGTTCTAAGGATTTTATCCGGGGGTTCTACTGAGAACCGATTTATACTCAAAGGGTTTTTTCTTGATGACAATCAGTATGTTCTACAGAGAGAAACTTGTATTGTAACTTATATTCCAAAAAGGGTTCTCTGGATAAAAAAGGATTCTTAATGCAACCCTTAGTCTTACAAAGAACCCCTGACAAACCCTTTCTTCAGAAAAGGGTTCTTCAGAAGCAAATAGCTCTACATAGAACCTTTGCCCCTTTGGAACATTTCCTTTAAGAGTGTACGATCAGGGCTCTGCTTTGGGGTTATTGAGTTTTAGGGTAAGGGTTAATGGTGAGGTTAGTTTAGGTTTATGACTTGGGTTGAGGGTTAAACTAATAATTAGGTTTAGCTTTAGGTTGAGGTTGAGGTTAACCCTACGGTGGTCGGGTTTGGAGGTGTGTGTTGTGTGTCAGAGTGTCTGCAGAAGCATGTGTGCAGGCTTCACGTCTATTTATACTTGCCTCTCGGCATGTGTGCACTCGCATTTCTCTGTGTGTATACATTTGTACACGTGAGTTTGTCTACGTGTGTATCGAGCCATGAATTACGACCACTGGCTTTCATCCATTTAATCTCCCTCTCTCAGCCTGGATTTATGCACTTAGCATGTTTGCTACACCAAACATTAATCGGGGATCAACCTGATGCTTATCAAAAGGGGTGGAATTAATTTTGTATTGATGCTCTGCAAGTGTAATGGCTCTGGAGTACAGAGAGGTTCATTGGGAAAAATATGGGTTAGTGAATTCACAGAATCAAGAAAAAAATGCCATTTTAATGAATGTTTTGTGGAAATTTTGTTTAAAATTTTGGATTTAGCTATCGAAAAGAACACTGGTGGAAAACAAAAACCTAGAACAAGGGCTGGTAGGACTGAAATGAACTAACTAAAACAAAAAGTTCAATGCTATAAACTGTATTCCACTGTTTTGCATCACATTTTTTCATATGTTGCTTTGTTACTGGCAGTGGAGTCTGCCATTCCTACAAGGCGATTTAAATTGTGTATCTACCTGTGCACAGGGGATTTTACAGGGAACAATGCATATAGTTTAAGACAAAAAACATCTGTATTTCACATGATGCTAAAGAACATTTGATCAAAAGTTTAGTATTATCGTGTCAGAATAGCTGTTGACTGTCTTTTTCGGTCTCCTTCCTTTGAGTGCATTATAAACACAAGTTTCTCTTCTGTTGCATTAAGCGGCACAAAAGGACATTTGCTTGTAGTGACTACACACTATGCATGTATTAAGAAATGAAAACGGAAAACCTGTATCGATCAAAAACTCAAAAAAAAAAAAAAGGATAAATAAAATCATAATAAAAAGAGTTATGTTTGCCCTTGTTTACAGTTCAAGGTCAACCGTTTTACAGATGTCTGTTTTGTAATGGAGGCTTATGGGTAAAATGCTTTTTGGGTCGTGAGGAAAAATTGTAAGCAAGCCTAAGACTCAACAGTGTATCCAGATTCTCCATTATACATCTATGCTACTCACAACATTAGTTGGTAAACTAGTTGTAGCTGGCATGCAAACTGTTAATTGACTTGCTAATCCACCTAGTGCTATGGTACATTAGTTCCTTGAGTTTCACTCTATTTTTGCTCTACTGTTCTGTTTACTTATTGTAGAATTTTGTTTTCACACCGGTTCGTTCATTAAAAATTGTTGAAGAGTGGAAATGAAGCTCTCTCACTTGTTAGCTTGTTAGCTTAGCTTGGTTGCTAACGTGACGTCCAGATGGATTCAAAGATGTATTCAACTCCCGTCTCATAACTGTGTAGAGGCTGACTTGGGATTTGTGAAATTCACGTGGGATGGGAGTCAATTTCACTATTGATCATGGAACGGGGACGGGACAGGAAAAAAGTCAATGGGAAAGTGCAGGAGCGGGAATCATAATGACAATAGATCAGTTATTTGCAGGAGATTGACTGTGGATTGATGGGAACGGGATGGGACGGGAGCCATTTTTCCGGGTTTGGGATGGGACAGGAGTGAAAATCCACTCTCACGTCACGCTGTACAGCGAACTATTCCTCTTATACTCTGACACAGGAGGATAAATAAAACTGAGGTGCTTCCTTCCTGTAATTTGGACTCCCTGGCTCTGGATCTAAATAGCTGAGAGATGTGGTGGAGGTCAGCACAACCTGAATAAATGGAATAATTATTTATTTAATATGGTCTAAACAGCTTTCATCAAGATCTATGTAGAGTCTAGATACTGTAGATTATTCAATTGAAGGACCAGGAAAAGAAGGTCAGGTGGTAGATAAAACACCTTGAGGCAACACACAAAACCCATTCAGGTAATTAGGTTAAGAGACGCCTCCTGACCTAATTATTCATGTACATCACCACCATCCTACTTCTTAAATACTTGAGAGCCTGTCACATCACACCCTCTGATGAGACTTTTTTCATGCCACATGCATATCAATCACTCATCATTATAACGTTTCTGTGTCACCAATTGAAGCGTTTATACAGGAGCACGCATGGATATCAGCCTTTCCTGTCACTCAAAGCAACTGAGCGCTATATTTTTGCTTGACAAACAGATGAGTCAGCATTTATATTTCCAGCCAAGTCACTGTCAAGTCACGTAACAGTCAGGGAGGAAGTGGAGCAGAGAGTGTGTGTGAACAGGCAGCAGAACGTCTGAGGGGGAGAGCTGCTCCTGAAAAATCAGTATTCATGGCTGAGGAGAAACACCGAGCGGCGATGTGTTTGTGTCACCAGGGAGATCATGAAGTGCAATGTGTGAGGCTATTTGAAATGCATGTATTCACTGTGACACACGAACGGTTACATTTCTTAGAGTTGTTCTGTATTGATAATTTGAAAAAGCTATACTCTAATTAGACATCATAACCCTAATGGCACATTAATAAGACATTACAAGTTGTACTTTGTATCAAATTGGACAAAAACTAGAAAAGATATGTTTCTTATTTGACAGTGCACTATTAAAAATAAATAAATATATTTCTAAATCAAATTAGACAGAAAATAGAAATAATATGTTATTTATGAGATAGTATTAGACCCTTCATTAGACCCTTATTATATTTTATTATACTAGGGACACATTTCACTTTAGTTTACAGTACAGTCCTGTAATGTGTCCCTAATTATCGTCTAATAAAATGTCTAATGAGTGTGGGAAATAATGCACTTTAGTTTACAGTGCAGTTCTTTTGTAATGTGTCTGAAATTGCCCTCTATAAAGTCTAAAAAGCGTCTAACAGCGTGAGATAATACACTTTACTTTTACAGTTTTGTTGTAGTGTGTCCCTAATTGCCTTCCAATAAAGTCTATTTAGGGTCCAACAGAGGGAAATAATACACTTTAGTTTACAGTGCAGTTCTGTTGTAACGTGTCTTTAATTGCTGTCTATTAAAGTCTAATGAGGGTTTAACAGTGGAAAATGATAACTTTTGTTTACAATACAGTTCTGTTGCAGTGTGTCCATAGTTGTTCTCTATTAAAGTCTAATTAGGGTATGACAGTGGGAAACAATACACTTTAGTTTACAGTGCAGTTCTGTTGTAATGTGTTTCAAATTACCCTCTAAGAAAGTCTAATGAGGGTCTAATAAACGGCCTAGCACAGAAGATGTTATTAAAATTTTTGTCTCTCTCGACACAAAGTACAGCTTGTTATGTGTGATTGGTTTGCTGTAAAATGAAATGCGACTAAAGCATCTTAGCTTAAATGCATTGTAAATCCATGGCAACTTGCTCCAGTAATCAGATACAACTCTGACAGCTGCCTGCACAGCTCAGACTAGTTGACTAAACAAAACCAATCCAGGTCATGTGTGTTTCTCTAAAAACCACAGCTGTTCCTAACTTTCCTTAGAGGCTGCTTTCTGTCCACTTTGTTATAAAAGTGCTGGCAGGAAGAAGACGAGCGGAACAGTGTCGACATATGCTAATCTGCTTCAACTGCTCAGGAGACAGAGGTCTTTTGGAGTATGCAGGACACATAGATAGTAGAATTAGCAGACAGCCACTGGGAAGTCACCCGTTGGTTTGGGGACGACCTTTCTGAAGCCTCAAGTTTGGCATTACAAGGGTTGCCATCTTGGTGCTCGGTGCTTTTGACTCGTCCATCAGCAGTAATAATGGCAGCCTGCCTAGTTGTGAGTTTTCTCATATTACAGCTAAACAGTGCACAACAACATGCTTCTGAAAGCATTTTAATTGAGAAATTGGCAATGTAGTAACAGAATTGTGATGCATATTTGATCAAGACTACCTAATTTGACAGTTTGATCTGAGTTTCAGGAGGCTCTGTTGGAAACCGGAAATACAAGGCAACGTCCTGTTCACCATCCTTCTTGTATTACAACTAAACAGTACACTAAATTATGCTTCTGTAAACATTTAAAGCAAGAAATAGGCAATTAATGATTGAATCCTGACATATTTGATCAGCACTGTCTAGACTGACAGTTTAATCTGAGTTTCGTCAAAGGATTTACTAATAAGAACTTGTTAGCCCCGCCCTAAACCATACCTTGCTTTATCATCTATTTTACTCTAAATAGGACAATAATTTACAAAATGAAGATCATGCTTAACAGAAGAAGACTTGAAATTAGCAACTGAGACCATAAACTCATTAGGAAACTGTTCGCTGAAGTCCTAAAGTGAGAGGTTGGTCTTTTTCTCTTGAGACTCCATACAATCTGACTTCTATTTGTAACTAGTGGAGTTTCTCCCTGCTGGCCATTAGAAAGAATGCAGGTTTAAGGTATTTTTGCATTATATTTGGCCTCATTTTTTAGACCCTCTGCTCTGTCCAGTTATTCTACTGTCTATGGCAACCATTAGCGACACTATGGTAGCATCTGCAGTCTTATATGCAGTGGTCTGCTGGGGTTGCGGAAGCACAGAGAGGGACAGAAAATGACTCAATAGAGTGGTCAAGAGGGCTAGCTCTGTCCTGGACTGCCCTCTAGATTCCACAGAGGAGGTGGGTGAGAGTAGCCCAGCTGACGTCAATCACGAACAATACCTCTCACCCCCCTGCCTTGGGAGTTTAAGCGGCTCCTTTATCTGGGAAGTATATGCTAACAAGCAATCAGTGTTTCTAAATGAATCAATAACTGCATAATGCTGCACTCACATGCTCCTTGGATGGTCCCATTTACCAAGTTGTGAGGTTGTTATTCTGACTTTAGGATGTGGAAAAATATGATTGCTATACAAAACGTAGGGTTGTTATTGTACTTGTTATGTCTGGGTGAGGGGTTGGCTGAGAATAGCGTTCCAGTGAAGATTCATGACTCTTTATCATTTTACAAAGTAGATGTGAGCTAAATGCAAAACATGAATTAATAAAAAGTTATCAAGTGACCATTTATTGTTCGCCATGTTCCTGTTTGTATGAGGCCAACAGACAACCTCTCGGCAAGTTGTGAGGCAAAATTTTTTCAGCCATTGTTCCAACGTTTCTTGGGGATTTTCCGATCGGGAACTAATTTTTCCTGTTATTCTGACACCAAATGAAAACAGGGGAAGTACTGAAGTGGTTCCAAAACCAACCATCATGCAGTGTTTGCATGGATCAGAGATCAGAATAATGCTACAAAAGATATGTGTTTATAGGTGTCAGGGAGAATAACAGCTAATGTCAGAGTAATTTCTGTCTTATGTCAGCTGCCATCATGCCAAAGCCTTAGTAGGTAGTGGTCTGTGTAGTGAATGCCACAGAACTCTCAGTGACATAGTTGCACCTGGATGGAGTGAATATTATTTTTTGACAGATGGACGCAATCAGTTTCCAGTGGCTCTTGGTTACATTTACGCTTTCAATAGTGGATAGCTCTCTGACCCACCCAAGAGTCATTATTACTGGGTTCCATTTATCTCTGAAGTTGGAGCTGGGAATGACACCACACCCAAATTAACAGCCTTTCAGTACAGCACGACAGAAGACCAAGATGCCTCCAGGAAAACTTTTGCTTTTTTGCTTGCTCTTTTGCCATTACGCAGTATTTTGCACAAACAAACACTTTAGCAACATGTCTATAAACGCAAAAAACAGAACTGATCATGAATATTAAAGCTGGTACAGAGAGCAGCCATGTTGGATTTTGAGATCTGGGCTCAACAAATACTGATCAGTCAAATGAGTTCAAGTGGCTAAGTGCACATGAGATATGAACCTCCTATAAATATGGAACTTGCTCTGTCAAAAGAACTGTGGTCCAAAACAACAGCAGAAAACCAAAATATTATAGCTTTCCATACAGATTTATGAGCACAACTGGACAGATATTTATTGTCCTCTGATAGTCAACAGTTCCTCATAGAAAGACTGTCATAACAAGAGATTTGAGAGTTACATGCAGGCTTCCTTGATGGCCATGTTCTGGTACTGCTTCAGTTATACTTAGCTGGTATGAGCACCAGATAAATTACAACAAGTGTAGACAGGTCTATGGTCCAGAATGCTTAGCAGCGACTTGTAAAGTATTTGCTTTAACCGCTGTACATACAGTCTGTGACCTCTTGTACTGGTTACAAAATGTAGCACTTGCGATTCCATGTGACTTCTGTTTACAAGCTGTGGTTTTCTTTGAAAGCTGGTGGTGTGAACAAAATGTAATCTAAAAAGGAAACATGCTAATAATTCATGTAGCACTGGGAATGTTGAGCTCTCTTATTGTATGTGGTGGAACGTTGCTTGAGAGATTCAAATCTCCGAACACTGAACTGCGATCGATGAGAACAAGATCCAACCTAACGTGTTTGGTGTAATCACCAAAAGCTTTTGAGAATCAAATCCTGCAGTGGCTCAACAGCCGTCTGCAGGATGAATGACTCTGTGAATTCCAGCACTTCCAGCCACACAGTGGGTGTGTGTCTACATACTGTACTAAAATAAGAAGACTGCCCCAGCTGACCCAGGGAGATCCAAAACTGATGGCATGACATGCTGCCTATTGCATCACCCCGTGTATGTGTGTGTGTGTGTGTATGCAATCCTGAGCATGTGTGTGGAAAGTTGAAGTCTTGGTTAAGAGGTGGATCTGTTGCAGTGCATGGATTCTTTGAGCTCCTTCAGTGCCACTGGCCTCATGACGTAGTTGGACAGCATGATAGGGAAAGCATCATGTTGCAGAACTGCTGCAGACAAGCTTTATGTCTGAATCTGAATGGATCTTTGCAATCATACAAATACCTCCCAGGGAAATTTTAAAAGTAAATATAGGTTACCCAGATTTGTTGCACTGGTACCAAAATGTGGAATTTTTCCACAGTGGTGCTTTGAACCAAATATTAACATTCAGCATGCTCTCGATGATGATGCTAACATGCTGATGTTAAGCAGGTACAGTGTAGGTACAATGTATCATTGTCACCCTTTAGTGTGTTAACATGCTAATAAATGCTAAGCAGCACTATACACAGTACAGCTGAATAGCAAGTTTATCGTGACCTAATTTGGGAAGTAAATGAAAAAGTCAAGGAGAGCATAAACATCTGCGCCATAGTTCATGACAATGCATTCAGTAAATGTCAAGATGTTGCATTCAGAGCTAGCAGAAAAGTCAGTCATCAAAGTTGGTAGGATACATGCTCTGGGCACCGTGGATATATGTATCAAACTTTATTGTAGTCCATCCAGTAGGTCTGTTCTGGTTTCCTGGCATCACCACATTAATTAGTCTGGAATAGGACTGGGGCGATTCGTCGACGTAATCAACGTCACAGATTACGAAATTGCATTGACTTGCATATCGCTATAAACTTCTGCGCCCAGTCAGAGCACGCATTCACCGGGGTAACAGGCTGCAAGGAGCCCCCCATTTTAGACAGAGATGCAACAGTTTGGCGGTGTTTAGCTCCACAAACTGAACGTGAGTTATCAGAGCAGGATAACTGCTCTGTCTGTATTCTCCAGAAGTTTCTTCATCATCCCTGTGTTAAAAGTGATTTCTGCACTGCTGCTGTTAACTTCACGTGTCTCTTTTGTGTCTTTATGTGTCTGTTTTTCAGGATTATGATTTAATAAAATATTGAAATATTAATGAGAAAAGTTTTTGATATCTATTTTAAGTAAATTAATTGTTTAATAGTTGAATAATACAAAAAATAATCACATTTTAGCTCACATTTCCAAGGGGCGTTATCAACACACAGACCAAAGTGCCTCTGGATGATTTGGATAGACAAAATGTGATGTACAACAAATCAGAGCAGTGAAAGGTGATGTAGTGGTTCTTTTCCATTCTCAAGCAGGGCACAGATCAGTGACTGCTTGTTTGCAATCTTTCTGGTATTACACCTAAACGCTACACTGAGATATGTTTCTGAGGAGAAAACAGGCAATGCTGTAACATTAATCTTATTATATATTTGATGAGTGTCCAGTTTGACTATTTGATCTGTGTTTTGTGATGCATTGTGCTGAGTGGACCAGTTGAGTGGACACAGCTGGATAGACCAACTCAGAGCAACAAAACATGTGACATGTGACTTTTCATCATATAGAACCCTCCCTATGTTAAATAAACGGTAGTAGTTGACCTGACCGAGTCCAAGGTTGATGGAATTCTGTCTGAATGGAAAGTGAAAAAGTGAAATTCATGTGGTTGCCAGGCTACTGTTCCAGACCTTTGACTGACAAAATTGGAGCAGCAGAGGCAAAGATAGCTTGACTTTTAGTCTCTAATATGTGCCCAGACCCAATATTACCAAGATGTTTGTAGCTCCACTGACTTTATTGTTAAGTCTTTCAACATTGACCTGTTTAGTAAAGTGATTCAAACACTTTTGCTCCAGTTTGTAACAAGTTTTCTTTTAATATGTCTAAAGTCTCCAAGCCCAAGCCACGACAAATGAAGGATGTCTTTTGAGTTATTTTCTTTGACATTCAATTTTGTCATTCAGAGCCACAGAGAACATTATACAACTGTTTTCATAAGCGGAGTCATACTTTATCTAGAAAAATGATTGTGACATCTAAAATTTCTAGGGGTGACCCTTGTAAAGCCAGCATGTCAAACTCACTAGCTTGGACAAGGCTGGCTCCTTGTGATTGGGTGAGACAAATCAACTATTCCTGATTCTGGCTTGGAGTTGACAGATTTCCAAAGACTTTCACAACTATGAATGTTGTTTATAACAACTTCTAATAAGTTAAAGCTGCTTAAAACCTGACTAATTTTGAGATGGAGGTTGCAACTGTGTTCATCACAGGAGACAGACCAATGTACACATATCATTCAATGACATAGCAGTGGCATAAGCTGTCATATACACTCCATGTAGATGTTTGGTGTAATTGACAGGAAGAAAACAATGGTGTATTGTGTTGAGTATAGCATGAGGGCTCCATTAGTTGGAAATGAGGCAAATTGTTTGCTGCTGCATCCTGTTAGTTAGCACAGCTTACAGCTACTGCCCCACATTTTTAAATTAAGCGGAAATCCAGCAATCATCTGAGTCTCATTTTCTTTCCTTTTTTATTTTAAATGGCTGATTAGTGGTGAAGCAAATGATCACAAGCCCTCTTCTTTCATCTTGAAGCTCAAACGTTTTTTTCTCTCTTTCTCTGCTCAGGAGTGGATATCCTGAAGCTGGTGGCGGCTCAGGTGGGCACCCAGTGGATAGACATCTATCAGTCGCTGGCCAATGCCACAGAGAGGGAGGTGGCCGCCTTCTCCAATGGCTACTCGTCGGATCACGAGCGGGCCTACGCCGCGCTGCAGCACTGGACCATCCGGGACAGCGACGCCAACCTGGCTAAGCTGATCAACGCCCTGCACCGGCAGCGCCGCATCGACGTGGTGGAGAAGATCCGCTATGTCATGGAGGACAACCCACAGGTAGGCCAGGTGGACGTGTGGGCAAGAACTACCGCTTTGCCCTGGTTAGAATCGGGTTATCATGTTTATTCAGAAGCATAGTAGCATGAAAATATCTGTGACCTTTCTTCGCTTCACATCTTTGCCATCTTCATTTCTGTCAACATCCCTGGCAAAAGCTGTAGTACACACTGTTCTTTGCATCTCTCTCCCACTGAAATCTAATCTGTGAGGAAAGCTGTCCTGTGTTAGGAGCCAATCCCTGTGGTTCAGCAGCATTCCTCACATTAAAGCAACAGCTCACTTTGGGAGACTGATTTGATGTTTAAACAGTAATTAGACTGCTGCAGCTTCTCTCTGCACTACAGAGTTGTGGAAAATGCTTGTTGGGACGAGTGAGTTAGTAAGGGGGGAAGTGGTGTGTGTGATCAGACTTTTGTCTGTTTTAGGCCAGAGAGGTACAGTTTCCAAGTCTCCAAAGAGGTACTGTGACATCATCAATGAGGGCAGTGTTTCCAAATCCTGGTCCTCAGGGCCCACTGTCCTGCATGTTTTAGATGTTTCTCTGCTCCAACACACCTGATTCACATGATCAGCTCGTCATCAAGCCTCTGCAGAAGCCTGATAACAACCTGATCATTTGAATCAGGTGTGTTGGAGCAGAGAAACATCTAAAACATGCAGGACAGTGGGCCCTGAGGACCAGGATTGGGAAACACTGAACTAGGGCAAGACCAGTGTGGGCAGCATCATGCAGACTTCAAACACTAGATGGCAGCAAAGTGGGGCATTTTTACCTGTTCATTTTGTAATTGACCCTTCCTAGGTACCGCCCCGTTTGGAACCCTGATCAGCCTTCTCCTGGCCTGACTCTTGCACATAGGTATGACATGTGCTAGATTTGTGCATATTAAAATGAAAACTAGGGTTTGGAAATGGTTAAAATACATTACTAAGAGACCTGTAACAATGACATATATATATATATAATAATGTCCTGTATTAGCTAATGTTAGCAACGTTGACTGGCTTGCTAACAAGCTAGCTAATTTACATCAGTCATTTGCTAGCTAGTTAGCTAATATTTTGCTCTGTAGCAAAACCCTAGTTAACTAGCAAGCTAATCTACATCAATCATTAGCTAGCTAGTTAGGTAGTGTTTTGCTAACATTAGCTAACTTAAGATGTGGCTTTATGTATGTCACTTTTACAGGTATCCCAGCATCATCTTTTTTTCAACTTCATAACTCATATAGACAAGCCTAGTAC
This sequence comes from Lutjanus erythropterus, assembly GCA_020091685.1. Lineage (NCBI taxonomy): Eukaryota > Metazoa > Chordata > Actinopteri > Lutjaniformes > Lutjanidae > Lutjanus > Lutjanus erythropterus. The sequence goes on along the minus strand of CM034604.1, from coordinate 6,082,877 downwards.
ATAGCATATCTAGTTGCAAGAAACAGGAAAGGAGAAAGTCAACACAGAAGTCAGCACAGAAGAGGCTTTAGGATGGGTCAATTATTCCATTGATTGAGACATATAAAAAAATGAAATTGAGACTTTTTAGATACAAATTAAATATCCGTTAAATCAAAGTATTTCATTACATTTACATACATTACATACAAAGGTATTGGAGTATAATTATGTGACAAAACTAGCCTTATTATCAGAGTGAATAGCAGTTTTGTTCCACATTTTTAATTCAGCCTTAAATTGTGTTTCTGTTAGCTGATTTCCTCTTGTTATTTTGCTTTGTTTTGCCCCAACAATCATAGGTAAGTGAGTGTATACGTCCAGACATCACAATTTTCATTTGAGATGGAGGTTGAAGTAGCTCTTGCTTGGAGCAGTAAACAGGTTTCGCTCTGAACAAATATTATTTCTGCATGTTGGCAGCTGTGACAATTTCCACACTTGTCACTATATTTCTGTCACTTTTTCATAGATGTAGCTAGGTTGTGAGCTAGCTATGTAGGAAGATGACAATCCCCAATCTTAATCCCATTTTAAAGTGTGATTGGTTGTTTTCTGTCAGAAATAGACAGCACAACACCAGTTCCTGCATTTTGTCCTCAGAAAGGAGAGTCCCCACAATGAGTGTGTAACCAGATTCATTCAACATGGAAGCTGAAGTAGCTCTTGCTAGAAGCAGTTAATTATTTTCAATAGGCCTATATATTGTTTGATCTGGTAAATATGTCAATTTCAGAGTTGTTATTGCTATATGTTGATTTAAAACAATCTGTACAGCTGTGACAATTTCATCCATGCTTGTCACTATATTTCTGTCATTATTTTTCATTAATGTAGCTAGGTTGCTAGCTAGCTATGTGGGAAGATGACATCCCCAAACTTAATCCCACCATTTAAGCTTTGATACCTCATTTTCTAAGTGTCAGAAACAGCTAACATTAATCACAACAACATACCTTGTTTTGTGTCCCCAAAAGGAAGGCAAGTCCTCACAATGGAAATGTAATGTAAACAGATTAATTCGACATGGAAGCTGAAGTAGCTATTGCTAGGAGGAGTTAACCATTTTCACATTGATCAAATAAATAGTTTTATTATAATTATTATTATGATTATTTACAGTCTTTAAGCAAAACACCAGACCTTATGTTTTGTCCCCAGAAGGCAGGCAAGTCCCCACAACGCGAGTGAGAAAACACATTTGTGTCTCCATAACATGAATAATACATGTCCACACAAACATATACACAGGCAGAAAACCACAAACACAGGGGACACAGAGGACACACAGAATCCTTCATCACCATTTACTTTTCTCCTTCCTACTCTCCTTTAGCTTCCCAGTGATGCGTATCAAATGAGCGCCCTTTACTGCACTCTCCAAGGTCAGTGCCGCACAGTTACAGCCTTGTTCTGGTTTTAAAGACACTTGACTCTTGAGGCGTCTGTTGGACTGTAATTTGGCCTTTCGTCACAGTTTAATAATGAGATATCATGTGCGTCAGTAGTTTTTTTTCGTACTGGATTGATTGTGGATAAGATGGCAGATAAAATTGTTTGCTGAGGGGGAGGCATGGTGATTGCGGAGAATTCGGTGGGTTAAATGGACCACCACTGGGAGTAGTTCTGTTGGAACAATTTAAGGATGGGATTCACCCTTGATTAACCGGATTTAAGAAGGACAAACACTATATGGCTAAAAGTATGTCGACACACAATAAGGAAATGGTTTTCCCAATTTGCCAGCCCTAACACTGGAGCACTCCGGGGCTGGATTTTGAGCCCCCGTCTGTACACCCAAGACTACGTATCCACTTTAAACAACACCATCATCAAGTTTGCTGACGACACTGCTTTTGTGGTGGGCCACAAATCATAGATTACAATGCCAGGACAACCATCTATGCCTGAATTCCAGCAAGACTAAGGACATGGTAGAGGATTTTGGAAAGAAGCATGGTATTAAGAGATCCCCAGTAGACAGGGTAGACAACTATAAGTACCAAGGTGTCCACATCATCGTGGGCCTGACCTGGACTCTCACTTAGTAGAGACAAAGGAAAGCCAGTTGCACCTCAGATGCTTGATGCTTCTACTTCCACACCATCAGGAGCGTCGTAACAGGGAATATCACTACCACATTGCCAGTTTAATCAGCTGCACATACAGTAGGCAGTGCTCCAGCCTGCCTCAACCATATTTATGCCAAACGCTGCAAGAGTAATGCCATGACAATCATGAAGGATCTCTGCTCTTTGCTGTGGTTGGGAAGAAGGTACAGCGGCCAGCACTGAAAGGCTGAGGAAGAGTGTCTGGCCATTATGATCCTAAATGTGGTCAGTGGTGGGATTACATTTCATTGCGATAAACTTGCCCTGACCTCGACCCCATCCAACACCTTTGGAATGAACTGGAGCAACAACTGCGAGTCAGGCTTTATTGCCCAGCATCAAGTTCCAAAGTCTGGTGGAAAGCCTTCCCAGAGGAGTGGAGGCACCAGATTACCAACCCTGACCAATGTTTATTAAATGTAGAAGTCAAATTGACATCTTACAGAATTGACAAAATGTTGCATTTTTTAATCAGCATAGTTGTGATGTCATTATAATGTGCTTGGGCAGTATTCCTGCCTTTTTAAACCAGGAAGTGAGACAGGGCTCCTTAGGGTATAGATAACCCTTTTTATGCCTGATTAAAGCATGTTATTTTAATTAAAATCTGACAAAGCTGACTGAAATCTGGGACACAACTTTTAAGGACCAGCATTTTCATAAAAAAAAAAAGATGATTATAATAGGACAGTTTTATACCTATGTTATCAGTTGGTGCTATTTTGGATTTTGAAGACTTTTAACACATTTTTAAATTGTTTAAAGCTGTGAATTCTTGTCTGGGACGGGGTGTTTTCTGGTGCAGAGCAAGTTTAGAAAAAAACAAACAAAACAAAATGGGATTAGAGTGTCGGGACAAATGTCCTACCAAAAAACTAAAAATTATTAACCACAATTGTCAAGAATGAGTATTATATTGATTCTACCCTCTACCACACTCTGAGATGCTCAATATATGCACCGTTAGATGCTTCAAAAACTGGTAACACAACAGATTTAAGAAAGGTATGAAGAGTGTCAGCGCGTCCGTTACATAACAGAAGCGCATGACGTTGACATTCGGACACATTCACTGTATCGACAGCATTCCCATCGGAACAACAGAGTGTCAGATGTCTGATGGATGTTTCTATTTTTATCTCTGCTGCTGCGTGAGAGTTGAAGCCCGACATGCAAAGTGACGGATGTTGTTTTCTTTCTTTCCACTCCCGTTTCTGTTCCTTCTCACTGTGAACTATCAGGCATCCTCTGAGTTTGCAAAGCAAACAGTCGGAAAAAAAAATGCAACCTTGAATAGGTGCGATCACCACAATGCTATTGATCAATATCCAGATAGAAAAATGTTTATTCAATACCAAAAGCTCTGCTAACATATGAAATGTATGTGACAGGAAATCTGAACTTTTTATTATGCACTTAAAAGGAATAAAATGTACTCTGAATAACGGAGTAAGTAATAACTAGTCAACTTCAGTAAAGCAAAAAAATGCATGTTTCATTCATGCATTAAATGAATTTTTAATAGAGATACTGCTGTGCCTGTTTTGCTTTGCTGGCCCGGGCGTCAGTATGTACAAATAACTGATTAAGGACCAACCATGCTGTTTCATTTCGATAAGTCTCCTGTGTGTGGCTAATGGATGCATGATGTCAGAGACTGCAGCACACAGAGCTGCTGTCCTCGGGGAGGAGTGAAAAACAGAAGGAATCAGTGAAGGGGAAATATGGGGATGTGGATTTTTTTTTTTGCTGTTCTGTCTTTTCTGTTTATCAACACAAAGCTGAGTCACGTATGTGTGTGCATGTCCTTCAAAAATCAGAAAAGGACTCAAAGGGCAAAGATATAATAGACCACCGCAAAAGCAGCTCCAGGAAAAATCATATTTGCTACTGGTGTGAATGGGTCAATGCTAGCTTCATGATCCATCTTACTACAAATGGGTCCAGCCTTTCCTCACCAGAAAAACAGCTGTATGGGTTATTATTGTCCAAATTTATGTTTATTGTTGTGCGATGACCTTTACTTTCACCCATGGTTTGTATCCCGTGTGAAACCAAAATTAAAGTTCTAAAAGCTACTACAATGAGGTTTTAACTGATGCCTCTATATGACCTACATAAAGCCAACGAGACCATCTGTGAAAAGATTGGCTGTTTCTGTGTGGTTGTTCTTAATGACTGCCACCATGTCGGATTCTCCTTAAAATCAGACGAAATTAGCCGGTGTTTACGTTTTCACAAGCAAAGTCCCAGTGAGTAGTGGATTAGCCAGTTAAAATGAAGATGGAGGAGATTTTTTTTCTTTTGTGTAATTTCGTATTTTGTGGTTATGGCAGTGGGAATACTACTGCTTTTGTCCACAGGAGCCTCTAAGATCAACAAATTTTGAAAGTTCCTTGAAGTGACTTTAAGTTACATTATATCATGTGACTTAACGCCATGTAATTTTGTTGTTTAAACCTAACCAAACTATGGCTATTTCACAATGCCAACCACAAGTGTCATGTGACTTATGTAACATACTAAAGGTCTGGTGCTGCCTGTTGTTTATAGTCTAGTCTGTCATTTAAGTATGAGGACATGCCAACTCGTGAAACTGATCATCATTTAAATGTAGAAAATGGACAGTTTTGATTTTTGGTATATCCTCAAAAAGAAACACCAAGCAGGGAGTGATGATAATAACCCCACAGAATGTCGACTCAGTCCCCACAGGTGGATGTTTGGGTGGAGGTGTGGCATTTGTGGACTTAGTGCCAGTATCCTAGCATGCAGTTTGCAGTAACTAGGATGGCTAAAACTTTGGTGATTTGAGAGCCTGGTAGCGTTGTAAGACGAGCCGGTCTTCCTACTCTCAAATCAACTGGCTGGTCAAAATCCATGGACATCTTAAAGAGAACGGTGGTATATCTGCAAGATGTAGAATTCTGAACATCAGATATAGTCTGGTACAAGTTTCATCTATTTACTGGCCAGTAAAGTTACACTACCACTGCCTCTGTGTTCAAAATGCCAAAGTTCAGAGTCATTGTACTCTGTGTTGGGAAAGGCCTCTTGGCAACAGTGGCCAAGTATTTTACCAGTGGGTGACAGTCTGTGATGAATGTTCAAAACTGTTTAGTATCCTTTCTGTTTGAAAGAAGCTTAATTCTCTTAATGGTCTAAAGCACAAAGAAGCAACACTGCTGCATTCTGTTGATGGGATTGCTAAGCAGTCCCAGTGACACACCAATTACTTAGCCAAGTGCTGAGAGTTCTGGCATTAAAAATGTAATTTAATAGTGTTTTTGAACAAGAAGTGCCAAGCTTGAAGATGGCCAGTGACCAACAGCTGAAGGCCGTCAACCTCTAAGTTATTAGTCTGTGCTGATGTGTGAGGGTAAGCACTGACGAGGCTGGCTGTCCAATCTTTGTTGTAGAAATATTCATTGCAGCAAAGCCTAGGCTGGAGTGTATGGTTGGACCATGTCCTGGATGTGGAATGGGCCTTAGCCCTTCAAAGCCTGGTAGGCAAGTACCAATGTCTTGAATTTGATTTGAGCAGCCACTGGTAGCCACTGCAGAGTGCGGAGGAGTGGAGCTGCTTGGGTGAAGAACGGAGATATCCTCCTAATGCTGAATGATGCTGAGGATGAATCTGCCAGTTGTCACAGTGATATTGGCAGCAAAGGATAGCTGGTCATCCAATGTCACACTCAGGTTCCTTGCCAGTCAGACTTTGGGACACCACAGAGTCCTCACTTGGAATAAAGAGGTCATGGATGGGAGATGCCTCCCCTGGAAGCAAGAGCAGATTAGTCTTGACTAATTGGGTATCATTAATCGATTCAGGTATCAACTGAAGAAAAACAGTACCAAGGTGTGCTAATAAATGCTTCAAAAACACTGCAATCATGGCTCCAAACAGGAATGATTATGGAGAAGAGATCAGATCAGGTGGAGAATATTTTGAGCAGCTGTATTGAAAATGAAGCAGACAGCAGCGAACTTGTGGTCGTGTTGGTGAAGAACCAGTGAAGTCTCAACAGCAGATGCTACCACCAAATGGCACAAAACAGCTAAGTGGTACTTGGAAAGTTCAATATTCTCTGTGGTCTTGTCCAGGTTCAGTTTTGGGTGGTTTTCCGACAGCCACTAAGAGATGTCAACCAGACACTCAGATCTCTGCTGCCGCCTGGTTTTCAAACCAGGTGAAAGACAGGATTAGTTGGGTGTCATCTGCATAGCTGTGGTAGAAAAAGTCATACGAGTCAATCAAATTTGAGCGTGCTTCAGTTGCATGCAAGTAGACAGTTTGAGTGGACAGGAAAAGAGGAGGACTCATTGGCAGTAACACAATCTTGGCACCCATTATCTATTCTCTGAGGTCTACGTAGCTTTTTATTAGCTTTTATAAAATTAACAATCCAATATGTCTTTTTAGTGATTAGCATCCAACTCCATTCTTGGGTCTCAAATTTCTAAATGGACTGTAATCAATGACTTGCACATAGAAGAAGTTGTCTTGGCCTGGATATCCAGTGGCTACACCAGAAGCCCTGAAACATTTGCAGCTGGTCCCAAAGGCTAAATCATCATTAGACGATAGTTGATGGTTCAGAGATTGTCTGACAGCTATTTATCGAGATATTTCATTCTTGTCAAAATCGGTGGACTGACAGACATACTGACTGACCAACACTGACACAGTTCGAGCAATGCTGCTGACATGGCTGGAAGAAGATGAGTCAGGAAGACACAGATGAATGAACATAATTTGTTTAGAGAAATGCACTTTTTAGGGATGAAGTGGAGACGATTGTAGGACTGTTTTGACCTTCTGGGTTCCATTTTGAACACTTGTATGTAGATAAAATTGGAAATGACATATCTAAGTAATGCTTGCAAAGACACCTATTAAATTAAAATGTAGTCTATGACATGAGCATGTCAAAAATCAACTTTTTGTTACATGCATTATGCAATTACACATATTAGTTTTTTAAAGAAATGCGGTCTGGTTTTCAGTGATTAGATTATTCACAGGAGACACACAAAGCAAGAGACAAGCAGACAGAGAGACATTATGTTCCTCCTACTCTGTTTCCTTCCTCTTTCTCTTCTGGACTTTCTGAATGCACAAAAAAACTACAACATACAGGAGTCATTTTCCCTTCCTGCCACAATGAGGAACAATCAAATGCAATTTCTTCCCTAACTGGGTGTTAATGACTTCGGTCCCATTAGACGCCTTTCAGTTCCTTCCATAACGAGCCCCACAAGATAATGAAATGAAACCACATCCAGTACTTTCTTGGGAAAAGGACAAAGATTTCCCAGAAACTGCACTGATTATTTTGAAGGTAATTCAGAAGGATTATCTGCAAATGTTTGTGAGTCTATTTGACATTAAGTGTGTTTTAATGCAGTCTGGGAGCAAGCTAATCCATCGAAGATCTACTTTAAATGTCAAAGATGATTTACAAATAAAGGCAGAACATATTGTACTACGATATCATGGAGTTTCTGACAGTGGGATTGATGCTGTGAGCTGACTTGATACACTCTTAGAAATAAGGGTTCCAAAAGGGTTCTTCTTGGAGGGCCAAGGCTCTACCTAGAACCACTTGCTTCTGAACAAGCCTTTTTTGAAGAAAGGGTTTGTCATCGTTTGTGTGAACAATGCTTTTCATCCAAGGAACCCTTTTTGGAAGACAGAGTTCTTCGAGGATTGTTGAAATGCTTGAAGAACTCTCTGGTCAGGGATTGTTTGTACCTTAATATAAAAGGGTTCTCAGTAGATGACCTTGGTAGGTTCTAGATAAAACCCTTGGAGTATAAAAAGGTTCCTGGTAGAATGGTCTGAGTGTTTTTTACAGAAAACTGTTGGAATCTTTAAAGGTTCTTGGAGGAACTCCCTTGGCTGGTTCTAGAAAAAAGATTCCAGGTAAAATCCACTGAGTGTGTTCTAGATAAAACCCTTAGAATCTAAAAGGTTCTCAGTAGAACCCTCAGTTGGATTCTAGATAATACACTTGGAGTATAAAAAGATTTCCAGTAGAACACCCTGAGTGTGTTCCAGGATAAAACCATTGGAATCTTGGAAGGTTCTCAGTAGAACCATCTTGATGGCTTCTTGATAAAACCCTTGGAAGTTAAAAGGGTTCTTGGTAGAGCCCGCTTGGTGGGTTCTAGATAAACGCCTTGGAGTATAAAAAGGCTCCTGGTAGATCATCCTAAGTGTGTTTTAGATAAAACCCTAGGAAATTAAAAAAGTTATCAGCAAAACCCCCTTGGTGTGTTCTAGATAAAACCCTTGGAATCTAAAGAGGTTCCCAGTAGAACACCCTGAGGGTGATTGAGATATGACCCTTGGAATCTTCAAAGGTTCTCAGTAGAGCCCTGTTTATGGGTACTAGATAAAACCCTTAGAATTTTGAAAGGGTTCTCAGTTGAACCCCTGGGTAGGTTCTCCTTATTCCCATAGAACATGGAATGGTTCTGGATAGAACCCCCAGAGAGGGTTCTGGCTGGAGCCAGTACACCATAGAAGGGCTCTCTGTAGAACCTCTCATAGGGGGTTCTGGATCAGATGTTTCACAGATGGTTCTAGGTATAATTCCTTATGATGGGTTCTGGGTAGAACTCTCTGAAAGGGTTCCAAGTGGAACCTCTATTAAAGATTCTGCTGGGAACCAAAACGGGTTCTCCTATTGGTCCAAGCTGAAGAACCCTTTATGGTTCTAGTTAGCACCTTTATTTCTAACTGTGTATATCTTAGCTGCATCTTAGTTAACAGCTCGTCTGTTTTGGGAGTAATTACAGCTGAGTGAGATTCTTCGCTGTAACATTTTTTGATCTAATTAATCAAAATATCCCCAGTGTGCCTGTCTGTCCCCTGTGCCCTTCATACTGCAGCAATCTGCCAACTCTGCCAGTGAGGCGAGCTGGCTCCGTCTGTATGTGTGTGTTCATATGAGTGTTGGGCTTGTCCCCAGCAGGGCCTTGTGTTGTGCTGACAGGAGTAGTCAGTAACCCAGCCTGTTCACACACACTCACACGCAGCAGCAGCAGCCTGGGAGCCTTCTGGAACAGCAGTTCTGTTCTTCCTCGCCGTGACCCCAGCGCTCCAGCTCCGTCCTCGGTAGCTCAGCCCGGCACGGAGGTGTTCCAGGCCGCCAGCCTAAGGAAATCAGATTCCATGTGGTCTGAGGGGCTCTCAGACGGAGTGGCAGCCGTACACAAAGTGCTCTACCTGGGTGGGCAGAAGGGACAGGGCTTTTCATATAGACTTGCAGTGGGCTGGTAATGTTGTATGGCAGTGATTATAACATCAGTGTAACCACACCCCTGTCAAAAACATTATGCCTCACAGGCTGCCAATCCCCTAAATTTGGTGGCCAAAGTACATTTTTGGTGGCCAAATGTAAACTTAAGTAAGAAAAATACTGAAAAGGAAATTAAGCACATCTTGACAGTCTTCCTTAACTGTGACACTTGTGTTTGTCCACTTTTCCCATGAATTTTGGTGTGGTGTTTTCCAAAGGCATTGTATGCAATGGAAAATGAGCTAGACTTGTCAAAGTGTGTGACACTAAACAAGATGGTGGACCCAAATGCAGGTGGGGTGAAGCAGAAAGTGTTCGAAATGTGTTTTAATAAAGCAACAGAATATGCAAAAAGCTCAGTTGCAAGGCCAGCAGGTCAAAACTAGAGTCGAAGATGAACAAATCCAGCAAGGGAAAATGAGGAAGACCAAGTCCAAAAACCCAAGTCTGAAGTCCAACAAAGGTCTGAAACACAGGGATGACAAAAAGGACAACAAACTGACACAAAAACAGAGAAAAACAAGGACTAAATAGACAAGGAACTAATGAGACACGGGTGAAACAAATGGTGATCAAAAAGGGCAGGAAGAGGATAAAGACAGGACGTAAAGTCAAGACACATAAGGGAGGACCCACACTACAAAATAAAACAGGAAACGACCAGATTAATCCCAAGACTGTGACAAGACTTCTGAGAAAACTCTGGTACAATCTGTCCTTACATGTCCCTCACACTCTAGCTTCTAGTCACCCCTAAATTTTCATTGTGGTTTTGTTTTTTCATTCTCTGCCTTTTGTGTTTCTGGTTCTTCTGTAAGGATTGTGTTAGCAGTTTTAGCAGCCTTAATAAACCCAGACTTCAGTAGCCCCAACATATTGGTAGTGAGCTGGCAATGAGTACCAGGGATATTTGTGGAACTGTAATGCTGTTTTGGCAAAGTCATCAGTATGGGAATAAAACCTGGTGGTCACATGGACTATTTGGTGGCCACAGAGTAGCTTGTTGTGACCACAGGCCTTGGGCCATTAACCATGGCCTGTGGCCCTAGCCTTTGCCCTAATATAATGGAGCTGTCAGCACTGAAAGTTGACTTGTGTGTAAAGAAGCAATGTCCTTACTAGGGTTGGGCAACTGATATATTGCCTGTCGTTTTTTTTTTTTGTTGGGAGGGGGGGGGATGATTTTTGTCCAATATTGAACATCTTATTTCACTAATGTGATGGTCTGCAGAACGAATTAAGGATTTATTTTGACCAAAATTATTGTTTGTGATTTGTCGTGTTTTTCTGTCGAGTTTGAATGAAGTATGTTTTATGAGTCAGTTGAGCTTGTCTCAGTTCCATAAAGAGAGAAAATTGAATTCAGAAGGTGTAAAGTTGTATTTATCTGTTTAATAAAGGAAATAGGTGTTCATTCCTTCATACTTTTCATACTGTATATTGGTTGTAGTGAATGTATGTAGCAAGCGTAAAGTAGTGAACTCACCGCTCACACACATCCCCCCAGCCGAGACTTGGGAGGACAGAAGGTGGTGAGAGGGTGGGATTGCCATTCTCCAGTTAATGGGGTGACGGTGGCAAGTGGGACAATTTTAATATATCACACAACCCCAGTCCACACAGTTTGACATTATCTCAAATCCTCAAATATCAAGCCAAAACTACCTGCACAGACAGACATCAATACATGAAAATGTTTTTTGTAGTTTGGGTTTTCTGGCTGGTTAAAGTTTAGAGAAGTGTGCTCGCCACTGTCACTTCAAAGTAAATATATAGCTGTACTGTCCAGTGTTCTTGAGAAAGCCAGTGAACTTCCAGCAGACTCTGCTGAAAAGCTCCCAGCAGAGCGGAAGACTTTCCTTTTCGGAGAAGCAGCGCTCCTTCTTGTGGCTACTTGATTGATGGGGGCTCAACAGCGTTGGCTCGACAAGCACTCAGTCATCTTTTTCTGGGATTATTATTGCAGATTTTCTTTTCTTTTCTTTCTTGTTCAGTAATTTGACATCAATCATCAACATCAAACATCAATCTCATTTTTTGGGTGAGCTTCATAGACAGATTGTGATACTTTCAGCGTCTTGGGTCACAAAATTTGTCATAAATCAGGAGAAGTACAGGAAACTGGGAGATGGCAATTAAAAAATAATAATCTCGGAAGGGTTGGCAAGTAGGGGTGTAACCGTTGTTGACATGAGAGTATCTGAGCCAATGGAAACCAGAACACTTCCAATATTTAAATATTTTTCCTTGTCTACCAATTCTACATTCATATGCATATATCTGTTTATAGAGATTCAATTAACATAAACATATACATAAAGTTGAACATCAGATTGTATAATTTTGTTTTTCATGTACAGTAGCCTTGCTGTCCCTCGAGGCTGCTAAATGTGTCAACCCTCATGGGTGTCCATGTTTCTTTTTTGCATCTGCTCTTACAAAAATATTTGTTCCTGTTACATCTGCTGCCGTGTGACAGTCAGCGTGTCTTTGTCACACTGTGTGTGTCTGTGCCTGTGCATGTATGTATGCGCGCCTTTGTGGGCAAGACAGAGCGCGTTTGTTCTGTCAGAATCACGCAAGTTGTGTCACACTGCAGCCCGCTGACCCAGACGTTATGGAAGGGAGAAAGCAAACATGAACGGCGCTGGTGTTTCTGTGTCATCATGTCCTGTTGGCGCTCATTCATCAACTGAATCCTCCACTGCATCAAAATGGATTTTCATCAAAAGACGTTTTAAACCCATTTTCTTTCTTTTCATCTGTTTGTTTGTTTGTTTGTTGTTCGGACTAGTTTTCCCCCAGCTCCATTTTCCATTTCCAGGGTGTGTGGTGAATGAAATGACCTCTCCGCTGGTGCGACCTTTAGGCCCAGCCCGGGCGCACGCTCTGAAAAACAAGATGTGCTCTCATGATCTCATCCCCAAACCAGTCACTACTGGTTCAAACCACAGGTTCATTACCACACTAAAGAGAGGGGGGGGAGCGGGTGAGAGGAGGGGGAGAAGGGGGTTGCAACGATAGAGGAAGGAGAGAGAGAGAAAAAAGAGACAGACACAGGAAGATGAAGCGATATGGGGTAGAAACTGACACAAAATGAGACTCAGAGAGACTAAAAAGTGATGTAACTTTAAAGAGGGATAAGGAGAGAATGAAGAAGAAAGAAAGAATAAAAAGTTGAAAGTGGGGATGTAAAAAAAAAAACAAGGACCAGAGACAGAGAAGGAGACAAAGATGCAAGAGAAAGACAGAGACAGTGATAAAAGAAAAAAAAAAAGAAAATGAGTGAAATGGAGGCGCTGTGAAGAACAGATTAGGAGACAAATATGAAAAGATTTGGAGCTAAACAGATGAAAACCTACAGAAAGAAACAAAGGTGAAAGAGTGAAGCAACAACAAAAAATGACACCAAGAAGAAAGGATGGGAGCTGCTGAATGCAAGAAAGCGAGAGAATGTAATATGTTCAGTTTGTACACCAATCCAGACAGTTCATAACAAGAAGAACATAGAAAGGTAGATTCATCTTAACCCTCACAGTATGACCTTGCATGTATTATAGTTGTGTATAGTTGTAAGTATAATGTGTATTTTCACTCGGTCTGACTTTCCTACTCCATGACTGGTTCTGTGATATGTTGTTATTAGATCATTCAGAAGTGTAGCCCCAGATTATTTCTGTTTGGGTTTTTTATATGTATTCTTAGTAATAGTGTAAGTTGTTTAACATTAGAACAGCCAAGGCCATCATTTTGACCAAATTTATATGTGTAATAACTCTGTTGAACTAAAAAATACAGTGCTGCCTTTATCTGACTTTTACTACAAAAGTATGTATTTTAATTTAAAATGTTTTTTATATGAATTACACAAAAGGCAAAGAAAATGTGATCATTTTTACCTATTTCGGCCATATGCGGTCATTGTCACTGTTATATTGTTACTTTTTGCACAGTTGGAGATGCATCTTGGTTGCTTAGCAACAAATGAAAATAATGAAGTTACAAATAAAGTAGGGGAGACCAGGGATGGTTGTAACACTTTTTTTTGGCTCAGCACCTATAACTCACAGAGTGAGTTGTGTCACAGCTCTTGAATTTTGAAAGAAAGTAGCCTTACTTATTACAAAAAGCAATGTTTTCAGCTTTTCTTGTTTTAATTTTGTACTCATTTCCAGCCTTTTCCCATAGGCTATGATTAGTTTTTTTGTGATGTTCCAGACAGAAATTTGTTATTATTAATTAATTAATACTATAAAAACATGTTTATAATCTTATAAAATACATTTAACTGTTTCTTGCTCTGACAAATTGTAGATGAATCTAAAATTTGAATCAGATCACTGATGGTTATTATCCTACAGAAAAATACTGCTGTGATTATGTGCAGTCATTACAGTTTACTACATGTAATGGCATGCATATCGATAAATATATAAATACATTTTACATTAGGTTTTTAAAAAGATTAACAGAATAAATGCATTAATTTCTTAGTCTAATATTTATCATGAGAGATAATAGTTTGGAAGTTATGGCTATTGTAGTAGTTATGGAATTCTATAACTTATAGTTTTAATATTTAATATGTCACAAAGGTTTCACAGGGATTTACTGTCAGAATATGGAAGAAATGGTATAAAATATTCAACGACCAATGTTACAAAACAGTAGCTTAGGCCTACACTAATCAGCTATGGACAGTTAATGCAAGAGACAAGTTTGTTCCTAATTAGACGACTGTTTATTATTGACTGCTGTCAACTGTCATCACAGTTTAGCATGTAACTAATCATGGATGATGTATGAGTGGACTATATGCATGAATGTAGCTACACAGCAGGCTGATATTGAAACACAAATTTTACAGGAGAAACAAATCTCATGTCAAATTACCTTTCATCGATTTTATAGATTGTTTTCATTTGAATTGTTTTCCTCTGTGTACCACAAGAGGGAGCCTGAATCTATGGATGAGTGTATAATCTCCTTAAAATAAGAATTATAATGTTTACGTTAGCTTAGAATGAGCCATTTTTAGCTACACTGGAGGTGGGTCCTCTTCCAGAGTCTGAGCACTGGTTCTAGATAAAACCTTTTGCCTTTTTGCAAGTTTCGCAGCCACCATAGTTTATCTTACATGCAAGGTGTTTGCAATCTGCAAGCTCACCACTAGATGCCACTAAATACTGCATACTGGTCCTTTAAGTGCCAGTCCTTGAAGCTCTAATTGTTTTTCTTTTTGTTAGTACAGACCAGTTTTTTTGTGGATTCCAGGAAAAAGGAGTCAGTCACTGATGGCATGTTCTATAGTCTCTGAACTGTCCAATCATATAGCCTGTCAACTTCCCATTTGTACAACTAAGTTATCTATATGAACATCTGGCACAGATTCTATCTGCATAGACCAACATTGAGCTCTCTATCTACACTGCTACACCACCGCCTCCTTCCAGAAATATAATTCTCATTTCCCAGGACTCCTCCTGTATTAGCATTTTGCTGTGTGTGAATGTCAAATGTTTCTTTGAGATCTGAGAGAATGAGAGAGATGGAGAGATGCAGGACAATGATACTGAAGTCAGTGTTTCCTAGATATGGGGCCTCATGTGCTTTGTGGGCAGCAAATACCAGCCTGTGTGTGTCTTTGGAGCGTTTGTTTGTCACACACTCATCTTCTACCTCTATCTTATCTCTGTTTCTGTCTGCAGTTTGACATCAACCAGCTGACGACCTCAGTGAATGTAAGCCAAAGCCTAAGTCCCATCCACAAGCCGCTTGAGTCACCCAGCAGCGTCGGCAGCGGCAGCAACAGTGGTAGCGGCAGCAGCGGTAGCGTAGGCGGGGCCAGCGGAGTGGGCGTGGAGCAGTCGCCGGTGGATCGCACCAAAGGCTTCTTCCCCGACGAATCGGAGCCCCTGCTTCGCTGTGATTCCACCTCCAGCAAGGACTCCGCCCTCAGTAGGAACGGCTCATTCATTACCAAAGGTGAGTAGAGTTAGTCGTAAAACTCAAAACCAGCTTGACAACAGAGACCTCGGGCTGTTGAGGCCCTGAAGTCGTATATCAAGCAAGAATGAGAAAGAATTTGACTTCTTCATGCTGTAGTCAGTTGGGTATAGGTTGAAAGATTTTTGCAAATCATTGCATTCTGTTTTTTTTTGTTTACATTTTACACAACATCCCAACTTTTTGGAACTGGGCTTGTACATCAAAATCAGCATCAGTGAGGAGGAACAAAATGTCTCTTAGTTTTACATATCTAAGCTAACACAGTAGTGCAATATCATAACTGAGACTCCAAAACTTTTAAGATTCCCTCCAGCTAACAATCCTCAAACATATCTTCAAGCTGCACTCACCCAATAGTGGGTAAAACTGGGTAGAAACAGAGAGTTTTACAAAAACTGCATTGCTGAACCATCCCAAAGTCTTTAGGCCGATCCTTCATATTGTGGCGGTGACATAATTTCCAGTAAGGCATGTCCTTGAATAAATTTAAGGGGCATAGGTTTGTTAGCAGATGTTCCCACCATTGTTCAAGCAACTACCTTGCATTTAGAGATCCCCAGATGATTGGTAAGTGGTGAGATTTCTAATTGTCTGGTATCACAGGACTATCTTCAGTCCACTTCCCCCTTGCAAAACCGGCTTTTGAAATTGGCCCACAATTAAACAAACCACTAAGGAACAGCTGCATTTGTCAAAAGGGCAAAATGCAGCCCAGAGCCAGATGTGGCCCACCTAAAGGTTTCATGTGGCCTTCAAGGCCATCATGGAAATACAAAAAATTATAAATCTAGCAAATCTGCCAAAAAAAAATATTAGCCCACAAGGTGACCAGTGTCCTATATAGAACACTTCTGATCATTCTATTATTAGAGATTTTGACCATCATTAGGACCTTAAATCATTTATATGTGGCCCACAGCAGCCTGATCAATTTCTCATGTGGCCCCCCCTGAAAAATAATTCCCCACCCCTGCCCTAGAACCACCCCCTGCGAGTCTGTAGAATTAAACAGAACATAATAGGGAAAGTAAAAATGATGCTCTCACTCCTACCAATTGTTACCCTGCTAGTCTGTTAATGTATGATGATATTCACTTCAGGATTTATCTTGTTTCATTTTGGGTCAACATCAAATCAGGAGATTTTGTATGTTGGCGCCCCCAACTGGCAGAAAAATGTAACAGACTGACAACAACATCAACAAACTCTATACAGTGTGACAATGTTTACCAACCAACCAACCATAGCAACATGTAGAGGTAGAAAGAACAAATCAAAGCTTTTCCAGTTCTAAACTATGGAAGCAGTTTTGGTTGTTTTGACTAAAACATATTAAAATTATGTTAAATGCTGTAGGTGTCCTAGAGGAAACTGTCAGCATATCAAGTGACCAATGTGATCAAGTCCAGTTATCCAAGAGTGGTAATGACATTTTAAAGCCTATCACACTTAGTTAAAAGAGGCTGTTTTAATAAGTTTTATAACCCCAAACCTCAACTGGAGACTCACCGCCACATGTCCCACAGTTTTATCTGACAAGGCACTTCTGGCTGCCAAGAAAGATCATTGGTCTGAAAGGAGAGACTCCGGTTTGTTGGCAGTGGCCTGTGCAGATACTGAGTATCAGCAGTTTCACATTCTTCACACCCCGGGCAAATTATCCAGACACTCACTAATGTGTCTCTCGCGCGACTGAAAATGATGTGACAACAGTGCACTCAGTTCACACATGGATGTGTGGATGATCACTGCCCCCTAGTGGTCACTGTGGGTATTGTTTTTAAGTCTGATTCTGTGTCAGCAGTGGTGCTGTTGTTTTTAATACATAAAAATAGAAAACTACACTCCATTGGCATAATTTATTGAATTTTTTTTTATTAAAATGTATATGATTTTTTTGTGTATAATAGTTTTTTTTATTTTGTTTGAAGACAAAAACACAATACAGTGCAATACAATACAACACCCTCCCCTGGATTTGCAAAAGTGTTTTCTCCGACAGAGTTGGGTCTGGGTCACTAAGAGGATAGTGCCGTCTACCAGAACCAACAACATGGAGTGAAAATCAGTGTGTTTGCTTTTTATTTGTGTATGGGATACACTTAATCACACCGGACAACATAAACAGGATAATCAAAACAATGCTAAGAATTTAGCTACAGATAAAAATAGAAAGAAACTTTGAATAAATGCAAAAAAAAGAAGAAATGGGTTCTCACATAACAGAGGAACTTCACAAGTGATACACAGTATGAGGCCACTTCCCAAGGACTTCTACCCCCAAACACTAAAAATTCACTGTATGCAGCACCTCAGTAGCAACAGAGGTTATCAATGAAGTTCACATATTTTGTCATATACTGTAGGTCCAGCTTTCCTAAAATAAATAATCAAGGGGAACATAACCTGACATCTCTGACTTCCGTTGAGAAAGTATTGGGGGGGGTAAGAGGCCATCCTGCTAACAGTAATACATTTTTTGCAGCAATAAGTGCAAGATTACAGTTTCATTTCATGGCAGTCGCCAACATTAAAGTTCCCAATTAGACAGATGTGGAGTAGGTATTAAATTGATTCTCAAACATGATGAAATAACCCAGAAGGGGTTAAGTTTACAACAAGACCACAGCATATGCAGAAAAGACTCTTTTTGTCTTTTGCATCTCCAATATAAAAAGGACATTTCTGGATGCATAGCGTTCAGTTTTACTGGAGTAAAATATGTTCTGTGCAGAGTCTTGAATTCTAAGAGTGTGTGCCTTCAGTTATAGGAGGAGTGTACATTTGAACAAATCTGTGACCACTCATCCACATCCATGTTTTTCTCAAGATCAACTTGCCATTTTCTCTCAGTAGAAAAAGTGTCATCTGAAAAAGCCTCCATCAAGCCTTGGTAAAGTTTAGACAAGCCTCTGGTTCCTCCAATGATTCCTGAGTTGCCTGAATAAGTTAAAATCCCCTTTTCTGTCCATTGTTTTGAAATATTATAACTAAATATAGAAGGCAAAAATGGATTATTCCATATATGACAGTAAGGTGATAGAGGGTTATTTCAGTTCACAAACTTATGAGCACCATCCCATAGTCCTAGTTAAATCCAGTGCAAGCAGACTTAGTTGTGCAGCCCAATAGTAAATTTTCATCTTGGGTAAACCCAAGCCCAGTATATATAAATTTGAATATACCACTGTGTAGATGATCCCTATAGATTTGTTTTAACTATGACATTTGACTGGAGTCTATTAGTACTGATAATTGTATCACTAAAATTAATTTTGTTTATTATTGTCTATTACTAGTTATTAAGCATCTAACAATGATAATGAACTTTGTACTCATTTCTTTACTGTTTGTACTCTACAAACAATAGAACCAGAGTAATTTAAAGTAGTAACATGTGCAATAAAGTCCAAAGTTGAGATCAAAAATGAAAATGCAATAAGCACAATTACAGAATAGGGTAAGATAACACATATCCACGCTTATATGTCTTTCAGGTGATTTCAGGAAGGTAAACAGTGAGCAGTTGTGTGAAACAACACTGCGCTCTAACGCAGCACTTCAGAGGCTGTGGATTTATCAACACATCACTGGTTCCATTCTGAATCATAAGGCAAACGCTGTATTTACTTAAGACTGTTTTCAGTTTTTTTTTTCAGCTGTGCTCCAGCACAATCTGAGGCACCACACTCTATCCTGTAACTCCTACTATTTTTCCATTGCTGTTGCTGGCCAGGACTGTAGCTGCTAGTTCAACCCCACTATTTCCAGATGCACCCTCAGTCATTTTGTTCTGGAACGGGGCCTGGTTCACATCAAGTGAATTGATTTTGACTCATATATTTTTTAAAATGCTGTGGTAACCCATCCTTCAAAGCATAAATTATCTCCTTAAACCTGTACTGACTGATTTTTGCCATTTTGGGGGCAGCAGAAACAAGCTGTAGACACAACACTGACATGTTGCCACATTTTAAGTTGATATAATGAACAAAGTGACCACCTAGTGACCCACACCCAGACTTGATCAACCTGGGTTGGGTGTCTTGTGATAAAAGGCCGAAATACCCAAAGATTGCAAGTGATGATGTGTCGTACTGGTAGCTTCATATGGTGGTCACCTCCAAAAAAGCCACCCATGTAATTATGGCACTGATCGTCAGGATTGTAACACCTAATCCTAGGGTAAGGGTAGTGCTGAATCTTCAGGGATTGTAACACCCAGTCTTATCAACAAATCCTTTTCAGTAAAATTTCTGGCCACTTGATCAATACATGTCTAGTATTCACTGTCTACTTCGGCTTTCACCAACTCCTGGGGGAAATTTCGGTCTCTTTAGCAGCTAAGTGTTCCACAAGAAGGTCTTTTCCACCAACGTGGAACTGGCTCACAGGTTTTCCTCGATGTGAAGTGCAAACCGTCGTGGGCGCATCGTATTCTACAGGTCGTTGTGTGATGCCCTCGGAACCACTGTGACACAATCTTGAACAGAATCGGTTCAGTGAGAGTAAACCAAAATAGGGAAGTCATGGGTGTGAAAGTCAAGGATGTTAAAACACTCTATAGAGCTGAGGGGAACTATAATGATAACTAATAATTCTACACTATGTTCTATGCTATCTATTACACCAAGTCATCTGATCGATTATTAATATTGATTAGGGCAGCTTTAAAGTAATTACAATAACTGGATGGAGATACAGGATCTTTAAAAGAAGGAGAGCAAATTTAAAGGCATTCTACTGTATGAATTGTCACGGCATTTCTATGTTGAACAGGCTGTGAAAGGAAATCACCTCCTGGGAGTAGAATAAAGTGTAAATCTAACTGTTTCCTCTCTCTGTTTCCCCTCCAGAGAAGAAAGACACTGTGCTCCGGCAGGTGCGTCTGGACCCGTGCGACCTGCAGCCCATCTTCGACGACATGCTGCACATCCTGAACCCGGAGGAGCTGCACATCATCGAGGAGATCCCGGCCGCCGAGGACAAGCTGGACCGTTTGTTTGAGATCGCGGGGGTCAAGAGTCAGGAGGCCAGCCAGACGCTGCTGGACTCGGTCTACAGCCACCTCCCTGACCTTTTATAGTGGAGGAAGGTAGAAGGAACCACATGCACGGGAATCAGCGGGGAATGCCTCAGTGGGGGAAGAATCAGATGCATTAAGCTTGATCTGATAAGAGTCTGACTCATCATGTCTCATGAGTTGAGCCTGGGGTTGTAGATAAGATCCCTCCAATGACTCTTTACTGGTACTACTCTTTACCCACCAATCTTCTTCTATTGTCTTGTGTGCACACTCTATTACTCCCTTAAAACACCTCCATCCTCTACCACAATACAGGGTCAACGCTCAATGTAATTAAAGCATTCTGAGTGTCATAACAAGGACTATTTTTTCACTTTTCTTAAGTATGTTCAGCCTTGTTTAAGGTGGTATTAAGTGAGCATTATGACCTTAACCATGAGGCCTATGAGCCTCCAAATAAAACAAACAAAAAAAGCTGGTCTGAAGAAAAGAAAAAAAACAAGCACTTTCTTTATCTTAACTGGCCAATGCCTTCACCTTTTAAGGATAATACCGGTGTTCTTTGCTGGTTGTGCCAATCATCCAGGCTTCCCTTGCCTTTGACATCATGTCAGTGTTAAAAACATTTCATTTAACATGGTGGTTGTTGCTAAATGACTGCAAGAAAGGAAACTAAACAAAGACAATAGTGGATAAGCTGTTACTCCTAATGACACTGGTATTATTCTTGGGGTTTTAAGGAGTTTTAGGGCCTTTTAAACCACATTCACAGGTATTTTACCCAGGTAGGAATTGACCTGTAAGTCATGTGCCTGAGGTTGTTATGTGTTCCTCTTCTCAGCCCTCTTTTTACCTTCTGCCCCTTCCAGTTGCCTGTACCTGGAGCGGATCACCTGTGGGTCTTAGCATTTTAGCCTGTAACCACTTTCTCAGACCAGCAGGGGGCAGTGTTAGAGGAGAGGGCTGGCCTGCTGCTCTGGAACCAAAGCCATATATCACAAATACTGGATTAAAGGTCAAAAATAGTCAAATATTAGGATACTGAAGTAATATTTATCTAATATTCTGATATATGGCTTTGTTTTTGAACTGTTTGCTTTTGGACAGAGGCTCCAAAACGAACAATGAACTGGGCAGGAAGGGTGCAGTGTTTAGCCTGCCGCCCCTCTCTGCTTCTCTGGAACCAAAGCCATATATCTAAAACAGTTTAGATACGTTGCTTTGGAAGCTCCGTCACTGTTGGACTCATGGACAGTACACAGTAAATACGTTACGCACATTCAGATCTCTGCTAGCTAGCCCCGTTCGCCTCAACAAATGTAGCGTTGATAAAGTGTTCTTGATACATTTTGGAGCTTCATGTCGGTGTGGTGGGTGTCTGAGTATTTCATGCTATAGTAAAAAATAATAGAATACAATTGATTCTTTTCATGCAGTGGTATGTTGCTACATGCTCTATGTAGTTGATATTAAAATGTAATAATGATGCACTAATTCTATTTTCTATTGGAGAGAAAGATGTGTATTGTATCCTTCATTTTTTCTTTCTTTCATCCTGAAATGCTGTTAACTAACATTTGATTTTGTTGTAATGTTTTCTACTTTTAGTTTGATTTATTATGTTACTGTAGCATCTCTTTGTTATCATTTTGACTTCTCTGTATGTCATGTTTTCACGGGCATTCACATGTATTTCCCCCCTGCTTGGTGTGACAAGATGACCTGGCTGGGATGTAAAATATGCATACTCCATACTCTACTTGAAGTCTGTCTACTTGTGTTACTTGATTTAAATGCGGAAGAAATAATGACTTCCTTCCAAGTTCTTAAAATAATAACAATAAAAACTGAAAAGCACCACCAAAAAGTCATCCACGTTCGCAGAGGACTTGAGCACCATGAGAGCAGCAAATGATGGACTATCGACGCTCCAGTGGTGCTAGATGTGAACTCTCACCAGTTGGCCTGACAAAAGGGGGTCTCAACCCTGGACTAATGACTATTTAAAGTATTCCAGCCTGAGTGAAGGAGAGTGACGGTTGTGCTGCTGTGGATTGTGGGATGTTGACAGTGACGATGATGAGAATGTGTGAGCTTGCTCTCCACGTCGCCGTGGAGACTCAAAACTGCAGGGTGTGAGCTTTTATTTTCTAAGGAAGTCTGAAAGGATGAAGGCGAAACGCACATGTGGCTTGAGTGGATGATTTCATCAAATTTCACGCGTGTAACCAGTATGTTTACTACTATGTAACCTCTTAAAATCAACCAATTAAAGCTCAAAAAATTTGTCATAACTTTGTGTGTATGTCAGTTATTCACTTGTTCAGTTTTTTGTAAACCTATACCAAGTTAAGTCTTTAATTCCATTTTCATAAATTCTTTGCTTGTATATTAACGTTACTCAGCACATGGACTAGATGACATTTAAGTCCCGCCCCTTTTAGCTCTATGCTCCATTCACAGTTGATAAAGCTTGGCACCCAGCAGAACCTTGGTCAACTCTCTCCTTTCCTGTTTCCTGTACTTAAATATGCTATGTGCTAGGCATGTTGAAAAGAAAAACTTTGTTGTCATCTCTTTAAGTTAACTAATGTTAGCAAAACTCTAGCTAGCTAATCTACATAATTTGTTAGCTGGTTAGTTACATCTGACAGCTAATTTTAGCAAAACACTAACTAACTAGCTAGGTTATCTACATAAATTGTTAGCTGATTAGTTACACCTGACAGCTAATGTTAGCAAAACATTAGCTAACTAGCTAGGTAATCTACATAAATTGTTAGCTGGTTAGTTACATCTGACAGCTATAATTAGCAAAAGCAACATCCATAGCATTCCAGAAAACAGGAAATAAGAAAATTGACTGAATTTCTAACAAGTGCCAAGCTTTCTCAACTGCAAGGATCAGGAAGGGTCATTTATGTCAGTTAATGTGCATTGTCCTTGAATATATCAATAAAGTTGGATAAGTCTTTTAGTTTGAAAGGCCTGGGACAGTTTAGAGGGTCAGCACTGACAGACATCACAGGAGGATGGGTTTGATTCCTAATTAGCCTCTGATGGGAGACACCCTGGGACATGAAGAAAACAACAGTGGAAATGTTGAGTTGTATCCTGCCATAAAAGGTGAACCTATTTCACAGCTAAAGCTCAAAGCCGAAGAGGTCTGACTGGTTGGAAATCACTGCCTGTAAGACGGTGATACAGGTGAGTAGATAGAATAGAGAAATAGAAAGTCCTCATAAAGGATAAATGTAGACTTTATTCTCATCATATCAAAATGTTTTACAATTTGAAAGCACAAGATAAAAGTGAGATAAAGAAGAAAACAATGGAATACAGGCTCATTTTGGACATTTGATTTGTCATAACAAGAAAAACCCAGTTAGCCTCAATAAAGTGAGGCAGCTAAATGGAATCCATCCTGCAGTTATTTTATTATTTACACCTGTGACATGTTAAAGTATGTTGCATGCATGTGTAAATCTGTGTGACCTAAATTTCCAGCCAATCATACCTATCCCAATTCTCTACACACCCAGTGACTCACATTTTTTTACACACACACACACACACACACGCATGGTTCGGTCACTTGTGTGTCCTCATTGTTGTAAATGCCTCACGTTCTCATTTAACTGCCTACAATGGGCAGCAGAAAAGGTCAGGGAGGCTCCAGTTACACTGATTGAGGTGGGTGAAGTTTTTCAGTAAAATTCTTGTGTGGGTTTGTGAGTTCACTCTAAGTGTGTGTGTTTGTGCAGGGGGTGTGAGTTCACCATACCAGGCCAAGAACCTGCTGAAAGTTTGAGTCACAAAGATGTCTTTGATCCCCAGCAATTCACAATAGACGTGTTATTTAACAGAGCAGAATAGAGGGCGTGCAGGTGATGTAACGTATCCTCCGGCAGCCATATTTGAGGTCTTACGGTAGCCAAGGACAGGACAGGCTCCTGTATGTACAACGGAATTAAACAGACATAGATTGACATTCCTGGTTTTGCTCCTGTTTTTTGTGAAATTTACACCCACTAATACAGTAATACTAAGCCTAATTAGCCAGCAGGAATTTATTTTGCGAAAAATAAATGACCCCACATCCTGCAAAGCAAGGGGCCATCACTCTTTGATCGGGTGATCAGCCATGTAGCCCAGCTGCTAGCTAAAACTGAAGCTATAAAGGCAAAACTAGCCAGCGGTGGATACCAAATTGTGGACAATACCACGTCAAAGGGAAAGTCGGAAGGTTGGGACGATTTTGGTGCGCTCAGAAACTGAGAGCAACACTGTGGCTTTGCTGCTTGTAGAAAGTTTCAAAAAGTTTTAGCTTTTAATAACCACAAGCTTGGCTCATCGTCACTATGGAAACATGGTGACATATCTCCTGACCCCTGACCATGTCATTGCATTCTGCCCCTACTGGTGTATTGCATCTTGCGGATGCGTAGTGTTAATTTCTGAGGTTCTGCCCAACCGACGCTCCAAACAGACGCAGGATATGCAAGGCAGACGTCATGCGTATACCCACACGTAGTTAAAAGCAAGTATATCTCATTAGCATTGGTATGTTAAGCATTAACAAAATGTTTTTTAGTTTGTATTCATCAAATTCAATTCAAAACAATTCGAAACAAAGTGTGAACATTTGTTGAAAAAGTTGGCATGAAGTTTAGCACACATGGTTTCTAAAATGCATGGTTCAGTGTGGAGCAGACCCAACAATTATCACCTCAACATATATGCAAACAAATGCATGAATACATTTTTATAAACAGTTATGGTCTGTTTGTCTTCAGCCCAACTACATTATCTTAGTTTCTTTACTTCCTCATGACTCAAACTGCCAACAACTTCGCTTTAATTGGCAGCGTTGGACCTCCATCTTGCTACCTTTTGTTTTAAAGAAGTCATTGTTTGTTGAGTGATCCACTACTTAAGCATGTAGGTGTAGGTTTTGGCAACACGTTTTTATGATTGCCGAGAATCCACCCAAACGAATTCCAGAGAGAGGTTGGGAGAGCTTGCCAAATATGTAACCAGACAATTTTTTTTGCCATCCCAACCAAACAACACACCTTAAGCACAGTAAAGGTCTTTTCTTATTTACTTACCCTGCAGCTGTACTCACAGGAATGTGTTTCCTCGTGTTTTGTTACGAGAAACTACTAATAAGCAGTGTGGCTATTTCAGTTTTTAGTCCTATCAATTTTGTTAGAGCTTGCTTTGCTACGTGTTTTCGCATTAGTGACTCACAACCATGGAGACCCATTTAGTCATAATGGTGTATGCTGGTTAATGCTTACTACTGACGCACACTGACTTTGTACTTAAAAACAATGAGACAACAGAGAGTTACCTGCACAACAAATAATTTCCTCAGGCAAAAGTAGTTTGAGGTTGAGGTCAGAAGGTGTTTTGCATTTTTTAGATTGTTGTTTTTCTTGTT
This sequence comes from Lutjanus erythropterus, assembly GCA_020091685.1. Lineage (NCBI taxonomy): Eukaryota > Metazoa > Chordata > Actinopteri > Lutjaniformes > Lutjanidae > Lutjanus > Lutjanus erythropterus. The sequence goes on along the minus strand of CM034604.1, from coordinate 6,056,939 downwards.
AGGCAACAATGTTGATCCAACTTTCTATATGACAGATTAATCTGAGTCACTCAAATGACTCAACAGCAGAGATTGCTTAATATATGAATGCCCAGATGTTGTACTGTCTTCAAAGTTGATACTTGAAGTCTGTAAATGCTATACAGGAACAATTTGTACAAACAGGTTATTGGCTTACTACTACTGAACATTGACAAAATACTGTTTGTTTGTCTGTTTGTCCACAAGATTACAAGAAAACTACTGGCCCAGTTTTCATGATACTGGAAGGAAGGGTGTAGCATGGGCCACGGAAGAACCCAGTAAATTTTGGAACAGATTCAAATCACGAGGTAGATACTCAAATTATTCTTCAATTTATTAACATTGTGAGATGGGTCATTCACACTATTAAAAAAATCCTAATTTAATAGGGAATGACTCATTTTTTACTGTAGATTTCATTTCTTTACAATTACACACAAAACTGTAAAATTACAGACATTATCTGTAAACTAACAATATAACTGTTATTTTAAGGATTATGCCAGTGACAAGTTGCATTTATTTCTTGTTTTTAGACAGGAAAATCACTATATTATTTATACAGTATTCTTATGATTGCTTATATTACATACAAATGTACATAAAATTACAGTAATTATCTGTCATAAAATATGTAGCTCATTATTTAAAGGTTTATATCCATACTAAAAATTAGAACATATCCTGTAAAGCATGTTCTAAAAAGTGTCCTTTCCCATCGTCTTCAGAGCATTCAGCTTCTCTCGACCAGCAAATTGCTAGTTTGCCAGTTTGCTGATATCAACAAATTGTGTCCAACACTTCTGGTAGATGGGACAGGTGATGTCCTTCTGGAACCTGAGACAAAGCACCATGACATCAGTGTCCTCAGCTGTGATGACAACTGCCCTTGAGCCCGCATTGCATGCAGAAAACTAAGTGTCAGCTTCTTCATGTGTGGAGTGTAACTCGCAGCTTTCCTCACAGGTCATGTACACCTCCTTGCCATGCAGCATTTCTCTGTATCACAGGAGTTTCCACTCTTCCACCAGAAACTTGATAAAACTGGTCTTGTTGGTGGGACTGCGCAAGAATTTTCTCTGCTGTCGAGCTGTACGTGCATGTCAAATGGACTCCCATACACAGACATGTGCAGGTCACACACCTGCAGTAACCAAAAACTGCAGGATGAGCTAGAACCTGACTTTGAAATCGGGGAGTCAGATGATGAGAGAGAGGAGCAGTTTGATGAATGATATAGTGTGGTGAATCTGATCTTATTCCATACTAAGCATGCGGATGTCAAATTTGTTCATAATATTGTCATAATGTTTTAATGTTTAAGTAGTTCTTTACCTCACCAGTTTGTGACCTGTCTAGACTTGGTGTAGTTAATTTCTTAGAAATCATGACCTTCTAATTTATGGCTTACAGTGGAATAGGATTGGTATATTATGCATTTCCTGAATCAATCAATCAAGATGGATAAATAGCAGTCCAGGGGAAAAATATGTATTTTTTGATTTTGTGGTAAACTGCCCCTTTAAACATAATGTATGTTACTTGGAGGCTTGCTTGTTTGTTATGGAGACTCCTATATTACAATAAATTGACCAATAATATACGATACTTGTACACTAAATTCTGACTATATTGTATAAAACAGAGATACTAAGTGATGAACTTGTTGAGAATTTCAACATGGTGTCTGGAAAAGAAAGTCAACCAAGCAGACTGGTTCCCTGTGTTTTACCTTTCACCGCCGTTCAAACTGTCTAAATCCACAACAGTACAAAGGTCAGCAGTACACCTCTAATCGTTTTGGTTTTAAATTGCACTGGGTGACACTTAAGAGAAGAAAGTGTTTTGAGTGGCGCCATGTCTCAAATTCTTGTTGGAAGAGCTGTGAAACCTGCAGAGCAACTAGTCGAGCCTTGATGCTGACTGGCGGTTGTGTTTCCTTTTGCTGTGCTTCATTGCTACTGTGTAGAGCATCACTGCAGCTATGGTGTGTGTTGCTGAGTTTGAGCTAACACGGTAAGCTTAGGTAGGGGTTAGGTGTTCTGCCTAAGGACAGTTTGACAGACGCAAGGCAGATTAAGGGATTGAATTAGCAGCCAATCTGCCACAGGAACAGTTGGCAAACCGCTGAACAGCATAAGTGTTATGCTGCTCTCGGAAAATGGCACTTGCATCTGAAAATTCCCATTCAAAGTAAATTCTTTATTTAATTATCTGAAATGACAAGATTCAGAGGAAGGTCAAAGCCTAGCAGATCACTGGAAAAATGGTAACTCAGGAAACTCTCCTTAGAGAAAAACCACATGAATTTCATGTACAAAATCACATGTGAAATGTGTGGAACATATTTTTTTCCACATGTTAAATATGTTCTTTGCACATGGGAAATGTGGTTTTGGAACATTTTTTTCTAAAACCCCAATTTAAAAAAAAGTGTAGAAAAAAAAGGTGTGTAATTCGTAAATAAAAAAAAGAATGCAGCAATTTGCAAACAGTTTTTGAGTTGTATTCAATCGTATACAGTACAAAAACAAGATATTTAATGTTCAAATTGATAAACTTTATTGTTTTTTGTAAATATACAGTCATTCTGACCTTGATGCCTTGAACATGTTTCAAAAAAATTTGGACAGGAGCAACAAAGAATGCTTCGGAACGGTAAACACAGGTAAACAGGTTAATTAATTGTATTAAGTTGAATGTAAGTTTAAAGGTGTTTTTACAAAACATTGCATTCGGTTTGTATTTATGTTTTGCACATCATCCCAGCTTTTTTGGAAATGGGGTTGTACTTGCATCCTTGTCCTTCTTTACTTCAAAAATATTTTAGCTGTCTATTAACAAGAAATGGCAAAGGAAGTGATTTGTATGAGGTTTCAGTAAGACTGAACCTGCTTATACCACAGTTACATATTTGTGGATGTTGTGAAGCCGGTGCCTGCAACACAACAAGTTCTTTGATGGGGTGTGCATAAGACTGACGTGACATCTCTAGGTGCTGTACAAAGGCAATTGGACTTGGTTGACGTTCTTGAAGGCGTTTCATGTTATCTAGTTTGACACAGCGGATGCACACTGCAGGTATTACAACTTCCGCTGTCTGCGTTTTTCAAAGTCTCCAGGAAACAAGAACGTCCTCGAAGCTGCAACCTACACTCTCGCGCCTGAGATGCTGATCACCTCCCGATGTGTAAATGTTCCACCAAAACGAGTTCTCCGTTGACACTTTTTTCACCATCGCTGCATCCTGGGCTTAGCGCAGACCAAGAAGTTTGTGATTGGTGTAAACAAATGCAACCAAGGCAGGGCATTTTTTTCAGCTTATAGCAGAATGTGTATGCATGGAGCCAGACGTTTCTCCAGCGCCGAGCGCCGTGGAGAGAGTTCTGGCGATGCGAGACTACACGTTATCCAATAGGCTTCCTCCGAACTTTAGAGTTGCCTTCTTAAAGCTGAACTAATGACAGCGAGCCCAGGTGTTTCCCTGGCCTTGCAGTGCCCCGCAGTGTTTACAGAAAAACAAGGACTGTTGGCAGCAGCAGAGATAAATGGAATCACTTCCGAATTGGATCTTGTTCTAAGTGTATAACACCTGAGGCTTTGTGAAAAGCTTCTTCTCCTAAAATTTCATTGTTCTTCTGTCTACTGCTGTAATATCAACTATCATGTGCAGCACTTAGTGGAGTGGAGCTTCACAAAAGACAGTTGTGATACAGTGAAATATAATGAATGTGAAAAGAAAAGAAACAGTCTTTGTTGATATTCTCAGTTGTAGTTATTATGACCCGGCAAGAGGGTGTCCAAATCAAGCAATGAGAAGTACAACAGAGTGAACAGTCTGCTTTTTTACATTTCCATCCTCTTTGACAATCAAACAAACATTATTGGCGATATCAGAAGGTGTGTTAAAATCCTCAATTTGCTTCCTGGTGCATGCGTCTAAAATTCTTGTACCATTTTGTATATTGTCCTTGAAAGTTCCCATGATGTAATGAAAAAGAGTGGTGTTCATAGCATGCAATGCAATGTGTGGCATTTAGCGCACTCTTTGAAATAAGGGTTTCAGAAGGGTTCTCAAGAACCCTTTTTTGGAAGAAAAAGTTCTTCAAGGAATGTTGAAATCCCTTTTGTCAAGGGTTCATCTAGGGTTCTTTGCACCATAATATAAAAAGGTTCTGGGTAGAACCACCCTGCGTGGGTTCTTGTTAGTACCCTTAGAAGGTGCCAAGGTTTGGGATAGAACACCCAGATAGGCCTTTTCCACCAACGTGGAACTGGCCCCGTTCTATTCACTCTTTTTTTAAGCATTTATACTAAAAATAAATGGGTTCAGAACCCAAAACGTTGGTTCCCAGCTGGAACCAAACAATAACAAGTTTTCTTTGGGAGCCAAAGTGGGCATACCATATTCTGCAGGTGTGCAGTGTCCTTGATTACAGTGGTTCCACTCAAAACTTCCAAGACTCTTAAACTGAACTAGTTGAAGAACCAGCACTAGTTTGGTGGAAAAAAAAGTCTAGAGAGGGTTATGGGTGGAACCATTACATCACAGAGGGGTTTACGTTGGCAGTTTTGCTCAAGCACAATGATTGCCGTGACTCGGCTTTGTTTCCCAGCAGACTTGAAGGGCCGAACTGTCTGAACGGGTTCCAAGTGGAACCTTTTATACAAGGTTCAACCAGGAAACAAAAAGGGTTTCCCTGTGGGGACAAACCAAAGAAAGCTTTATGGTTCTAGTTAGCACCTTATTTCTAGGACTGTGTAATTATAGGAAAATGCACCGTCATCTTTCAATGAATACACAAAACTGTCTGAAATCTCAATTTACCGCACACAACAGAGGACATTATTGAGGGTGTGTCATAATCAAAGAACTGAAGAAATATTCTGAGCATGCTTTTCTGGGCTGCATGCATATTAGATGAGTTTGACATGCATTGTTGAGACTTGGCAAGTCTGCTGTTACGTGTTAAGAGTTTTGCTCAAGGGCAATTAAGGTTGGCTTGGCTTTGTTTGTTTCCCAGCAGGCTTAAGAGGTAATTACATATTGTACTTAATGACTAATAGGTGCAGAAAGTTTTGTAATTGGCCCTCGTCCTGCAGCTGCAAAACAGGCTGCGATGGCTGCGATGGCTGCAACAGCGCTCATCAAAGTGTCACTAAAAATGCTTATCTTTGCAGCTGACAGGTGGTTATCAGATGATTACTCCACGTGTCTGACACAGTATGGAAAGGACTGTTACAGATAGATACCTTTATAGAAAGCTCTGTCCTAGAGGGTGACACGGGACACGTCATGTCCCATCAATCAAGTCCACAAACGTCATTACATGTGTTTTTCTACATCAAAAAAATGTGCCTATATTGTTATTATGATTCCCGCTTTTTTCCTGTCCCATCCCAGTCCCGTGATGAATCGTGAAAAATGAAAGATTCATTCTGTGATGAAAAATCATTCAAGCTCCTGCTGTTGCTTTGTGTTATCTTACCTCTTTAATATTTTTAAGTTGTTGCCTGTCCACTTTTTAAGATTGCCCTCCTATGAAATCTTTAGGAAGAAAATAAATTATTACTCTGTTTTTAAATAATCAATCCATCTTCTTGTGAATTTATTATCTTTACAACAGAAAAGATAAACAAAACAAGCTGATAAAATCGGACACGGAAGCTTAGGGAATAATTAAACCTGTTGAGCCACTGCCAACAATGCCTGTCCCGTACTAAAATTACAGGAAGTTTTTTTTCACGCAGCATGTTTCCCATAGTTCCACTCACAGGCTGACAGCCTCTCCACTCTGCTGGCTTCTGTGATGAGGTGTGTTTTTCAGCATACAGAGGAGACAACTGCCGAAGGAGAGGGATGAAAACAGAGCTATGGTAAGAACATTTACATGTCTGTGAAAAAGCTTATTTGTCTATTGAGCTTTTTTTTTTTTTTTTAGTATTTTTCCAGGAATGAGCTCTCTGTGGCTGCTGCTTGTTTACAGTTTGACCTCTTTTCTGATTATTCTGTGCTGCCTTTTCAACAAACCACAGCTTTCTACACGTTTGTGTGTGAGCGTGTGAAATAACTGAGGCAGAGACAGTGACACAGTTTTCCCTGATAGTCAGTTTCTTTGCTTCGACTCACCTGCATCTTTGTCGGCTTAGGCTGCACCAATGCAGTGTGGCTTCACAAAGTCAATACTAATGTGGCTCAAAAGAAATCACGTTGATTTGAATATGTTTGATATATGTGATATTTCAGCAGGTTGACTTTAATACAGTCTATCTTTAACAGTGCTGTTTTTCATAGTTTAGTCATTAATTTAGCAGGTGTTGTTTGTATAGAACTGACTGCTGTCAGTACAGTGAAAAAATTCAAATATTGGATCTACTTTAAAAAAATTAAGAAATGGGTCAAATGAAATATTTGACATTGAGTTTATCTCACATTTTTTAACACCATGCAAACCACTCACTTCAAGTTGTCTTAACCTAAAAAAAATGTTTATTGACTCAATGTAAATGATCCATTCAGTTTAACCTAAAATGTTTATGCAAACCATATTTTGAAGGAAAAAATGTTATTATTGAAATATATAACAAATTCAATTAAATACAGTTTTATCAATAGATCAAAAGACATTCCTGTTAGAACACACTGATATTTATAGTCAACTTGGCTGATTTTCAAGTAATTAGTACAGTTTACTGATGTTTCAAATAAAAGTGATAGCAAATACTGTGAATTAAATATGAATGTATAGTAAATATTTGTGCATAATAAATTTAATCAAGCACAATTTGTTGACCTTTCCTTGAGGTCTACTTTGGATTTTCATGTTCATTTATTGAATGTATTATTGTCACTTTTTCTTACATGTAGTAAATGGCAGCCTGTTTCAGTCCTCTGAATTACATATGTAGGTTACTTTATCTATTTTTAAGGTTCTGGGTACAATTGTATATTTATTGCGATTTCTAAGATGTTAGAATGTGTGTGCAGTGTTATCTGTGTTATTTTCTGTCATTACACAATAATTAATTGTACGTGGAGCTTGTGATCACATGGTTTGGCTCCTTGTAACCTGGTCTTGACTCAACCTGTTTTCCTACAGAAAATGTTTGAAAACATTTAAGCTAGTCCTGAGCTTTTTCGTTCTTTCCTTCTTGGTCTTTGCTGTGTAGGAAACCATTTCTCCATTTTAAAACAAAACTGACAAAATGTCAGACTGATTACATCAATAAATAGTGCCAAGTAACTGAACTGCAGTATTTTCCTTCTACCTGCAATCATGTGGCAAAATAAGCAAAACTGTTAAAGGTCCAGTGTGTAAGATTTAGAGAGATCTGGAAATGGAATATAATATTCATAAGTATGTTTTAAGTTGGGTAATAAACTGACTATAAACATTATTGTGTTTTCGTTATCTTAGAATGAACTGTTATGTCTACAGAGGGCATATGTCCTCTTCTGCGTCCACCGTGTTACACCACCATGTTTGTACAGTAGTCCAGAAACAGAGGGTGAGGAAGGGGAGGGTGAGGTGAGCAGTATTCAGCTGTCTTCAATCTCCCACTTCCCTGCTAGATGCCATTAAATCTGACACACTGGTCCTTTAATGCTTTTTTGTTTACTGGCAATCAGTCGATCAATTACATTAAAACTTTTCTATTTATCTTTCACTAGTTTGTTTTAGTTTTCCTATTTTAGGAATTTTTACACACTTTTAATTATTGTATTACTTAAAATATCAGGGCTATATAATGTTCTTTATCATGCACGACATTTAATATCATGGCCAATGTGTGCAGTATCTTTTTCTCTAGAATGTTTAAAGTCATGTACACTACACTGTGAAATATTACTTTTTACTATCATTATTATCTGGTGCGATATACAAGCTAAAGCTAAAGAAGTTAGCTAGCTAACATTTAAATTCCGTAGTTTACTTTATGACATTGTGACATTATGAACTCTTGTCTGACAACCATTACCTGAATTTTGTCAGCTTTGGGGTTCCATGATCTACTGACACATTTCAATAATGATAAAAGTGAGGTGAATGTTGCTGTTACTGAGGGATGTAAAATGCAGGAAGTCTTGAGAAGATTATTTCTCGCCCGCAACAGAGAGTCTTTTTTTCAGACTAATCATCATGTGTCAAAAGTTTCTTTGTTACTGCTGCACCTGTGAACCAACTGCTGTTACCTTGCATATAATAACTTCTGATGGCGTGTTATATAACTTCAGTGACAGAGAACTGCCAGCTGACGAGACAATGCTACTTTGTGTTAGCCTTTATCTAGAGCGCGTTGCGCGTTGTTAGAGCATTGTGCCGCACAAAGGCATCTGTCAGTAAGATCCATCTTGTCCGCGCATTTCAAAGTGTCAGCAGCAAATGAGCAGCCAAACTTTCTGTGCAGTTTGTATTCTTTCTTCTATATGTGTGAATATTCGTGATTATTTTTCCATCAATGCAGCGCATGATTGTTGCATGCGTGAAGGTAGTTGAGTGAAACAAAGAAAATGCAGAGTGCTGGTGGCTGCGATCAGAGCAGAGATATTAAAGTTTAGCAGTGAAGTTGTCCAGTGGCAGTAAATGTACAGTTTGTCCAGGAATAAACACTGCAGAGGAAGTTCAAGTGTCTTGTTTCCTGTGTTTCAATCTGCTAAAATATGTGTTCAGTGATTTTTTACTGGATATCAACCTTGTTGAAAAGTCTTGATACCTAAATAAATGCTTCACGTCGCGTTTATGCCCATCAGGCATAATACATTTTATCCATATAGCACCTTTCATATAAGAAATGCAGCCCAAAGTGCTTTGCATGAAAATACATAAACATAATAAAACCCACATGTAAAAATAAGATAAGATGACAAAATCTTCACATGGATGAAACCCACTTGTACTTCTAGTAAAAGTACTGTAATATCACAATGCATAGAATGCATAACATAAGATGGGAAATAAACCCCCCCCCCCAAAAAAAAAAAAATTAAAAAAAGCTAAAAATAGAGTGGAAAATATAACATCTGGATTATACTTTTGTATTTCTTTTTCCTTTTACCTTCTACACATTAACAGAAATATCTGTACTTTCTTCTCCTTACATTGTCATAACAGGGTGCTTACTTTATTTTTAATGCATTTGTGGGAAGTTTTGGTTTTGGGCCCTTCAATCAGTTACAATTATTGTTACAGACTCTCGTATTTTAAGTATAATTCATTTACCAAATAAGTTTTTATAGATAATTAATATCGTTACTGTGAACTTTTGGCTGTGATAATTAACAGCCCTACATGAAAATATTTATAACAAAAGAAAGGCTTATGTTGATCATGATGTTCTAAGTTCTGTTGCTAAAAGTGAAAGTATGTTCATTGTTTTCAGTTTTATTTAAAGGTGAAATGGTTGTTGGCTTACTTTTTATTTTTGTCTTTTGAGTACATCCCAGAGCCTGTACTTTTTCAATTTTACATGAGTGGAGAAATTGAATCAGTACTTCTACTTTTACCAGAGTATTTTTTTTTTACACAAGTATCTGCACTTCTGCTTGAGGATATACTTGATATATATGTAAATACACACGACTCTCCCTAAGATAGTTTTAAGTTTCTCAATGTAAGTCCTGTCATTCATTTCTCACTCACTTCTATTTCTGCACAGATCTCCATTCTGGCATCTTAAAGATGATAAATCTTCTGCTGGTGTGCCATGCAGCAACAAGTTACCTTGAAGAGGACAAGCCATTAAAGGTGTGTATACTGGAAAACAATGTGAGGTGCTTTATTGTCTCTAAATAATAAAAATATCTGCTTTGTGATAATGGGCTTAGATATGAGTCAGGAGCAGAAATAGGTCAGACGTCTGTGTCTAAATAACAAAAGCTCAGCTCGTTTTGATTGCCATGTTTATTCCGATCTCTGTCTCTGCCGCCCAGCACAACAGGTGAATGAAATTTTGCCTGGCTGTTTCTTTCAGTGGAATTACTTTCTACTGAAGAAGTAGCTCTAGGAAAATTGTCATCAGTGAGTTACGTCAGTTATCCCATGTTATCCCATGAAACACTGATTCTGGAAAGATACTGCAGTCCACAGAGATGGATAGCTCAAATCTGGGCAACACTAAAACTCTTTACATGGCTGAATATCATTAGAGATGTGTGAAAAAAGTAGGAATTAGGGTACAATAAACTTTCTAAATTTAACTTTAACAAAGTTTACATTTCAAAAGAGAATGAAACTGTTTGCTGACATATTTGTAGAAACAGTATCTAAGATTTAGTGGTTGGGTGGGTGTGTCCCACACAGGCTATTGCCTGACATCTAACAGCCAATGTGGATTTGCTGATGTTGCTAGGAAACATATTAATTACCATGGGAGCACTGAGTATGTAGGCTACTGTTAAGACACTGTAAAACATTCAACCTTGATCCATTCTTTACTCGCACAACATAGCGTGACATATAAAACCCACCAAAAACCTCTTGGCTCGTCTGTCTACCATTACAATGATTACCAACTCTCATTTGGTCAAAATAAACCTTTAATTCACAGAGGTAGATAAGAAAATATTCTGGCTCTGCTTGCCGTTTCCTCCCTCTGCTTCTCTGATGTCTGATCTCCCTTATTTTAACCAAACCAGAGCTGGTTATTGTTGGAGGAGTGGAAAGACGAGTGAGTTTCATTTTAGTTCTATCAAGTTTGAAAGAAGGCGACAGTGGCTAGCTAATGTTGCTAATGGTTATCTAATATGGTTTTTGGTAAGTAAAATTATGCATATGCTGGTTTTTTAAATCTGCTAAAATAGACGACTGACCCTTTTTCTTTAGCTACTAGATGAGTTTGTCTTTTCGTTCCTTTCTTACATCACAATTTTCTATATTGCTGCTCATCATAAAAGCTTTTCAATAACAAAATAATGGGGGACTAAAATGTTCAAAAACCCCCCAAAAAATGAGAGAGACAAGCACTTGTTAGTCATTCAGAAAGCTAGGAAAGCTAATTTGCTAATGTTAGCACTTACGCCTACTTGACATTACTTTTTTTTTTCATGTGTTCTCAACACTTGCTGAGCAGCAGCTTCCACACGTTCAGTGCTGTGTTACAGTAAGGTGGGGGTCTAGCTAACGTTAGCTGTCTGTCTTTAATGAATCCCTTTGTGGCAATGACAGATTACCAGACTATCAAGAGGAGCAGGTAGCGCTGTAATGTCAGCACTCCCTACCCTGTGATTTGAATCACATAAAGAGTGCTCAGATCACGGATGAAACAAAGCAGTGACTAACAGTGCCAGTGCCGCAACTGGTTAATTGCCTGTCCAAGCGATTTAGGCTACGAGGAAGTATTTTAGGTATCTGCCCACACAGATATTACAGACAGGATATTGAATAATAGGAAAAATGTCATTTAGCCGGATTATTTCCCATCAGCATACCTGATACAGACAAGATTCAAAGTCGATGGCTTAAAAAGTGGACCAGCCGCCTTTAAAGACACTGGGAATTTTAATGATAAAGTTGGTAAATAGATAAATTGCATTGCTGTCATGAGATAATTATTGGGTTAAGAACCTCTCAAGGCATTACTAAGCTTGACTGTCATCTGTTCAGTTGTAGATATAATGTGCTGGGTGTGAGTAACGTGGGATATTCCACACCTATTGTCTGTATAACAATACAAACAATAGGCCATGAAACAATGCAGCAAGTAAATTCTTGTTCTTTTTCTACCTGTCTTGAAAGGAATGGCAATATCTACGAATGGCTTGGCCGTCTTTGCCCTTCTAGTGACGCTTATTATTTTGGAAACAGGGAACGTCAATGAATTTTCACAACCAGCTATACCAGTAAGTTTGCTGTATATATGACAGAACAGAAAATATGGGGCTTGTGCCTGATGACTGGTTTTGATATAGGCTAAACACAAAGCAATTATTGGAACCTGATATCTGTTTTTGTCTCAGGTACACCACGAAGACTTTCTACCTCACACAAGAGAGAAAAGGAATGGTCAGTCACAATTATTGATATTAATGAAAGTATATGAAAATGAATATAAACATTTGGGAAATACACTTATTTGCTTTTTCGCACAGAGTTAGAAGAGAAGATTGATACCACTCTCACATCTGTCCATTACTAATGAAGCTAAAGATTAGCTTAGCTCAGCATGACTTTTGCATTCAGGGTGAACCAGCTGGCGCAGAGTCTTGTTTATGTGAGGTTGCTGGCAATTTCTCACCTTTGGGTAGAGTCAGATTTTCTTCTATATCCAATCTTCATGCTGGCTATGCTAAGCTAACTGTCCACTGGATATTGCATCATGTTTAGCATAGACATGGGAGTGGTATCAATCTTCTCCCCTTAGCTGCTGCAAGAAAGTGAATAAGCTCTTTTCCTAAAATTAGTGCTGCCCCCAACTAAAGATTTTACTAGTTGGCTAGTGGTTGTTAGCTAAAGCCAACTGTTGGCTTACGAAGTGAGCCGCCTGTTAAATGCTAACGGCAAAAAAGATTCTGAATATTTTATGAATTGATTTTTAGCACATTATTATGTTGTTGTTTAAAACACAAAACACAAACACAACTAAATGACTTCCAACGTCACTAAAACAAATACTTGCAGACTCATCAACACAATGGATGATTTATACTTACTAATTAGCTTGCTTCTGCCCCTGTTGAGGCTTCATTGTCCTGACTGGCCTCTGTCGGTCTCTGAGGCTCTATTCCAGGCTAATAGACAAATCCAGCGATGTACCACAAGTTAACAAGCCACCATTGCTGCGGTAGTGTCTCTGCATGAGCGCGAATGACTGCAGGCTGCTATAAGAAATTTACAATTTTCTACTTTTACCTTAATGTTTTATGTAACATTACTTCAGACAACAATGTTTAGGTAGTCGGACCGAGCCCGTGCTCCAACAGTTGTGTCAAACTTCAACTTTGGAGAGAAATGGAGTGCAAAATGCACAAACCTTTACTTTGTGAAGGGCGCCATGGTCTGAGATTACACGCTACATAGATTCACTGAGCGCACTGAATAAATAAAAATGTGGTCGACTAAGACTCTTGTCAGCAACCAACCGTTTAGTCAACAATTTGGGGGCAGCCCTACCCAAAATTTCAAACTGCTACTTTAATGCTTTGTATGTTCATCAAAAAATCACATTGATTTTTCTAATTTCAACCTTTGCAGCGCTCACAGGCCAATTGAATTACATTATTGAGGTTGTTGTGAACACCTCTAATGTGGAAACATTTGAGCGGCTTCGGTCGTCTTTGAATGCCACCAGTCTACCCATACAACTTGACAACAACACAGACATCACTGATTTTAGCATCACAACAGGTGAGTACCAGTCCTGACCGTCTTTAACAAATTCATAACAAACATATTACAAAGGTTATTAGCATATGGATAATTTTCTTCTCTTTTGACAGTGTGTGCATCAAATGGCACTGGCATCCAGTGTAGATGTGAGGATCAGTTTGCTTGGCCGTACGCCACCTGTGTTTCATACGGAGCCTGTGATTCCATATCCAGTGGCATCTGTAAATGCATCAATGGCCTTCCAGTTGATGGCCAGTCCTGCCAGCCAATATCAGGTAATCCAATCCAAATTTATTATTAAATCTAATGATTTGCCATGCCATGGGTCAGTTCAGTTCGGTTAAAATCAGTGCAATCCAGTGCATGTTAATGCAATTCAAAAAACTGTGTTCATCCTCCACAGAGGAGTTTAAGCAGCCATAATCAAGGGTGTAGAATTGGGTTGGGATGGTAGGGATATTTCACTACCAGTTTCCAGGGATTACTGAATTGCAACAGCAATAACTAAAAAAAATATATGTATATAACTGCTGTTGTCTGTCAGTGTCTAGTCAATATTAGTTTGTGACATCCAGTATTAACAATACAGTTTTAAGTTTTTGAAGATCGCGTGCTTCCCCTCATTATGCCTCACATTGGTTTGATACACTGCCAAGCTCTGACCATGGGTTTCTGAGGAATATACACAAACCTGCAATTTAATTCCCATGCTGTAATCTTAGTCGGCAGCGGCGTAGCCTACCTCTGTGTCCCCTTACACTCTGTGTCAGAGACTATGTTAATAAAACAGTGTCTGTGTCACTCTGAAGCTTGGTGACAATAGTCTGAGACGTGTTTATTGTCCTCACCAACCGTGACACAAAATGTTTGCCCTTGGCTATAGTCCATGTTTTTGTAAACAACAATGGATCACATGATGACTCGTATGTAAAAGGGGTTGTGGTGAACCAGCAGAGAATTATCGCCCGGTTCTGCACTTCCTCTTAACTCTGCTTTTCAGCTCAATGTTTTGGTTTTGGGACCCGCAGCTGTTCTGTTTTGATTCAGTCTCACAGCTTTCATCAGCCTTGTTACCAGATGTACCAGGCAGCAGTGTTGCCAGATTGGTTTTAATGCTTTCCAGCTCAATAACTTCTCAAAATCTGCCCAAATATTATCTATAATAAACAAGTGAAATCATAATAATAACGAAAATAGTAGCTAATAGTGTACCAGTTTAACACTGGGAGTGCCAAAAGTGCCCTTTGAATTTCAACTCTACAATCTCTCATAAACACACATTTTATAAAATGAAATACATTTTGCAAAGTTTAGTTATGCATGCCATCACACATAGTAAAGTGTAATGAATGCATACATTCACAGCAGTAGTTTTTCTGTAGGATAATAACCATCACTGAGCCCATTTAAATTTTGGATTAATATAGAATTACTCAGTTCAACTGTATTTTATACACGTGATATTTTAACATTGTGAAAAATAATCATAGCCTACAAGACCAGTTTGAAAACGCATAAAAAATAAAACCAAAAAAGTTGGAAACATTGCCATTTGTAGTAAATGAGGGTATTTTATCTCAAAATCTGAGAGCTCTAACACAAAAATTTAGGGAGTTACAAGTGCTGAGACAAAAAGCGTTACAACTGTCCCAGGTCTCCCCTACTTTATGTTCCCCTAATTCCCCAATTTTCTACTGATTATGAATATTTACTCAAATGATTTGCATTTTAATGCAGGCAAATTAATTGGACTTCAGACCACTTGTGAAATCTCACTGACAGAGAGAGTGAGAATTGCTAAGCATCCAAGATGCATTTCCAAGTGCACAAATAGTAATAACATAACTGCAGCAATTTCTGTGCAGTCAATATGGCTGCCTCTTGCAGAGATAGATAAAAATGATCACACTCTTTTGTGTCATTTACAGAAAGAACATCTCATGTGATAATACAGACACATTTAGGAAAAGTCAAGCACCAGCAGTACTGTATTTTTTTAAATTCAACAAAGTTATTGCACATGTAAATCTATAAACAGTGCATGCATGAAGAGATCTAGAGAGAAAGAGAGAAGGTTAAAGTAAGAAGAAGAGAAAGTGAAAGTATACACAATACCATACAATCAAAACCTCTGACAAATAATGAAACAAGAGGTTTCTGATAGCAAAAACACTACAGATTGTGTGTTTACAGGGTAAACCGCAGGTGGATGATGGTACCTTGTGTCTCCTCTCAGCAGATTGAATAGAAATTATTTCATATCGAAGCGGTGGTGCACTCAGGCTGTCTGAGGGGCAAGGGCAAGAAAAGTAAAAAAAGGGCACCAGCTGTACGCAGTGGGCACCAGTGCAGCAAAAATCATTATAACTACTACAAAGCTGTAATAAAAACACACAGGGAGCTATTTAATCATTTAAAGGCTTGTAGGGCACTTTAAGGAATACAATTTATGAATGTACGTTTAGTATACTGCAATTCTTAATGCATTTAAAAACCTGCCCAACTCACTGCAAACCAAAGTAAGTCCTGACCACCTGCTAAACACCATTTTATCCTGCACAGTGCAACCCAAAACAGATCGTCTGGGCATAAAATCGCCCGATCTGGCAACAATGTCAGACAGTGAAATCCTATACGTACAAACACATAGCTAATAAATGACAGGCAAATTTAGCGACTAGCTGGTGAAGTGGAGAATTTATCAGCTAAAGAAATGTTTTCTCAAGAGTTGGTGGAGAGGAAAACCGAGGTAAAAGAGTGAATGATGGACTGATTAGGTGAAACATGCTCCTAATGAATGCTAATGTTGCGCGGCTGAATGTGTAATGTATTGTTTTCCAGCATAATTGAAGAGTAAAAATCAAAAACCCTCAAAATCCAATTTTGTCCCAGTTCTGAAGACTGATATAGATAAATGTAACTGTGGAGGTTTTACATTAAACAGCACAGGGGCCCAACAAACCTGTTTCTTATAAAAATTCAGTCAATCTTTGACAGACTTCATATTCCAATGAAAGAGTTTTGTTTTCACTGCACGTGCAGCGTTGCTGGCTCAGGTTGAGTACACCGTGGATGTGGAGCTGAATTTGACAGATGTGCAGACAGTGGACTACCTGCGGAGCGTCTTGAACAACGGCAGCTTTTCCCTGGCCCTGGGTCCCACTTTGAATGTCACAGACATCAACATCACCACAGGTAAGGGAGGAGCTTCTCCTGATCTGAACCCCGGCGATGCTGTTATTGAGCTGTGCTGTTTTTTTTTTTCCATGATCAATGATTAATCCTTGCTTTGTTCTTTCATGAATACATTTCTTATATTCAGAGGTGGGAAAAGTACACACATGCTTTACTTAAATAGAAGTACAGGTACTTGTGTATAAAAAGTGAAGTACTGATTCAACCTTTCTGTGCAAAGCCAGCTGAACCTCAAATCTTCTCTACGGTCAAGAGTCCCTCTCTGTCTGTCCCGTTTTCTTAGGTCTTTTATGTCTTGCTACGTCTTTTACATTGTTTTCTTCTTGTTACATCTTGTTATGTTCTTTTTGGCTTGTTATGTCTATCATGTGTGATATCCACTGATGGATACGCCTGTGTTATTGTCCAATCCATTTCTGCTGAAATCAATCTTGAGGTAATACATAATGATGCATAATAGAAATAATCAATTCCCCTCAAATGCATTAAAACTAAGAGTAACAAGCCTTTTTTTTGGAAATGTCAGGAAGAGAAAGTACAGATATTTGTGTTAAAATGTAGGGAGTAAAAGTAAAAAGTAGTCAGACATAAATAAATATTCAAGTAAAGCACAGATACCTGAAAAATCTGTTTCTAAATTATTTGTACTTTTTTACTTTCTACCTGCGCTCATATTAGAGACAGTCTTACAGGAATGCCTCTGATCAGCCGTTGCCCACGCATCAATGCATAATCAAGTGTTTACCGTGTAATTTCTCACCTATTAACTCTGGACATATGGAGGAAGTGACACAGCAGAACTTGCTGTCTTGACCTCGGGCCTGAAAACCTCCTCCGTCAGTCCAAAGGTCCTGTGCTCGCAGTGTAAACACGCACCGATACTCCCCCAGTTCCAGTTGAGTGCATGCGCCTCATATCGATGGGACACTTATGCCCCAGATTGGTGGTGAATTCCGTGTTATAAGAGAAAATGTTTGCCTTGAAAGATCTGATACATTTGTCGTGGGCCATTTCTTGCCAGCAAATGGTTAAGTCAATCTTAAGAATGATGTTTCAGTCAGACAACTCACGTTTTAGAATGTTAATTTCAGCAGCAGAACACAGTTAGAGTTTGGCGTCTAGGCTCTGGCTTCGTCACTGCCCGCACGTTAAGTTACATAGAGATATACCAGGGGTCATGAGCAGTTCTCGAACTCCCCGTCGGAGCCTGCATGTTGATGCTGGGGTGGTGGTGGAGCTAAAAGAGCAGGCAGCGACACTAGTGCAGGACAGCAATGCAGGTTTTAGCAATTTAGGGTGCGTTTGGTACATATTACAGAGAGTGAGGCATGCCTGATGTCCATGTTCAAAAGTAAATAAGAAAAAAGAATAACTCCAGAAAAAAAGAAAAGACAAAGTTTAGTTCAACAAATCTGTTTTCTGTTTGGACTCTGAGAAATACTGCATACTTTTACCTATTTGAGGTTTGCGCAGTTATTTAAATGAAACCATCTGAGAAGTTTAAAGGGACTTAAAGGGACACTTCACCCCCAAATCAAAAATACATATTTTTCCCCTTAGCTGTAGAGATATCTGCCTTCTCTCCAATATATGAGATAGAGGACTACTTCCTCTCTTGTGGAAAGAAAGTAGTTTCCACATGAATTTTTGGAAAGAGATGCTGGTTTTGAATTTTGGAATATTCTAATGTATTTTGTGGTGTTTTTCAGCACCACAAGTCAAGTGCCATTTAGTCCTAATATATTAGAGAGAGGGCAGACATCTCTATAGCTGATATCACCAAAACTCTGCAGCTCACACCAAAACTATCTAGATGGAAAAATAGCACTACAGGCCAGGGGGAAAATATGTCTTTTTGATTTTTGGGTGAACTGTCCCTTTAATAAGAGCCCCCAAGTAGTTAGAAGTTAGGAGTCACAAGCCAAAAATGGTTGGCAACACTCTGTATATGGAGTGGAAATATGAGGTCAAATAAATTGGAAATACTGAAGTAAAGTACAAGTACCTTGAAAAGTACTTCTAAATCTACTTAGTCAACACTGGCAGTGTAAGCTTATGTTATACACAATTTTAAATCATGCGAATTAAGCACATTTTAATACCTGTCGGTGTGCACAAGTTCATACTTGATCACAAAACAACAATGCTGGCTGTAATCACACACACGTTTATTTTGGCACTTCGGTCCATCACAAACAGTTTCTGTGGAGTTAAGGTGTTGGCTTTCACCTTTAACTCCAGGAGGTTTACTTTCAGATTGATTAAATATTGGAGAAGTTATGTCCAGTTCATTGTCTTCCTGCTTAAAGATAATCAGCACGTGAACGTCAGTCACTGTTTCAGTCTAAATCTGATGAGTTGGAGCACGAAACCTGCAGAGCAGAAACCGTCTGTTGTGTCAACAGAAACGTTCGCCCTGGGTTTCACATGCAGCAAGCTAGCACGGCCTGTGCACACACACACACACACACACACACACATGCACACACACACACACACACACACACGTTAAAAGTTCAACAAGGAACAATGTAAAATCCAGTTTTCATAATAGGGGACTGTCCCGTGCCCGGAGACTGCAGAGACCAAACAATGGTGGCCTATTAATGATTGATTTAATAATTGTTGAATTGATTTTACTTACAGTTCTCAAACAAGTCTGTGTGGATGTATTAAAGTCCTGTTATATGTTTAATATTTAATCTGTCTTTTGTGTGTCCTTTCTTTGTCCTTGTGTGTGTGTGTTTTTCCTTGTTGTTCTCTAGTGTGTCACCTGAATGGTACCAGCTTCCAGTGCAGATGTGAGGATCAGTATGTTTGGTCCAATAAAAACTGTCTCACTTACGGAGCCTGTGATGAGATGACTGGTGACACGTGTGGGTGTATCAACGCTCTTCCATCCAACGGAGAATTCTGCCAGCCAAAGACAGGTGACAGAGACTTTTTCAGGCTCACTGTTAAGCATCTTGGTGTTTTCATTCTACATGAGAAAAAAGACATCTTCTAGTGTTGTAATCAGCTGTTTTTTCTTGGTTTTGTGCTCGCTAGAAGCTGTGCAGCTGTATGAATACCTACTTGAAGTTGAAGTCAGCCTTAGTGACATCGCACTGATAGAGCAATTAAGGAGCGCTGTGGAGAACATCAATTTTCCTCTCAGACTTAACAACACAATCAACATCACACAAATTGACATAATATTTACTGGTAAGAAAATAATACTATAATACAACTTCTACATAGTCCTAATCTAGGACTACATATATGAAAAAATTAAAGAAAAAAACAACATATAAACAGAGCACTTTTTTTTTTTACCCCCATTTTTCATGAGCTGAATTGAAAAATCTCTTCTTCTGTGAACACAAACGCTTTATTTCTTTATTAAATTTTGTTCACAATTTGCAGGGAGAATCTGGTTAATTTTCAAAATAAAAGACTCCATGCAGAGTCACGATCTTAAAGACAGACAGAAAAGAAACTATTTAACCACGTAGCCTGCTTATCCATGGTAGAAGCACAAAGAGCGAGGAAAGAGGACATAGTCAACAAAATCTGAGCAAGTGGCACAGACCTGCTGTTCTCGGTGGAATCAGCCAGTTAGGCAAAAGCAGTGATTGACTAGGGTTAGGGTCGGGCGGGTCATGACTTTGCCCCACTGTGAAAAAAATGGTCTAAGGCCTAAGAAATGTAATTTTAAAGAGCAGCCTGCACATTTTGTTGTGACCAGTCCTGTGCAATAATCCACCTGTTTAATCAACATCACTGTTAACAAAATACTGGGACTGTTTTTGGAATTAACCACTTCCCGAAGGACATAATGGAGAGTTTTTTTTGTTGAGTGTATTTATATTTTTTCTTTAGAAAAGATCAGGATTATGTTGGACATTAGGTCAATTTCAGCCGACAGTTTGGTTCACTATATTTCAAGAAATGTCTCTTCTAATTTAAAAACACAGAAGAACACATACAAAAAGTATTTAACTTCAACTTGTGAAAAAATGGGAGCAAAAACAAAAGTGTTGCATTTATATTTCAGGTATATATACATGACGTAATGACCAAAATAGTACCTAATGTCGCTCTCTTTTTCAACAGTACCTCCAGTTGTTTATGAATACCAGGTTTTCATTGAGGTGAACACTACAGACGCAGACAAGCTGAGAAGCACCCTGAAAAACATCACTTTCCCTGTCCAAATCAGCACAAATGTCAACATCTCAGATGCTAATATCACCACAGGTAAGAACTCATATTTTAGCCCTCAGGTGATAGAATACGTCGTACTGTCTGTCTGAAACGTTCCTGCCGTTTTCTAAGAGTAACCACAGTGTTCTTTTAAAAGTCTGCAGCCCGGGTGGCTCTGAGTTCCAGTGCCGCTGTGAGGATGACTACCTCTGGCCTTGTGACAAGTGCACCACCTATGGGAAGTGTGACGGTGATACAAACAGCACATGTGGCTGCATTAAAGCCATTCCCACAGACGGACAGTACTGTCAGTCAATACACAGTCAAAGTGAGTCATCACACACTAATCCCACCTCTACTAATCTTGAAACTGATGTGATTCTCTTTAGCGATGTTCTTGCTTATATCACCAACAAGTCTTTGTTTCCCTACAGACTTTTCAGTGTGTCCTCTGACAACAGCGCTGACAACAACGTCACCATCGACAGGTAACGCTAAAGCACTCTGTTGATTTGCAATAATCTTATTTACCGCCTTTCGATTTCTGTTATACTTCTCTTTTCCCTTGATATGATGGAACTAAGTAAAGGTGCTCAAGTGATTTTGTTTTTTGCCTCCACAGCTCGTCCAGTTCTTTATGAATACCTGATTTCTGTTGAGTTGAACGTCTCAGATGTTGCAGTAATAAATCAGCTGAGGAACGCTCTGAACAGCATCAGTTATCCCATCAACATCGACAGCAACATACAACTCTCTGATGTCAACATTTCTACAGGTAGGATTCATTAGACTGTGGATATGTCAACAAAAGTATAAGTTGTTTTCAGCTTATGCTGGTATGTGACTTTTTTGTGTAAGAAGTGCATCATTTGGAGCTTAACACTGTCATAACCATGTCATGACACTTTTATAACTGTTATCATTAAGTGCCATTGAATCAATCATGTAATTTTTAAGGCAAAGTTGACATTACAAGTTTTTTTTATTATGATAACTTGACCTTAATCAAGGTGGTAATGTCTTTATTGTGAGAACTTAGATTTATTAAGGCCAAAAATGTCTTTTGTCATCTCAGCTTGACATTATCAACCTTAAAAAAACTGCTTTGTGTTTTAATATTACATTATACTGTCATGTGTGGTTGTTTATGACATTGGCCGTCATGAGACCATTATAAGCCTGTCATGAATGTTTTCCTTCACCTAAAGTAAAGTGGTATATTTTGGAATTGTCATAAAGATGGACTGGACTGGGTGTTTCATGATCAATAATCTTTATGGACTTATCATAAAAATGTCATTAACTTTTATTAGACTGTCAAATGCTTTTGGAACAGTGTCATGAATTGTTTCTGAGATTTCAAATAATGTGGTACCATTAGGACATGTCATAAAGAGGTCATTAAATGTAGTGTAGTACTAAGGTGATTTAGCTTGTAGAGTTACGTGATGGACCGTTTGGTCATGTCAAGTTGTCATAAGAAACTCTAACAAACTTAACTTCACATTAAAAATGACATAATCGACCAATTTACACTGAGCAGCAACAGTCTCAAAAATTCATCAAGACTGACAGGTGTAATGACAGTCTTATGTACACCCCTCCAGATGAAGTATTACTCATATTTCTTGATGTGTTTTTGTCTCCAGTTTGCTCTCAGAGCAGTGGTGGTTTCCAGTGCAGATGTGAGGATCAGTATCGTTGGTCATGTGACCAGTGTCGACTGTACGGACCCTGTGACAACATCACTGATGACACATGTGGATGCATCAATGCCATTCCTCCTGATGGACAATCCTGCCAGTCTGCTCATCAATACAGTGAGTTATTTCATATCAAACATGATGAATAATCTTTTTAAGAGTAGTTACATTTGGAATGATGGAAAGTTTTTCTTTGTTGTTTAACACTTTTTTCCTCACAATCTTTTTTTTTCTTCTTTTGTTTTTGCCTGCTTGGTAGTTAGTTGATAGTTGATGACTGTCACAAAAATTGTCATCATAACTCTCTGAAGCCTTGGAAACCTGCATGAGCAGCTTCAGTTTTTTTAACTTCAAGATCTCTGTCATCAAATGTAAGATGAGCTCAGACAGCAGCTTGTTTCAGTCAGGAACAAACCTTTAGAAACACTGCCATCTGTTGTTGAAAATACATAATTACATGGTAATATCTTCTCTTCAAATGTAAGATGAGCCCAGTCATTGAAATGTCATATCCAGTAAAATATGGTGTTTTGTATCCTTGCAGCTGCAGTGTGTGGCTTTTAAGTACAGTGGGAATTATCTTAAAAGCATCACTCTGTATATTTGTATTTATAAAGCAGCTAATCTCGTCTTTCGTCCTGCTTACAGACTTCACAGCTTGTCCTCTTACAACAGTGACACCAACAACCACAAGTCCTGCACCAACAAGTAAGACTGATGAGACAATATTTTATTTGTGAAAACACAAAAAGATGAACACAGTACTGATTGCATGAGATGCAGCAACTGAATTTTGACTTATCTCTTCACAGCTCCTCCAGTTCTGTATGAATACCTGATTTCTGTTGAGTTGAACGTCTCAGATGTTGCAGTAATAAATCAGCTGAGGAACGCTCTGAACAGCATCAGTTACCCCATCAACATCAACAGCAACATACAACTCTCTGATGTCAACATTTCTACAGGTAGGATTCATTAGACTGTGGACTGCCATTGAATCTATTATGCAATTTTTAAGGGAAAGTTGAAATTGTTTGAGATGTTTTTATTGTGAGAACTTACATTTACCAAGGCCAAAAATATCTTTTGTCATCTCAGCTTTACATTATTAACCTTAAAGAGACTGCTTTATGTTTTAACATTTCATTATACTGTCATATGTGGTTGGTTTTGACACTGGCCGTTATGAGACCATTATAAGCTTGTCATGAATATTTATAACAGTGTCATGAATTGTTTCCATGATTTCAAATAAGTTTAAGGACAGGCTGCAGTACCAAGGTGATTTAGCTTGACATAGATTGTCATATGAAACTCAAACAATATCAACTTTGCATAAAAAATGACATAACTGACCAAATTACACTGAACAGCAAAAGTCTTAAAAAGTCATCAAGACTGACAGGTGTAATGACAGTCTTATGTACACCCCTCCAGATGAAGTATTACTCATATTTCTTGATGTGTTTTTGTCTCCAGTTTGCTCTCAGAGCAGTGGTGGTTTCCAGTGCAGATGTGAGGATCAGTATCGTTGGTCATGTGACCAGTGTCGACTGTACGGACCCTGTGACAACATCACTGATGACACATGTGGATGCATCAATGCCATTCCTCCTGATGGACAATCCTGCCAGTCTGCTCATCAATACAGTGAGCTATTTTGATCTAGATGTGGAAATACACAGACAGTGATACTTATCTCAGAAAATTCTGCACAAAAAATGTGTTTTTCACACCAGCTATGTACTTTCTCTCTTTTTCTCATTCCAGACTTCACAGCTTGTCCTGCTACAACACTCTCTCCATCTACAACACTCTCTCCATCTACAACATCACCAACAAGTAAGATTGAGACTAAGGGCCTTTATACACCAACAGTGACGCAAATAAACAACAAAAAATAATTTGAATCTAATAATCTGAATAATTTGGAGAGAAATTTCAGAGTGCTTGTCTATTTACATCAAGTGGAATGTGATGTTGTAAATAAACGATTAAGCTTCTTAAATTAAAATTGTGCTGCCCAAAAAAACACATGTAATCAAATCAGTGATGATGAAGATTTGGTGATCCTTATATCGGAGTAAAAAGTTACAAGTGCTTCTGCCATGTTGAAGATTTTGAATGTGACATCAACATCGTGCACTTCCGAAAACTTCCCAGAAGGTTCTGTGAAACAAACTATCTGATGTGTCAAGCGTGTGAACTGCCCTGGTTGAAACAACATAATGTTAATAATAGGTGCATACAGAGGAAATTGAGTTACATAAAATGTATTCACTTGTTATAACATCATTCTTTTAATATCTCCTCAC
Organism: Lutjanus erythropterus; assembly: GCA_020091685.1. Lineage (NCBI taxonomy): Eukaryota > Metazoa > Chordata > Actinopteri > Lutjaniformes > Lutjanidae > Lutjanus > Lutjanus erythropterus. The sequence continues at coordinate 6,032,192 of CM034604.1, read as the reverse complement.
AGGTCCACCCATTCTTTATGAATACCTGATTTCTGTTGAGTTGAACGTCTCAGATGTTGCAGTAATAAATCAGCTGAGGAACGCTCTGAACAGCATCAGTTACCCCATCAACATCGACAGCAACATACAACTCTCTGATGTCAACATTTCTACAGGTAGGATCAGTGACACATCCACAGAATGAACTAGCATGCAGTGAATCATTTCAGATTCTATCAGCAAACTTATATTTTATATGATAATGTGTCTGTTTAATTTCAAAATGTCATTTTCTCTGTAGTTTGTTCCTCAAATGGTACAAGATTCCAGTGCAGATGTGAACCGCAGTATCGGTGGCCTTGTCAAAAGTGCTTCAGTTTTGGCGAATGTGATGATATAAGTAACAACACGTGTGGATGCATCAATGGCATTCCTTCAGATGGGGCTTATTGCCAGCTGCTGTCAGGTACGAGCTGAGAGAATGACTTTCGCGCTTCAGTTACATGTAAGACGAGCACTTCCTGTTTATTTTCTTAAACGAATCTGTCTCTTTTTCAAACAGAATTTGTCCCCACTTGCCCATCACCAGCTCTTCCAAATGGTACAAAATATCCCGTATCCCCCTGTCTTTACCCAACCTGTGACTCTGATTTATTGAACTTCTTATATGTCATCTGAGCTATGATGATAAAACGCGCACATTTTGGTCTTGGTGTCATCTTTTCTTGGCATTAATTGGTTTTTTTTATTGCATTTCTAAAATCACAGATACCACAACTGCTGCACCAACGCAGAACACTACACTTGTAACCACAACCCCCACTGTCATAACTGGTACGTATTAATAATCCCATACAATATAAATTAAATATAGAATTGGACTTCTTAATTTAGGGTTTAAGATGTTACTACAGCCAATCAGGTCACTGCAAGATGTACAACTACCACATAACTAATGTAATAAATACCATTAATGCTATACACTAAACTCACACATAACACTTAGATATTTAATGCCTATATTGCGATAATCAACTCCAACACTAAATGACTCGATGTAACTAACTAACTGCACGCAGCCTGCACAGATTTTGTATTATGTTCATTATAATATTGATTCATGTTGAAATGACATTCTTGTGCATCAGTAATAATTGTTAATACCAGCAGATAAAACACAAAAGTGATCAGGTTTGGAACCCACAAACATTGGGATAGTGTGCCTCTGTTCCCAGGATAGAAAATGTGTCATTTTTTGGGAAATATTAATCCAAACCCCTCACCACGTCACACCTTAACATTATATAGGCAGACATTTCTTGATCCCACATTGTTCAACTCAAGTCGGCGCCTATGAACAAGTAACTGACCCTTCCTAAGTGCTGCCCCTTTTTGCTCTGTGCAACATTTGAGCAAACTTGGTACCTGGTGGAAACTTAATCAACTTTTTCTTTTCCTGTTTCCTGTAGCATACATATGCTATGTGCTAGGCTAATCTATGTTGTAAAGAAAACTAGACTTGTGAAGATGTTATAAAGATGTTGCTGCAGAAACTGTCAAAACGACACATATATGAGTAGTCACAGCTAATGTTAGCTAAATGCTAACTAACTAGATATCGAATGCTTGATGTAGATTAGCTACTTAGCTAATGTGATCCTAATGTAGCTATAAGATGTAACTAGTTAGCTAATGACTGATGTAGATTAGCGAGCTAGCTATAGTTTTGCTAACATTAGCTTGCTTTATATGTGGCTATATATGTACAGGTCTCCCAGCAACATCTTTTAATCATCTACAAAAATTGGTTTTCTTTTCAACATAAGCGAGCACATAGCATATCTAAGTACAGGAGATGAGAAAGGGGCGGGACTAAACTAGTTAGTGTATAGCAAGAATGTTGAAGCCGTACAGTATTTTATGTGTTGTCAGAAATAACAGAAGATTATAAATTGTCTTTTCAGACACAACACCTTTTATCACAACACACCTGAACACAACAACACCCACAACTGTAGTGACCAGTAAGTATTTACATAACAGGGATAGGAAACCCCCCTCTGAAATGGTCTTTTCTTGTTCACCTGTTGCTACAGCACATGTGAACACTACAATAGTTAACAGCAACAACAATTCTAACACGTAATTCCTTAAAAATGTTTGTTATTTTATTCCTGAGAAAGACTTGTGTAGTAAACATGTTGTAAAATGCAACAAGCTTAAATTCTATGCTTTCTATTCTCAGCACTAACACAGTATCATAAAATGGTCTTTGTAGATTCAACAGCTGTTGCTACAACACAACTTAACACCACAGCAGTGACAAGTTCACCAACAACTGTGGTCACCAGTAAGTTTGTAGAAATAAGAGATGGGTAACATTCTCATGCAAAAGATTTTACTTCTACCACTACTACTACCTCTGATGCTGCTAGTACTACTACTGAGAACAATAATAATAATAACAATAAGCTATTTTTATAGCAGCTTCCATAAAAAGTGGCTAACAAAGTGCTCCGCAGACATAAAAACAGACAGTACAAAATGGAATTATAAATGCAAGTGGCAATGGAGAAACATTTTTCACAACAGAATTAAAGAAAAATAAATTAAAATGAGAAATAAATAGGCACAAAACAAACAAAAGTCTAATTTAAAAAAACATTTTATAAGAGTTGTATGTAACAGGGATGCAAATAACATGCAAAAACAGGTGTCATGTCAAAATTTTAAGTGTCTTAGATTTAATTTATTACCTTTGTTCTCTATTTTTATGAATGTTGAACACACTTAACAAAACACTTATTGTTTTGCTGTTGACAAGTTACAACATATTCAAAAATAAGTCCGTCCTTCACATATGAAGCATTTACCATTTCAGTTTAAGTGATACCTAAAATGTTTGGGTTTTTTTTCAGATTCTACAACTGTTGCAAACACTACAATAGTTACAACAACAACACCAGTCACAAGTAAGTGCTAAAGTTTTTCCTTTATATTATTATAATGTAAGTAAGGCTGTTGTTCAAAATCTGTGAGTAAGTTGGGTGAATGATTTGTGTTTCACTAATTTTGCATTCCTTTGTTGACGATTACGCATGATTACAAAATGTTCTCTACAGACACAACACCTATTGTTACAGTGGACTTCAACACTACAGCATCACCTGTAGTTACCAGTAAGTATTTTGTGTTAATGGTGTGGATGAATTAAATAGATTAAACGTGTTATGATCTTTACCTCATGACTTACAAATAATTTATGAAATATTCCATTTAGATTCCACACCTGATGCTACAACAGGTCTGAACACTACAACCCCAATGACACCTGCAACAAGTAAGTGTAACTGTAACAGTGCTCTTACTTTATATAAGTGGATTGATGTTTGATTATACACATTTGTACAGTAAAAATGCTAAATTGTGTGAATGATCTGAACACAAGTCATTGTGAATTAACGTTACATGGAAATGTTCTTAAAGACACAACACCAACTACACAACAGATCTAAACATTACAACACCTACAACTACGCCAGTCACCAGTAAGTATTAAAGACATTTGCCTGTAATTTTGTGGTAAATAATTGTAATTTGAAGGATATTACTTTTGAAAGTAGCATGTAAATAACTGTAAAATGTTCTCTTTAGACTCGACACCTGTTGTTACAACAGATTTTAACATCACAACAGCTGCAACAACAAGTGTAACAAGTAAGTACTTTAAAACTGGGGACAGATTAGTTACATACAGTGAAAATATTTCAGTCTAAATCGAAAACACAAACCAAAAAATAAGTACACTGAAAATAATGAGGCAAGTATTTAGTGTAATCAACTAATCTTGTTAATTTAACGTAAAAAGTTTCATTTATTCAGGTTAATTAATGGAATGTTCTGAACATTACAGACCTTATAAAAAGGATTCCTATTAACAGTCTTTGCAGTCTGTTTTACAGTCTTGCTCAGATTTTGTTAATCAGGTCCTCTTCCTTGCTCTTTGTGCTTCTACCATGGATAAACAGGCTACGTGGTTAAATTGTTTATTTTCTGTCTGTCTTTATGATCGTGAGTCTGCACGGGTCTTTTATTTTGAAAATTAACCGTATACTCCTGCCTTTTCTGGGTCTGACTTCCTTGCCGTTCAATCTGCTGTGTGCTAATTGGCATGGCATCCATCAAAAATAGTCAGCTAAAATTTTTAGGCAGTCCAGACAATAAAATTTTAAGTTTAAGTATTTTTGTACTTCTTATTAAAGCCATCTGTAACACAGAGTTTGGTTGACTTTGCTATTGTTTTTTTTGTTGTTTTTTTAAATGACCCTGTATGCTGACTAAATTTAGTGAATATTATCATTTCAGATTCAACACTCAACATTACTGCATCAACAGCTGCACCAACAACTGCAGTTACCAGTAGGTTTTGAAAATTAATTGGGATCAACATATTTAAAAGAAAAAACTTTCTATGTCGACGTGACAAGTTTTATTGAATCATTTTAAAACATTCTTTTAGATTCAACACCTAATGCAACAACACACATGAACACTACAACAGCTGGAACACCAACAACATTTGTCACAAGTAAGTGCTAAAAACATTGTTACAGGACTTTATTTTGAAATGAGGCAGTCAGTGCTTTAAATTAAGGTCACTGGTTGGACTTTAGTTGAATGTCACAGAACTGTATCTGAAAACATGGAGTAAAGACAATAATAGATGGTCTTATGATGTCAAATAATGATCAAATTGAGATTTTGCAAAGTGAACACCCTTTTCTTTAACAAATCAACGCTCACAATTTCAAAATCAACTGTTTGTCAGGAGTGATAATAATTGAACCAGCCTCTTTTGGCTGTGTGCTCCAATGACAATTAGAAATCTTTACACGATAAGCATTTTTTTCAATATTTTGAAATAATCATTTTAGATTCAACACCTAATGCAACAACACACATGGACACTACAACAGCTGCAACACCAACAACATTTTGTGACAAGTAAGTGCTAAAAGCACTGTTAAAGAAGTTTATTTTGAAATGAGGCAGTCACTGCCTTAAATAAAGGTCACTGGTTGGACAATTGCAAACATTTCTATTCAGATTCAGTTAGAAATCTTTACATGATAAGCATTATTTAAATATTTTTAAATATTCTCATTAGATTCAACACCTAATGCAACAATGCATGTGAACACTACAACAGCTGCAACACCAACAACATTTGTGACAAGTAAGTGCTAAAACACTGTTAGAGAACTTTATTTTGAAATGAGGCAGTCAGTGCTTTAAATTAAGGTCACTGGTTGGACTTCATGCTGAATGTCACAGAACTGTATCTGAAAACATGGAGTAAAAAGAATAATAGATGGTCTTATGATGTCAAATAATGATCAGATTGAGATTTTGCAAAGTGAACAGCCTTTTCTTAACACACACAATTTCAAAATCATCTGTTTGTCAGGTGTGATAATAATGAACCAGCCTCTTTTGGCTGCATGCTCCAATGACAGTTGAGCAATCTTGGTACCTCTGTCAACTTTCTCCTTTCCTGTTTCCTGTACTTATGTGCCAGGCTTGTCTGTGTTGACAGAAAACCACATTTTAAACAGAGTTGAAAGACATCATGTAAAAGTGACATGTATGTTATATATATTTTCTTAGTCCCTATTCTTGCTTAGCTAATGATAGCTAACTAGTTAGCAGATTTACATTAATAATAAGCTAGCTAGTTAGCCTGCATTTTGTTAAATAGCTAGCTAGTTAGCTAGCATTTTGTGATCATTAGCTTACTGATTAGATGCAACCATATATGAGGAGAAAGTTGACTGAAGTACCAAGTTGCTCAACTAATATTGGAGCACAGAGAAAAAATGGGCGGACTTAGAAGGGTCAGTTGCAAACGTCCAGTTAGAAATTCACATGATAAGCATTATTTAAATATTTTAAAATAATCATTTTAGATTCAACACCTAATGCAACAACACACGTGAACACTACAACAGCTGCAACACCAACAACATTTGTCAAGTGCTAAAACATTGTTACAGGACTTTATTTTGAAATGAGGCAGTCAGTGCTTTAAATTAAGGTCACTGGTTGGATTTAGGTTGAATGTCACAGAACTGTATCTGAAAACATGCAGAAAAGACAATAATAGATGGTCTTATGATGTCAAATAATGATCAGATTGAGATTTTGCAAAGTGAACACCCTTTTCTTTAACAAATCAACGCTCACAATTTCAAAATCAACTGTTTGTCAGAGTGATAATAATTGAACCAGCCTCTTTTTGTGTGTGCTCCAATGACAATTAGAAATCTTTACACGATAAGCATTTTTTTTTCAATATTTTGAAATAATCATTTTAGATTCAACACCTAATGCAACAACACACATGGACACTACAACAGCTGCAACACCAACAACATTTGTGACAAGTAAGTGCTAAAAGCACTGTTAAAGAAGTTTATTTTGAAATGAGGCAGTCACTGCCTTAAATAAAGGTCACTGGTTGGACAATTGCAAACATTTCTATTCAGATTCAGTTAGAAATCTTTACATGATAAGCATTATTTAAATATTTTTAAATATTCTCATTAGATTCAACACCTAATGCAACAACACACGGAACACTACAACAGCTGCAACACCAACAACATTTGTCACAAGTAAGTGAAAGCACTGTTAAAGAAGTTTATTTTGAAATGAGGCAGTCACTGCCTTAAATAAAGGTCACTGGTTGGACAATTGCAAACATTTTATTCAGATTCAGTTAGAAATCTTTACATGATAAGCATTATTTAAATATTTTTAAATATTCTCATTAGATTCAACACCTAATGCAACAACACGGAACACTACAACAGCTGCAACACCAACAACATTTGTCACAAGTAAGTGCTAAAAACATTGTTACAGAACTTTATTTTGAAATGAGGCAGTCAGAGCTTTAAATTAAGGTCACTGGTTGACTTAGGTTGAATGTCACAGAACTGTATCTGAAAACATGCAGTAAATGAGATAATAGATTCTTATGATGTCAAATAATGATCAAGAGATGCAAAGTGAACACCCTTTTCTTTAACAAACCAACAATTTCAAAATCAACTGTTTGTCAGAGTGATAATAATTGAACCAGCCTCTTTTGGCTGTGTGCTCCAATGACAATTAGAAATCTTTACACGATAAGCATTATTTTAATAATTTTTAAGATAATCATTCAACAACACACTAATGATGGACTGTACAACACTAACACCAACAACATTTAGATAAGTATATAAAAGTGTTAAAAGTTTATTTTGAAATGAAGTCACTGCCTTAAATATAAAGTCACTCATGACAAGAAGCAAACATTTCTGTTCAGATTCAGTTAGAAATCTTTACATGATAAGCATTATTTAAATATTTTTAAATATTCTCATTAGATTCAACACCTAATGCAACAATGCATGTGAACTACAACAGCTGCAACAACAACATTTGTGACAAGTACTAAAAAGCACATAGAACTTTATTTTGAAATGAGGTAGTCAGTGCAATTAAGGTCACTGGTTGACTTCATGCTGAATGTCACAATCATCGGTACGAAAAAAGAATAATGATCTTATGATGTCAAATAATGATGATTGATTTTGCAAACAATTTCTTAACAACAATTTTAAAATCATCTGTTTGTCAGGTGTGATAATAATTGAACCAGCCCTTTGCTGCATGTTGTTCAATGATAACGAAATATCTAACTGTCAACTTCCTTCCTGCTGCTTAATATGCTAATTGTTCTGTGATTAGGAACATTTTAAACAGTTAAAAGACATCGCTGTAAGTGACATAATAATCCATACTAGTCCTTTCAAAAGTTAGCTATGTTAGCTAACTAGTTAGCAGATTTACATTAATAATAAACAACTAGTTAGCCTGCATTTGTTATCATTGTTAGCATTAGCTAACATTTATGATCGACTTTGATATAACATATATGAGAGAAATTGACCAAATTGTTTGTCTTTAATAGTTGCAACAGAGAAAACATTATTTCAATAACCAAAGAAATCAAATAGAAATTATTTTTAATAATCATTCATTCAATAATGCAACAACACACGTGAACACTACACAGCTGCAACACCACAACATTTCAACATTAAGATAATAACATAAAATACAGGACTTTATTTTGAAATGAGGCAGTCAGTGCTTTAAATTAAGGTCACTGGTTGGATTTAGTTGAATGTCAGAACTGTATCTGAAAACATGCAGTAAAGACAATAATAGATGGTCTTATGATGTCAAATAATGATCAGATTGAGATTTTGCAAAGAACACCCTTTTCTTTAACAAATCAACGCTTCAATTTCAAAATCAACTGTTTGTCAGAAATAATTGAACCAGCCTCTTTTGGCTGTTCCACATGACAAAGAAACACGATTTCAATATTTTGAAATAATCATTTTAGATTCAACACCTAATGCAACAACACACGACACTACAACATGCACCACAACAACATTTAAGTGCTAAAAGCACTGTTAAAGAAGTTTATTTTGAAATGAGGCAGTCACTGCCTTAAATAAAGGTCACTGGTTGGACAATTGCGAACATTTCTATTCAGATTCAGTTAGAAATCTTTACATGATAAGCATTATTTAAATATTTTTAAATATTCTCATTAGATTCAACACCTAATGCAACAACACACGTGAACACTACAACAGCTGCAACACCAACAACATTTGTGACAAGTAAGTGCTAAAAACATTGTTACAGGACTTTATTTTGAAATGAGGCAGTCAGTGCTTTAAATAAAGGTCACTGGTTGGAGTTCAGGTTGAATGTCATAGAACTGTATCTGAAAACATGGAGTAAAAAGAATAATAGATGGTCTTATGATGTCAAATAATGATCAAATTGATATTTTGCAGTTTTGATACCCTTTACTTCCACAAAAATGTATTGTTGAAACATTTTTAAATTTTCTTTTTAGATTCAACACCCAATGCAACAGCACATGTGATTTCTACAACAGCTGCATCACCAACACCAAATGTAACAAGTAAGTCCAACAAAATAATTGTTCAAAATTACTTGTCACATGGGAGGTTTTAAGGCAAAATTATATAAAACATGCAGTAAACACATTTCAACTTTTCATTTTCTTATTATGGATTGTTACTTTTTTGTTTTTCAGGTTCAACAACTGCTGTTACAACAGAACTGAACACCACAACAACTGGAATAACACCAACAGCTGCAACAAGTATATTTTCATAAAATGATTGTTACAGTGTGAAAATGTAGTAGAAAAATTACTGTTTTATTTTCAGCATGTGGGCATTTTAACAGAATAATAATATTACTGCTACAACAGAAAAAATACTTTTTTTTGAAACTTTAATGCATATTTTCTTACTATGTATTTTAATACCTTTTATTTAAAGGTGTAATACGTAGGATGTTTTGAAAACACACCATTCATAGTTTGCCCCTCTTCCCCTCCTCAGTGAATGGGAGAGGGACCTAGAACGGTATATTAAGATGAAGACCGGTGTTACTGAGAAAAAACAGTGAATCGTGGGTCATAAATGATGATTTACAGGGATTATTTTCACATCTGTCCATTTATTGTTTTCTAAAAAAAACTGCATAGTATGTCTTTAAATAAGCTTTTGAATGCAAGACATTTTACTCTTCTACTCAGATAAAATATCTGAAGTAAAAACCTTTTTTTTTTTGCTCCTTCTCAGATTCAACACCTGTTGCTACAACAGAAATGAACACCACAACACCTGCAACATCAACACCTGTAACAAGTAAATGCTTGGAAATATTTTTTTATATTATTATTCCACGCTATAATTAGGCAGTTATTGTTCAATTTAAGACTAATTTGAATTTGTGTATAGTAATGCATAACTATAAAATGGTCCTTTCAGACTCAACAACAGTCATTACAACAGACGTGAACACAACAACAGTTACCATAACACCAACAACTGTAACAAGTAAGTACCTGAAAAAAATTGCTACAGTATAAAAGTTTTTTTGTTTACAGTAATACATGATCATTAAATGCAAGGATGGGAGAAAAAGTTACAAAACGTATCTTCAGTGACTCTCTCAGTCCAAACCGGCCCAGCAGTTCACTTCAGCTCACTTCAGTTCCAACAACCCGACACAGAAGAGAAAAAAATACCATCCTGTCACCGTCCTCTGGCTCTGGTGGCTCATTCATGTCTGGACATGTCCAATAAAGCTGCTTGACATCCATGTTTTAGGTCGTTTTCAGGTCCTAGTGGTGTTTGACACTGAGACAGCAGAGCAGCGAAAACTGCTTATTTTTTTAATCATTTCAAAACCTAATTATATATACTTGGGGATTTTTTTCCATTCTAATTTGTTTGAGTGCTTAATAACACGTTTTATGCTGTGTGACAAACTCAGAACACGCGTTTATTGTTGCTTTACATGATCTTTAAAAAAAACATTCACTGATTAAGAATTATTTAAAATATTTCTGCAATTTTATCTTCACATGTGAGACTTTATTGCGTTTTTTCCAGATTCAACACCTGTTGCTACAACAGATACGAACACTACAACAGCTGCAACACCAACAGCAGCAACAAGTAAGTGAGCTGGACTTTAAAGTTGCTGCCTCATTAAGTACTAAAGTACTAAGTACACCAAATATTGTAACATTGGTGTACCTTGTTATAACATGATAGTTAGTGTTTAATTTAAAACTATGTAGTAAAACTTTACAGTGAGTAATATATAACTAGTGTTAACATATGTTTGTAAAATGTCCTTGTAGATTCAACACCGACTGCTACAACACATCTGAACACTACAACACCCACAATGCCACCAACGACTGTATTTACCAGTACGTAGAAATAAAACATTAGGAACATCCTCTGGTTAACATTTGCTTAAAATTATCGACTTTACATATTGTGTTTTTTCCAGATTCAACACATGTTGTTACAACAGATATGAGCACGACAACAGCTGCAACACCAACAGCAATACCCACAAGTAATATAAACAGTATAAGAATATATGAAAAAAATTTAAAAATACATTTTCTTTTGCAATAATCTTTGATCAAGTAATGGTATTTGCCTTTAACTATAAAATTAAGATGGATGACGTGTTTCTACTTCCTCCTGTTACACAAAAATAATTCCAAAATAGCAAAATATTCTAGTTAAGTATCACAGTGGTCTTTTTGTCTATTGCTACAACACATCTGAACACTACAGCTATACCAACAGCTTTAGGTTTTAGAATAAATGGAGGCCCAATCTTCACCTGATTAAGATTTGCCTAAAGTTTGTCTGTACTTTTGCACTTTTTTTTGATTACTTCTGTTTAACACACAGAATTACAAAATATTGTTTTCAGATTGAACAACACCAACAGATATCAACATCACAACACGTTAATGCTTAGAAATATTTTTTAAAGTATAAAAGTGTCAAATAAATACAGTAATTGATGTGGACTTGGACTTGGGTGTATTACCAGAGATAATTGTAAAATGATCTTTCCCAATTCAATACCCATTACTTCAAATCAAGACTAGTCAAATTTATTTCTAAAGTACATTTTAAAACAACGCACACTGACTGTAGTGCTGGACATACCAACACATTCAAACACTACAACACCCTTATCTTCACCGGCAGCTGCAGTTTACTTTAAAGTCAGTACTTCTACACTGTGATATCCCTACCTTTACTCAAGTAAAAGATCTGAGTACTTCTAAACATTGTGCTGCTTTTCCCAGATTCAACACCTGTGACCACAACAGATATGAACACTACAACAGCTGTAACACCTGTGACAAGTAAATGCTTGGGCATCAATTTTACATTTACTCTTTCTTACTATAACTAGACAAGAAAAAACAAACAAACTTGCAAGTGATCTTGGCATCAATATTTTTTTTCCTTTTGTAAGGACTAATACATTATTTTAAAATTTTCCGACAACAACACATTTGTACTTTACAACATATATTTAAGTTTTTACGTTTAGTTCAAAATGCATATTTGTCACATGCTCTTTACAGACTCAACAACAGTTGCTACAACAGACATGAACACAACAGCAGTTACCCCCATAACACCACTAATTTTAACAAGTGAGTACATAAAAATAATTGCTATAATATAAATGTTAGAAAAACTAATAATTTAAAATTGTATACATGATTATAAAATGACTGGACAGCTGTTAATACTGCAACACATCTGAACACTACAGCACAAACAATTACATTGTGAATTATCGCAATGACCTTCCATGACTTATTAAGGCAGTTAAAGTTCCCATGAAGTCAAAATCAATGTTTAAATGTTTTTTATCACATTTGAATTGTGCTATTTGTCACCTATACTCCCATTATGTGGTCCAACAATGACAAAAAAAGTTGTTTTATTGATGTTCTCGGGTACTTTTAATGTTTTTTTAGAGTTTAAAAACAATGAATTCGTTCTGCACCAAATTCATTGTGTTTCTGGGAAATGGGCCTCTGTACAAAAGTTCAACTTTATTATTTTAATCACTAATTTAAGTGAAACTGGATGTTTTATGGAGAAAATATTTTCTGGTTTTCCCCTCTGATGTCCTTCCAGGTTATTTAGTTACAGAGTTTTTTTGAAGGACAGATAACTTTAGCTTACTTGGTGCTAAAGTTGCTAACTGTAGCTGTTAGTTGCCGTTAGTGGGCAACAGAACCGGGCTCAGCAGCCTCCCAGTGAACATGACTGGTCACTGGGAGGACCACAGCCTCCTCAGGGTGCTGGGAGCCACATTCACTGGGAGCTGTCAGTCCAGGAAGTCAGCTAAAAGGACTGCTCTGTCTCCCTCCTTAGCTGCCTGTGTTACAAGAAACATGAGAACTTGAAGATAATGCACCATACTTGTTCAGCAAAAACTGAGTGAATCTACACAGTGGATAATCCGAGCATAAATGTCTTTGTTTTTTGTTGTCAGCTGTAATTTCAATTTGCAAAATGTTTTTTCAGATTCAACACCCACTGCTGCAACACATCTGAATACTACAACACCCACAATGCCACCAACAAGTGAGTGCCCTGCTTGTTATTACAATTCAGTTAAGTGTTAAATATATGTAAATATATATATAAAAAACCTTCATGTAAATTAAGATCATGTGACATACCTGTGCAGTACAAGTTAGTAAAACATACAGTTTTCTGTTGTCAGCTGTAACATAAGTTTGTAAAATGTTCTTTTCAGATTCAACTCCTATTTCTACGACAACTGCAATGTCATCAACAAGTGAGTGCCTCAAAATAATTCTTACATTACTCTTGCTCTTTATAACAGGACAGTTATTGACTTAGTTGACATGTCAGATTTCACTCTTCAGTTTATCAGTTTATATGACTGATTTTTTTTTCATATTCAACAACAGTTGGTACAACAGTTGTGAACACAACAGCAGTCACCACAACACCAGCAACAACTGTAACAAGTAAGTGCTTTAAACTGCTGTCCAACTCCAGAACAAGTCTGACAGGTAGATGAATAAAATTAAGATATATCTAAGAATAAAATATAAAAGTGTCCAGCAAATAGACAAAGTAAAATACAAACATATAAAATAGGGTAGAAATGAGCATTGTCCCTGTTAAATGAATAAAAATAAATAAATAAATGGATGGTTTATCAATGAGCACTATGGTCAGTAATGATTTTCAGTGTTGAGTGTTTCAGAAAATTGAAACAGTGGAACAATTTAAAACAAACAAATAGTTGGGATGTTGTGTAAAACGTAAATAAAAACAGAACTGTTCACACTTTAGATCCAGTACCCCCAAAATGCATTAGTTAACTGTTAATAAGAGCATAATAAAGGGTTAATTAACCTTAATAAGCATCATTAACAGATTTCTTATGGGCACTAATACATGTCTTATAATCTAACAGGACGCAATGATTTGCAAACTTGATTGGTTTTTTTTTGCAAATACAGACTCATTCTGAATTTTACACCTGCATCATGTTTGGACAGGGGCAACAGAGGACTGGTAAAGTTGTTGAATGCTCAAAAACACACCGGTTTGGAGGCGTGAAAGGCTCAGTTGTTCACAGGCAAGGTTGAGGCAAGGTTTACTAAAAGCTGTGAAAAGCTGCATGGGCATATAAGTCAAGAACAAAATTTCTCAGAACACAATTGCAAGAAATCTAGGGATTTGAATTATGGATTCTAGATTCTATAATATCTTTAAAAGATTCAGAGAATCTGGAGAAATCTCTGCATGTAAGGAGCAAGGCTGAAAACCAACACAGAGTGCCTGTGACCTTTGACCCCTCAGACAGCGCTACACAAAACCGGTATATCAATAACATCCGGAAATGCTGCAGACTTCTCTGGGCCTGAGCTCATCTGAGATGACGGACAGTTGAGAACGTGCTTGGAAACCATGGACATCGTGTCCTCTTGGCTAGGGAGGAGAAAAAAAAGACAGATTGTTACCAGTGCTCATCTGTGAAGGCCTCATTGATGCTGTAGGGAACATACAGGTTTTGGAGCGACATATTCTTGAACTGGTGTCTGTTGTTTAAATGTAGCAAAAGTCATTTATCAGGGCTTTAATAATTTGGCGTCTACTGTCAGCAGTAATACCCTGTTAAATAAATTCTCTCTGCTACGCATCATTTGCAGATTCAACGCCTATCACTACAACATCAACACCTCCACCAACACTTATCACTATCAGTAGGTATTGAGGAATAAGCAACTTGTCAACTCTTCCCTGGTTTACATTTGTTGACAACTTTTCTGTAATTTACTTTCACTTGAAGGATTTCATTTTAAATACATAAAATCATCTTTTTCAGATTCAACAACAGTTGCTACAGCAACACCAACACCAACAACAATTGCAACAAGTAAGTGCCGGGAAAAATAATTCATACAGTATATAAATGTTAACAAATCATTTTAGCTTCTACTGTCAGCATGAATACACTGTTGTAAAATGGTCCTTACAGATTCAACGTCTATTACTACAACACCAACAACTCCAGAAACAACTGTCATTACTAGTAGGTATTTAGAAATAAGCAATGGGACAAAACTTTTATGGTTTACATTTGTTGGAAACTTTTCTAAAATTAAGGATTCCACTTTTAACTTCCATACAAAAAATTGTCTTTACAGATTCAACAACAGTTACAGACACAACACCAACAACAATTGTAACAAGTAAGTGTTTATACTTATTGCAGGATGAAAAAAATATATTCTGGGCTTGAATAATTTTGTTTTTTGCTGTCAGCGGTATTACAGTGTTGTAAAATGGTCTTTACAGATTCAACGCTTATTGCTACAACACCAACAACTATCATCACCAGTAGGTATTTAGAAACTGCAGTGCTGCAGGAAAAATGCAAAAAGTGGTGCAATGAATTAGCAAATTAGCACTTCTGGTTCCCTCGTCTCAGAATCAATGGGTTTTCTGGTAACACTTTATATTAAGGTGCCTGTAAAGAGTATTACTTAATAAGTAGTAAGGCCCTTGTAAGATGCTTATTAACATTTATGTGTGTTAATAAGATTATTCTTAGTCTTCCAGCAGTCTTTCTCTCTGCAGATGCCAAGAAAAGCAAAACGCCTGAAAATAAAAATATTACAAAATAAAAAAAACTGTTAATAGGTGCTTTATAAAGGATTACATAACCATAATGAAGTTTAGTTATACTTTAGATCTAGTAACCCCCAACATACTTAATTAACTGTTAATAAGTGCATATTAAAGGGCTAATTAAACTTAATAAGCATTGTTTATTATAAGTGCTTAGAAATGTCTTATATTCTAACAATAAACATGTTATTACTAACATTTAATATAGTCTTATTAACACATTCATGTTAATAAGCATCTTATAGGAGCTTATTACCTATTAACTAACATTTATTGCAAGTAATATAATGTGTTACTGTTTTTTTGATATTTACCTAAAATAAGGTCTGTGGTTAACACAAGCAATTGTTCTACAACAAAAATATGTTAGTAGATACCCCACTCATTAATCTAGAAGTACGTGTCTTAATAAAGGTGGCTAATGAGTGCTAAATGAGACTACAGTCATTAAACATCATCACACCGAACACCATAAGTCAAGCGATTGAACAAATGTTTCAGAAATCATAAAACTGGTCTTAATTTCTGAACGAAGTGTGCAAGTATCACAAACTTTTGTTTGCCACAGAGCTTATTTTCTGCACTGATCCAAAATGGAAAAATTCCATTGGCTTTTTGTGGAGGGAAACAGTGATGCTAACTTCCAGGTTGTCCTGCAAAAAGGAATGGGATGACTCTTCCCTTGTTTGTAGTTACTGAAAACATTCTGTAATTTATTTGGACTTGAAGCATTTCACCTTAATATACATGATTCTAAAATTGTCTTTTCAGGCTCAACAACAGTTACTACACCAGACACAACACTTGTAACAAGTAAGTGGCAAAAATAATTGTAAATGTATCAATATAAAAATGTTTTTAAAAATGACAAAAATAATTAGGGCTTAAAGTTTTGTTTTTCATAGTCGGCAATAATGTTTTTTTTTGTTTTCTTTCTTTGTTTTTTCCAGATTCAACGTCTATCACTACAACACCAACAACTCCAACAACAACTATGTTTACCAGTAGGTACTTAGAAATAATTGATGGGGTAACCCTCCTGTGGCTTGACAAAGGACCAGTGTGTAAGATTGAGGGGCATCTATGGACAGAATATGGCAGAAATGGAATATAATATTCATAAACTTGTGTTTTCAATAGTGTGTAATCACCTGTAATCATTGGGACTCATTCTCAATTTCTTAACTTTGTCTTTTTCGGGGCGGGGGGCTCATACAAATGTGTTCATCAAACGCTCCTAACTTCAGATGACTGTGTAAATGATCAACCTGTGTGTATTTGAGTGCACATGCATGAAATTGTAATTTAGCATAAATAACGCCCCAATACCATATGCCTGCCTTTATATGTAAGGAAATATTAATTCATAGAAATGGCCTCAAAGAGTTAAAAGGAAGAAGTTTACGAAGTCCTGCTTTTGGAGAATTATTATTATTATTTCAACAGAATCAGCTGTGGAATTAAAGGGCCTGCTAAAGCCAAGAAACAGGAAAAACAAGTGCAGTTTGCTCTGTTATCTGAGGGTCATAAGAGCAGATGAAATGTACAACTCTTACAACACATCTGGACCACTCTGTTTGTACTTAAGAGAAAATTCGAAAAAAAAATGGTGAATGTGACAAGTTTTTCTTCATCACTTTTGCAAAACACTTAGGGTGAATCTGTTTGTGTGAGTGGTTCTTGCATGAGGCCCATTGTGTTTTGTGTTACCTGAGAATAAACTATTTATATCTAAAGAGGTTGCTGGTCCTCCTCCATGGACGCCGCCATGTTGAACTGCCATGTTTCTATTGGATTGGATGCCACTAAATCCTGCACACTGGTCCTTTAAGTTATGATCATAATATATATTTTCACATGTGTAGCTACAAAAGCTGCAACACCAAGCTAACATAATTGTGACAGTGCTCTTATATGTTGCGAGTAGACAGTTACTGGTAAAATTAAGGTTATGTGAAATATGTTGTAACAAAGCCCACTGCTGTTACTCTTATTAACTTACTGTTGAGAAACTATACATTTGATGCACTTCACTAAGTTTTATGTAATTATTTCTTACTTTTAAATGTTCAATTTTCACCAGTGACCAGCCAAAATATCACAGTTGGCTCTACAACAACAACCTCAGCGCCAACTACGGTCCTCACAACTACGAAAGCTCCTACCACAACCACTACACTCCCCACTACGACCACTACACTCCCCACTACGACCACTACACTCCCCACTACGACCACTACACTTCCCACTACGACCACTACCACCATCACTACCACTACCCCCACCACCACTACCACTGGAGTTACTACCACCACCACTACCACTAGAGATACTACCACCACCACTCCCAGTGTTGAAAGTACCCTTTCAACAACCACAGAAGCTCCTGCTACACCCACAGTTACAACACTGTCTGCTTCTACAACTGTTACAGGTATTGTTTTATTGATAAAAAAGGGCTATAAGGAGGTACTATGGATCCATCAGATAATATATCTTATTTATTACGGATGACTGTATATCAGATGTTTTAAACACAACTTTTGCAGTATTACCACTTGGTAGTCATTAGAACCGAAGGTCAAAAATTGATTGATCAAACCACACTGGGTTAAGAAAGAGGCAATAACATCTCAGTTTCAGAATAGGCACAGAAGAGGACTCGAAGAATTTCATTCACGAATAAAGCCATAAATTAAAATACCTTAATTAGTAGGGCTGCCCCCTGAAAGTCAAAGATTCACATCATCAGTTGGAGACTCCTCAGTTGACTGAGATTCTTCAAGTCGAGCAGTTACTTTTGCTTTTGTTTGCATTTGTTTTTGTTGTTTGTTTTTTTTTGGCAGATGGTATTTGCACAGGGGGATGGAATAGCCAATGTGGCTACTTGCATCCAGGGTGGAATAGCCATTGTGGCTATTTACACCCAGGTTTATATAGCCTAGTGTGGCAGAGACAAGCAGCCAGATGTCTGTAGCCAACAATGTTATTTGCACCCTGGGTGTAAATAGCCAATGTGGCTTTTACACTCACATGGCAGAAACAAGCCAAGATCTTCTCTGAAATCTAACCAAGGAGTTTTGTTTCCTAAATCTTACCAAGAGGTTTTGTTACCTTAATCTAACCAAACTGCAAAACAATACCAAAAAAATTATAATATAAAACTGCAATAAGTCAACTATGTCTAAAAATGTAAACTTCTACTTAAACCATTCACCCACTGCAGCCTTGTGTTAACACTCAATATGTATCAACTTACTTTAAATAGTTGAACATAAAATTATGGCCTTGCAGAAGTCTCTCTTATCTTGCATGCTTGTGGGCTCGCTGAATATTATTTTTTTGTCACAATCTAACAGATACTTAATTAATAATAGAGACCAGAGGTACTGTGTGTGTCATTATGTGTCAGCTTGGTTCTTCACATAGTATTAAGAATTAACCACTAATGTGAGAATTAAAAAAAGGGACATAACTACCACATAGAATTTTGTTAAACCAGCTGCCATTAATTAAATTGCATTGAATACTTACCATATATTGGTTTGCCTGGTTAAATTCCACCAGCCACTTTACATCTCAAAGCTGTAAAAGCAAAACAGTTCAAAAATATATGAGCAGTTTTATATACTATTGATTTGCTTCAGCAGTGCCCTGTGGTTCTTTTTAGAAAATGACAAATTATAAAAAGGCCTACATAAACTGTAATCTACACTTGTCTCCTCTCTTTTGTTCCTGTTATGTATCTGTTTCTCTACATGAAAAGTAAAATGTTTATCCATAGCTTTAATCGTGATTTTCATCCTTTTTTCAACACGCAGGATTTGAATTGGAATTGTCAATCAGATTAGACCGGCAATATACACCAGAATTAAGTGATCCAACGAGTTCTGCATTCAAGGAACTCGAATCAATTATTCTTCCAGTGGTAAGCACGTTGTTGTTACTGTTAACACAATATCCAATTTTAACTTGTATTTTTGGTTCTTTGTTTCCTGATGTTGATATAATTTCCTGTATCTCCACAGCTAGTGGAGCAGTATAAGGAAATCACAGGGTTCATCAGAGTTTTCGTGAAGGCATTCAGGTATGGTAATTCTGGCGGTGAAAATATTTGGATGCGGTTATCTGTACACATGTTGCATGAACACTGTGGCTTTTGTTTGCTCTAACAGACCAGGAAGTATAATCACAGACTTTGTTGTTGAGACAACGCAAGTTATTCCGGCTGAAATGGAGGAGGCAAATAAAAGACTCCCAGAGGCAATGAAGCCTGTTGCCTCAGTCATTGGCTCCGTTACTGCATTTTATCTTAGTAAGTTGAAAAAAAAAGCTAGTAGTTTTTCATACTTTTGTTTAACTTAATCGGATTCCTAACTGATCTCTTTTACCTTTGCTTAAAGGTCCAACTGCAGTCAGGTTTCCAAGCCGTACTTATACTGGTAACACCATGACGCTGGCATGTGGCCCTCCTGAAAACATTGATGTGGGAGAACTTTCCGATTCTGTGTGGAAATTGAATGGCTTGGAAATTAACAGCCCCAGAATGACAGTAATTTTCTCTAACAAGATGTCTGAGCTTACAGTTAGTGACGTCATCCTTGCTGATGCTGGTAAGTAAAACTATGGTGAATTACTTGTTAAGAAATCAGCAACCAAGAAATCACTATAAAGTTTTAAAAGCTGAGTTCTACCTTACTTTATACTATGAAACCAAGATCAGATATATCATTTGGTTTCAGATTTTAATTATCAGAATATTGTGAAAAAGCTTGAAAAATGTCTTTTCTTGTGTTAGAGTAAAGAGACTTGAAGCTGACAGAAGAATTGATTATTCTGCCTGTTTAAAAATCACATCAAATCCATAGTACAAATAAGAGACCACATCCTCACATTAAATGTTGTGCTGAAAGCATCGCAAAAAATATTGTCATTGTATCACATGACAAAAATTACAGCTGTAGAGAAATACTGACATATACAATTTTGTATTTTTCTTTATTTTACAGTATACCAGAGCAATCATTAAAGGAGAAATACAGAGACATGCACAGACATTTCACTTCTCCTTATTATTCTTTAAAAATATAGTTACCTTTAATGCACAATTTATTTATTACCAGAGGTGTGAATGAATCAGAGCTCAAATGCAGTTGTGTGCATTACAGCACATATTTTATTGACAGTTGACTCACTAGGCCAAATTAAAAAACTAAATTATTATAAATAGAAAAGAAAAGTATTTAATATATTTAATGTCATGTAATTTATTATCATTTAGTGTTGAATGTTCACTGAATGAATAAGTGTCTGTTTATGAGTCTTTATTTCTAAGAGTAAAATTGTGTAATATGTTAATGGGAGTCTGGCAGGCAGTCACTGAACTCCAACTCTACAGTGTGTATTTTCAGAGCAGTGGGCTTTTGTTTTCAGGATAATGGGGTTAGCTAAACATTGGTGGGCAAGTGACAGTTAAACAGCTTATTAGCTTACAGTGTAGGGCTCGGAGTCATCGCTTGTTAACGTCAAATTACAAAGTTGCACTCGTCTTGCACTCCTGCAGTGTTCCTGCAGCCTGCTTGACCTTCTTCACATCTGAAGAGGAGGGGGGTGGGAAGAAACTACTCACGTCAACCATAGATCACATATTAAATAGGGATTCAACCTAATTGATAGTCTATTGCTCCAACTCGTTATTTGGATTGCTGTAATATTTTTTGACCCACAGTTGCTACGTGTTGCTCCTTAAATCCTTAATGCTCTTCTTTACAGGACTTTATGAATGTACTCTGAAAGGCAGTGTAATGGATTTTGTCCAAAAAGGGCTTGTAACAACAAATGAAATCAAACAAGCTCCCAATGTGCGACTAAAGAGTAGAATTAATGTTCAGTGCAACGAGGGACGGACACAAGAACTTAAGTGTTGTGTGCAGTCCGCCTATAGAGTCAGTTGGTTTCAAGACACTCTGTTAACCTCAACAAGTAAGTATAAAATGTGTGGTGAAAACTTCTCAGTGTTTGGCTTGGGTGGCATGTATTTTTCATATCTCCCTACCTTCCCAACATTTTACTGGGTGTACAATAATTAAAAGATAAGATAATAAGATAATTTTACAAATCAAGAATGTCGCAGTTTGTCATAAGACTATTCAAGACTGTGAAAAAAAGACTACACACATTGTGAATTTGTGTGTGGATTTCTACATCCAAAAGCTAATGTTAGCCACTGACGCTACAGTACTTGTGTTTTTGTACCGGGATGTTGTCACACAACAGTGGGTCTTATATATTCTTAGTCTTCACGACAAAATAAAAATAAAAGGATCGGGAGTCACTGGGTAAAACACTTAAGGTTAGATAACGCTACAAGGGACAGCAAGATTAGTGCTGGTAATGTATATTGTGTGAGACGAGAGATGTAGTTCACTGAGCAATTTCACATCAAATTAAACTTAACTACGACAAACATATGACAAACTGAGACTTTCTTGACTTGTAAGATTGTGTTTTAAATTGACAGACAGCATTTGTGTAGTTTGTGCCATAGACTACTGTTAATATTTATTTATTTATTTACTTTTTAGTTAGCTTCCATGGGGCACACTGCAAGTGGCATGGCTTTGCTTCTCTATATCCTGCTATATCGTAATATCGTCATACTGCCCAAACCTAAAAGTGACCATGCCTGGAAACTGGACACAGTTATTAATAGTTTATCTTATTAACGTCACTGTTGAATGTTCACAGGTGTCACTGACGATATAGGAGACTTCTGCATCAAGCATGATTACACGCTGAGATGCAGCGGAACACTCCCAACAGAAAAACGTTTTATTTGTAAAGTAGATGATCCAACAGGTTATGAAAAGACAACAACAATGACCATTTTCGGAGGGGGTAAGAACAATATTTGAAATGTGACAGTACTGTTCCTTTGCTGTTTCTGGTATCTCTTTGTGTAACACTGATTGATTATTTAACTCTTAAGATATTGCATGTGAGAATGCTCAGTATGGGAGTGGACAAGTGGGTGCCGAATCAACCACAGAATGTGATGAAGGTCAAGAGGGGAGCAAGACGGCGACGTGTCTTGAAACTGGAGAGTGGAAACTTGTAAAGGACACTTGCCTCATAATTAGAATCAAGGAATTGTTAATTCAGTCACAGGTAGGTGACCCTTTATGGATAATACATCATCCCTATTTGAAATCTCTGAAACATATGTTATACCATACAGGGGAATGTTATCAACACCAAATCTGTTATGCTAGGTCATCAGAACTATAAAAATGAGTTTGAAAGGAGTTTGTTAATACGTCAAAATGAAACTTATCTGGTTAAAGTGCTTGTTGCAGCTATAGAATAATTAATTGACAGAGCCACTGTGATGTCACCCATTGGTTTGTGGACGACTGTTTTGAAGCCTGGAGTCTGGCTTTACAGGGTCTGCCATATTGTTTTTTTACAATCAGAGCATGCGCTGAACAGACAAGATGTGAAGCTTGTGGGCGATACACCATGGCCTGGGCGGTGCTTGGTTGTGGCTCGACCGTTCAGCAGGGAATAATGGTGGCTCATCTGGTCACATCTGTCTTGTATTACAACTAAACAGTGCACTAAAATATGATTCTGAAAACATTTTAAGTGAGAAATAGGCAATATAGTAGCATAATCTTGATCTGATTTTGATCAATACCATTTGATCTGCATGTTGAACTGGACACACCATTCACATATTTTATATAAACCTAGACAGTGCCGCTCAGCCATGCCCCCAATTTTTCCCAGTGACCACTCACAGTCTTGCAGTGAAAAATTCCCTGCCATCCCATAAAACATTTTCCACCATAAGCCACCATTACAAAAGAGATGTATGTAAAAAGGCTGGCAGGACATCTCAAACTGCAAACAAGATCAGTTATGAGCAGTTTTACTGCACATATTCAGTTGGCTGTATAACCAGGAAGTAAATCCAGAAACTAGAAAACTTTTTGGCTTATGCAGAAGGTGAGCAACCCTCAATGGATTGAATGGGCAGCATCTTTTCACACACACAGAACACACAGTTCATTATAATACATCTATGGGACAGACTCACTGAGAATGACTTGTCAATCAAACAGTAGCCCTGTCCTACCCAGCTTTATCATCTGTGTTGCTCTACATAGGACCAAAATTACCATCAAGGTTATTAGAGGGAAACTTGAAACTTACAAATAAGTTAGGAAACTGTTTGCTGATGTCATGAAGGAATGAGAAGAAGGGTCATTGTCATCATAATTAAAAAGCATCATAATTAAACAAATTTTTGCCACCAATTGCCCCCTGCTGGCCATCACAAAGAGCGTAGGTTTAAGGCACTTCTGCATTGGGTTTACTTTTCACACCTGCAAGCTTGGTCCACGTATTCTACCGTCTGGTTGCAGCTGGTGTCTGTACTTAGCCAGCTGCTGTACAATCACATCAGATAATTCAACCAGAGTCTTCCCTCCAGATGATCGCATCCCTTAAATTTCTGGGGTCACAGTCACCCAGTTTAACTTTCATTCATATCATATTTTAATCATGATTTTAGCTTATCAACTTAATTGTTTTGAACCAGGACCTTGGATGAAGAAGTTTGTAACAAATGAGGTGTGTTAATGGCTACAGCTGTCAGGTTGTGACATCCCTAGCACATTCTTTTAACCTGCCTTGCACTAATGTAGTCTGAAAGGTATACATCTGTTGTTTCTGGTGTCTAGAGAGAAACATATCTGCATTTGTAATGAATAGTTTGCAGTCTTGTGCTAATAATATTTGGTTCCATGTGTTTTTTTTTGTGTCTCTTTTGTTTCACTCAACAAGGATGTATTGGAACTGCCACCATTTGTGGCAAATCTAAGTCAAGCTGTCCTGGCAGACAGAGCAGAAATTGCAGATTCATCTGAAACTGTGTCAGCTATTGTTGACATCCTAAACAACATTGCAAATGTTTCCACTGCTGTCGATCAATCTGTCATGGAGGTAGGCTAATCTGTCAGTGCAACAATATATGTCTTATGTCAACAAATGTACTTTTTGACTTCCTGGTGAGGTTGTACCGTCACACTGAAATGTCTCCTAATTTGCAGGATGTACTTCAAACAGTTGATGTCATCATTGGTGATGATGTACGAGAGACCTGGGCAATTCTGAATGCAAATGAAAGCCGCAATGCAAGCTCACAGTTACTGGGCTCACTGGAGACTCTCTCAAGTGAGTTGGTCGGGGAGTTTACCATCAGAACTCAACGGATCCTGCTGAACAGAACAACATTTGACAACAACTTCACGGCAGATCTGAACTCCAGCATCCTCTTACACATTCCAGACACAAACTTCAGGAACGTCTTTATCACCACCATCACCTTTCCCACCCTTAACAATGTTATGCCAGCAAGGAATGCCAGCTTTAACTCCAGCCTTTTCAACGTCACAAGCAATGAAACTGTCATTGATAATGCCATCAATGCTGCTGTGATGCTGGTCCAAGTAAACGCAACAATTCAGAATGTCACTATTAGCTATGACAAGCTAAACAACTCCTTGTCGATAAACCCACAGTGCGTCTTCTGGAACTTCACACTTTTCGATGACCTAGGTGCTTGGGATGATAAGGGTTGTTTCTTTGTTTCGGACATAAACAACACAGTAACCTGCAGCTGCAACCATCTCACCTCCTTCTCACTTCTGATGGCAACGGACATCCCTCCAGGACTGCAGGTGGCCTTGGATATAATCACCTATGTTGGAGTTGGGATATCTCTGGCAAGCTTAGTTATATGTCTCATTATTGAAGGATATGTTTGGAAAGCCATTACCAGAAACAGCACTGCTTTCATGCGCCACGTTTCCATCATCAACACTGCTCTGTCTCTGTTGATCGCTGACATCTGTTTCATCATTGGTGCCTCTATTGCTAAGAACCCCCTTGAAAACCCTGGGGAGGACTTTCAAGTTCCGCTTGGACCATGCAGCACAGCAACATTTTTCATGCACTTTTTCTACCTTGCTCTGTTCTTTTGGATGCTCGTGTCAGGCCTCCTGCTCTTCTACCGGACCGTCATGGTCTTCTCCCACATGTCCAAGTCAACCATGTTGGCCATTGGCTTCAGTTTAGGCTACGGATGTCCTCTGATTATAGCTGTTATAACTGTTGCCGTCACAGCACCATCAAAGGGATACATCAGGAAAGACGTTGCTTGCTGGCTCAACTGGGTCGAAACAAAGGCCCTGCTGGCCATGGTGATACCTGCCTTGACCATAGTTTTTATCAACATTTTAATCGTAATCGTGGTCTTGTTCAAGATGCTGAGAAGAGGAGTGGGAGATGCTGCCCAAACAGATGAAAAGCACACGCTGGCAGTCATTGCAAGGTGTGTGATCATTCTGACTCCTTTATTTGGGCTGACCTGGGCTTTGGGAGTGGGAACCATGGTATCATCAACAGATAAACCAGAAGATAAAGCAATCCACATCGCCTTTGCATTCTTCAATTCACTACAGGTATTTGCATCCGTTGATTTAGAAGGTTGTCATTTCATGTTTACAAGGCAGTGTTTACGTGTAATAAAAGATTTGGGTTCTTTCCTTCTAATGCTAAAGAAATACAAATGTCATCTGTCCTCTGTTCCTCAGGGCTTCTTTATTTTAGTGTTTGGAACTCTGTTGGATTCAAAGGTATGTTGACTTCGGAAAATACTCTTTTACTTTGTTGCTGAGACTTGATTGAGATTGATATCACTCTGACCATGGTGGAAGTAGGAAGCATGCATAGCCTTAGTTTAAGTGACCAATTCTCACCAATGTCAATATCATGTATGTGCACTATGCGTGGTGCTAGTAATAAACGCTTAAGCAGCTATTAGCAGCTAGCTTTGTTCAAAGTACAACAATCTGCGTATCAGCACCTTTAAAGCTCTTTAATTAACAGAGTTAATCTGGTTTATTTTATTGTTAAAAAAAATAAACAAAAAAACAATTTGTGGTTTTGTGGTGCAACAATTTCTTGGTATCAAAGAAGATAACATTATGTTCAGGGTTGCCAGGTCTGCATTTTTCCTGCAAAACTGGGCTACTTTTAAATTGTTTGAATCTTTTGTCTTTTGGGTGGGTGGACCTCTTTTGCATGCAAATGAAATCAATAATATATATAAATACGCTTCCGTATTTGAAATGAAATTATTTATTTATACCTAACTCATACACAGACCTGGCACATGTCACACACATTCCCAAATAAACACAAACACAAATTCAATATACACAATACAACAATCTATATCTGCCGGGGCCGCTTTTGTTGGCCGTTGTGCTGGTTTTGAACTGGTTTTGGTTTTCCTTTGGGCTGGGTTTGTCACACCGAGCTGGCAACACTGAAGACGTTAATAGTTTTAAGCGAATTGCCTCGTGGCTTTATTTGCACACAGATTTGAGAGTGGTATCAATCTCCTCTTTTATTAACTCTTGACAAGAACATGAATAAGCAGATTTCTATAAATGTCGAACTGTTTTTTGAAAGTGCTGATCTTGTTAAATATATGAATTCTGTTGATTTTCACATTGACATGAATTTGATTGTGCCTGTAGATCCGTTCTATCCTCTCAAGGAAATTACCTACACCAAGCACAGGCTCTAACCAAACAAGAGTAAGTGATTTTTTAGATCTCGGACCTGTTTCATAAACTTAAAGGATTTCTTTGTTTGTTAATATATGTACTTGTAGTTAAATCGACAGACCCGTTAATGCTAGATTATTACATAAAGTGTCAATGCTAACGTAATTGTACACATTTGTTTCGATATTACAGAGTACAAGTGGTGGCATTTCTTCTCTCAGTGGTCTAAATTTGATAAGTCGACTACGTGGAAGAAGATGTAAGTACTTTCCAGTTTAGCAGCCTTTCTGTTCATTTGAATTAGCTGTCTTAATAACAGTTTGTCTTTGTTTTCTGTCCCGTCAGATATCTACCGTGTGTCAGAAGCTGCAAACTCAAGCAGCAATGGCGCTTCAGAATCATTCATGAACATATGAATCATCACACCAGTATGTACACATCACATTTATTGTATTACTCCTTCAAAAGATCAGTTATTGTGGGATTTTTCAATACATAATATAAAATGGTGTTTTTTTAAAGTTAAAGTTCACTGGGATGATATCGTAAACACTGGTGCAACAAATTTTTGAAAATCAGGAAGAAAATGGTGTATTGTAAAAGAAACTATGACATGTATTCTTGGAACAGTGGTTGCTTGTCTTGCTGCTGATTGTACTGTGGCTGCTGAAGTGTGAAGTCTAGTGCTGCTTTATGACATAATACTTAAGATGCACTAAAGCAAGGAAGCAACAAGTGGATCCTAAATAACCCTTAGTAATGAAAAGTTACTATTTCTAGGTACACTAAAGTAGTGACTAGTTTCAAGATCTTTCATGGTTACCTTACTATTAAGGGAAGGAGAGCACCGTACTACTTAACTGAAAAGGATATAATGAAGGACATTAACTGCATATGTTATTGTAAAGTGTTATTACCATTGTTTGGGTCTGAAATCTGTAACTCATTTTAGTTCCAAAAGTTAGAGTTTTACTCACTTCTCTGTCATGATGTTAAGAATGACACACTGTCCATTGAAAACTTGTGTTCATTGTCAGTATGGCGCTGTGTAGTCTCATTGTTCTGGTTAGCAGTGTCGTGCCGTGTTTCACACATGTAATTAGAAAAAAAAAATAGGTAACATGTTATTTGAAGGAGTGTCCATAGAACTGTCATTCACAACAAGTTTGATAATGTGAAGTTGTCATAACAGACATCCCACCCAATATCAACTTTGCATTAAAATTGACATAACTGACTGACTGACACTCATAAAGGCTCTGTCATGTTCATGGCAGGTGTCTTAACAGGGTTCTGACAGTGTCATGACAGTTTTATGCACACCCCTTCAAGTAAAGTGTTGTCTCATGCAGTAGATGTGAAAAACAGGTGTTGAATGATGCATAAAAGTAGCCAAAAAAAAAAAAAAAATCAAACTCTTTTGGGTTAAAATTGGTGATAAATTTTCCACACTGTTGAGAAAACAGCATCAGCTAACTGATCAACACTTAACTTACCACTTGTACCCTATAAGTTACATCGTGTTGAATCACTAAATTTAGGTTGGAGTCCTGTAATAAAATCATAGTGTGTAGGCTTTGTGCCAGTAAATCTGTTATGTGCATCGGTGTGGAAAAGTAAATTTTGGTTTTCAATAACTTGTGTTATTGATTTTGGTAAGCAATAACACATGTTAGCTAAGCAGCAGCAAAAGTGCAGTGTCACAAGCGAAGCTTGGCCATTTTTGTTGTAGTTCACAGTCATTTCAGTGCCTCCTTTGCCCACAGTGGGCTCTAATGTACTGTTTATTGTTATTGTAATGGCTTGTTCAACATCTGTCTGAGTGCTAATGAACATTCTGCTGGTAAAGAGTCAGATCAAGAAATGAAAATTAAATTTTAAAGAGCTAGTCATGCAGTGAAACAAGACTGTTGGTCATTGGCCCCAAAAAAATGTGTTTGCTGTAAAATTATGTTCATGGTTCACTGAGTTGTCAATGAACAGTAGATGTATTTCCCAAATCATTTATTTTTTTAAAATTATAAATAAACTGTTTTACCAAATTGAAAGAGTGGTGAGAATTATTGGTACTGTATTCTTTATTTCACTTTATAACTCATATGTATATGCAGATGGACAGACACCTCTGCATCAGCTGACTGGTGGTGCACATTACTAAAACTGACTGTACTAAACCAGACTGAGCTCAGCATGAACTTATAATACATTGTCTGCTGTGCATCAAACTCAACGTTAAAACACCAAACCATTTAGTTACTAAAACACAATAATTATAATATCATCACATTTAAAAATTGTATTTATAGATGCTGTTAAATGTTAATTTATAATGTTTTAATAATTATGTAGTTTTGTGCTTCTACTTGAAACCTTTGATGACACTGAAGAAGGCAGCTGTATGATCATAATCATTTTTTTTTAACAGGCTGAAAACTCCCTTTCAATAGAAATGGAAAATTTTGTTGGTTTGGACATAAGGGCACTAACATTAATTCAGTGTATACATATATGTGTATATATATATATATATATATATATATACATATAACCATGGTAGTTAATTTTACTTAATTAAGGATCTGAGTGCTTCTACTCCAGTCATACTGGAAATCCTTGAAAATGCTTGAAATTGTATAACTTTCACAATAAATTCCTGTCTGACAGAATAGTTTGCTTTTTAGATGAAGAAATAAAGAAGTCTGAGAGAGACTAATTGAATAAAGAATTAACAATCGATTCGATTAAGATGCGATTGATTGTTGCAGCTCCATGTTCCTTGATTTTAATCTTGAAACTGTGTTCACAAAGGCAAGCAGAGCTTCCACTCATGACTCAGTGTACACATGCTGCACTGTGGACACAATAAATGGTTATGATCATCACAGGCCATAAAAACTAGTGTCAGAATCAAAAAGAATTAGAAGTGATTGTCTTGAGCAAAGAAGTGCCTGCAAATGATGATGTGCCATAAATTTGTTATTTTCTTACAAAACTCAGACACTTTTTACTGTGGCTAATTTTGTTCAGTGAATCCTAGAAGTTATCCATCTCAACTATAATCTATTGTGGATAATGTACAACTTGTTGCTGAATTCACTGATTTTGATCTTACTGTGAAACATCTGAATAAATACAGTAAAAGAGGCAAACAATAAGGTATATAGATCCTACTTTGATTCAGAGACATTCACATCAAGATTAATGTATAAATTGTTCACTATGTACTGCTATCTGTGCAGATGAGTTATACGTACAGATACTTCATGCATAGTACAGTTTACATTTTTAGGTAAATTTATATATGACATGCATTGTAAAAGATGTAAATCTCACATGCAAAATGACTGATGGCTTTACTGACATTTCAGCACTTAGTGGCTTTAGTCAAAAGCTTAAAATGAGTAAAATCACTATGAAATATTTTCCCAGAAATGATCATTCTGAAAGCTGATCGAAACCAGCTGTAAAAGAAACCATAGATGAATGGATTGAGCATCGAATTTGACCATCCAAGCCACTTAAATGATGCAATCAAGGGAGTTGGTATTTTGAAATTAGTCAAAGGGTTAAAGGTCATACAGAGACAGAAAGGAGACCAACAGATAAGAAAAACTCCCATCACAATAGCCAGAGTTTTAGTCGCTTTCTCTCCATCTTACGCTCAGACTTTGTGCTCTGACAGGTTGTGTTCTGATGCTGCGTGCCTGTCTCTGTGCCACAATCAAAATCTTTAGGTAGATGAGAGACATTATGATAGCTGGGAGATAAAACCCCAAAACAATTGCCATATTTACTAAACTTTTATCTTGAAATAAGACACACCTGCTGTTAGAATGTCCTTGGTACACACTCAAAAATGTGACGCTGTTTGAAAGTAAAGCAGAAACAATCCAGGTTATCAGGATCATGATCACACTACCACGGACATTTATTATACTTCTGTACCTCAGAGGCTGACACACAGCATAATATCTGTCAATAGAAATAAAGCACAAGTTCCAAATGGAACATGCAACCAGAAAGAGATCAAAGCAGCTTCAGTAACTTACAGAGTAAATCTTGAAAATACCAACAAGAGTTTACAGCCAGCATTGTGCTAAAAGGCAAAACTACAACTCCAACAAGCAGGTCAGATACAGCGAGAGAGGATGAGGAAGTTTGTAGGAGTGTGGAGCTGTTTGAAGTAAATGATGGAGGTTATTACAAGAAGGTTCCTACACATTATAAGAAGTGATAGAGAACCAACAAAAATACATAATAAATACATGGTGGTGGTGACTGATCTCATGCCAGATACATTTGCTGATTCATTACAGAGATGTTTGTCCTCAAAAGCATCATCAGACCTGTTGAGAAAGAGTTTAGGTTCCATGCATAAATGATCATTAATAGTGAGATAACATCTGCAATAAAATGTCTTAAAATAAGAACATTAACAATAGCTAGTTTTCTGTACAGAGATTCTCAGTTCATTTTAGTGCTCTGTATTCCTGTCTCTTTTCTTTGTCCATCTGTACTGATGGGAGCTCTTGCCCTCTGTGCCACTGAGCAGTCAGATTAGAGTTATTACTCTGGGCTCATTAGCATATCATGTTCAGGAGTGGCATTAAAGTAGCTCAATATGAGTATTCATACAAGTTCTTGTGTATGTGTGTATGTTCGCATAACCTATACATGCCACAGTTCTGCAGGCCCAGTTTCCCTCCTCTCACTCTGCCTCAGTAGTTTTCTCTCTACCTGCCAGCCACTTCCACCTCATCAGCCCAACTCTACCCACCTGCAAGCTCAGCTGCAGCTCATCCCTAATCAGCCCAGTATAAAGCTCTCCAGCACTTTCACTCCTGGCCAGATCGCTCTACTGCGTCCATGTGAGATTTTCCAGCATTCATACCCTGTCCGCTCTCTGACTCTCCTGCCTTGTCTGGTTCCCGGATATTCACCACAGCCTTCTGTCCCTGACTGTGAGATCTGTCTCTTCGTTCCTTGTTTTGCCTGCCTGTCCCTGTGGCTGCTTGGTGAGTCCGTCTGTCATCACAGTCTCTCCTGGTCCTGACTCCACCTGGTCCCAACTTCTGTTGCTTGTCTGTTGTCGGCTGGTCTGCCTGTCCTGTCAGCTCTCCCGCCTGACTCCTCCACCTGGCCCCGACTTTCCTGCTGCCTGTCCCTGGTCTGCTCTCCTGCATCAGCGGCCTGCTCAGCTCAGTGACTGTGTGTGGGTTCCTGGGTGGTTTTTCATCGGCTGCACTTGGTCCAGAATACACCCAAAACAATACACAGTTTTAAGTTATCTCTTTTAATGAGTATGACTGGAAGAAATCATTTTAAAGCAAATAATTTAGAATTTACTGTAATTATTATACAGTCATATGACAGTCCGTGTTGGGCTATGAGGCAGCATCAGAGTCATCAGAAAATAATTAATAAAGTTTTTGGCTTTGTACTTTCTACACTTTAAAAGAGCAGTTTGACAAAAAAAAAAAAATTGCTGACTTCCAGTTGTTAAACTTCATCTTTTCGCATGGAGAGTCAGTGCAGTCAGTGGAGTTCTTCCTTCTCATTGTCGGAACCAGTACGTGATGGCAGCACACTGACAGCGTTGCTGCTGTGACGCTGCTACTTCCACTGCTGTCTTTCTACACTGAGCATGCAGCAGAGTTGTAACCAGAAAGCTGTTTTTTCCCCTCCTCCTCGTTCAGAGAGAAACAGAAAGTGAGAGAATTTGGCAGTGCTCCAAAACAGTCCAATGTCAATTTTTTCCTCTCAGTGTTTTTGTCACAAGTCGGGTGTTGCAGCACACAGACAGCTTCGTTTTAGCTTGTACACACTATTTTGAAGAGCCAATCATCTTTAAAGCATGTGGCTCTGAGTGCAGTTTGTGCAGAATTGTCTTTTAATTTTTTCTTGAGTCGCAGCAGAAAGAGAGAAAGAGAGAGAGCTCATGTGTCCTGACAGCTGGGTAATATTCTCAACATGATGAAACTATTCATAAAATCGCTCCAATATTTGGTCAGTTATAGTTGACTAATGAGGGAATACTTGTTTTATGGGAACAGTAGTGAAATAAATTGAAAGAAAGCCACAATTTAAGTGTGCTCATGGATGCATGCGATTTCAGGTGCGCCAGAATAAATAAATAGCGCCACGCTTAGCACTGTGTTTGTCACTCCCATGCGGCGCCGATGGTCGACCTCGTCCGTGAGTGCACATAGTTGTACTGCCTGTTCTGCTCGGTCTGGGGCACAGTGGCAGGTGTGATGAGCCATGGTTTTAAAGGGTTGACACCATTGCCCAGCATCATCCCAGAAAGCTGTCCTCCTCACACACTCTGTAAGCGCACTCTCCTCAAGATGTGCTTGTCATGCGCTGACCCCTACCAGCGTTACAACATTAGTTAATTTCATGTCTGCATCACACCCAGCTTGGACATTAATAGAGTGAAACCTTTCCTGTTTATGAACAGGTCCCTGTTTTTAGATGGTGCCTGAATGAGTACCATCATTACAGCAAAAATACTGGGTATGGTGTTTCTGCAAAATTTCTCTTTGATGTGCATGGCCTCTTGCTGGGTGGGCAGAGGAATATATTGATGAGCTCAATCTTGAAGTGCCAAAGAAACTCGCCTTATCACCTGGCATGCTGTTCTGCTGACATTAAAGCTCCACTAGGCAACGTTGTTTTGTATAATTGAGAAATAATTTCATAAAAACCTTTCAGCATTTTGTAAATCATGTGTTCTGAGAGAGAGCTACACTTCTGCACCTTTTCAGAATCTGCCCCATGATGGTAGACTTAAACCAATAACAGGTCTTTTGGGACCTGGGGACTTCTCCTACTGGCATGGCTGCATGTGCACGCCTTTGGTGAGACTCTGCAGGAAAAGTGCAGGAAAAGTCGCTATAAAATGGCATTATAAAAAAAAAAAAAAAGAGCTTAATACAACATGCTCAACCCAGGAGACTGTCAGCTCACTGCATTTTGAGTCACCTTCAGCAGCTCAGACTACAGAGGTCTGCTCAGAAATAGTGAGTTGTTAGCGCACAGTTGACTTCACAAACTTTCAACAAAGAAGAAAATGTCCGAGGACTTCACATAGAAGAGGGACATTTCTTTGCCAGCTATATTTGTTTGAGCTGGAATATACTGACGAGGAACTCAAGCAGATGGATGAGGCAGCTGCAGCTGCAGACCCATCTTCACCCAGCCTCAAATCAGCACAGGGTGAGTAGATATTGAGTGAATTTTCATTTTGGTGAACTAGGTGCGCCACACCCGTTAATTTATTGCATTTTCATCCGTGTTATGCGCGCTGTCACCTGTTATAGTTTATTGTATTTTCATCCATGCAAAGGTGCGCCATCACCTGTTAGTTTACTGCATTTCCATCCATGTAAAGTGTGCCACCTGTTATAGTTTACTGTATTGTCTTCCATGCAAAGGTGCACTGTCACCCATTAGTTTACTGTATTTTCATCCATATAAAGGTTAATGAATGTTATTCATTTTGTTGTTGTGTATTATTTGTTTTGTTTGAAATGCTATGTTCATGTTGTGAGAAAGTAACCTGAATTTGGGTCAAAGTAGATAACTGCAGTGGCGGCTTTGTGTCAGTGGGTGGCAGTGTGAGACCGTTGTTTGCACTGTCTGTGGCCAGGACCGTTGCTCTGCTGGTTTTCTCTCATAGCAACAGAGGATCCAGTTGAGTCCAGTCACGCCTCCTGCCTCATCATTGTTCCTTGCATTACAGGACACACACATATAACTGTTCATGGTGCTGCAGCCCGGTACCGTAACATGCATCTTCCCCGACCCTGTAATTGTTCCTGGATGAAGTCAATAACACGGCCTAAATCTGCATAGTCCTTCCACGGCTGAGCCTATTGTTCTTCAGTATGCGCAGCAAAGTACTCCTGCTGAGGATTATCCTATGTCTCCTGGCAAGAGCAACAAGAATGTCATTATATGACATTCGAGGTGAAAATAAAAGTTAATTAGCTGAGTTCTTCTCTCCATTGTATCGCTGTGTTACTGTGAACATCTGAAGTGGTCACTACCAAGAGCCGTATGCATGGACAAGTCAAAGTTGGAAATAATTATATCTCGTGCGCACGATATATATATTTTTTCTGCATGACACTTTAGGGCTCTGTACTATCGCCTGTTATAGTTTACTGTATTTTCTTCCATGCAAAGGTGCGCTGTCACCTGTTAGTTTTCATCTCTGTGCAGGCATGCTGTCACCTGTTATAGTTTACTGTATTTTTTCCACATAAAGTGTGCCGCACCTGCTATAGTTTACTGTATTTTCATCCATGTAAAGGTGCGCAATCACATGATATAGTTTACTGTATTTTCATCCATGAAAAGGTGCGCTGTCACCTGTTAGTTTACTGTATTTTCATCCATGTAAAAAGCGTCACCTGTTAGTTTACTGTATTTTCATCCATGTAAAGGTGCGTCATCACCTGTTAGTTTACTGTATTTTCATCCATGTAAAGGTGCGTCACACCTGTTAGTTTACTGTATTTTCATCCATGTAAAGGTGCGCCGTCACCTGTTAGTTTACTGTATTTTCATCCATGTAAAGGTGCGCACCTGTTAGTTTACTGTATTTTCATCCATGTAAAGGTGCCACACTGTTAGTTTACTGTATTTTCATCCATGTAAAGGTGCGCCGTCACCTGTTAGTTTACTGTATTTTCATCCATGTAAAGGTGCGCCATCACCTGTTACAGTTTACTGTATTTTCATCCATGTGCGTGCCACCTGTTACAGTTTATGGTTTATCCATGTAAAGGTGCGCCGCCACCTGTTAGTTTACTGTATTTTCATCCATGTAAAGGTGCGCCACACCTGTTAGTTTTCATATATGAGAAGCTGCTCTGACAGCCATGACACTTTAATCTGTCATGCTGCTCCATCACCAGATTTTGTCAGAGTTGATCACTATCTTGGTCTTGCTATTATGACTCCACCCTGTATCACTGCTGTACATTTGACTGTTGTTGGTTGTTTTAAAGCTGCATGCTTTCACTTCTATGACATTATGTCATATTGTGTCTGATTGTGATGAGCAGGGTCTGGTTTGATAATCTTGCATGAGGGCCCAGTGCTGACTCATTACACCACCGGTTATTCATAACCCCAGTGAACCAATTACTCCTCACTGTCCTCATGAAAGGGAAAGGATATTTACAGATCAACTAGTCAGTGAGAAGAATCTTAATTAAGTTTTCATTTATTCATTTTCAGAAAAACAAACAAACAGTGGGCTGCACCTGTCTGTGACACAGAGGTTAAAATTATCTGGGGATTGTTGCAATAAGGACATTGTCTCAACACAGTAGTCGCTGCGATATTGGAGCACTTACTTAATTGGAATCAGGAGCATTGGTGTTGAACAACACTGAGCAAGGCATTAATTTACTTCACTGTTGTACATCTAACTCATGATACCAAACTATTTGGTTACTCAAACTCAATAATCATTACATCATAACATTTGACATTAACACATTTAATTATTGCTGCTTGTGTTAAATTTTCATTCACACATTAATTTTTCATAATAAGAAATAGATTTTTTAGGTGTCTCTACTTGAACACTTCTACTAGTAATGACACTAAAGTAGGCAGCTGTATGATGATAATCAGTTAATTTAACAGACTGCAAAAATCTATTCTATTCCTGAAATCTCCTCTATTTTATTTATTATTATTGTTATTTTTGTCTTGTGTTCCTCTTATCTATTCTACTGTTTTGTATTGTTGTACTATGTTTTAGCATCTGTTGCTTGTGTCTTAATTGTTTGTCTTAGTTGTATTTAGCTGTGTTTTAGCTTAATTTTTTCTTTGCCTGTTTGGCCTTTATTGTGTTGGCCTCCTGTTGTGATTCTGCCTCTGGGGTATCCTGCTCTTTTGTTTATCTGTCAAAACAATTTATTTAAACTCAGTTTTTAAAGGTGCTATATTAATAAAGTTGTTGTTGTTGTTGTTGTTGTTGTTGTTGTTGTTGTTGTTGTTATTATTATTATTATTATTATTATTATTATTATTATTATTATTATTAGGCCCATAACCATCAAAGTAGGACCTCATTGAAATCGCAAAATTATTATTATTATTCTCGTTCAGACAAATAAATCGCATTTTTGGGGCCTTATCATATTCAGAGGACCGCCATATTTTGGCGGGCGCGTCAGTCCCAAAATTACGATTTTAAGGGTCTCAAAATGGGCTGAAAATGCTGATTCATTACAGAGATGTTTGTCCTCAAAAGCATCATCAGACCTGTTGACAAAGAATTTGTTGCCATGAATAAATGGTCATTTGTAGTGAAGTAACATTTGAAATATTACACCTGAAATCAAGAAAATATCATGCCTAATTTTCTGTAGAGAATTTATCATTTTAGTTCTCTGTATTCAGACAAAGCTTGGAAAAGGCACCTAGTGTTGGTTCGCTTTTTGGTGAATTCCTGGATGTCTATGAGATCATGAAGATTTTATCTGATGCCATAGAAAATCTGCAATCAGGTCAAGATAGCCGAATGTTGCTGTTTATAGAACTTCAGCCTACAAAAATATGTAAAAAGGTCCAAAGGTATTATTTAGTTAGTATCTTTAATGAAATCATTCCCATTTAGACTATTCAATCCAATCCAAAAGACATATTTTTATTTCCATTCACTAAGCCTTCCTGTATCTGTTATACATCTGTACTGATGGGAGTCCTTGGTCTCTCCACCACTGAGCCGTTGGATTTGAGTTATTATTCTTGGCCTATTAGCATATCATGGTCAAGGGTGGCATTTCATGCAGGTCAATATGATGAGTAATTGCACAACTTCTTTTGTATTTGCATGCATGTTATTTTCTAACTTATGTACAAGTTTAAGTTATGTTTTTAAATCAGTACAACTTGAAGAAATTATTTCAAAGCAGATAAATTTCCGCTTTCTTGCAGTACTTGTTATACAGTCACATAACTATCCACTTCTTTATGTAATGAAGTATTCTCAGGTGAGACAGTGCACTGTGGAGGTGCAATGAAGCCAACTTCTGAACACTTACTATTAACTACCGTCACCCATCTATTTTCAGACCCTCATCGAAGCCAGAACACGATGACAGAAGGCAAGCGCTCAGACCATACTTCCTGTATCTATCTGTGTGCGAAGGCTACCCTGCTTAATTGCTAGCTTGACGTGATGGAAGAGCACTGACAGCGTTGCTGCTGTGGCGCTACTACCCAACGTTATTTTACAGTGAGCTTGCAGAAGAGTTGTGAAGAGAAAGTGTGATTTTTTTTCCGCCTCCTCATTCAGGCAGAGAAAGACAAAGTAAGAGAGAGAAGGAAAGAGATACTGTTTTGGGCTCGATGACGAGGCAGAGATTGTGACGACAAATCTCAGGTCAGACCTGACCCACCTGATGCCCTCATGAAAGTGAAGGAACATGGCGTAGAGTGTACTGCCCAATCCGGCAGTGGAGAGTTTATTTCAAACAGACGGCTCTCTTAACTATTCTACTCATTTTAACTGTAATCTCCCTCTCTTTTCTCTCTCTTTAATTTATTACACCTTCTCCATCTGGACAATCTATTCAACATAATTGGTCCATGACCCCAGTGATTAACCCCACTGTCACTCATGAAATCATGGAGGTGCTGATTATGAAAGGGATATTTACAATAAGTCCTATGACCTATGACCTCAGACACACTGTTACGTTTGTGGTCTTCATCAGATCTTTACAAACTTTACAGTATGCCTTGGTTTTTGAAGGAGCCTTGCGTTTTGATTTTTAACTAAGACTGTTTGACCCATGCAACAAGCCCTTCACCTGAAGAATAAGTGCAAAATATCTGACGTATCCAAAGAGCACTTGTATTGTGAGCAACAGAAAGACCCAGCAGTGCTTCCACTCTATTGTCTTCATAATCTTCATAATATTGTGGGCAATGTACACTTGGTTGCTAAATGTACTGATATAGATCTTACTGCAAAGCATCTAAATAAAGTAAATGAGGCAAACAATGAGGCAAATGGATCCTACATTTATTTATAGACATTCATATTGAGATTACTGTACATATTGTTTGCTATTTACTGCTATCTGTGCAGTTGAGTTGTACTTACGGATTCTTTATACATTGTACAGTGACAATTTTTCTGTAAGACATGAAAAGATGGAAATATGCAACACAAGTGAAGACTTCACTGACATTTCAGCTCTAGTGTCAAAACAGCTTAGAATTTGTAAAATCCCCTGAAATATTTTCCAGAAATGATCATTCTGAAAGCTGATCGAAACCAGCTGTAAAAGAAACCATAGATGAATGGATTGGTTCTTTTTATGGTTCTTCAAAATGTTTGCTGGTTCTTCACTTGTTGAAGAACATTTTTATCCTAAAGAATAGTAGATAGTAAATTAGGGCTGCAATAACTAATTAGTTTGTGATCACTGTTATAAAAAAACATCTGTACTGTTATAAACTGGTTTAAAATGACCAGATGTTGTGATTGCCCTGTTGTAAAATCCACCTGCATTGTGACTGGCTGTTGTAAAATCTCCTTTGTTGTGATCAGCTGTTGCAAAAAAAAAAAATATAATTGGCCGCCATAAAATCCCTCTGTGTTGGGACTGACTGTTGTAAAACTCCTCTGGTAAGATTGGCTGTTGTAAACCCACATGGCTTGTGATTGGCTGTTGAAAAATCCCTGTACTGTGACTGGCTGTTGTAAAATCTCTGTGCTGCAATTGGCTGCCATGTAATCCTGCATTGTGAGTGAACCCACCTCTACTGTGATTGCCTGCTGAAAAATACTGCTGTGCTGTGACTGGATGGTGAAAAAGTCCCTATGTTGTGACTGGCTGTTTCGCTGTTTTTGATTGGTTGTTGTAAAACCCCTGTTTTATGATTGGTTGTAAAATGGGTTCTGATCGCCGACAGAACCCTGTGTTGTGATTGGCTAATGTGACATCAGTGTTTCTTACAGTTTGTTTAGCAGGGCGCCCTGCCCCCCAACAGACACCGCCCTGCCAACAGGATGCCCACCCAGAAATTCTTCTTTTATTCCATTATTTAATTTTTATTTTAATCAAAGGGCCTATAACAGGTGTTCTTTTTATCAAATAAAAAGCTAACTCTAATTTGTGCAATTTCAGAGTCGAATGAGTTGTTTCATTACATTCATTACAATGCATTTCTCCTCTCCTCTGTGACGGTCAGGTCTCCCTCGCCTCTCTCACAGCATACGTGGTGAGGCGGAAGCACAGGTAGCTCTGCCAGTGCTAGCCAAAATAAGAGCATCTCTCCCAACCCTGACCACAGCGCTTGCCAATCTCCTGCCCCTGTTAACTCCACGACTAGACCCAAACACACCTGTTCAGCCTCCCACCGCACGCAGTAAAAGCTGACGGGTCACCACCGTCAGTCTGGCTTTGATCCAGCATGGCTGTCAGACTGTAGATACTCCGCATGGCTGTACAAGACTAATCACCAGTATCATACTGTGGATGGCGACTAGCACTTCCTGTTGATTACTTACACTTTTAAAATCTTTTGAACAGTTTCAGTCTGCAGTTTATATTTATTTCAAATGGCACAGGATATCTCTCTTATCTATGTTTTCACTATGGATCAAGTAGATCAGTATATCAATTAATTAAGAAAACTGTCACTTTATTCCTTTTAATGCATTTTCATTTGATCTGGCTGGATTTCTTTAAATTGATTGTAAGGAGAGAGAGAAACGGCGTATCAGAATAGTGGGTGAGCTACAATGACTTTTAACAGGAGAGAGAGTGCGCTGCGCGCTGTTCATTCATAAACTTAACTGTCTGTGCTGTGAAGGTCATCTGCAGACAATCAAGTCAGCAGCAACATTCAGCTCTACCTTCTGCATTGTCTACATTTTATAGACGTTCTAGTTTTGATGAAAAATTCATTTGCATGTATAAAATAAAACAATGATAAACTTTCTCAGTACACTGGTCATCATTTCTGCTGAACAACCGCCATAGTGTGACGTGTGCAAGCGTAATATATCTGGTGCAACAAATTATGACCCATTGTGATTGGTCCAGACCTCACATGTGATAATACGAATAAATGTTGTCTTTTTGTCAAATGGAAACTTTTTGTCTTAAGGGTGTATTAAAATGCTGATTTTAATAATTAAAAATAAAAGTTAAGAAAATACATGTTCTTCCAGTCATTTAAGGTGGGTCAGTTGTAGGGGTGGCCCAGGTGGTTTGTTGTGTTTCCTTCCTTGCAAGGTTTCGCCTGCAATGAGCTGACAAACATCTGAATACAGGGCTGTCCTGCCCTATCAGTACTGATACATTTAACACCACCCCATCCATGGCCTCAAAGGTGCCTCTGTGAACTGTACATTGATGTGGGTGATGGTAATTCTGGATCTCTCCGTGGATGCAGACGACTAGTAAGGGGGTCCCTGCAGACCCGTTTGCAGCTCTAGCTTTAGCAGGGTGACACATCAGCAGGTCCAGT
Source organism: Lutjanus erythropterus (assembly GCA_020091685.1). Taxonomy (NCBI): domain Eukaryota; kingdom Metazoa; phylum Chordata; class Actinopteri; order Lutjaniformes; family Lutjanidae; genus Lutjanus; species Lutjanus erythropterus. The sequence continues at coordinate 5,990,371 of CM034604.1, read as the reverse complement.
AGGACCTCTGTGTCCCATGCTCCTATTCTGAACATGAGAAGCTGACTGAAATCCAGTAGTCCAAACATGATGAGATAATGTATTAGACATGTATTACAATCTCCATTTAATTTCTTGACACCATCAACTTAAGTTTGGCTGTGTTTCTTAGGTGAAAGAAACATGACTGACTTTTGTCCTGTGAGTATTGAAACACATTGATTGGTCAAAAATAGAAAACAGTCATATCATGTGAACCAGGGAGAATAATTAGGAATAAAGAGACAAAGTCAGATATTGTGTCTTTGAGTATTTAATTGCTCTTCATATCACCAGAGACAGAAGCAGCATGTTTTTCGATTTGCCTTGATGGCCATATTATTTCATGTCATGTTGTGCTGACATTTCACATTTCAAAATGAATTTGACCAATACAAGTTGTCACACACTAAACAGTACACACTGTACAGAGGAAAGTAATTGTGGGTGTGCCACAGGATCCCGAGGGCTAATTCAGCCCTGCCTGGACTGACACACAATGTTTTGAAGTTAAAATAGCTTTTTATTTGCAGCTTTATCACAGATTTTTCCATTGCATTGTAATGTGAGCATCAACAAATATATTATGTGGGTGCATTGATCGGTAATTGATTATACCACAGCAGATGTGAGATGTGTAAAAGTCAGTGAAAGCTGAAGACTGAACCCTGTTTGTACTGTTTTGTAAATTTAAACTTAAACTTTTGTAAATTATGAAACTGTCTGACAAAGGGAAGCAAGTGTTCATTCAATGTTAATGACTCAAAGTTCTTAAGACACAAAGGAGAGACAGAATGAGAACTTATAAATTATTATTTTTATTACTTATTAAACTTATATGGTAAAGGATGCTACATACAGCCTCCTTTTCAGTATAATCTTTATAATGTGGACAACTGAGAACTTGGTGTTAAAATGACTGATTTAGACGTTACTACAAATGAGAGAGTCTTATTCTTCTTACTTATTACTTACTTGCTATTACTACCATGTACTGTGTATTTATCATGCATTATTTAATAGTGTTTACAATATAAAACCTTTATCTAGTTCAAAACAAGAGGATGAATGCACTGACTGAAAACTAGTATAAGAGAGATACATATATAACTGTACATACATACGTTATGCATAGTAATTTTCATGTGTATATATGACATGCATTGTAAGAAATATGTAAATCTTGGTGATAAACTATCGATGACTTTACTAACAATTCAGCACTTGCAGTAATGAGTCAAAACAGCTTAAAATGAGTAAAATCACCTTGAAATATTTTCCCTGAAATGATCATTCTGAAAGCTGACGAAACCAGCTGTAAAAGAAACCATAGATGAATGGATTGAGCATTGAATTTGACCATCCAAGCCACTTAAATGTTGCAATCAACAAAGCCGGTGTTTTGTAATTACTCAAAGGGTTAAAGGTCATAGAGAGAAAGAAAGGAGACCAACAGATCAGAAAAACTCCCATCACAATAGCCAGAGTTTTAGTCGCTTTCTCTCCATCTTACTTTCTGACTTTGTGCTCTGACAGGTTGTGTTCTGGATGCTGCCTGTCTCTGTGCCACAATCAAAATCTTTAGGTAGATGGCAGATGTTATGATAGCTGGGAGGTAAAACCCAAAACCAATTGCCATAATCGCTAAACTTTATCTTGAAATAAGACACACCTGCTGTTTGGTTGTCCTTGGTCACACCCAAAACTGTAATGCTATTTGCATTCAGGGCAGAAACAGTCCAGGTTATCAGGATCATGATCACAGTAACACGGACATTTATTATACTTCTGTACCTCAGAGGCTGACACACAGCATAATATCTGTCAACAGAAATAAAGCACAAGTTCCAAATAGAAGATGTGCCCAGGAATATGTCAAAGCAGCTTCAGAACTTACAGAGTAAATGTTGGTGATACCTAACAAGAGTTTACAGCCAGCATTGTGCTAAAAGGCAAACTACAACCCCAACAAGCAGGTCAGCTACAGAGAGAGAGGATGAGGAAGTTTGTAGGAGGTGGAGCTGTTTGAAGTAAATGATGGAGGTTATTACAAGAAGGTTCCCACATATTATAAGAACTGATAAAGAACCAACAAAAATACATAATAAATACATGGTGGTGGTGACTGATCTCATGCCAGATACATTTGTTGATTCATTACAGAGACGTTTGTCCTCAAAACATCATCAGACCTGTTGACAAAGAATTTAGGTTCCATACATAAAGGTTATTAATAGTAATATAACATTTGAAATAACATATTTAAGATCAACACTAACTAGAGAGATTTTCAGTTAAGCACAGTGTGTTTAATACGTTACCTGTTTGCTTTGTCCATCTGTACTGATGGGAGCCCTTGTTCTCTGTGCCACTGAGCAGTCAGGTTAGAGTTATTATTCTGGGCTCATTAACATATTATGGTCAGGAGTGATGTTAATGTCAGACAACATGATGAGTAATGATGCAACTCTTTGTCTGTGTGTGTTTTTTTACTCAAAGTAGAACTAACTTTCAACTTTTAGTATTTTCTCAGGCATGCTTCAATTCTGTGAGTAAGTAAACATTGACGCTTGCATTTATGCTGCTTCTAAACCACACCAATTAAAAAAACTTAGCAGACCACTAGCTGCAAGATAAGTTGATGTCACTAACAGCCAAGATTAATGTTACGCATGAAAATTTTAACATAGGTAACATTTGCTAGCGGACTAAATTTTCACCTACAATATGTGCAACTTAAATCAATGCCTGTAAAGGTTAGAAGAATAGTTTTTAAAAGTGGTGATCTTTGTGTTTTTCAAGAGCCCCAGCAATCATCATGTAACTGTTGTCTCTTTAAATTTTCAAATAACATTTACAGTAGCCAATAGCACTGATAGTGTGTGAGACAAATGGACACATTAGTAAAGACTGGAGAGACCTGAACACTAACAACACCAAAGATATGTGGGGAGTCATAAAAATATCAGTCTACCAAAGAAGGAGCGCCCCATCATATGAGAGGCCTCATTATCAGATGATCTAAACTTGATCTCTCAAATTATCAGCTAAAGTCTAATCCACCTCAAGAGGACCAGTCGCTGTCAGCATCTATAGTGGATATTACAAAAATACTGCAAGTCAAGTTGCTGGACCAGGAAAAACACACTTACAGCTAAGTTCCACCAGGCACAGCTAAGTCATGTTACTGCTGGAGCTGATTGCAACCATTCTAGACAACACTTGTGATTCCACTAGCAGCGCTAATGCTCCAGGAGCGCCTCCGTTTCACTCCATTTCAAATATGTGCTGAGTCTATTTTGACTGATGCACACCAATTAGCAGAAAGCAGACTGAATGGACAGGAAGTCGGACACAGAAAAAAAGGCAGGATAATACAATTAATTTTCAAATTACCCTGAGCAGCTCTGTTAAAATGAGACTGTCTGTTCCTACCTAAGAGTTTGGTTCCAGAGCCAGCGCCATTTGTAGAAGGAGCTCCTATATCTAATTGGTACTGGTCACACTCCATACTAGTTTTGGCGCTTTCCTGTCAGAGAGGTTTCATTCTAGGGGTGGGGAAATTTTCTGATTCTTAGATGCATCGCACTGACGCGGACGAATCTGAATCGATTCACAAACGCCCAAATTTCATTATTTAAATCTGTTAATTAAAGTAATACAGAAGGTTCTACATAATGCGGAACTAAGCGCGGTATCGTGTCATCTCGGGACACTTTGGGATGCGCACCTGAGCGACATGCCGACACGCCGCACAGAGGAAAACAACGCGTGGCTGACCACCAGCCACCTTGCCGTGAGATCCAACAGCTCCTTCTAATTTAAAAGCAGACGGTGGAAACACTTCGCTCTGGCAACGCCGACAGCGGAAGGTGGACAAGAGCCACGTTATATGTAAGCTGGGCTGTGCTAAATAAAATACTTTGGCAACACACCAAACATGAGAAGCCATGTAACTCAATTCCACCCGACGGAGGAATCGGGAGACGGCAGGCTGTTATTGCTGCGGCTACTAGTGGCGCTACCGACCAGAGAACAATCGAGGAAGCAATGAGAAAGCTGCCACCCTCATCGGAAAAGGCACTGCTTTTAAAATTGCAAGTGATGAATGCTTATTCAGTGAGACAAAAAGAAATGTGGTTGAAAAAGTGCATCAATATACAAATTAAAGATGCATCAATGATCGCTTTATAATCGAATCATGCTGATATCATATTGGATTGATATCGGTATCGTTCAGTACTCAAGGCTGCAATATCGTATCGTATTGGAAGTGAAAAAAGTTGTATCGACATCCCTACCCCAGACCCAATCTGTGACGCAGAGGTGAAACATGCCGGGTCACTGCCTTTGCCATGTCGTGTTGTGGAAGCATTGCCGTCAGTCCGTGGGTCAAGGTCCAGTCACCAGATGTGATTCATGGTCTGTCTTTTCTCTTACTAGATGGTTCTGTATAATGTGTAAATGCCCACTTTCTAATTACCGGCCAACTTCTCAGAAGTCTGCCACAGGGGCATATTTTATGGAGAAAATATTTTCTGGTTTCCTCTGTCTTGTTTTCCTCAACTTTCAGTGATTTGTGGAGTTTTCTGATGGACGTGTGGAATTTTTTCACACATGGAGTGATGGAGCAGCTGTATTGAGCTCCTGCCCACAAAGCCAGCTGTTAATCATAGAAACTGTTATCTTGTCAAATAATTAATTAAAATCAAACTAATCAGAGCAGTTAACATTTGAAAAACATCAGTGTGGTAAGACCCCACCTAAAATGACAGAAAACATGTCAAAGAAAATTTATTTGACATGTTCTTTGATGTTTTAGTTTGGCCCATGTGCTATTTATTAACATTGTATTGATTTATTACTTGTACTGCAGCCTTCCACCAGGGCGACCAAGATGTTTTGACATCACTTTGAGGAACTGTGAGCATGACATTTTCTAATATATGTTGTTGGTGCAGACAGTCAGAGTAGTCGGGTTTTGTGCACGCTGTGCTGTGCCTGGAGTGAATGGCCAGAGAGAAATACACCACGCCAACGTCTGATCTGTAATAGAAAGTACATATTTAATCTAACTAAAATTACTGGGGCCTTTTATATGAAGGCTTTTATATCAAGGGCATTGTTGTGTAAAAAAATACTGATGGACTTTTGTCCTGTGAGTATTGAAACACATGGATTGGTCAAAAATAGAAAACAGTCATATCATGTGAACCAGGGAGAATAATTAGGAATAAAGAGACAAAGTCAGATATTGTGTCTTTGAGTATTTAATTGCTCTTCATATCACCAGAGACAGAAGCAACATGTTTTCAATTTGCCTTGATGGCCATATTATTTCATGTCATGTTGTGCTGACATTTCACATATTTCAAAATGAATTTGACCAATACAAGTTGTCACACACTAAACAGTACACACTGTACAGAGAAAAAGGTAATTGTGGGGTGTGCCACAGGACTGAGAGGGCTAATTCAGCCCTGCCTGGACTGACACACAATGTTTTGAAGTTAAAATAGCTTTTTATTTGCAGCTTTCTTTATCACAGATTTTTCCATTGCATTGTAATGAGAATCAACAAATATATTGTTATGTGGGTGCATTGATCGGTCATTGATTATACCACAGCAGATGTGAGATGTGTAAAAGTCAGTGAAAGCTGAAGACTGAACCCTGTTTGTACTGTTTTGTAAATTTAAACCATTATGAAACTGTCTGACAAAGGGAAGCAAGTGTTCACTCAATGTTAATGACTCAAAGTTCTTAAGACACACAAAGGAGAGACAGAATGAGAACTTATATGTTATTATTTTATTATTAAACTTATATGGTAAAGGATGCTACAGTATACAGCCTTTTTCAGTATAATCTTTATAATGTGAACAACTGAGAACTTGGTGTTAAAATGACTGATTTAGACGTTACTACAAATGAGAGAGTCTTATTCTTCTTACTTATTACTTACTTGCTATTACTACCATGTACTGTGTAGTTATCATGCATTATTTAATAGTGTTTACAATATAAACCTCCATCTAGTTCAAAACAAAAGGATGAAAGCACTGACTGAAAACTAGTATAAGAGAAACATCATTTCATCATTCATTGATTCTTAAAGCTTTGTTCAGACATTCAGAGATGTACTCCTGAACCAAACATACAGATGCAGTGTCTGAATACACATTAATGAGGCAAACAATGAGATATATACCTCCTGTTTATTCAGACATTCACATTGAGGTTATTACACATATTGTTTACTATGTACTGCTACCTGTGCAGTGAGTTGTACATACATACTTTATATATAGTAATTTTCATGTGAATATATGACATTGCAAGAAATATGTAAAAAATGAGTCAAAGAAGCCTAAAATGAGTAAAATCACCTTGAAATATTTTCCCAGAAATGATCATTCTGAAAGCTGATCGAAACCAGCTGTAAAAGAAACCATAGATGAATGGATTGAGCATTGAATTTGACCATCCAAGCCACTTAAATGATGCAATCAGTGGTGCTGGTATTTTATAATTACTCAAAGGGTTAAAGGTCATAGAGAGAAAGAAAGGAGTCCAACAGATCAGAAAAATTCCCATCACAATAGCCAGAGTTTTGGTGGCCTTTCTCTCCATCTTACTTTCAGACTTTGTTCTCTGACAGGTTGTGTTCTGGATGCTGCGTGCCTGTCTCTGTGCCACTGTCAAAATCTTTAGGTAGATGGTGGACATTATAACAGCTGGGAGGTAAAACCCCAAAACAATTCCCAGAATTGCTAAACTTCTTTTTTGAAATAAGACACACCTGCTGTTAGATTGTCCTTGGCTCACATCCACAATTATCATACTGCTTGCATTTAGAATAGGAACAGTCCAGCTCACCAGGATCATGATCATAATAACACGGACATTAATTATACTCCTATACGTCAGAGGCTGACACACAGCATAATATCTGTCAACAGAAATAAAGCACAAGTTCCAAATAGAAGATGTGCTCAGAAGGATATCAATGCTGCCTCTTATCTTACAGAGTAAATCCTGAAAATGCCAACAAGAGTTTACAGCCAGCATTGTGCTAAAAGGTAAAAGTAAAACTCCAACAAGCAGGTCAGATACAGTGAGAGAGAGGATGAGGAAGTTTGTAGGAGTGTGGAGCTGTTTGAAGTAAATGATGGAGGTTATTACAAGAAGGTTCCCACATATCATAAGAAGTGACAGAGAACCAACAAAAATACATAATAAATACATGGTGGTGGTGACTGATCTCATGCCAGATACATTTGTTGATTCATTACAGAGATGTTTGTCCTCAAAAACATCATCAGACCTGTTGACAAAGAATTTAGGTTCAGTGTATTAATGTCATTAATAGTGAGATAACATTTCAAATAACATGTTAAAGATCAACAGTAGCTAGTTTTCTGTACATTTTCAGTTAAGCAAAGTCTATGTTTAATACGTTACCTGTTTGCTTTGTCCATCTGTACTGATGGGAGCCCTTGTTCTCTGTGCCACTGAGCAGTCAGGTTAGAGTTATTATTCTGGGCTCATTTGCATATCAGGGTCAGGAGAGTGACGTTAATGTCAGACAACATGATGAGTAATGATGCAACTCTTTGTCTGTGTGTGTTTGTGTTTATCTCCCATAGCCACTGATGGGTCGACTACTAAGTAAAAACACAATCAGTCCAGTGTCTGGAGTGAATGGCCATATAGAGAAATGCATCATGTGCCAACGTTTGATCTGTCGTCGAAAGTAGAAAAGAAAACGTTGCACTTAGAGCAGTGCGAAACCTGAGCATTTTGTATACAGGTTTTACATCTACATACATTTATCTCATAATTTGACACTTTGGCCATGTTTAACATGAGCATCCAAAGCTGTAACAATGACATTACATATATATAACCAAAATAAGGAAAAGCATAAGAGATGTCTAAGCTCTAAAAGGAATGTGGGATCGTATAATTCCTATAATGAAAGTCAGTAGAATCAAGGATCATAAGGATCATCATCAGGGTTATTGTTATTTAATGTCTGTCCAGAACCACAGAAGATGTAAAGCTGCTTTTAAAAGCTGCATGATACACCTCATGAATAGAAAACATAACTTCTTGTGTAAAAACAGTGGCATGACCCAACAATATATGTTATATAATAATATACCAAAGAGGCAACTGTTCTAGGAAACCAGACCTTTTATCATTATTTCAGGGTGTGATTTTAATAATGCATGCTCTTCTTAACGTGTAATAATTCACCAAAACTACTGGGGCCTTAGGTTGATACTTGCATCATTATCTAATTTTATGAGAATTATTGTGTTAGACTGCTGATGTGCTTATAGCTGTCAAAACAAAATAAAATGTATGCATGATGTAATGTAACCTACGAGCGCCTGTTGTCAAACGGTCATAAAATTGTATAAGGATAAAAGCCTGGAGAGCTACAATATTAAGCTTTTCTCTGTTTGTGTCTGTGAGAATTAGGCACCACTTGGTGTGTAGACAGCATGACAACTGTTGTCAGGTAGAGAGGAGTGTGACCTTCCTCACATCAAGCATTACAAATCAGGAACAGATAGTAGAAGACAGTTATGTAATAAGAACCCCAGAGACACTGGAGACCAGCTCTGCTCTGACCTTGGTGATAAACATGCATCTGTTTGCAACAAAGAGTGATATTCAAATGTTCAAGTATAAACCGCAGTCAACATCTTCTTCTTCTTCTTCTTCATCCCCAGACATGAATGGAGGCTCTTGTTTGCAAGGGACCCTTATTTTTGCACTTCCTCTTAGATGCTTAGATGTAACATGTTCCAAAATGAATTTATGCTCAATCAAGTTGCCTTATATGAATTATTAAAGAATACACAAACAATGTACAGGGAATGGGTAATTGCCAGGTCAGTATTTAAAAGAAGCTAATTTCCCCCCCGGAGGGCTAGTTCAGCCCTGCCTGAATTCATACACACAAGATTTTGAGATTAAAGTAGTTTTTGATGGCAACTTTCTGTTTCACAAAATTTTCCATGGCAATGTAATGTAAGCATTCAAAACCCACATGCCCTAATGTAGGTACAGTGATTTGTCACTGATTATACCGCAGCAGAGACGAGATGTGTAAAAGTCAGACTGAAGAATGACAATCGAGTAGGAGTGAAATTGAAACATGTATCCACAGTCTTCCGGTTAAAAAAAAAAAAAAAAAACTTTTGGCGTTGTTTTGTACATTTGAATCACTGTTAAACACTCGTTCAGGCAAGCCGAGTGTCCACTCATGACTCAATCCTGTTGAGACACATTACTACAGCGTGTCATGATCACCTGCCATAAAACCTTTTTTTTTTACTTAGTCTTGGAGTCACAGCATCTTCATAAGTATCAAAGCAGAGACAGAATTAGACCTATTATAAAGTTGCACAAAAAGTATTTGTATGGTAAAGGATGCTAAAGCACAGATCCATTTGTGATACATTTAACAGGAATAGACAGAGAAAAATCTCCATTGCTTTTTATCCTATTTTTGAACCTAGAAGTTACCCTTTTTGCAGTGTAATCTTCTTAAGCTTGTGGAAAATGTACAGCTTGTTGCCAACTGATTTAGATGTTACTATAAATAAAAATAAAATGTTATTCTTGACTTTGTAGTTTGTCCTAAAGTAGACCCAGTGGTATTGTGTAATCACTTAGAGGGTTAAAAGTCATACAAAGAAAGAAAGGGGTCCAGCAGATCAGAAAAACTCCCATCACAATAGCCAGAGTTTTGGTGGCCTTTCTCTCCATCTTACTTTCAGACTTTGTTCTCTGACAGGTTGTGTTCTGGATGCTGCGTGTCTGTCTCTGTGCCACTGTCAAAATCTTTAAGTAGATGGCACACATTATGATAGCTGGGAGGTAAAACCCAAAACCAATTCCCATAATTGCTAAACTTACATTGTCAAAGAAGTCACACCTGATGTTAGGTTGTCCTTGATTCACTCCCAAAATTGTGATACTAACTGCATTTAGAGCAGATAAAGTCCAGCTCACCAGGATCATGATCACAGTAACACAGACATTTATTTTAGTTCTGTACCTCAGAGGCTGACACACAGCATAATATCTGTCAACAGAAATAAAGCACAAGTTCCAAGTACCAAGGACTTTTTAGTGGTGTGTCTCATACTATGCCTGTTTGGCATATGCATCTGTGCTGATGGGAGCCCTTGGTCTTTGTGACACTGAGAAGTCAGACGAGAGTTATTATTTTGTGTCGATTAGCATATCATGGTCAGGGGAGTGGTATTTGATAAGTTAACGTGATGCATTATCATACAACTCCTTTTGTATGTGCATGCGTGTTATTTCCCATAATCTATGTAATTTTATGTCATGTCTTATTAAAGCAGACATTTTCGTAAACCAAATAAATTTCAAATTTCTCATGCTACTCAAAAGAGATGTAAAGAGTAGTTTAACACCAGCTAAAAATCTTATTTTTGCTGATCTTTGCAGAGAAGTATACATCAAGAGGTCAGTGCACTGTGAAATCACCGTTGCCTGTGGTCAAAAGTGCAACAGAGCAAATGGACAAAGCTCGGCAGCCGCTGAAGTCACCGGTGCACTTCTGCTAAATGTGCTGCAGCTGCCATTCACTAGTAAGTTCAGTTAGCAGGCCTGTTGGACTGAGACACAGCCTCCTATACTGACAGAGGCCTGTATGACGACTGGAAATACAATATTGTGTAGATTTACAACAGTTCCAACCAGAACTCTTGAGAAGACATTGTGGGTTCAGACGTGACCAGGAGTAGAATGAAGTACTTGAGAATTAAGTTTGTAGGAGTTAATTTTTGACAATCCATCGCATAAGTCTGTGGGTATTTGCTTTTTGGAAATTATTTATGTTATACTGTGTTGAAATAATCATCAGAATTTTCAGTTTCCTTGCTCATTCTGAATCATTAATGTTTTTATCGTTACTATTTGACAGACATCTCACTTTGTGTCCTGAAACTGTGTATTTAAATAATCAAATTAATGTCAGCAATTTGCTATCTTTAGCCCTACTTAAGACCGGCTATAAAACTGTTTGACAACCTACCAGGTGTACAGAGACAGTCTCTTTAGACAAGGACCTCACTCCGATTATATAAGGACTGGATGGCTTGTAGCACTGTCCTGCTATACTATAATCCTGCAGTATGCTCTACAACAGTGATCATTAACTGGCAGCCCGCAGGCCATATCCGACCTGCAGAACTGCCACTGGTGAAAGTCTTGCAAAATTTTTGTAATTGTAGTGTCACAACCTGGTGAAATTCCCAGAAAAAATGCTTTGTTAGGCTACTGCTAACGCAAACAGCCCATTCTGTACTGCGTAGGAGACTTGCACCGATTAATCAGCAATGCTCGATTATTCAGCAATGCTCGGAATCTTTACGGTTTCCACGTGACCAGCCCTGAACGGTGACTGGCCGGTCAGCGTCACATATCCGAGTCTGTGCCAGTCATTGTCACATATGTGTTCTGCACGATGGTGCAGCAGACAAATGACCGTGATATCACCACAGCGCTGATAACAGCTACACACACTCACACACAAGCTTGCTTGAAGTAGGCGTTAGTGACAGATTCCAAGTACATTATAAAGAGAAGACAGACAGTCTACAACGAGACAGAGCAGCTGACAATGTTGCAGAACAGCCGTAAATTTTGTAGCTCTTCAGGCTAATGTTAGCCAGCAGCAGACTGCTGTTCACAGATTGACAGTTAAAATCTCACCTCCTATTCTGGCTGAAGAATGAACAACCTGTGTTGATGTGTCTCCTCAAACATTTTCTCATCCAGACTCGTTGAACTTCTGTGTCTGTTTTTCTCACAGCAAAGTTTTACTGCAGCAAACTGTTGCACAGCATCAGTCTCCGGTTTGTTTACATCTGCTTCCACAGGAGATCATGTGAAATCGCGTCCTGTGAAATCCCGTGAGATTCCATGATCTCGCGAGATCACGTTCACCCGATTCATAATCTTAATATAAAACTATAATAAGGCCTGACTGTAACCTGGAGGACTTTGGAGAAAATTTAAATAGTATTTAATGAATATTTAATAGTCAGTGTCTTACTGTGAACATCCAATTTATTTTTTACAAGAATAGTTTTTGAATGCTGTCAATTACAGTTCTTAGACTGAAAATCGGAATCGGCCAATTGACAGGTCAGACCCTTCAAAAAACTTGGAAATCGGAATCAGCCAAGAAAATTGAAATCGGTGTATCTCTACTGTGTAGAGTTTTGCATAGATTCATCAAAAGTGCAGTGCATTTTTGACAGACATGAGAAGAGGGGAATGAAACAAGAAGTAGCAGCCACAGTGAGCTGTTTGACAAAGGGCTGCAGATGTCAGGCTGTACGCCTCCATTCAACTTCTCAGTGAGGTAATCAAGTACTTTCACTTTTTTTGTGCTGCTGATCACAGAATCATGCTGCGCACAGCATAAAATCAAATCATGGATTCATTTCAAATCAGAGAAGAAGAAGGTGGCTGCGGACTAGTCAGAAATGGAGATGCCCGCAACCCGGCCAGAACTGGAGGAAGTGGGCAGCAAACATTCGGTGTCACTGAGCAGTGGAACCTCCAGGGCACTTGACAGCTGAGGCTTTAGGATGCTGGGCAGTTTGGAGGCACATCAGTGAGTGCAATGCTTCCTTCTGAAAGGCTTCTAGGAATGTAGCTGTGCTAGCCAGCTGGCTGGAGGCTAGCAGTCTGGTTACTATCTAGCTCCTGGGTCAGCAACCTTTACTGTAAAAAGAGACAATTTGGCTAAAAAAGAAACAACGTCTATCTGGAGCTACAACTGTTTTCTTTGGAGGCTTTTCTCTTTTTGGACTACTAGCCAATGGCAAAATTTTAAGGAAAAGGCACTGAGCAATAGACATAGGCTATATGATACACATATTAAAGCAGTTTTTTAGATTGTTTGGGGTCCAGTTGTGCCTTGAACCAGCATTCTTTTTAATGGCCAGCAATGATGATTCCACTGCTTTCAAAAAGAAGTAGAGGCATGGAAACATCTTAAATGACTTAAAGCAGCCCCTCTAATCATTAAATCATCTTTCAAATGATGTCAAGCAGCACAAACTTTCCAGGTGATTTCTTTATTGTGTGTTTTATTGATGTATGGGTGTTTTCTTTAACAATTTAGTTCACTGATTAGAGAGGCTGCTTTCAGTGATTAATGGAATGCATAAAATTCACCCACCTGCAACCCATCCATTATTAATCAGAATGTTAGTGTGACATGTTTTATGACGCGGACCACTTGGACTGCCCACCCAGCTTCCCCACAGATTAACCACTGTGCCTTTATTTCTACAAGTGGGTCATTTCAGCATCCCTGGTGGTGTCTCCGACTTGCTGAATCCACCATTTAAAGCTACTACAAGGAGTTTTTAACTGATTATGAAACAGTCTAAATTGAAAAAGTCACCTGCGAGATGATTATTTTTGTGTAGTTATTCTTAATGCCTGCCATCAGGTCAGATTCTCCCTGAAATCAGATGAAACTACCATATGTTTACATTTTCCTTGGCTTAGCTATAGTGAGTTGCATATTGTTTATTGTATAGTAGCTTTAAATAGCAATGGAGAGACAGGTGCACCTGGCACTCTTTAAGGGAATGGGAGATGACAATCTGGTTGGTTTAATAAATGTTACACTCAAAACACACCTATGATTAGTTAGGAGACTAAATATAGCCCTTTTGCTTCTTACTAAGCACCGAGATTACATGTCGTTTACATAGCCAAGTGGCTATGTACTGTGTGGCCAAGTGGATACATTTCATTATCATTACCAATGAACACAGTCCTGACCCCTTTCAAAATAAAGGTCTGATAACGGTTTAATGGTGAGCAAAATGCTATTCACTGTTTTTGCCCAATTTTTTGTATTTCCATGATGGCCTTGCAGGCCACATGAAACCTTTCAGTGGGCCACATCTGGACCCTGGGCCGCATTTTGCCCAGGTCTGCACTAGATCATCTAAACAGGGCACCTAATTTAAAGGACCTCGTTATTTCATTTCATCTTTTGCTTACATGTCCCATATTTCTAAATGAATCTGTGCTTAATCAACTTGTCACATGCTGTTTACTAATTGAAAGACACAAAATGTACAGAGAATGGGAAATTAAAGCAAATTTTTGCCATATGAACTAAAGGGCTAAATGAGCCCTGCCTGAACTGATACATACACAGTTTTGAGATTGAAGTATTTTTTGATATCAGCTTCCTCCAGAATCATTTTAGCATATAACAAATATGTTGTAATGTGGATGAATTGATTGGTTGTTGGTTAGACTAAACCAGCAGACAGCAGAAAAGTCAGTGGAGATTGAAGATAAAGATTCAGATTAAAAATATAACCCTGTTTGTACTGTTTTGCAAATTCAAATCATTGTGAAACTTTTTCACAAAGGCAAGCCAAGTGTCCACTAGTGACTCAATGTTGTGAAATCACATACTGCAGTGGGGACAATGAAAAGGCCTTGGTCATCATGGACCATAAAAGTTGACATTTTCCCTGCTTAGTCTTCAAAACAGAGACAGTCTGAGAACTTCTTAATACAAGGACAGACAGAGACAGAAGTCATACACCATTTTTTATAACTATTTCTAAGTGTTATTCAGTACTTTGTAGTTACCCTGCTTTATTTACTGTCAGTTACAGTGATGAAACTTCCATCTATTTCATAATTTCATTTCCAACAGCAGGCAAAACAACTGATTAAGGCGCTGAGCTAAAAATTACTGTAAGAGAGAGATCATTTCATCATTTATTAAATCCAAAAGCTTATTTTTTCATGAGAGAATTTCAGAGCTGTACTACTGCAACATACAAAAGCAGCATGTATGTCTGAATACATACATTCATGAGGCAAACAATGCTTTTATTTAAAGACATTACAATTGAGAATATCATATGTGCTGTTTACTATGTATTGCTATATGTGCACTGAGTTGTAAATACATTTGTGTATAGTACAGTGACTAATATGACATGCATTATAATAGATGTAAACTTGAGTGCCAACCTGATAAATTTACTGACATTTCAGCACAATGAGCAACAATGAGTCAGAAAAGCTTAGATGTAGTAAAATCACCTTGAAATATTTTCCCAGAAATGATCATTCTGAAAGCTGATCGAAACCAGCTGTAAAAGAAACCATAGATGAATGGATTGAACATTGAATTTGACCATCCAAGCCACTTGAATGATGCAATCAATGGAGCTGGTATTTTGTAATTACTCAAAGGGTTAAAAGTCATACAGAGAAAGAAAGGAGTCCAACAGATCAGAAAAACTCCCATCACAATAGCCAGAGTTTTGGTGGCCTTTCTCTCCATCTTACTTTCAGACTTTGTGCTCTGACAGGTTGTGTTCTGGATGCTGCGTGCCTGTCTCTGTGCCACAATCAAAATCTTTAGGTAGATTATAGACATTATGATAGCTGGGAGATAAAAGCCAAAACTAATTCCAACAATTCCTAAACTTCTTTTTTGAAATAAGACACACTTGTTAATAGACTGTCCTTGGCTCACACCTAAAATTGTGATACTAATTGCATTTAGAGCAGAAACAGTCCAGCTCACCAGGATCATGATCACAGTAACATAGACATTCATTTTAGTTCTGTACCTCAGAGGCTGACACACAGCATAATATCTGTCAACAGAAATGAAGCACAAGTTCCAAATAGAAGAGGAGGCCAGAAAGATATCAAAGCTGCCTCGTACCTTACAGAGTAAATGCTGAAAATGCCAACAAGAGCTTACAGCCAGTATAATGCTAAAAGGCAAAAGTAAAACCCCAACAAGCAGGTCAGCTACAGCGAGAGAGAGGATGAGGAAGTTTGTAGGAGTGTGGAGCTGTTTGAAGTAAATGATGGAGGTTATTACAAGAAGGTTCCCACACATTATAAGAAATGATAAAGAACCAACAAAAATACATAATAAATATGTGGTGGTGGTGACTGATCTCATGCCAGATACATTTGTTGATTCATTGCAGAAATGTTTGTCCTCAAAAACATCATCAGACCTGTTGACAAAGAATTTAGGATCCATGCATAAATGATCAGTAAGACTGACATAACATTTGCAGTAACATGCTGTAGAGAGATTTTCAGTTGAGTCTGTATGATGGGAGCTCTTGTTCTTTCTCTGCAAGACTGAACTGCTGCTTTTGAGGTATCATTCTGGGAGGGGAGTGGCATTTAATGTCGGACAGTTGGACGACTAATCATAGAACTCCTTGTGTATGTGTGTTTGAGTTCAATGTTGCACACCTACTTGTGAGTCAAGTACTGACAATCTGTACTCAAGTTAAAAGTGCAACTACTCCAATAAAAAATGACTCAAGTAAAAGTTACCTTGTTAGTAAACTAGTAACCTAAGTTGCTTTCCGTTTTTCTTCGGTCGTAGTGTAATTATGAAAGCAACATTAATGTTAGCATTACGTTAGTTTAACTGGTTTTTAAAGCACAAAATTTGAAAAGCAACAGCCCACTGTCTGTGAGTTAATGTCAGTAACATCAATGATTAAGATTACACATGAAAACATAATGTAGCTATTCTTAGCTTGCTAATGTCATTTTCATGTTATTTTACTGAGCCTGCTGAGATTAGAAGAAAAGCTTTTAAAGCGGAGATCAGATACCCCTTTTCGACCGAGGCAGTTCCAGGGCTGGTTCTGAGCCTGAGCCTAATTTTGAACCAGTTCTTCATGTTTTGTCAACCAGTGAGCCGGCTCATGACCCTGAGAAACTGGTTCCAGAGTGGTGCCAGCTCTTTGCTGGGCCAAGGGTAAGAACTGCTACGAGATTTTAAGCAAGGCTAAAAGCTAAAATGTCATCATATTAAGTTTTAATGTTTTTCAGGCAAAAGAGTACCCATGAGATTCCTCATATGTGGTCAGTTTATCCAAATAACATTTATTTGGAAAGTTTGCTGCTACATATTTTGGAAATGTGTGGAGCTGCAGGACGATGTTACATCGCATTACCCACCAGATCCTGCAACCTGCAGCATTTGTGGAAGTACTCAGATATTTTACCTAAGTATCTGATATATTACATTTAATAAAGTACATCATTAGTAATGATAAGTTAATACATGAGTAGCATTTTAATATATCAGTCAATCACAGCCTAGTATTGCATAGCCAGACCTTTGTCTAGGGAAAACTCTGGCTCCATGTATACACATTCTGCTATAGGTGAAAAAATGCCCTGCCTTGATTACACTTCTTTAAACCAATCACAGATGTGTTAGGCAGCGCGAAGCCCAGGACGTAGTGATGGTGTTGCCGCAAAGTAATGTTAAGGGTGAACTTGTGGTGGAACATTTGCGAGTTGGGAGGTGAGCTCTACAGTTAAAATGACTACATCCCTGCAAAAGAAAAATTAACAGCTGTTAGCTTGTTTATATTCCTACCATTAGTGTCCCAGGCACTAATTTGCAGTTTTCAGCATGCAGGTTACAGTAAGGAGGTTGTACTTGTTTCCCGAGGACATAGGTAGCGGACGCTGTGATGCCACTTGAAGCAAGCGAGCAGTGGCAGGACTTACACCTGCATTATGCGTCCAGCGAGTCAGACTACTCGCAGCCTGAGCTGAGTGCATCTTCCAGCACACATTAGATTATATGGCCTGCAGTAACATAATACAGTTTTTCCTCTAGCTTTTTTGCTTTGGGAGGCGGGGTGTCTGGGCTGGAATGAGCGTAGTCCGTTGTCGGGGTCTTTGCAGGACCCTCTCGCCAAAGGACCCCATTACCATGATTACAGAGCATTTGGACCTGAATAAACAGTTAACACTGATTTGTGTTCACATTTTTTTATTTTAGCAGTGGAACACTGTTTTTATTAATTAATTAATTAATTAATTAATTTATGCATCTCTATAAAATGTCTATAAACGTCTATAAAATGTAGACAATGCAGAAGGTAGAGCTGAATGTTGCTGCCTGACTTGATGTCTTCAGATGACCTTCACAGCACAGATAGTTAAGTTTATGAATGAACAGCACATTGCAGCGCACTCTCTCTCCTGTTAAAAGCCATTGTAGCTCACCCATTATTCTGGTCGCTTCGTTTCTCCCTCTCCTTACAATCAATTGAAAGAGTAATCCAGCCAGATCAAGTGAAAATGCATTAAAATAAATAAAATGACAGTTTTCTTAATGAATTGATACACTGATCTACATGATCCATAGCGAAAAACATAGATAAGGAGATATTCTGTGCCATTTGAAATAAATATAAACTGCAGACTGAAACTGTTAAAAAGATTTTAAAAGTGTCATAATCAACTGGAAGTGCTAGATACCAGTGATTTTTGTTAAAGTGAGATTACCAGTTGGAAACAGTGTTAACTTTTGTAATTATAATGCCCACCCGAAGTTACCGTGGCCCACCCAAAACTAAAATCCTGGTGCCGTGCTGCCATCCATCCATCCATCCATCCATAACATAAGAGATAAGTTACATAATAACTTCTCTCTAACTCTCTTGAGCACTAGGTTCCAGTTGGTGTTTTTCAGGAGGCACAGCGACCACTTCATACTGTAACTGCTGTCTGTTTTAGAGTTCTGGATAAAAAGTGTGGGTTTTTGTAAAAGAATGCCTGCAGAGGACTAAAGCTGTGACTTCGTAGCTGGAAAACACAATGAGACCTCGACATTCGGCTAACTGTGCAAGCCTTAAAGACGACACACAGTCTCATTCTTGAAATGCAGTATTTGTTGGTTTGTCACACTGACTGTCGCTGCTGTTGTGAATGTATATGGACATGCTTGGTTTCAATAGAATCACAAGAATTGTAGTTATTTAGTTTGGCAAATGTTAGCAGAAGTGTAAAGATCATAGCGTTGGTTTTGTGCATTTTCAAGGAATTTATAGATTTGATTGTGTTTTGGGCTAAAAATGCTACTAGAACATTTTACTGGATTGTTCCGGCGTAAGAACTGTATTTTGACTAATATTATTGATCTGGAGGGTAACAGTTGAGTTTTAATCTTCAAAAAATAGGACACAGTCTTTATGCTGGATTTTAGTGCTTTTTTAAAATATTATTTTCAACACTAGGCTCTGTGGCCTTGCGTCCATTTTCTCTCCAGTTGCTTTGTCTGGCCTTGAGCCGTTATAAGTGAAATTGACTTTTCACATAAATGCAGGGTACTCTAAAGGTGCAAGCCCAAACTGTATAAGCCGGTACATGCCACAACCTTTGCCACCTTTGTCTCAGAAAGTCCAGGATATTTATTATTTATCATTTTTTTTAAGAACAAGTTGTATTTAGCTGGTTTAAATACCAATATCATCAGCCAGAATTTCTCTATGAATTTCAGAGTCAAGTGTCATGGTGTAATAGAAATATATTAATTATGGAAAAGCCTTTGTTTTTTTGAATCAATGTTTGAAAAAGGAATATTATTTATAAATTATCTTTTGAATAGTAGGAGTGAAATTATGTCTAATAATATGTATTATGCAGCCATACCACAAAACTGGAAGAGGAAACTATGGGGAAAAGCTTTTACATGCTATTACACAACTACCCTGAACATCACCACTGGAATGTTACAGCTAAAACTAATCTGTTAGTATTTGCCAACTAGACAAATGCTTAAAAAATGGGGCATACAACAGTTTGACTGACAGTGTGTGTTGATTTTGTGAAGAGGAAGAGGAGTCAAATATTCATCTCTTTTGGTGATGTAAGGAAGTGGAGTTATTCTGGATTAAAATTCAAAAATGGATTTCTGCATATAGAACATTTTGTTCGGAGAATTGAGGGATGAGGAGGATGGGAAAGACCTCAATAACATCATCATTATGATGGCAAAAAACATTTATATTTAGAGCTATAAAGAAACAGCAACTGAATATTGAACATTTCAAAATGTTTTTGAAGAATCAGTGAGTTCTTGAAAAGGATGTAGATAGAAATAAGGAACAGAATTTAATTTTTAAACATGGGTGGGGCACATAGGTTTGAGTCAGGGTGAAGGCTGGAGCTAAAAACTTTTTTTTCTTTTCGAAAAATGATAAAGGCTGTTCATTTATATATGTCGATCTAGACGTCCACATTTTGATTTTATTCTTGTTTTTTCAAAATGCATTGTAAAAGTATGATGGGAAACTCTTTATTTAGATTTGTTTTATTTAATTTATTTAATTTTATTCTTTCCTTTTTTCATTCCCTCCCATGACTTGGTGTTTTTTGTTTTGTTATTTTATGTCAATATATGTATGTACACCCTGCATAAATTTAAAAAAAAAAAATCCAGGATATGGACAGAAAAAGAGGGAGAGAACGAGAGAGAAAAAGTGACAAACTTAATGTGTTTATCATGTCATATTTTTGTTAGATCAGAAATCACTTTTGCATTACACTGCAGACATGAGCAACTTGCTCCCCAGACAGTGATTTGTGTCTGGCTTGGTAAATATTCCCCTCAGTGTTTTGTCCTCGAATCTCAGAGGACTCTTTTTCAGGTGGCAAAGAAAAACAACAATGGCTGAATTGTATTATTGCTTTTGTTTCTTACAGTGGTACTGAATTGGTTATCAAAAATCATGGAAATTTACTGGTATTGGTATTGACTACTTAATTTTTGGAATGGTGACATCCCTACAAGGGACAACCTTGGTGGAACAACACACCCACTGGAAAAGAAAAATATACAGAGTCCCCTGGAATTCATAATATAAGCACCAGAGGAAATGCTGAAATTCCTATAATCAAACTCACAAAAGCAAAAATAACCCTGATGACACCACTTGCCCCTGCCTGGGACATGTAAAATGCCTTGTCAGGCAAATAAATCTGGCAACTCACTTGCCTGACTGGGAAAGTGGTGAGAAAGAATTCAACTATCAAACTATTTACATAATAAGTTAATCGTTAAAGTAATATAAGTGAGAAATGGGAGAAAATGTTGTTATCAGCCTCTCAAATATGGGGATTTCAAGCTTTTAAAGCAAGACATTTAAAGATATCAGCTTGGACTTTGAAAAAACTAGGATGCACCTCTTTTTTGTTATTTGAAATGTGCTTATAAATAAAACCATTTGTACATGAGTGTATTTGACTTGCCCAATTCGCAAGTGAAAAAACATTAATGTTGAACCCCATTGTGTCTGAGTATTTAATTACTCTTCATGTCACCCTGACTAGACACAAGTTTTCGGTTTACCATGATACTTGATGCTCCATCTTGTAGAGGGCCTTTATTATCTCAGCTTAGCGTGTGCTTACACGTCACATGTGTTTGCTACATCAAGGTGCCAAATACTAGGAAAACAAGGAATTGTGGGGTCAGAAGCTGATTTTTGCCCCAAAAGGGCTACTTCCCATTGCCTCTAAACTGACACAAAAGGTTTTGAGATTAAAGTAGTTTTTGATGGTAACTTTCTGTCTCGCAGAATTTTGCTTTGCATTATAATATAAGAATTAATCAAAACACCCAGTTTGTACTGGTTTATAAATCTGAATTATTGTAAAACGGTCTCTCTCACAAAGGCAAGCGGACTGTCTACTCATGACAAGGTATAGTTAAGACCAGGCTGTTATCCGAATATTTTCGTCATTGACCG
Source organism: Lutjanus erythropterus (assembly GCA_020091685.1). Lineage (NCBI taxonomy): Eukaryota > Metazoa > Chordata > Actinopteri > Lutjaniformes > Lutjanidae > Lutjanus > Lutjanus erythropterus. Next base: position 5,968,703 of record CM034604.1, on the reverse strand, counting down.
CTTTTTAAAACAGTGACGAAAAAGCTGAAGGTCATCTGTCATTTTGACAGGTTGCACTACACTCCTGACCACTTGGTGGCGAGTGAGCATATTAATTAGCTATTAGGTTCGTTCGAGATGAACTGTGCCTCGCCTGAGACTAGATGAGATCACAGCAGGAGGTGGAGACAAAAAGCTGCAGTCAAGTCGGACAGTTTTCAACAGACTTACGAGAGCAGAGGAAGAGACACGAACATCCTGTTAGATCACCTGTAGGTTACCTGTAGTCTGCAGATCATGGTCATAGCTGAAGAAATAAAGTGCTCTTGATCGTTGATTGAAGTTAAAATAGAAGAAATCCTCCTTTGACGCATGTAACATCTGTTCTTTTATCTGCCTTGTAAAGCACTAAACTGTTCTTTTGATAAGTCATATATATATATATAACAGATCAGAAAAAGTCCCATCACAATAGCCAGAGTTTTGGTGGCCTTTCTCTCCATCTTACTTTCAGACTTTGTGCTCTGACAGGTTGTGTTCTGGATGCTGCGTGCCTGTCTCTGTGCCACTGTTAAAATCTTTAGGTAGATGGCACACATTACGATAGCCGGAACATAAAATGAAAAGATTCGTTGTAAAGGTAGAATTGAGAGGCTAAAACCAGATAAAATCCAGCTCACCAGGATCATGATAAAAGTAACATAGACATTCATTTGAGTTCTGTACCTCAGAGGCTGACACACAGCATAATATCTGTCAACAGAAATAAAGCACAAGTTCCAAACAGAAGATGAGCTCAGATAGAGATCAAAATCATCTAGTACTGAACAAGTCCAATCTGTAGCTGGTATCATGACATTCACCAAAAGTAAAACCCCAACAAGCAGGTCAGTTACAGCGAGAGAGAGGATGAGGAAGTTTGTAGGAGTGTGGAGTTGTTTGAAGTAAATGATGGAGGTTATTACAAGAAGGTTTCCACATATTACAAGAACTGATAAAAAGACAGCAAAAAAATAAAATGCATGCATAACGGGGTGAGTTCTGTCATCAATAAGTTCTTCAAGACAGACAATGCTGTCCTCAACAACATCATCAGACCTGTTGACAAAAAGCTTTGGTTTCATGCAGAAATTTTCATTAATAGTGAGGAAACATTTGCACTTACATATGTTAACCAAGAAAATTAATAGTTTCTAATTTCCTTTAGAGAGATATTTTCAGTAAAGTTTAGTGTTCTGTGTGTTTCACTCTGTGCTTGTTTGGTTTGTGCATCTGTACTGATGGGAGCTCTTGGTCTGTTCCACTGAGCAGTATATTCAGATTAGAGTTGTTATTCTGGTCTCATTTGCATATCATGGTCATGGGACCATCTCAACGCAGCAGTCAGTGTAGTCGTAACAAAATTTCTATCATGTAGGGTTTCACATTAATAAACTTGGAAGACTCATAAGAGATGCAATTAAATTGCAATTCTGCTTGGTTAGGTTTTGGAAAAAATCATGGTTTGAGTTGGAAAATAAATTCAACATGTCAAAATCCCACTTTTTCAGATTCCTGCATGTTGTTATATTATTATCACAGTTAATACACCTCCCGTTCCTGTCTATATTCCTGTGAAGTGTCACAAAAGTCTTCATCTTTTATTAGGGCCTGAGCACCGACTTCAGTGCAAGGACTCTATTGAAAGTTAGGGAATTATTAAATTAATTATCATTATTATGACAAAAGGAAATCGCCATTTTGTGGCAAACATAGAAAACATACTCTAAAGCATGTGAAATTTGGCACATGTATCAATCATGGCGAAAATTTACATGTGACATAGTTCTCAGAATGGGCGTGACCAAATGCCTAGGCCACGCCCTCTAGACAGAAGGGCTTCAAAACGTCTGTGTTGATGGTCATGGCCGTAATGTAGCATTGAATTTTTTGATGTCTCACCGTGAAATAAGAAATTGTCATAACTTTAGTATTATTGGTCTGATCTACATCAAACTTCACGTTTGACAATAGTCCCACCCTGAAAACATCTGCATGACAATTTTTTGTGATAGTTGTAGTACCACCTATTGGCCACAGGAAATGACATGTTTTAGACATGGTGTGCTCCTCAAAGCAGGTTGACCATATCAAACTCAAATCTGGTCAGAGAGGACTTAAGACCTGGATCATGCTATATTGTTAACATTGTGATTTGTTCAGCATTGAATGATGTATCTGTGGCATGGTGTCTAGTTTTGATGTTTCACCAGGACACACGAAATTGCTAGAACTTTGGATTAAATGCTGCATTTTTGGGGTCTTAAATATACTCAATAATTCACCAAATTTGGCACGTGTCAGTCTTGGTAAAAATTTACGTGTTATATGTTTTTTGTCAATGGGAAACACCACAATTACTGGCACGTTTCACCGACATACACGATAATCGGCACACGCGTAGATCATGCCCAGACGCACAAAAAAGTCTGTTGGAACCCAAAACCTAATCCCAACAGGAAGTCAGCCACTCTGAATTTCATGGTTATTTTTTTTTTTTTTTTCCCAGCTTTTGTATTTTAATGAACTCCTCCTATGGAATTATTATAATGACTTAAAAAATCAGTCTTCTAGCAAAGACTTTAGCAATAATCTTAGCATCTGTATTAAGCAATGAAATAGGTCTATATGTTGTACAATATATGGGTGGCTTGCTAGGTTTCAATAGCTAGCTAAAAGAGGTTTAAGTAATTTAACTCTGAATATCTTGTAAATACCATCAGGGGCTGCACCTTTACCTCCTCTCATATTAATAATGGCATCAGCAATTTCTGAAGAATTTAATTTCTCATCCATATGTTTTATCATACTTCGCTATTGAGGGAATACTAAGCTAAGGACTACTAAGGAATTCATTCTGTTTTTCCAAATTTTTGTGGGGATTTAGATGTATATAGTGTTTTGTAACAGGAGGTAAAGGGCTCATTTATCTAGGGGCCATACACATTAATCATGTCTGTTTTTTTTATTTATCACTGTATCCTGAACTATCAAAGATCTACCCCCTGTATCATGAATTATATTTTCCACCTTACAGGGGACAGATCTGTGAATCAGGATTATCATCCATCAATCTGTGCTCTGAACTTGTTGCTAAACGTGCAACTGTTTGTAACAAAGAGTGATATTCAAATGTTCAAGTATAAACTGCAGTGTGAACAATTTCTCTTCAGTCTCATGTGCTTCTTCCCCAGACATACATGGAGGTTCTTGTTTCCATGCAATAAATAATCATTTGGAATAAGAGACAAAGACAGATATTGTGTCTGAGTATTAAATTGCTCTTTACTTCACCCTGACTAGATGCACTTGTTTCACCATCTTGTAGAGAAGCCTTTATTATTTCAGTTGATCAATGTGCTTACATGTCACATCAATCTGAATTACTTTCTGCTTCATCAAAATGCCACATACTAATTGCTTGAAAAATGATACACAGTGAAGCTCATTTTTTTTCCCAGAAACACCTACATCAGGGTTACTCCACTTGCTTTGACCAGGGACCATTTTTCAAAGTGACAGGAGGCCAGGGGCCAGTTAATGAATAAACATTAACAATGCCATTACTTAGTAGATGAAATTAAAAGTCATTAAAAAGCCTGTAATTCATCTTTCTTTGAAATTCTCTATTTTCAAATTAGCTGACTTATTAACAAAATAAGTTGATGGGACGATTGACAGGTGAATCAGACGTTTTACTGCATTTAAACACTGCAACTGCTGTTTAGTTGTGGTAAATATATTCAAAACCCCTGCTAGTGATGTTTTGTAAATCTGAATCCTTTTTAAAATGTCTCACAAAGGCAATCTGAGTGTCCGCTAATAATGACTCAGTACTGTTAAGACACAAACTGCAATGTGGACAATATAAACAGCCATGATCATCATGGACCGTAAAAGTAGACGTTTTCTCTGCTAAGTCTTGAATTCACAGCATCTTCACACATGTCAAAGCGGAGACAGAATGAATTTGCACCAAAAAGTGTTTCTACTGTAAATGATGCTGCAGTGTACGTCCATAAATTTGTTATCTGAACAGAGACAAAAGTAATCCATCATTACTTGACCTACTTTTGTGACGGGAATTGTGATTGTGGATTATTTGCAATTTTTTGCCAACTGATTTTGATTTTAGTACAAATGAAGAACTTTGCAGTGAAAGATCATTTCGACATTAATTGCTGAAGTTTTATTCACAGAGAACTTCAGAGCTGTACTCCTGCATTCATTATGCAGCATCTATGACTGAATACATACAGTAAGAAATGAGGAAAACTATGAGATATGTGGATCCTGTGATTATTTACACACATTAAAATTGAGATTATTGTATGTACTGTTTACTATGTACTGCTATCTGTGTACTGAGTTGTACATACAGATACTTTATGCATAGTACAATGGCAGATTTTATATGAGCTGCAGTAGAAAGAGATGTAAATCTTCAGAGCCAAACTAGTGATGATTACCAGCAAGTCATGAGTCAAGAGAGCTTAGAATGAGTAAAATCACCTTGAAATATTTTCCCACAAATGATCATTCTGAAAGCTGATCGAAACCAGCTGTAAAAGAAACCATAGATGAATGGATTGAGCATTGAATTCACCCATCCAAGCCAGATACATGCATAATACAAGTTAAATGGTATATTGTAATTAATCAAAGGATTGATGGTCCAACAAATAAAGAAAGGAGTCCAACAGATCAGAAAAACTCCCATCACAATAGCCAGAGTTCTGGTGGCCTTTCTCTCCATCTTACTTTCAGACTTTGTTCTCTGACAGGTTGTGTTCTGGATGCTGCGTGCCTGTCTCTGTGCCACAATCAAAATCTTTAGGTAGATGATAGACATTATGATAGCTGGGAGGAAAAAAGAAAAAACATCTTGTAAACCTAAAATTGTTACTCCGAGAGCAGATATAATCCAGCTCACCAGGATCATGATCACAATAACACGGATATTTATTTTAGTTCTGTACCTCAGAGGCTGACACACAGCATAATATCTGTCAATAGAAATCAAGCACAAGTTCCAAACAGAGGAAGTGCTCAGATACATGTCAAAATCATCTATTACTGTACAAGAGTTTGTCGTCACTGGCATCACGACACGCAACAAAAGTAAAACCCCAAGAAGAAGGTCAGATACAGCGAGAGAGAGCATGAGGAAGTTTGTAGGAGTGTGGAGCTGTTTGAAGTAAATGATGGAGGTTATTACAAGAAGGTTTCCACATATTATAAGAACTGATAAAGAGACAACAAAAAAATATAATAGATGCACGGTGTTGATTGCTGTATTTCCAGGTGCATTTGGTGCATAAAGACAAATAATTCTGTCCTCAACATAATCGTCCGACCTGTTGACAAAAAAAGTAGGTTTCATGCCTAAATGATCATTAATAGTGAGGTAATGTTGGCAATAACATGCCTTAAACCAAGAAATTTAAGTTTAGTGCTCTGTGTGTTTCACACTGTGTCTGTTTGGTTTGTGCATCTGTACTGATGGAGCTCTTGGTCTGTTCCACTGAGCAGTATATTCAGATCACAGCTGTTATTCTGGGCTCATTTGCATGGGTCATGGGAAACTCTCAACGGAGCACTCAGCGTAGTCGTACCAAAATTTCTATCATTTAGGGTTGCACTTTAATAAACTTGAAGGTCTCATAGGAAATGAAAGTTGCAATTCTACTTAGTTAGGTTTTGGAAAAGATCATGGTTTGTGTTGGGAAATAAATTCAACATGTCAAAATCCCACTTTTTCAGATTCCTCCTTGTTTGCAAGTTGTTATATTATTAACACAGTTAACACACCTCTCCTTCCTGTCTATATTCCTCTGAGCTGTTCCAAAGGTCTGTGGCAGTCTTTTATTAGGGCCCAAGAACTGACCTCGGTGCGAGTATCCTATTGAAACTGAAAGAATTATTATTATAATTACGACAAAAGGAAACTGCCATTTTGGGGACCTTAACATACTCGATAACACATGAAATTTGGCACATGCATCAGTTGCAGTGAAAAATTCCATGTGATATAATTTTTTGTAAGGGGCATGGCTGAATAACTACAGGTGCATCTCAAAAAATTTGAATATCACAGAGAACTTGAATATTTTCTGTCAGTTATTTCAAAAAGTGAAAACTGTATGTATTGTAGACTCAATACAATTAAAGTAAAATGTTTCAAGCATTTTTTTATTTTAATTTTAAAGCCATTCATGACCCAGAGGCAACGTCAGAAGCGTCTTACCTGGGCTAAGGAGAAGAACTGGATCATTGCTCAGTGGTCCAAAGTCTCTCTTTTTAGATGAAAGTAAATTTTGCATTTCATTTGGAAATCAAGGTCCCAGAGTCTGGGGGAAGAGTGGAGAGGCACAGAATCCAAGTTGCCTGAAGTCCAGTGTGAATTGTCCACAGTCAGTGATGATCTGGGGTATTGGTCCACTGTGTTTCATGAAACGAGGAGATTTTAGAGCACTTAGGACTTGGACTTGGCACCTGTCCAAACTGCCAAAACAACGCAGAACTGATTTGATGACCATGGAATTATTGTGCTTGATTGGCCGGCCAACTCGCCTGACCTGAACCCCATGGAGAATTTATAGGGTATTGTCAAGAGGAAGATGAGAGATGCCAGACCCCACAATACAGATGAGCTGAAGGTTTCTATCAAAGCAACCTGGGCTTCCATAACACCTCAGCAGTGGCACAGGCTGATCGCCTCCAAGCCACGCTGGTCACCTGCCTAGGGAGGTATTCCATGCACGTCCGATTAGGAGTAAGCCATGGGGCAGATCCATGACCAGGTGGAAGGATTATATCTCCACCCTGGCCCAGAAATGCCTCGGGATCGCCCAGTCAGAGCTGGTCAATGTAGCCAGGGAATGGGTCCCCTGCTGGAACTAGGGATGCACCGATACCGATACCAGCATCGAATATAAGTCCAATACTGTCCTCACGTATTCATACTCATACTCATAAAACTACTCCGATACCCCACACCCGATACCACATCACGAAAAGTAGCTGCTCGAGACAAGTAAACATCTAAAGACCCGCTGCATGAAGAGTTCAAGGAGTTTGCTGATGCTTACCCTCTTTTTTTCGGACACGCCATCATCATGAGCGAGAGGCTCGCTGTCCCCAGCATCATCCACTAATGACTGCAGCAACTTTGGAAACTGTCCATAAAATCCCATGTAAGTCCATGTAAAACTGAAATAAATGCACAGAGTGCAGCTGTAGACTGTAGCCAGCCACTATCCAATCAGTCCTGGCGAGTGTAAACTACTTGAATGCCTCGGCAAATTAATCCAAAGATGAAAAAAAAACACAGCTGCCACCAGTCTGTAACCACATTTTCTTCGTAATAAGGTGCTACAACTTCTCTTTGTGTACTTAATCTTCACCAAAACAGGTATACAAATGGCTGAGCTAACTTTATCTCTGGATGTAGCTAAGTTCATAAACGATATGATTCAGAAATCTTATAACCCAACCTGACTGTTCACATTTCGCCAGGCGTTTACTGGCGAGATCGTAGTCTGTTTTTAATGTTGTGTTACAGAGTTTGGGGAACGCTGAAACACTTTTATTTGGTCGTGTCCGGAAAGGAACCCTTGATTTGTGAAGTTCTCGTGAGATTTTTCAATGTCGTCCCTTCATTGTGACGTTAAAATGATCACTGGCGAGATCTTCCGTGGTTCTGGGGTTCCCTTCAAGACCATCTGTCACCATCTCCTCTGCTTGTGTCACTGACACATCTGTGGTCTCTTCTGCCTGCTTCATCACATTCAGCTGTTTTTGCTTTTAAAAGTCAGCCGCAAACGAGGTCAAGGTTCAAATATTTTGAACTTTGAGCGCAGCGGCAGATCCGAGCGGTGCGCTACGTCGAGGGTAGTGGTGCTGCTTGGTCGGGCGACACTGCTCTCTCCATAGAAAAACAATGGGACAACCAGCGCAAAGCATTTTTGCCGCTGATCATATGTTGGGGCCTTTAGAGGTTCACAGCAGGGTAAACAAAGCTGTTGCACACATGGCACCACACTCATACCTGTCCCCTGTAAACGATGACAGGCAGGAATTAATTAGCTCTTAGACAAGAGCAAGAAGAAGAAACTTAAATTCTACATATGTAAATGTATAAGTAAAATACTAGTTAAAATGCTTTAAATGATAATGAAATAATTATCATATATAACACTATTTATAATAGTAAACTTAATTCTGCAAGTCAACAATAATGTTGTGAAATTATTATACTGAAATATATCATATACACAGTAAATTGCACAGCTTAATAAGGACCACAAAATCAGTAAAGTAACTTACTACAAATAACCTAAATATGTAATGTGTACAGTAACCACGGTTACACTTGTAGCAGGAAACAGCAACAACGATTTGTTACATTTAGAAATTGATCATCTAATGAAAATAAAACATGTTTTAAAAGTTACTGTAAGAACTTTAATGGCATTATTAAGTACTTGTATCGGTATTTGGTATTGGCAAGTACCCAAATGTAACTACTTGTACTTGGTCTTGAAAAAAGTGGTATCGGTGCATCCCTCGCTGGAACTGTTATCTCCATGAACTGATTTTAGATATGCGTTGAAGATGGATGGATGGATGGATGGATGTTTTTGAGCTATTACAGGATATGATCGTGCCTCTGATAAATGGTTTCAAGGGCTTATCCTTAAAAAAAGATGACAATTTGCACCTCTAAGAAAAGTAGAAAATTGTAATCAGAAAGCCATCTTGAGTATCTTAACCCATGGCAAAAGACATGTCCCGTGGTTGTGGAAAAGATGTTACTCTGTTTCAGAAGAGTCAAATTATTGGCCTGCATCAACCAAAGAAAACACCTAAGGAGATTGCTAAAACTACTAAGATTGGGTTAAGTACTGTCCAACACATGATTAAAACCTCTAGGAAACTGGACAGGTGAGACTCAAGAATGCTGAGCAGCTGAGACTCCTGGATGCTGGGCAGCTGAGGTTTTGGAGTGGTGGGCAGCTGGGAGGTACATCGGTGAGTGCTGTTGTTTCCTTCTAGAAGGTCTCCCAGAAGGAAGCTCCCAGGAAGTATCACGTTGGTAATTGACTGACCTTGTGCTAGTCAGCTAGCTGGAGACTAGCAGTCTGGTTGCTGCCAGGCTGAGCAGTGTCTAGCAGCAAGACAACAACATGGACGAGGGAGCTGGGAAGCTGGATGCAGGCTATTGGGTTTGATGCTAGCATGCCAAGGTGTACACAGGAAGATAGTGGGCTGGATGCTGGCATGCAGAAGTGATGGCTTGAAGCTAGAAGGCTAGATGCTAGCAGGCCATAGCATGGTCTGAATGTAGGCATTCTGAGAGCTAACTGGCTGGAAAGCAGGCTGAAGGCTAGCATACTGGATGCTTTCACAGTCCAGCAATGCTCATCCAATCCAAAGTCTGTGCCTTTAATCACTTTCAGCCTGTCATCCACTCCTTTTCTCCTCCTGACAACTTTAATGGTTGGGGATTCCATCATCCAAAACATCTGTTTTGCAAAAATGGTCATAGATGTTTTTATTGGAACCAAAATCCCTGACATCCAGGAGAACCTCCCAGAGCTCCTCAACTCTCTCCTGACAATCACGAAAAGTAATCACGCATGTCAGCGCCAGTGACACCAGTCAAAAAGGCAAATTAATCCGTCATTTTAATCTCCACAACAGCTGTGACAAAACCGCTTTTATTTGTGGCCCAACCCCACCCTGGGTCGTGGTGTGGTGCACTTTTGGAGGATCCCCAGTCTTCACACCAGGCTTCACTTTATGTGTCCAACACACAATATTTGTTTTATCCACATCTTCAACCTGTTCGGGGAAAGTTTTTCATTGTTGGAAGACATGGTCTTTCCTTGAACATTGTAGGTAGCCATATGTTTAATGTAAACCTGCAGCATGTTGCAAAATCATTCCCACATGATTCACTCTCCATTTGTAGTTACTCATGCTAGCCACTGGTTTTCTTTTATTCAGCCCAAATAGCTAGCTCTAGCCAATAAGAAACTAGTTAATAGTGAGTGTCACTGAGCCATCGAATTAGAGTTATCACTCTGAGCTTTCTAGCATATTGTGGCATTCAGTGCAAGACAATATGATGTATGTCCTCGTGCCTTTCTCCCATATATGTATATACATACACAAGCCAAAGCTCATGATCCTGTGTGGGTTGGAAAGTGAATCCACTTGTGAATTCAAAGCTTTGCCTTCTGGCTCAGCTCCTTGTTTACCACAACAGTCCGGTGCAAATCCTGCATTACAGTTGATGACATGACAAAGCCCATTGTGGTGGAGGTCGGCCTGTATTCGCACCCTGGGTACACCATCCTCTTGTAGTATCATCTACAGGAATCCGCAGGAGACATGGTCCAAAGTCTATTCCATGTCTACAAAACACATGTAGAATGATTGGCCAAACTCTCATGACAAATCCCAGATAACCCTGCAAGAGTACAGAGCAAACCGATGTTCCAAGACTAGGAGAAATCTGCATTGGTCCTTTGAGATTTGACAATCTGTTAAAGCCTTTTCAGCACACTGCTTTCCCAGGGAATCTGAGCAGTGGAGCACACCCTCCAGTACCCCTTTATAATGTTGAACCACAATCTTCATCTACCAAGTCTGTTCCTTTGACTGTTAAACATTTACCCAGTCGAGGTCAGCAGGTCTCTGTTCCTGCTGATCTTAGCCTGACACAAAACCTGGTCATGAGATGCACAAGGCACAAGTAATGTCTAGGCAAAATAAGCACGGAAACTGCTCTATTGTTAGCTGCACCAAGCAGCACAACTCGCTACATTTGCTTCCAGCCTCAGCAGACAGAAGAGCTGAGTGGATACATTTGGCTTGTTGACACCTCGGAAAACACACTTCATTTAAACTCAGCAGAAAAACATGTAAAACTCACCAAAACCATCTTTGTTAGGCTGTCCACTCGTCCAACAATCACCAACTCTGGTTTGGTCAAAATAAATCCTACCGCGTGGAAAGCATTCAAAGAGTCTGACTCTGCAGGCTGTTTTCCTCTCACTCGTCACCCAGCTCAGCGCACTCATGGTTGGCTGAGTGGGTGTGAACTTCGCTGCTGGATGAGAGCGCGGTGCAGAGCAGAGGCTGTCACTCTGCAGACTATTAGATTAGCAAAATAAAATGACAAATATCACCCTAAAAGTCAGGCCAAAAAAAAAGTAATCGGCGATGGATTCAGCCTATCGTCGACAGACGATATAGTCATCCAATCGCCCAACCCTAATCTTATCAACACTCTAAAATAACATGAGAGTATAGATGTCCATAATTAGTCTTTGGAGAGATTTGCATGAAAAATATGATTTGCCGTTAAGCCATTTCCCCCCTCCCCTCTCCATTTGTGTGCGTTACCTACAGCCTTTGAGTTTCACTGTTGTAACATAAACTGATTCATGAGGTGAACGTTACTTGCATTTATTTGCCATTTGCCAAAAACATAGTTTTGGATTATTGGTACATCAGTAGCACAGTACACACTCAAGTCACTTGTAGTAGGTTGTGAGCGATTTTACCACAATAACTAAAGACTGTATGACATTGAACTGATGTGTCCTCTCCGGCAGCAGTTAGCACAACCCACGGAAGAAGTGGGTGGAATTAGCAATGGCTCATTAGCATTTAAAGGAACAGGCACTGAAACCGGCTTTTCTGAAACAGGACTGTTTTCATAAGGTGAGAGGGGCTCTGGTGCCTGATCCCTGAGGTACTTTGACCGAAGCATGGCACAGAAGTTGCCTTGAGATCTCAGGGACCTGTGTTAACTTGTGGAAAAGGGGCATGATATGTCTCCTTTAAAATATTAAAAGGGTGAATACATTTTCTGTAGTATTAGGAGTTAAAGTTGTGTGGAGTGGCTAATATAGACCACAAGATGGCAGTAATGTACTACGCCAGAGTGAGAAGAAAAAAAAAAGGTGGCTGTTCAGAAGAAGAAAGTCGTGCTAGCTAAAGAGAATGTAAACAGTTACATGCTGAGCCTTTGTCCGTGCAATAATGCGCAGTCTTTCAAGTAAAGAGTATAAAAGACAAGACTGTGATGTCCCGGCCATTTTTTGTAAAAGTCACAGCTGAGTTCTCACAGCCCTCATTATTTCAGTTCATCTTCTGCTTACATGTCACATCAGTCTAAATTCATTTGTGCTTAATCAAACTGCCACATAGTAATTGCTACAGAAATGATGCACAGTGAAACTCATTTTTGCCCCAGGAACCCCTACAGCAGGGTTACTCCACTCACTTTATCCAGGGACCACTTTTCAAAATGACAGGAGGCCAGGGGCCAGTTAATGAATAAACATTAATAATAACATTACTTATAAGATAAAATTAAAGAAGATTAAAGGGACCATAACTCATCTTTCTTTTCTTTCTTTATTTTCAACTGATATATTATCAAAACTTATTAACAAAATGAACTTGGTTCATGGTTTGACATTTCAGATATTTTACTGCATTTAAAATGTGCAACTGCATTTTAGTTACAGGTTACACCATTAAACATAACTGGAACCTCTTCCATCCTACCAGGAACAGAAAGAGCAGCATATTTAAACTCTTTTAGTCTGTAATACACATTTATGGGATCAGAATTATCTTCATTTCTGTGTAACTGTTGCTCCTCTTGAGTTCATAATTGCACTTTTCAGAGTCTGAAAGGTCATCATGTAAATCAGTCTTCTCTCTGTTACTAACAGCCTAATTTAGACCATCATCCAAAATTGGCATATCTGTCCCTCCTTTCTGGGAAAAACAGTCAATCGATGATTTTTACTGTGACTGAGAAAATAATTGGAGGGCCATCTGGCAGTGATTTGGGGGCCAGATTTTTCTCTGAGACATGAGAATACATATTTGAAACACAACTGAAACACATACACAGTGTTCAGATGTAAAAGAATAACAACTTGTACTGTTTTGTAAATATGAATCCTTTAGAAAATGTCTCACAAACGCAAGCCAAGTGTCCACCAATAATGACTCAATAAATGACACATTACTGTAGTGTGGACAATATAAATGGCCATGATCTGTAAAAGTGAACATTTTCTCTGCTTAGTCCCGAATTCACAACATCTTAGTGTCAAAACAGAAACAGAATGAGAACTTATGAAGTTGCATCAAAAAGTGTTTCTACTTTAAATTATGCTAAAGTGTACATCCATAAATTTGTTATCTGAACAGAGACAAAAAATAATCCATCATATTTTACTTGAGCTACTTTTGTGATGGATATTGTGATTGTGAACAATTTTGATTTTACTACAATTGAATAAATGTCTTTATACTGTCTCCATCTGCAGCCAAAACAAATGATGAAGACACTGACTAAAAACTACTGTAACGTTAATTCCTTAAGTTTTATTCACAGAGAACTTCAGAGCTGTACTCCTGCATTCATTATGCAGCATCAATGACTGAATACATACAGTAAGAAATGAGGAAAACTATGAGATATGTGGATCCTGTGATTATTTACAGATATCAACAAACTAGTGATGATTACCAGCAAGTCATGAGTCAAGAGAGCTTAGAATGAGTAAAATCACCTTGAAATATTTTCCCAGAAATGATCATTCTGAAAGCTGATCGAAACCAGCTGTAAAAGAAACCATAGATGAATGGATTGAGCATCGAATTTGACCATCCAAGCCACACACATGCATAATACGGTTCAAATGGTATACTGTAATTAACCAAAGGGTTAAAGGTCCAACAAAGAAAGAAAGGAGTCCAACAGATAAGAAAAAGTCCCATCACAATAGCCAGAGTTTTAGTGGCCTTTCTCTCCATCTTACTTTCAGACTTTGTGCTCTGACAGGTTGTGTTCTGGATGCTGCGTGCCTGTCTCTGTGCCACAATCAAAATCTTTAGGTAGATGATAGACATTATGATAGCTGGGAGGTAAAAAGAAAAAATACGTTGTAAAACTGGAACTGAGAGGCTAAAACCAGATAAAATCCAGCTCATTAGGATCATTATCACAATAACATAGACATTTATTTTAGTTCTGTACCTCAGAGGCTGACACACAGCATAATATCTGTCAACAGAAATAAAGCACAAGTTCCAAACAGAAGATGCACTCAGATACATATCAAAATAATCTAGTATCCAACAAGAGCTTTCTGTAGCTGGTACCATGACATTCAACAAAAGTAAAACCCCAACAAGAAGGTCAGTTACAGCGAGAGAGAGGATGAGGAAGTTTGTAGGAGTGTGGAGCTGTTTGAAGTAAATGATGGAGGTTATTACAAGAAGGTTCCCACATATTATAAGAAATGATAAAGAGACAGCAAAAAAATAAAATGCATGCATCAGGGGGTGAGCTCTGGGGTCAGGTTCATCAAGAAGTGTTTCAAGACAGACAATGCTGCCCTCAACAACATCATCAGACCTGTTGACAGAAAAGTTACGTTTCATGCAGAAATGATCATTGATATTGAGGCAGTATTTGAAATAATATCCCTTAAATCAAGAAAATGAATAGTTCATAATTTCCTGTAGAGAGAGATTTTCAGTTAAGTTTAGTGCTCTGTGTGTTTCACTCTGTGTCTGTTTGGTTTGTGCATCTGTACTGATGGGAGCTCTTGGTCTGTTCCACTGAGCAATTTATTCAGATCAGAGTTGTTATTCTGGGCTCATTTGCGTATCATGGTCAAGGGACCATCTCAACAGGGTACTCACTGTAGTAGTACCAACATTTACTATCATTCAGGGCAGCACTTGGACAAACTTTGATGACTCAGGAGATGAAAGTTGGCAAACTGGTCCAAGTTCATTATGTTAAATCAACATCCTACTTGTTTAGGTTTTGGAAAGGATCATGGTTTGGTTTGAGAAATAAATTTAATATGCCACTATTCACAGTTATATTATTATCATAGTTAACACACCTTCCTTTCCCTACTTTTCCTGATGAATCACACATGGAATCTTTATTCACTTGACCCTTCAGAAAAAGAATGAAGTATCTCTTATTCATGATTTCTTTTCTATTTCACAGAACCCATTGGTGGAGATTCTGGGAAGGGGGACTGTGGTTTGGCTGTAACAGCAGAGCAGTGGAGAAAAACTTTGGAAGGGGCATATATGAACTCAGTTTGTATGGCTTTGCCATTGAATTATGTTTGATGTAGTTGACTGTGATTGTGATTCAAGTGACTGACTCTCTATTTGTAGTTATTTGCATCGTAGCGATCAGCTAGTGCTACCACGGAAGGTTACTGAAGGTCATGTACACACCGCTCTGGAGCCAATGGCTGCCGGCACCTCTTCGTCTTATACTGATGAGGATTCTCCAAGATGGCATGCGTGCAGTCTGATGAGGGAGCAGTGGGGCCATCCTGTGGAAGATAAAGCGTTTGCCATGCATCTTTCTTTTAGTCCCCAATAGTCCACACATTCACTGGAGGCTGTTTGGCTGAAGTCTGGTTGTTTCATTACCAGAGAGATGGAGCAGTGGATCACAACCTCCTCGACCTCCTCAAGCTGCAGTGACTGCTGGAGTGACTCCTGACTGACTTGACAGAGACATAGACCGGACTTGACTGGACTTGAAACCTCATGAGAGTTGAGTCTGGGTGAGTGAGTTTATTTTTTGTTCTTCTTTTCGTCCTTCTGCCTTTTTTGGGGAAAAATTGAACTGAACTCTTGTTTTTATGAATCAAGTGGATTGTTTCTGTTTTTTCGCTGAACTGAAGAAAGTGTTTTTTGGGGGAGGGGGGATATCTGGGGGTGGGGGGGTGATGGACTGGATTTTTTGAGTTTCTGGAAGGGACTGATGGTTGGATTTCTCTGTTGCTGTTTTGTGGATTGTTCTGCTTTAATACACTGTGCACTAAATCCTAAACGTACTGGTATTGTGTTGCTTGTGGCTTTGTTTGTTGATGGTTGCATATTCTTTAAAAAAAAGAGTTTTTGTGTACATGCTCTTATTTTAATACTTTATGTGCGGTTGACAACCTTAAAAAGATACTGACTCACTAACTGGCACCCCAAGCATTCACAGTAAGACAGTTACATAAAAAGTGACACCCCAGGAAATCAACCTACAAAGCCTTTAAAGGAAAACAACCTAAAACTGAAAAAAATGTGTGCTGCTCAAACAATTACCCTGCAAAAAATACACAGAGATCTCTTAAAAATAAAACAAGTCTCTGGAGGAACCAACAAAGCTGTTTAATCAAACCAGTCTCATGGAATGAGGGAAATAATCAAATCAAAAACAACGCAACAAGGAATACATTTAAAAATTCAAGATGGTGTCCTTTCATGGATCCCTGGTGGACATTCCCTGCACTGCAGCTCCGGAGCCCCAAGCCCGTCAGCTGGATGGTCATTCACCTCCTGTAAATGAGACAGGACAAACTACTGGATTTGGATATTTTTGTGAATGTGGAACCAAGACTTGGTCAGACACTTACCTCTTCACCTCCACTGAAGCCACTTTCTGCAACACATCAGAGGGCTCCAAATTAATAGAACTGTCACAGGCTGTGAAGGGAATGCGTGTCTCACAATTAAATCTGGAAAAGATGGTTGGCGACGGCTTCCATCATTGAAAGAGAGAACAAGAGCACAGTACAGAACAAATGTGACCTGTCAATGAAAGTCATCCGATGGCTACACTATGTGGACAGACCCAACTCAAAATACAAGAGGAAATGAATAAACAATTGGACTACCTCAGAAGGCAGTTCGCTTCTACACTTAACTGGAAATTGAAACAGCATCAGGCTGAAGTGGTGCAGGATATTAACTCTGTTTTTTCCTCCATGTTGCAAAGTGTGGAGAGTATTCTGGCTAAATTGGCCACGTTTACATAATGTGGACACCATGAATACAGAAATCATGTCGATGAAGCATCAGTCCTTACCCTGCTTCCCTTGTAAACATGGCCGCTCAAACCACCCCTCACATCAGCTTTCCTGTGGTGTCTGGACAGCTTCCCCATCCTAGACTTCAGTCCATGTTACGGACTAACCTGGAGGGGCCTGCTGACAGTACGCAGGGAGATATAAGGGGTAGGTTAATTAGTAAAACACCCATAAATCTCCAGTTCCCCACATTTGGGCAGCATGAAGATACTTCAGACTCACTACGCTACCTGAAAAAATCCCATGATTTCCTTGCTCTTAACCCACTGTCAGACGAAGAGCTCGTCTGGTGTGATGTTGTCTGACAAGAAACCACCAACTGGGCGGATTTTGAGAAAAAAAAAAAAAAAAAAAAAAAAAAAAAACATTAAAGCCTTTCTTTCTGAGGATTATGAGGATGAACTGGCTGAGAGGGTTCGGACTCGTGTCCAAGGTGAAGGGGAGTTTCACAGATTTTGCCTACATGTACAGATCTTTGTGTCATTGTTGGAAATCGGATATCCGAGAGGAGGAAGTCATTTAACTGATCTTGAAAAACGGCAATCCAAAACTCACTAGTCAGCTCCATAGCAGTGGAGTAAACACCGTGGATGGGTTGGTTTGGCTCAGTCAGCAACTGGAAAAAGACAGAGATAATCAGCTGGTGTATGAGCAAAGACTACAATCTCTGGCTAAGCCACAGGCAAGGCAGGATAATTCAGCAAAACCCACCTCTCCTGTGCTGTCCTCTAAACCTCCTAGTCCATTCTGCTGGTGTTGCAAGGGGGTGCATTCACCTGCCACATGTTCGTATATAGATAATGGGAAGAAAGGAAAGGAAAATCTGGCGTTCTCTGACCCTCGGGGGAATCCTATGGCAAACACAATGACAAATTTGTGCTTGCACCCCTTACAGTCAGGCAATCCACCACCTTTGCACTAACATTCCTCCACCTCACCTCCATTCCAGCATTCCTTTAAGTGCTCACCAGTCCAGTTGATGGTGCCTTTGTCACTGGGGCCTTGGATGGGTAGAGCTATTGTCGACACTGGGTCCTCCTTCACTCTCCTAAATCAGGATCTGTGGACATCAATTAAGGAAGCATGACATGGTCCCTTGGACTAAGGGTCTCATATACTTGGCAGAAGGAGAACCTAAGCAAATATTGGGCCAGGGTGAGGATGAATACACTCTTCATGGCAAAACCTGGACTCAATCTACTGCTGTGCTGCACTCAGAGACCCTGGCGTTGCCATGCGTGCTTGGACTGGAGTTTTTCTTCCAGAGTGGCATGAAACTGGATATCGCTAACAACGCCTACTGGTTCAACACCAAGAAAGAGGGACACCCGACCTGGACAGGAACGAAACCAAAACTGTGCATTCTTCTCTGTGGTGGCTCCCTCTAGCCTTCTTTCATCAGCAGATGACAGCGTCTCTGACTTGTTTTGACAGGTCAACATGGATGCAGAAAGCAGAGAAAAAACAGCCTTCATCTGTGCTTTGGGCCTCTACCAATTCAAGGTAATGCCTTTTGGCCTGAAGAATGCTCCAGCAACCAGCAGCTTATGGAATTGGTGCTTTGAGAGCTCAGAGGAAGGATCTGCTTTGTTTACCTTGACGCCATCATCATTTACTCACAGGATCCAGAGCAACATTTCGAGGACATTCAGACGGTGTTTAACAAACTCAGAGAGGTGAGACTCACAGTGAATATGGGCAAGAGCCGCTTCTTCCGTGGAGCCCTCTTCCATGCATCCCTGTTTCTTCGTCTTGTTTCTTGGACATGTGGTTTCTGCTGCCAGGGTTCAGGTGAACACTGCGAAGACCAAGGCAGTGGAAGAATATCCAGTGCCTGTCAACTTGAAATCTCTGCAGAGATTTCTTGGAATGGCGGGGTGGTACCACAGATTTGTGCCAAATTTCTCACAAATAGTGGAACTGCGTAAGGCCCTGAGGAGGAAGAATACCATGTTCAGGTGGACCACGGAGTGTCAAACTGCCTTTGAAATTCTCAAGCAATATTTGATGACCACTCCTGTGCTTGGTCATCCAAACTTCAACCTACCCTTTGTGGTGTACGGTGATGGTGTTGGGGACTGAGGAGGTTATGGCCTTCGCAAGTTGGAGCCTGAACAAAGCAGAGAGAAATTATTCCACGACTGAATGAGAGTGCTTGGCTGATGTATGGGCTGTAGAAAAGTGGAGATATTACCTTGATGGATGATTCTTCATCGTGGTCACAGACCATGCCTCCCTTTTTTGGGTCTTCAAAACTCAAAAACCCAACACCAGACTGATTCGGTGGGCCCTACGTCTGCAGGAGTTCACTTTTGCTGTGGAATACCGGAAGGGTAAATACAACACTGTTCCTGATGCTCTGTTGAGTCCACCTGCATTTCCTAGCCTGTCCGTGCAATGCTACTGGCTGCTCAGAAACCAACCACAATAAAGGATTTACTACTCTTGGATGATGTCATCTGGAAGGTCCAGCATGATGGTCTTCATATTCAGGAGCTGTATCAGTTGATTCTGCAGAAGGGGGAGGTTGTGGTGAATGCTTCTACAAAATTCACTATCCTAGAGAACATGGTGCACAGGGTGGTCAAGATGCCTCACAAAACCATTTACCAGTTGTATATACCTGAGCCTTGTCGTCATCATCTCTTTCATAGGTTCTATGAAGATCCACTCACTGGTCACCTGGGTCACTATAAAACCTACAATAGGATGCAATCTTTTGTGTACTGGCCTGGACTAAGTCTAGAGGTCAGAAACATGTCAGGAACTGTCAAGTCTGTCAACTGTCAAGCTTACAAACCTGAGAGCTGAAAAATCCCAGGAAACCTTCAGCAGACCATCGTTCAATGCCCTTGGGAGATGGTAGGAGTAGACCTGATGAGGCTGTTACTAAGAAGTTCAAAGAGGAACTTGTATTTGTTGGTGTTTGTTGACCACTGCTCCTGATGGGTGGAGCTCTTTCCTCTAGGGAAAGCAACGGCGGAGTCTGTGACAAAGGTTCTGTAAAAATATTCAATTTGTATAACAACTGCTTGACAACCATTTCCAAGAGATGACTGGGAACATATAAAGGTGAAGAGGGGGAGAAGAGTGAGGCCTTGCTCACATCAAGTGTTACAGATCAAGTACAGATAGTAGAAGACAGTTATGTTATAAGAACCCCAGAGAGACTGGAGACCAGCTGTGCTGTAGTCTGTGCTCTGAACTTGTTGCTAAACGTGCAACTGTTTGTAACAAACAGTGATATTCAAAAGTATAAACTGCAGTCCGACTCTTCAGTCTCATGTGCTTCTTCCCCAGATGTACGTGGAGGTTCTTGTTTCCAAGCAATAAATAATAATTTGGAATAAGAGACAAAGACAGATATTGTGTCTGAGTATTAAATTGCTCTTTATTTCATCCTGACTAGATGCACTTCTTTCACCATCTTGTAGAGGAGCCCTTATTATGTCAGTTCATCTTGTGCTTACATGTCATATAATTCTGAATTTATTTGTACCTAATCAATTTGCTACTCACTAATTGTTACAGAATTGATGTACAGTGAATGAGTTAATGTGTGGGGTCAGTATGAGCATGAAGCTCTTTTATGCACCAAGCGGCCAAAATAATAGGAGGCCAGGGGCCAGTTAATGAATAGACATTAATGATGTCATTTCTTACCAGATAAAATGAAAAATCATTAAGAAGCCCATAACTCATCTTTCTTTAAAATTATTTATTTTCAAATTAATTGAAATATTAACAAAACGTGTTAAAAAACTTAACTTGGTGCAAGGGTTGACAGATAAATCAGATGTTTTCCTACATTTAAATCTGCAAATGTGTTTTAGTTGTGTTTTGGTAACATTTGAAACAGGTTACAACATTAAACATAACTGGAACTTCTTCCATCCTACAAGGAACAGAAAGAGCAGCTTATTTAAGCTCTTTTAGTCTGTAATACACATTTATGGGATCAGAATTATCATCATTTCTGTCCAACTTTTGCTCCTCTTCAGCTAATAATTACACTTTCCACAGTCTGCCAATTAGCCTTCTCTCTGTTACTATCAGCCTAATTTAGAACATCATCCAAAATTGTCATATCGGTCCCTCCTTCCTGGGAAAAACTGTTAATTGATTTTTACTGTGACTGAGAGAATAGTCAGAGGGCCATCTGGCAGCCTTTTGGGGTCAGATTTTTCTCTGAGAAATGACAATGCATGAAACCAAAATACATATAGACACTTGTCAGTTTCAGAAAAACCCTGCTTGTACTGTTTTGTAAATGTGAATCCATTTGAAACTGACTCACAAAGCCAAGCCAAGAGTCCACTGATAATGAATCAATACTGTTAAGACACAAACTGCAGTATACATAAAAATATAAATGGCCATGATCAACATGGGCTGTAAAAGTGGACATTTTCTCTGCTTAGTGTTGAATTAACAGCATCTTCATATGTTGAAAGGCAGATACAGAATGAGAACTTATGAAGTTGCATAAAAAATGTGATTGTACTGTAAATGCTGCTTAAGTGAACATCTATGAATTTGTTGTCTGAACAGAGACAAAAGTAATCCAGTATTCTTTAGCTGAGCCACTTTTGTGACAGCAATTGTGACTGTGGACAATGTGTACAAATGAAGAACTTTGCAGTGATAAGACTTCTGTTTCTTTTTTCTGTCTTCATCTGCAGCCAAAAAATAAATAAAAATAGAATAACGATGGCACTGACTAAAAACTGCTGGAAGAGAAAGATCATTTCATCATTAAATGCTGAAGTTTTATTCACAGAGAACTTCAGAGCTGTACTCCTGCATTCATTATGCAGCATCTATGACTGAATACATACAGTAAGAAATGAGGAAAACTATGAGATATGTGGATCCTGTGATTATTTACAGACATTAACATTAAGGTCATTGCATGTGCTGTTTACTATGTACTGCTATCTGTGTACTGAGTTGTACATACAGATACTTTATGCATAGTACAGTGGCAAATTTTATATGAGCTGCAGTAGAAAGAGATGTAAATCTTCAGAGCCAAACTAGTGATGATTACCAGCAAGTCATGAGTCAAGAGAGCTTAGAATGAGTAAAATCACCTTGAAATATTTTCCCAGAAATGATCATTCTGAAAGCTGATCGAAACCAGCTGTAAAAGAAACCATAGATGAATGGATTGAGCAGTGAATTTAACCATCCAAGCCAGGTTAATGCATAATACACAGAATATGGAACTTGGTAATTCATTAAAGGGTCAAAGGTCCAACAAAGAAAGAAAGGAGTCCAACAGATCAGAAAAACTCCCATCACAATAGCCAGAGTTTTGGTGGCCTTTCTCTCCATCTTACTTTCAGACTTTGTGCTCTGACAGGTTGTGTTCTGGATGCTGCGTGCCTGTCTCTGTGCCACAATCAAAATCTTTAGGTAGATTATAGACATTATGATAGCTGGGAGGAAAAAAGAAAAAATATCTTGTAAACCATCAATTGATACACCAAAAGCAGATATAATCCAGGTCACCAGGATCATGATAACAGTAACACGGATGTTTATTTTAGTTCTGTACCTCAGAGGCTGACACACAGCAAAATATCTGTCAACAGAAATAAAGCACAAGTTCCAAACAGAAGATGCGCACAGATACATATCAAAATCATCTATTGTCGAACAAGTGCTGTCTGTAGCTGGTAACATGATACGCAACAAAAGTAAAAACCCAATAAGCAGGTCAGATACAGCAAGAGAGAGGATGAGGAAGTTTGTAGGAGTGTGGAGCTGTTTGAAGTAAATAATTGAGGTTATTACAAGAAGGTTTCCACATATTATAAGAAACGATAAAGAGACAACAAAAAAATATACTAGATACATAGGGTTGACTGTTGTGTAAGGCACATTTGGTGGTTCAAAACAGATAAATCTGTCCTCCAAAACATCATAAGTCCTGTTGAGGAAAAAGATAAGTTTCATGCAGAAATGATCATTAATAGTGAGGAAACATTTGCAATAACATGCTACAAATGAAGAAAATTAATAGTTTCTAATTTCCTGTAGAGAGAGATTTTCAGTTAAGTTTAGTGCTCTGTGTGTTTCACTCTGTGCTTGTTTGGTTTGTGCATCTGTACTGATGGGAGCTCTTGGTCTGTGACACTGAACAGTATATTCAGATCCGAGTTGTTATTCTGGGATTATTTGCGTATAATGATCAAGGGACCATCTCAACAGGGTACTCACTGTAGTCGTATCAAAACTTACTATCATTCAGGGCTGCACTTAGATAATTGGAGGACACATAGGAGATGAAAGTTGGCAAAGTGTTCCAAGTTCGCTATGTTTAGTCAACAAACCTATTTGGTTAGGTTTTGGAAAGGATCATGTTTAGGTTGGGAAATAAATTTAATATGCCACCATTCCACTTTTTCAGATTCCTTCATGTTACAAGCTACAAGCCTTTCATGCTTGACTTTTCCTAAATATGGGTCTTGTATGTCTTTTGAAGCCCACAAAGTACTAAAATAAAACACACAAGATTTCTTAGCATTTTTACTGTGCCTCTTAATGTTATTTTGTGTATACGCCAATTAGAATAATATGCCCTGTGTACTATGAGTCAAATAGCACAGAGATTGATCACTGACTCAATTCCAAAGGGACAAACATAGCAGGGAAACAGTTTCTTGGACTCAACTTTGAGAAATAGATCCTTGGAAAGAGGCCGTACCTTCTGGCCAGGGGTGTAACTGGGTGCCGGGGAGTGGCAGTGGTTGGCTTGGTCCCGAGTCCCACAGGCAGCACGGAGCAGGGCAGCATGGGCATATTTCCAGGTCTGACTGCAGTGGCGCACATGGGCCTGAGCCAGCAGGACAGCAATTTTGTCCTCCTAGACAGGAAACATAGGAGGTTGCTAACCCAGAGAGTAGAGAAAGGGGGACATACCTGAGGAGGCACTGGGTAATCAGTTATATGCATATTCTACCCATGGTAGCTGGGAGCCTCCTCACTCTGACACCTCTCTCAAAAGGCATGTCTATAGGTCCTGTTTGTGCATGTGTCTGTGTATTTCAGGCCTGGTTCATCTAATCACCCTCCAAGTGTTGTTTGAAAGCACCTATGTACAAAAATTACAACAGAGTAAAAAGAATATAATTTCACCTCGGGGATTCATAAAGTATGCCTTCTTCTTCTTCTTTCAGATGGAGACAGACTGGTGACCACGGTAATGTGAGATCAAGGATGGCTGGGGTCAGGCAGCAGGTGGAAAAGACCAGAACCGGGTTTTGTTGATGACTTGTTCTGTGCACATGCCGAGCAGGCAGAAATGAAGGATTGGGTGTCGGCATCCATGGTTGGCCACCAGATTCATTGTCAGAGGACGGCAAGGGTGTGGTTTATATCAGGATGGCAGGTGAGATGTGTGAAACGAGACCACTGAAGGACCTGGGAGCAAACAGAGGCAGGGACAAACAGGCAATAAGGAGGACCATAACCAGGATCAGGTTGCTGACTCTGGGCTTCCTTTACCAAGGATTCAATTTCCCAAGATAACAGCGGCAATGAAACAGGTGGTTGGCAGGATGGGGTTATGGTCAGAATTCAGTTTCCTCAGCAGTGAACTGGTGGAACAGGGCATTGGGTTTTATGTTGCAGGAACCTGGATGATATGTCAGAGTAAACTTAAACCTTTCAAAAAACAGGCCACCTTGCCTGCCATGAATTTAGTCTCTTGTCTGACTGAGTGTATGAGAGGTTCTTATGATGTGTCCAAACGATGAGGGGTTGGTCCTCCAACCAGTGGTGCCATTCCTCCTGAGCCAACTTTGCTGCAAGAACTTCCCTGTTCCCAATGTCATAGTTTTTCTCAGCTGGAGAGAGTCTACGAGAGAAGAAAATGGCCAGCTTGGCCGTAACACAGACTGGACCTCGAAGTTATGTGGCAGGCTCGCTCCTCAGGGGTCTGATGGGCTCAAACTAATTGCATGGGCTCTGGCTCAGAGCTGCTATCAGTGCTCTGGGATTTAGCTGATCTCTCCCTATGTCACTCTCCAAGTCTGTTCCACTGAGCCCTGTGGAACCCCACATGACATGAGAGCAGTTGAAGAACTAAACTTATCAACAGTGACCTTGAATATTCTGTTTGATAGGAAAGAAGTTTCCCACAAACCAGACCAGTTCCTGAGGCTGTTGAGAAGAATTGTGGAAAATTGTCAGTAAAATGTAAAAAGTGAGCTTACCAGAGTCCACAGTCATTAGGATGTCATTTACTGTGAGAGGAGCTGTTTCTGTACTGTTTTTTAGCCAGATTAGAATTTGGCTAATATGTTATCTTTCCATAATCTCTAAAAGTTGATTAGCAAACAGCTTTTCAGCAATTTTTGAAATCAATGGTGATTTAGATATAAGACGGTAGTTATGGAGGAATGTTGGGTCTACACCAGTTTTCATCAGCAGGGGCTGGATGCAAGCCTGTTTTAAATAGTCTGGGACCAGGCCAGATAGTATGGAGGTAGCACCTACAGTGATGGCAGCACCAGATGTGGGGCCATAACCTGCTCTAACCAGGGCACCTCCTTCTATGATGGCAGCACCGGCTATGAAGCCAGACCCTGCTCCAACTGGGGCACCTCCTGCATTGGGAACAGCTGCTGAAATTTAAGGCCCCTCCAGATGTTTGAGCTCCATAACCTACACGTGTCTAATGGTGAGCCCAGCCAACCCACAGAACTCATTTTTTGGCTGCTTGTATCTGGAATCTCATTCTTCTGGACGCAACCCAAAGCCCATGACCATGAATTGTGTGGAAAGTATACCTTTTTTTTAAAAAAAAAAAAGATCTGTTTTTGGGCTTTTTTGCCTTTATTGGACAGGACAGCTGAAGAGCAGACAGGAAACAGGGTGAAAAGAGAGGGGATGACATGCAGCAAAGGGCCGCAGGTGGGAGTTGAACCAGCAGCTGCTGCAGAGGACTAACAGCCTCAGTACATGGGGCGGATGCTCTACCAACTGAGCTATAGGGCCGCCCTGGTTGGACAGTATATCTGTCGGTGAATTCAAAGCTTTGCCTTTTGGTTCAACTCCTTCTTCACTACAACAGTCCAGTGCAACTCCTGCTTTACAGTTGAGGATGTGACAAGGGACAATTCTGGTACACTTTAAAGCACATTGAAAGAGTATTTGACTTTTTGCCAAGAATGCAGATGCTCTACCTTTAGACAAGGACCTCACTCAGGTTACGTTGCACATAAGGACAGGATGGCTTGTAGCAACAGCCCGGGTACAGCATAATCCTGGTGGATCATCCACAGGAATCCCCAGGGGACTTGGTCTGAAGTCTTTTCCATATCCACAAAACACATGTAGACTGGATGGCCAAACTCCCATGACCCCTGCAAGGGTAAAAAGCTGGACCAATATTTCAAGACTAAGGGATCTGCATTGGTCCTCTGAGGTTTGACAATCAGTTAAGGCCTTTCCAGCACCCTGGCATAAGCTTTCCCAAGGAATCTGGAGCACACCTTCCAGTACCCACTTTTAAAGATGTGAAACCACGATCTTGGTCTACCATTCCCTTGGCACTCTCCTCAACCAAGCAACAGTGAAAAGGCATATCAGCCAAGACAGCCCAACAATGTCCAGTGCCTTATGCATGCTTATGCTTACCCCTATGCTTATGAGTAAATGTCATCCCACACCTGGGAGCTTACCAGCCCATGGTGTTCTTTCCACTGATAAACAATTTACCCAGTCAGGGTCAGTAGCTCTCCATCCATGCTTGTTACTGGCTGACTCCTTGCTCTCTTTGACTAAGCCATAGATCTTTCTAAAGGTGAATTGAAAGTACCTTTTTAGAGCCTCCCTGATCAACTCCCACATTAAGGTTTTTGCTCTGGTTACCACCAAAGCCACAGCTCTTCTGGCCTCCCAATGTCCATCTTCTCCTTCAGAAGAACATCAGTACAACCAAACCCAAAAGGCCTGTTTCTTCAGCTTTCCAGCAGTCTTCATTGCTGGTATCCACAAGCAGGCTTTTGAGTTCCCATCCTGATGGAAACTGATGACCTTCTAATCACAGGGCTTTTGACATGGCCAATACCAGTTAAAAGCGATACTCCTCTTCTAACCTGCACTTAAAAGATATGCTCACAGATCTGATGATATGACCACAAAGTCAATAATCAGTCTTTGGCCACAGGTGTCCTGAGCCCAATTATATCTAGTTGGGACTGGTCCAGATTCCAGAACAGCTTTGTTTACTTCCCCATCATAGAGGTGCTGTTCCAAATCCCAAGAAACAGTCTGTGATGGAAAGGGTCAGCATGCCTAAGGTCCCTGCTTTTGCCATGTCATTCATTTAGGCATTCCTTGACCAGCCCCCATGGGTCAAGGTCTGGCCATTAGAAGCTCTCTGCTGAGCTTCCCTCCCAGAGCTGTCTACTTCACTGTTCTGGGCAAGGTGTTGCAGCTCATTTCTACTTAATTCGAAAGGAGAATGTTACTCACTCTTATAATGACCCCACTTCTGGGGCCAGTATAAGATCCTAGAGACCCTGGGAGACCTGACCAGGAGCTATGTCCATTGACAACACAGCTCCCCACATCACAGGGACACAGAGGCAAGGCAGCACTCCTTGTAAGTATGTAATTAAAGCATTCTTTCCCTTCCCTGTTAATTAATGTGAAATTAGCCTAAAAGTTCTGTCTCAGACATACCCAAAATGAATTGCAAGCTGTTCTTAATTTGTTCCTAATCTTCCTCTCAGTCTGCTTTGACAGATAACACTCAAAGTTGTTTCACCCAACAGGTGGAATTACAGTATATCACGAACATAATTTATTTATTTTTTATTTATTTTTGGTTTTGCAAACACATGCCTTAGATGGCCTACGGTGGGACTTATTAGCAGATAACAAAAAAACAAAAAGCAAGTTACCTAGTCCCAAGGTCAAGTGTGACAGTATCTCAGAATATGAGTATTTGCCCATGCAATTCTAAAGGTATGTCTCAGCTTTCAGAAGCCCCTGCTTCAGACTGACGGAAGCCTAAAGACATTATAGGTCTTTTTACCATTCTTGAAGTTCAACTTTGAGCATATAAAAGACTGAAAACAAGTGCTATGGTGGAAAAGCAAGTTATATACAAACAACAAACAAACAATTTAAATTTGCATAAATTCCTTGTTGTGGCTTCATATTACCCATTAACACTGTATATGGTCACTTTCAGAATTTCACTGACTGTATAAGGCACCAGTCATCAGCACACTCTTTTCCAAGTGGCCTGGTCTTTACTTTACTTACATTAGTGAAACAACATGAGATGTCATTGATAAGTTATAAATTTTGTTTGTTTTGGATGGCTGATTATACCTGCAGATATGATTATATCTTGAAATGTTTACATCAATCCAATCAAGAGTCTTCCAGACATTCTCATCCCAACTCAACACACTGACGATTTTGTCACTGCCCCTCTGCGTCTGATACTGAAGCACAAAGTACCCTTTAATGGCTGTATCGACCACAGCCAGACAGACTGTTTTGACATGTGATTAATATTATGATAGGACTTTTGACATGTGATTAATGCTTTGAAACGGTGACACCGGTTCAGTTTAGGCACAAAAACTACTTAGTTTGAGCAGTCATAGTACTTATGTGTATTTCTGTGTATAGGATAGTTGTGTACTCAACAGAACAGTATAACTCACTCTAAACAAACAAAACAAACAAACAAAAAAAAGTTATGAGTTCTTCAGCTGACTTTTCCCCTTTTCCAGGCCAGTTGGAAGTAGATGAAGCTGTGCCAGAAATACCTATTCTGTTTTTACTATGTACCTGAAATTCTACACTTTTTGAAAACTGATTATATATATATTTCAGTCATTTCGATAAATTGACCGTTTGTTGCAAAATACTGCATGACCCCCCATAAGACACAATAATACAGTTTGAAACCTGCATCATTACCTCATGTCATTAGAACTGTTGTGTTCAAATACTGATGTGCAGGTGAATAAAGTATATACATGATGAAATATGACCTAGAAATGACTGCTGAGAAACTGCAATGAAATTGTGTGTGTATAAAAGCCTATGTATCTGTGAGAATTAGCTACCTCCAAGTGTGTCTGTGTAAAAATAGCCAATTTGTATACCAATTGCTTGACAACTGTTTCCAGGAAAGGACTGGGAACATGTAAATGTGAAGAGGGGGAGAAGAGTGAGGCCTTGCTCACATCAAGTGTTACAGATCAAGTACAGATAGTAGAAGACAGTTATTTTTTAAGAACCCCAGAGAGACTGGAGACCAGCTGTGCTGTAGTCTGTGTGGGCCCTTATTATTTCAGTTCATCTTGTGCTTACATGTCATATCAATCTGAATTAATTTGTACTTCATGAAATTGCCAAATATTAATTGCTACAGACTTGATGTACAGTGAATGGGTTAGTATGTGGGGTTAGTATGAGCATAAAGCCAATTTTTGTCCCCAGGAACCCCTCAGGGTTACTCTACTTTCTTTGCCCGGGGTCCAATTTTAAAAATGACAGGAGCCAGGGTTCAGTTAATGAATAACATTCATGATAACATTACTTATCAGATGAAATGAATAAGGAATAAAAGGCCCATAACTCATCTTTCTTTCAAATTCTTTATTTTCAAATTAACTGATTTAACAAAATGTATTTAAATTAACTTGGTGCAAGGATTGACAGATAAATCAGATGTTTTCCTGCATTTAAAATCTGCAAATGTGTTTCAGTTGTGCTTTGGTAACATTTGAAACAGGTTACAACATTAAACATAACTGGAACCTCTTCCATCCTACCAGGAACAGAAAGAGCAGCATATTTAAGCTCTTTTAGTCTGTAATACACATTGATGGGATCAGAATTATCTTCATTTTTTGCGTAACTTTTGCTCCTCTTCAGCTAATAATTACACTTTGCACAGTCTGCAAATCAGCCTTCTCTACATTACTAACAGCCTAATTTAGACTATCATCTAAATTTGGCATATATGTCCCTCCTTCCTGGGAAAAACTGTCAATCAATTGATTTTTACTGTGACTGAGAAAATAGTCAGAGGGCCATCTGGCAGCATTTTGGGGTCAGGTTTTGCTTTGAGAAATGAGAATGTATGAAAGTGAAACACATATACACAGTTGTCATATTCAGAAAAAAACCCTGCTTGTACTGTTTTGTAAATTTGAATCTTTTGAAACTGTCTCACAAAGCCAAGCCGAGTGTCCACCAATGAAGACTCAATACTGTTAAGACACATTACTGCAGTGTGGACAATATAAATGGCCATGATCAACATGGACCGTAAAAGTGGACATTTTCTCTGCGTAGTCTTGAAATCACAACATCTTAGTGTCAAAGCAGAGACAGAATGAGAACTTATGAAGTTGCATAAAAAATGTGACTGTACTGTAAATGATGCTTAAGTGAACATCTATAATTTGTTATCTGACTACGAACAAAAGTAGTCCACCATTCTGTAGCCGAGTTATTTTTCTGACAGTAGGAAATGATGAGGGAATTAACTGAAAACTATTATAAGAGAAAGATCATTTCAACATTAATTCCTGAAGTTTTATTCACATAGAACTTCAGAGCTGTACTCCTGCATTCATTATGCAGCATCTATGACTGAATACATACAGTAAGAAATGAGGAAAACTATGAGATATGTGGATCCTGTGATTATTTACACACATTAAGATTGAGGTCATTGTATGTACTGTTTACTATGTATTACCATCTGTGTACTGAGTTGTACATACAGATACTTTATGCATAGTACAGTGGCAGATTTTATATGAGCTGCAGTAGAAAGAGATGTAAATCTTCAGAGACAAACTAGTGATGATTACCAGCAAGTCATGAGTCAAGAGAGCTTAGAATGAGTAAAATCACCTTGAAATATTTTCCCAGAAATGATCATTCTGAAAGCTGATCGAAACCAGCTGTAAAAGAAACCATAGATGAATGGATTGAGCATTGAATTTAACCATCCAAGCCACATACATGCATAATACAAGATGAATGGAACTGTGTTATGAATCCAAGGGTCGATAGTCCAACAAAGAAAGAAAGGAGTCCAACAGATCAGAAAAAGTCCCATCACAATAGCCAGAGTTTTGGTGGCCTTTCTCTCCATCTTACTTTCAGACTTTGTTCTCTGACAGGTTGTGTTCTGGATGCTGCGTGCCTGTCTCTGTGCCACTGTCAAAATCTTTAGGTAGATGATAGACATTATGATAGCTGGGAGATAAAAAGAAAAAATATGTTGTAAACCATCAATTGATACACCAAGAGCAGATGTAACCCAGGTCACCAAGATCATGATCACAATAACATGGACATTTATTTTAGTTTTGTACCTCAGAGGCTGACACACAGCATAATATCTGTCGACAGAAATAAAGCACAAGTTCCAAACAGAAGAAGTGCTCAGATACATATCAAAATCGTCTATAACAGAACAAGAGCTTTCTGTAGCTGGTATCACAACACGTGACAAAAGTAAAACCCCAAGAAGAAGGTCAGATACAGCAAGAGAGAGGATCAGGAAGTTTGTAGGAGTGTGGAGCTGTTTGAAGTAAATGATGGAGGTTATTACAAGAAGGTTTCCACATATTATAAGAAATGATAAAGAGACAACAAAAAAATATAATAGATGCATGGGGTCAATTGCTGTTTTGAAAAATACATTTGGTGCTTCAAGACAGATAAATCTGTCCTCCAAAACATCATAAGTCCTGTTGAGGAAAAAGATAAGATTCATGCAGAAATGATCATTAATAGTGAGGAAACATTTGCAATAACATGCCTTAAATCAAGAAAATTAGTAGTTTCTAATTTCCTGTAGAGAGAGATTTTCAGTTAAGTTCAGTGCTCTGTGTGTTTCACTCTGTGTCTGTTTGGTTTGTGCATCTGTACTGATGGGAGCTCTTGGTCTGTGACACTGAACAGTATATTCAGATCCGAGCTGTTATTCTGGGCTCATTTGCATATCGTGGTCAAGTGACTATCTCAACTGGGTACTCAATGTAGTCATATCAAAATTAACTATCATTCAGGGCAGCACTTGGATAAACCTGGATGACTCAGGAGAGATGGAAGTTGAAAATTTGGTAAGTTTAGGCACCAACACCTCTTGGTTAGGTTTTGGAAAATATATTTGTTTGGGTTGGAAAATAAATTTAATATGCCACAATTCCACTATTTCAGATTCCTTCATGTTCACAGTTATACTATTATCACAGTTAACACACCTTCCTTTCCTTTCCCGATTTTCTTTATGAATCACCCCTGAAATCTTTATTCATTTTAGCCTTTGGAAAAAGGGTGTAATATCTTTTATTAGGGCCTGTGCACCATCCGGTGCAAGGACCCTATTGAAATTTAAAGAATTATTCTCATTATTTCAAAAGTTAACTGCTTTTTTGGGGGCTTTAACTTACTCAAAAACTTAGGAAATTTGGCAGTCGCATCAGTATCCGTGTAAATTTACGTGTATTAGGGTTGTTGGCGGTGAGAGGTCCAAAATGGCTAGGCCACACACCTTAAACAGCAGCCCGACGTCTCATTTCACCGACATGCACGAAAATTGGTACACAAAAAAGACACAAAAAAATCTCTTGCAACCATAGGCTAAACCCAACAAGAAGTCAGCCATTTTGAATTTGGCAGCCATAGTTGTATTTTAATGAACTCCTCCTACACGATTAATCACAACGGCTTCAAAATCACTGTGTACAATCTAGACTACTTTGTGATCAAAAGTTATCAAACGATCGCGCTGTCGTTAAAGTGCTTGGCTGTGAGGTGGCAGCGAAGTTTGACTTCTCGCCATGAAAAATGAAATTGCTGTAACTTCAGCATAAAAGGTCCGATCTACACCAAACTTCACATGTTAGATCATAGTTGTGCCCTGAACCCACGTCTATGAAAATATCCCATAATTGTCATAGCACCCCCTGGTGGTGACAGGAGTTTTACAATTTGAAGTGCTGCTCCCACCACGTTGACCATATCTGACTCAAATTTGGTCAGCGAGGCCTTAACACCTTGGTAATGATATATTATGAAGATCATGATGTATCATTAAATGGCGTTGCGCCGAGCCCGCAGCAAAATCAATGTTTTGCCAAAACACAGAAAAGTGGCCTGAACTTCAGTGTCTTTGGTCATATCTGCCTGAAACTTCATGTGTGTTAATGGTCCATGTCTGAACATGTGATATGAGTTTCGTTGATGGGCCACGCCCTTTAAACATCAGCACCTGCGGCACGTTTCACCGACATGCAGGAAAATCGGTACACATATGTATCACACCCAAACGCACAAAAAAGTCATTTGGACCCATTGGCCAAACCCAACAGAAAGTCGGCCATTTTGAATTTTGCGGCCATTTTTGCCTTTGTCCAGGTGTCGTATTTTTACAAACTCCTCCTACAGGATTGATCAGAACGCCTTCAAAACAACATTGAGGTTAAAAGGTATGAAACATGAAACACGAAATTGCCAAACTTCACATGGTTGATAATAGTCCCACCCTGAATATATCTATATGATAACAGTCTGTGGTTGTCACAGCGCCCCCTGTTGGTGACAGGAAACGACATGTTTTACACTTTGAGGTGCTGCTCCCAGCACGTTGACCATATCCAACTCAAATCTTGTCAGGAAGATCATAAAGATCGTGGCATATCATCAAACGGTGTTGCACTGAGAGCGTGGTGAAGGTCAATGTTTTGCCAAAACACAGAAAGTGACATTAACTTAAGTGTACTTGGTCCAATATGACTGAAACTTCACGTTTGGTAACGGTCCAGCCCTGAACATATGGTATGACTTTCGTCAATGGGTGTGACAAAGTGCAGTAACCCCCATAGCAAGTATTGCCACAATACACGAAAATTGGTGCACACATCTACCAGATGCAGACACACAAAAAAGTCTCTTGGACACATTGGCCAAACCCAACAGGAAGTCGGCCATTTTGAATTTTGTGGCCATTTTTGGCGTTTTCCATGTCTCGTATTCTACAGAAATAATCTAATTGACTTCAAAATGGACGTGTATCATCTAGAGAAGGGTATGATCAAAAGTTATTAAAAGATTTGGTCAGCATTGAACGGTGTGGCCGTGGTGTGACGTTGAGTTTGGATGTCTTGCCGTGAAACAGGAAATTGCTATAACTTTGGTGTACATGGTCCGATCTGCACCAGACTTCACAGGTAGCACAAAAGTCCCAGTCTGAACACATCTACATGACAATCAGGAGACATTATTATAGCGCCACCCAGTGGCGACAGGAAGTGACATTGAATTCCTTAAAGGGATGTCCGAAGACCGTCCGACAATACAGAGCCTCTGTGCCTGGGACGAATCCGGCCACGAGGCCGCGGCTGCTGGCCCCCTGAGTGGCGTGGGGGTGTGAGGGCCCGTAAAACGCTGCTTGCAGTTTTAATTTAGAATTTCTTTTCTAATTTACAGAACCCATCAGTGGAGACTCTGACGTCTGCAGGGGAACGGGACTTTGGATTGGCTGCCACAGCAGAGCAGTGGAGAACAGCCTTGGAAGGGGTGCATAAACTGATCTCAGTTTGACCCGGCTGGTAAGCAACCTCTGGAATCTGCGTTGTGTGGATAATGATGAGGTGGCTTGTTGTCCCTTTTACACCGCCATTTATTATCTGAACAGGAACAGAATATGTACTTGTCAGTCATACAGTTGGCTCGTTACAGGCAACTCACACACAGCATGCTACAAAAGAACAGCATGCTACTTTAGCTCAGAGACCAGCTAGCAAGTTCATAAAGTGCACAATGCCTTCATTTGAACACGTTATCACAGTACAACAATCCACAGTAACATTTCAGTAACTCATAGTGCAACTGTTCATATGGTGGACATATAGACATTAATACACAACATTTGTACACAGTGTCGTGT
Source organism: Lutjanus erythropterus (assembly GCA_020091685.1). Lineage (NCBI taxonomy): Eukaryota > Metazoa > Chordata > Actinopteri > Lutjaniformes > Lutjanidae > Lutjanus > Lutjanus erythropterus. The sequence continues at coordinate 5,933,789 of CM034604.1, read as the reverse complement.
TCAACTGTCTGTCATGAACTGACAATGTTTCAAGGCCTGCAGTGGCATTTACCTACTACCTCTGAGAGACACTGCCCTTGAGTCAGTAAATCTGCATGGATATCATATTATAGAAATTGTAGCAAGAGTAATAGCATGCAATACAACCTTTGTTGCACTCTTAAATTTGTAACTGTAGACACCTCCCAATTGATCTTTTTGTTCCTCTCACTAAGTTACCTTTACCTTAAAAGTGCCTGAAAAAACTCATTAAGACAAGGGCCTCACTCCAGTTATATATGGAACCGAATGGCTTGTAGCAACAACCCCTGTATACCATACTCCTGATCTACCCTCAACAGCAGTGATCATCAATGGGCCGCATCTGTTCTACAAAATGGTCACTGGTGAAAGCATCACAAATTTTTTGGAATTGCAGTATTCTGAACTGGTGAAATTCCGAGAAAAAATGCTATGTTATTGCTAGTACAACACTACCTACTGCTGCAGCTTCATGATAAAAGCAAGTGGTGAAACATTAGTTGACTTTTATACTAATCACAAGAAATATAATGTCTTTGTAAGTAAGCTTAGTTTTAACACTATTGTTCATTGAAAGTTATGTATAAAACAAAATGATGATTATTTTCAACATTATTGACAGTTGATCAGTCTGATTAGATAGATAGCTGTGGCCAAACAGAAAAGGAGATAACTGCAGCCCAGTCTGAACAGGATATGTCTGCAGCAACAACAGGAAGTACTGAGCAAAAAAAAAATTCTAAGTCACAGGGCAGTAGAACCTCCAGGACACAAGGCAGCTGCTCCAGGACATTGGGCAGGTATGACTCTGGAATGCTGAGCAGCTGAGACTCTGTGATGCTGGGCAGCTGAGGCTTTGGGATAGTGGGCAGCTAAGAGGCATGTCGGTGAGTGCCATGCTTCCTCCTAGAAGGCCTCCAAGAGGGCAGCTCTAGGAATGGATCAGGTTGGGAATTGACTGGCCTTGTGCTAGTCGACCAGGTAGAGGCAAACAGTCCAGTGACTGCCAAGAGCAGGGTCTAGCAGCAAGGAGAGGATATGGAAAAGGGAGCCTAAGCATCATCTGGAACCTCTTTTTTGTGGGATATGTCTTGAAAGCCAGCTGGGTTCTCCAGAATAGGGAACCGGGCTGGAAACTAGTAAAGAGGGACAGGCTGGAGGCTAGCAGGCTGATGGCTAGCTGACTTAGGACATGGATGCTATAGCCAGTTCAGGACTGGCAGGCTGCAAGCAGTGTCTAATCCACTGTAGTGCAGGCTGCGTAGAAGACTGGTTGCCAGCAGTCTGGGAAGCTGGCTGTCAACCAATCCACTGGCTGGCTAACAGCTGGTTGCTATCAGGCATTCTCAATTCAGATGGGTGACTATCCTGCAGTCTCTTACCAGTTGCATGAGGTTGAAAAACCAGTCACCTACTTTGATCACAAATGAACAGCCCCTGTAATCCAAGGTACCTCCACATGTCTGAGCTTCTTAACCTATATATAGCTTAGGGTAAGCCTAGCCAACCCACCTAACTCACACAATCTCATTCACAATCTCATTCTACACAAGTCAAAGCTCATGCCATCAGTCAGCTGGAAAGTAAATCTACTGGTGAATTAGAAGCTTTACCTTCTGACTCATATTCTTGTTCATCACAACAGTCTGGTGCTACTCCCGCATTAGAGTTGATGATGTGACAAGGGACAATTCTGGTGGAGTGCCAAGAATGCAAACACAGTATCCTGAGACAAGGACCTCACTCAGGTTATGTTGCATATAAGGACAGGGTGACTTGTAGCAGCATCCTGGGTACATCATACTCCTGTTGTATCATCTACATGAATCACCAGGGTACTTGGTCCAAAGTCTTTTCCATGCCCACAAAACACATGTAGACTGGAAGGCTGAACTCCCATGATCTATGCAAGGGTAAAAAGCTGGACCAATGTTACAAGACTAAGAGGAATCTGCATTGGTCCTCTGAGGTTTGACAAACAGTTAAAGCCTTTCCAGCACACTGACATAAGCTTTTCCAGGGAATCTGATCAGTAGAGCACACCCTTCAGTACCTACTTTTAAGGATGGGAAACCATAATCTTGGTCTACCATTCCCCTGGCACTCTCCCCAACCCAGCAACAGTACAAAGACATATCAGCCAAGGCAGCCTAAAAATGTCAAGAGCGTTATGCATGCTTATGCTTACCCCTATGCCTACGAATAAATGTCATCCCACACATGGGACCTTACCAGCCCATAGTGTTCTTTCCACTGATAAACAATTTACCCAGTCAGAGTCAGCAGCTCTCTGAGCCTGCTGATCTTAGTCAGACTCAAACCCTGCTTTCTTTGACTGGGTCATCTAACAGTTTGATGGATCTTTCTACAGGTGAATTAAAAGTACATGTTAAGAGACTCCCTGAGCTCCTCCCATACCTAGGCTTTTGCTCCGGTGACCACTGCAGCTACAGCTCTTCTGGCCTTCTGATGTTTATCTTCTACAGGAAAACGCTGGTTCAACAAAACCCAAAAGGCCTGTTCAGGTCCTTCAGCTTGACAACCTTCTTCAATGCCGGTATCCACAAGCAGGCTCTTGAGTTGCCATCCCAATGGGAACTGATGACCTGCATGTAAAACATATGCTGAAAGATCTGATGATATGACCACAATGTCGATAATCATTCTTTGGCCACAGGTGTCCTGTGTCTAATTACATCTAGTTGGGACTGGTTCAGATTCGACAAGAGCTTTGTTTACTCACCTATCAGAGAGGTGTTGTTCCACATCCCAAAACCAGTCTGTGATGGAAAGGGTCAGCATGCCTAAGGTCCCTGCTTTTGCCATGTCATTCATTCAGGCATTCCTTTACCAGCCCCCATGGGTCAAGATCTGGCCATTAGATGGTCCCTGCTGAGCTTCCCTCCCAGAGCTGACTCCTTCACTGTTGTGGACAAGGTGCTGCGGCTCATTTTTACTTGATTCAAATGGAGAATGTTAATCACTCTTAGGGCCCTATCTTACACCCAGCACAAAGCCATTGCGCCGCCAGTGCAAGTGGTTTTGCTATCTTACACCAGCACAAGTCCCATTTTTGCCATGTGCATAAGATAGCAAATGCACTTGCACTGGGTCTGTACCGCTGTGGGCGGGAGCTCTAAACATGAAGGCAAAACGAAGGCGTGGCCGGGCACGTTTGCTATCTTGTGCTCAGCGCATTGGAGTAAACTGCGCTTGTGCCTTAGGGCCGTGCATTATGCTGATGGAAAGCGTAAGTGGAAAGCAGGAGGTGCAATGGATTTAATTTATTCAGGGTGTGTCCAAATCCACCTTTGCCTTCTTGTGCCAGGGGCAGGAGTGATATTTCGCCCTGCCCCACTCTTTGCGCCACCAGCGCAAAGCAGGATACATCTATCAGACGTGCCCAAGTGCCTTCATTAATTCATAGGTGAGTTTAGGCCGAACTTGCAATAAACCAATCAGAAAGTCAGCTCTCATCACCTTTTAAGAGGCAGGTGCGCCAGCAGTGCAAGTGGTGTCATCATGATGGCAGATTTACCAGGAGGAAACAAAGAGAAAAGATTTACAAAGCGAGGAGACAAATCTCCTGGTTCGAGAAGAGAAGGCGCAAAAGCACGCAATATATGGAGACAGCAGGACGTCTCCAAAACAGCTTCACGCCAAATTAGTTTACTTTACAGCAATGCCTGCAAAAACCAATACAATAAATAGGGTTAATAAAACTGGTTATGTTTTACACTGAAGCACCTTGAAATTGTGTTGTATTTTATAATTATTATCATCATCATCATTATTAATTTTACTGGCTGAGGAGCGGGGAGAGAGATGGTGCAGTAGAGAGGGGATGCGAACAGATCCAGTCCAGCCACGAAGCTTCCCGGTTCCGCTGGCCCACCTGAGCCAGGTGGAGGAGCAGATACGTGGCTGTCTGTGTTCCACCTTCTTCTCCTCTCCCACCTAATCCTCATCTCCTCCTCCCATCCTCCCTCCTCTGTCCCACTGCGAAACAAGTTGTTATGTTCTGAAGTTTGGAGTGCGCAAAATTACGCACAGATCTATCCAACCAGCTCTGACAGAAGCACACATAACTTTTCTCTCAGGTTGGGCCGGACTCGTGCGGTCAAATATAGTGTCTGTATATTTTGTATGTTATAGATCATAATTGTTCAATCATTGTTTTTCTGGATCATAACAAACAGGCAGACAAGACATCAGAGGAAGAGAATGACCATAAATGAAGGAGTTTTGTGATTGTGAAGACGTGTGTGTGTTTCTGCCAAGCCCGCCGGGTGCTATCTTGTGCTGAAAGACCACAGACTTTGCGCTTCGACCAGGTTTTGGCTGGTCTGAAGTGCAAGTGCATTTTACTCCCATGCGCTGAGCACAAAATAGCAAACACGCCTGGCCACGCCTTCGTTTTGCCTTCATGCTTAGATCTCCCGCCCACAGCGGCACAGACCCAGCACAAGTGCATTTGCTATCTTACCCACATGGCAAAAAAGGTACTTGTGCTGGTGTAAGATAGCAAAATCACTTGCGCTGGCGGCGCAATGGCTCCACAATCACCAAACACCTTAATTTACATGAGTCTTTATTCTACACAGGAGTGTCGATTAGTGAGGTGTCCTTTGAACATATTATCCACCAGCAATAAAGTGTAAATATTGAAGTTAATAGCGTGCAGGTATGTGTGTGTCTTGCTCTTGGCTGAGGTGCACACACCCCGCGATCACCAAACACCTTTCATTTATGTTTAAAAGACGTGCACGAGCGTGTGTGTCTTTGAAGTTAATCTCACTAATAAGTACAACAGTACTATTATTATATTAATAAGACCAATTAATCTCAGCAGACCTGCAAACAGGATCACATCTGTCTGATCGTCTTTATCAGATGAGTCAGCATGACAGGTGGAGAAGCTGTAGTGTTTATGTCTGCTGTTTGTTATGATCCAAAACAATCATTAAAGAATTATGATCTTTAACATATAAAATATACAAGACACTATATTTGACCGCACGAGTCCGGCCCAATCTGAGAGAAAAAGGTCTGTGTGCTTCTATCAGAGCTGGTTGGATATATCTGTGCGTAATTTTGCGCACCTCAAACTTAAAAAACTCTCTCTGATTATTTCGCAGCAGGTCAGAGGAGCGAGGATGGGAGGAGGAGATGAGGATTAGGTGGGAGAGGAGAAGAAGGAGGAACACAGACTGCCGCATATCTGCTCCTTCACCTGGCTCAGGTGGGCCAGCGGAACCGGGAACCTTTGCGGTTCGCCTCCCCTCTCTACCGCACCATCTCTCTCCCCGCTCCTCAGCCAGCGGAGTTAATGATGATGATGATAATAATTAATTATAAAATACACCACAATTTCAACATGCTTCAGGTTAAAATATAAGCAGTTACTTATCTGCATGACATTTGCAGTTCATATTTATTGTATTGGTTTTTGCAGGCGTTACTGTAAAGTAAACTATTTCGGCATGAAGCTGTTTTGGAGACGTCCTGCTGTCTCCATATATCATGTGCTCTTGCGCATTCTCTTCTCGAACCAGGAGATCTGTCTCCACGCTTTGAAAATCTTTTCTCTTTGTTTCCTCCTGGTAAATCCACCGTCATGCTGCCTCCGCTTGTGCTGCTGGTGCACAGTGGCGTAGATGACGTAGGGTCGGTGGGTTTTGTAAACCCATGGGCCCTCTTGTGGTCAAACTTTTTTTTTTTTTTTTTTAAATGTAATGTTGCCGCGGTTGACCCTCACAGCGGCAGGTAGCATGGAGTGTAACGTCAGACTGGGTCACTGCATTTTGTTGCATATAAGGGGGGATACGAGCGGCCCCTCCCAGTTTGAACTGATCCAGGCGTCTATTGAATGTGATTGGCTCAGCCGCTCAGACGCTGACCATTATTTTTCTGGAAAAAAAGAAAGAAAAAAGCAAGCAAGGTAGAGGAGATTTGCAAAGATGCTGAAAAGAAAGAAGCCACCAGAAAAAGATATGTGTGGTGCAGATAAGCGTAGGGCATAAAAGAAAAAAAAGTTAATTGAGGATGCGGCCAAATGCACAAAACTGACAGATCTCTTCTGTCGTGGTGGGAGGAGCCAGGCCAGTGACGACACGGGTCCGAGCAGCAGCACGGCCACAGCAGGTAAACAAGCACTGTCTGCTGTAACACGGCGCTATCATGATCTCAGACTTGAGACTAGGGTCGTCACAAGAACCGACACTACCGGTAATCTGAACGTGACCGAACCTGGATCCGCTCCAGCTGCTTATACATGAACATAAACATGACGCGCCATGTGTCTTTCTCCGGTCAGTTGTCATGGGAACAAGACGCTCTGACGGTGATGCGCATTTAGACCATAATACATCCATGGTTTGGAGCAGAGACAAAACAAACGTGTGTGAATATATAAAACGGAGCTGAAGAATGAAACAATAAGTTTACACCAATGTCAGGCCCCTTTGACCTCAAAACCCATGTGGAATACAGCCCAGTTACACCACTGCTGGCGCACCTGCCTCTTAAAAGTTGATGAGAGCTGACTTTCTGATTGGTTTATTGCATGTTCGGCCTAAACTCGCCTGTGAATTAATGAGGGCACTTGGGCACATCTGATAGGTGTATCCTGCTTCGTGTTGGTGGTGCAAAGGGCGGGGCAGGGCAAAATATCACTCCTGCCCCTGGCACAAGAAGGCAAAGGTGGATTTGGACACGCCTTGAATAAATTAAATCCATTGTGCCTCGCGCTTGCCACTTGCGCTTTAGATCAGCGTAAGATAGGGCCCTTAGTCTGACTCGACTTCTGGAGCCAATTTACCTTGGGAGACCTGACCATTGACAACACAGCTTCCGATGTGACAGGGACACAGAGGCAAGGCAGCAATCCTTGCAAATGTGTAATTAAAGCTTCCTTTCCCTTTCCTGCTAATTAATGTGAAATTAGCCCAGGCCAAGCCAGAATGAATTGAAAGCAGTTCTTAATCTGTTGTTAATCTTCTTCTAAATCTCCTTTGAAAGGTAACACTCAATGTTTTTCACCCAAGGATTGGAGTTACAATAAAGAAAGAAATAAGAATAAAATGATAGAAATCTGAACTGAACTCAACAAATGCAGGAGAAGGCAATTCTAAGGGTATGTCTCAGGTTTCAGATACCCCTGCTTCTGAGGAACTGAAGCATAAAGACATTATAGTTCTTGGTACCATTCTTGAAGCTCAACTTTGAGCATATGAAAAAACTTAACCCAAGAGATATGGTTGAAAAGCAAGCTATATACAAACAACAAACAAACTATTTAAATTAATTTAATTTCCTTGTTGTGACTTTGTATTACCCATTAACACTGCAGTATAGGGTCATTTTCTGAATTTCACTGATTGTATAATGCTTTTCTGTAAAGAACAGGAGAAGGTACTTCTTTTTGAATGTGTGTTTTGTACCAATATTTTACCGATTTTGATTGATTGAACCTTTGCCAGTGGACGTTTGTTTCAATTTATTTACTTTTTTATTTATTAGCAGAGCAACATGAGGTGTCATTGCTAAATTTCCTGATATTTATAAAGCTTTGTTTGTTTTGGGTGGTTGATTATCCCTGCAGATATGATTATATCTTGAATGTTTGTATCAATCAAATCACAAGTATACCACACATTCTCATCCCAACTGCACTGACAGATGTTTTCTCTGAGTATTAAATTGCTCCTTATTTCATCCTGACTGCCATCTTGTAGAGGGGCCCTCATTATTTCAGTTTATTTTGTGCTTACATGTCACATCAATCTAAATTAGTTTGTGCTTTATAAAGTTGCAACATACTAATTGTGAAATAATACACAAATAATGCACAGTGAATGGGTTACTATGTGGGGTCAGTATGAGCGTAAAGGTCATTTTTGTCCCAGGAAACCCTACAACAGGGTTACTCCACTTGCTTTGCCCAGGGACCACTTTCAGAATGATAGGAGGCCAGGGGCCAGTTAATTATATAATTAATAAAAACTAGGGATGTCCGATAATATTGGCCCACCGATATTATTGGCCCGATATTGGCATAAAAATGTAATATCTGTGAATATCGTTATCGGTTTTTGCCTATAATGAAAACCGATAAAATAATACCTGGATTTCGCCGAATAAATATAGGCCTATGGGCTCCCGAGACATTTACCGGCACACAAATGATGACCTCATCAAACTGCGTCGTGAAGCGTATAAACAAATGTGGGTGGCTGCAGTAGCAAGCTTGCTAGCTCTGTGGCTGACCAACGTTATGTCTGTGGTTTGGAATTATTTCCAAGTGTCTCCTTCGGATATTAAACTAGCGATTTGCAATGACTTCAAAGCGTTGGTTATGCGAGGTGGAACCAAGACTTCTTCCTTCAACACTTCGAATTTAATCTCCCACCTTAGGATGAATCATTCAGAGAGATACGCGGCATTTGTACAGCAAAGTAATGAGACGAAGCAACAGAGACAGGCTGCACTGAAAAAAAACAGAGACCGTTATTTTGACCTGGATAACAAGGAGGGAGCATGGAATATGCTGCTGAAGATTGTGGATGAAATGGCCAGTGTGGGCAATGATCAGCAAGAAAAGGCTGCTGGTGCCAGTGCAGATGACCCGGGCCAGGAGGACCAGGACCCCCCACCTAAGAGGGCCCGAACTGGGAGCCTGCAGGACATGTACCAAGAAATCCTTGCAGAGAATGATGTCACCAAACAAGCAACTACAGGCGAAACAGCATCACAGGTGAGTAAATAATAAACTTTATTAGCAAACTTATTTCATTTGCAGAGTGCTTCACATGAAAATGTACATAAAGTGAATAAAATAAACATTCGGCTGTCAGTGCTTTGAAGAAAAGTAAGTAAAATTATTTTTGTTTTTGTTTTTACTTTTTCTTTAGGTGTATGCATACCTGGGAGAACCCACCATCCTCAAGACAGCATGCCCTTTGAAGTACTGGAGGTCCACCCAGGTCCGCTTCCCTGCGCTTGCCCGAGTTGCACGCAAGTACCTCACTGCACCCTGTACCAGCGTAGACAGCGAACGGCTGTTCAGCGCCATCTCCAATGTCATCGATGAGAAGAGAAATCGCATACATTGCGACAATGCTGAGATGCTTATTTTCATTCAGAAAAATCTACCTCTCACGTATATGGACAAGTATATGGACATGTTTTTATTTTTTGTGCCTTTCTTCTTTTTATTTGCACATTTTTGTTACTCATACGAAAGAGCAGGGTTGACTGAGCCCAGTTTATGATTTTAATGATTGTGTTAGCAAAGTTATGGCCTGTTATGAAGGCCAGTCGGACTTTTAGCCTTGTTCACTGGAAGGAGGACTTTGTTTACTACTCTGGAAGGTCTGGACTGAAACTTTGTGCCTTCCTTGTTCTTATTGCACACTACCTTAATGTTGCATCTTTTTGTTGTTGCTCATGTGGAGCAGTGCTGATTGTGCCCATCTTATAATTTCAATGATTGTATTAGACCAAGTAATGGGCTTATATTTATTTTGCACTTTAAAATGTTTCCTTTTTTTGCACTTTACCTCATGCCTAAAGTATTGTTTGTAGCTCAAAGAAATGTGCAGTTTTCAAAATTGTACAGTATAGTTGCCACATTGTTAATTAATTCAATTAAGGTTTTAGTTAAAGAAACAGTTCATGAAGCAGCCTACAAATGCAGGCTAATTTAACACTGGAAAAAGAAGAGTAGCCTGTCTGTTATTTTAGTTGGCTCTACATGCTGCTATGCTGCACATAGTTGTACAGGTACAATGTTTTACAATTTGTGAAGAAGTCAAATTTGCCCTATTTGTAGGGAGCATTGTCAAGATTATCTCAGGGAGAGTGTGATCCAAACTGTTGTTTGAGACAATTTAAAAATAAATAAATATGGCATTTTTTCCATAACTCAAGTTGAAGTAGTTTTCTTATTTTGCACAGACAATGTTTACTTTTGGAAAGCCTTGTTGCATTTGAGAATGCATCCAGTGGGGCATCACAATAAAATTAGGCATGTGTTAATTCCACGACAGGAAATATGTGATGTTACCTAAAATTAGTTTTGAGGAAAAATAGCCCACATGTATCGGAATCGGAAATTGAGAGTTGGACAATATCGGCATATCGGATATCGGCAAAAAAGCCAATATCGGACATCCCTAATAAAAACATTACTTTTCAGAATAAACGAATAAACATTAATAGGCCCATGACTAATCATTGTTTGAAAGTCTTTATTTTCAAATTAATTGACACCTTAATAAAACTTATTAGCAAAATAACCTGATGTGAGGATTAACAGATAAATCAGAAGCTTTACTGCATTTCAAAACAAGCGCACTTCATTTGTGATAAATATGTTAAAAACTCTGCTTATATTGTTTTGTGAATTTGAATACTTTTGAAACTGTCTCACAAAGGCTAGCCGAGTGTTCACTAAGAATGAATCAATACTGTTAAGACACAAACTGCAGTGTGCACAATATAAATACCATGATCATCATGGACTGTAAAAGTGGACAGCTTAGTCTTGAATTCACAGTATCTTCATACATATCAAAGCAGAGACAGAATGAGAACTTATGAAGTTGTATAAAAAACTGTTTCTAGTATACAGGATGCTAAAGTGTACATCCATAAATTTGATATCTCAACAGAGACAAAAAATAATCCAGCATTCTTTAGTTGACCTTCTTTTGTGACAGTAATTGTGACCGTGAACAATGTGCAACATTATAAATGACCATGATCAACATGGACTGTAAAAGTGGACATTTTCTCTTCATATGTGTCAAAGCAGAGACAGAATGAGAACTCATGAAATTGCATAAAAAAGTGTTTCTACTGCAAAGGATGCTGAAATGTACATCCATAAATTTGTTATCTGAACAGAAACAAAAGTAATCCATCATTCTTTACTTGAGCTGTTTTTGTGACACTAATTGCAACTGTGGAATATGTGCAACTTTTTGGCAACTGATTTAGATGTTACTACAAATGAAGAACAGTTATCCACGGATGACACTTCTTTTTCCATCTGCAGTCAAAAGAAATGATAAGGGCAGCGACTAAAAACTACTTTAAGAGAAAGATTATTTCAACATTAATTAATTCTTTAAGTTTTATTCACAGAGAACTTCAGAGCTGTACTCCTGCATTCATTATGCAGCATCTATGACTGAATACATACAGTAAGAAATGAGGAAAACTATGAGATATGTGGATCCTGTGATTATTTACAGACATTATCATTGAGATTATTGTATGTACTGTTTACTATGTACTCAGTACTGAGTACTGTGTACTGAGTTGTACATACAGATACTTTATGCATAGTACAGTGGCTAATTTTATATGATCTTCAGTAGAAAGAGATGTAAATCTTCAGAGCCAAACTAGTGATGATTACCAGCAAGTCATGAGTCAAGAGAGCTTAGAATGAGTAAAATCACCTTGAAATATTTTCCCAGAAATGATCATTCTGAAAGCTGATCGAAACCAGCTGTAAAAGAAACCATAGATGAATGGATTGAGCATTGAATTGAACCATCCAAGACATTTACATATAAAAAACATTGAACGTGGCATGTTTAAAGTCATCACATAGAACATGGACAAAAAAATATAGAAAGGAGTCCAACACAGCAGAAAAACTCCCATCACAATAGCCAGAGTTTTAGTCGCCTTTCTCTCCATCTTACTTTCAGACTTTGTGCTCTGACAGGTTGTGTTCTGGATGCTGCGTGTCTGTCTTTGTGCCACAATCAAAATCTTTAGGTAGACGGCACACATTATGATAGCTGGGAGGTAAAAACAAAAAATATCTTGAAAAACTGCCAATGCGGTGCCAAAAGCAGGTAAAGTCCAGCTCAGCAGGATCATGATCACAGTAACACGGACATTTATTTTAGTTCTGTATCTCAGAGGCTGACACACAGCATAATATCTGTCAACAGAAATAAAGCACAAGGTCAGAATAGAAGATGAGCACAGATACACATCTATATTGAGTATTATAAAACAAGACCATTGATTAAGTGGTATCACTCCAAAAGGCAAAATTAAAATCCCAACAACAAGGTCAGCTACTGCAAGAGAGAGGATGAGGAAGTTTGTAGGAGTGTGGAGCTGTTTGAAGTAAATGATGGAGGTTATTACAAGAAGGTTCCCACATATTATAACAGATGATAAAGAGCCAAAAATAAAAATTAACAAATACTTGGTGGTGGTGGTGGCAGTTTGATGACATAACACAACTTTTTCCTCAAAATCATCATCAGGCCTGTTGACAGAAAAGTTAGAATCCATGCATAAATGATCATCAATAGTGAAGTGACATTTGCATTAATATGCCTTAAATGAAGAAAGTTAGTTGGATGTAGTTTTCTGTAGAGAGAGATTTTCAGTTAGTTTTAGTGCTCTGTGTGTTTCACACCATGCTGATTTGGTTTGTGCATCTGTACTGATGGGAGCTCTTGGTCTGTGACACTGAGCAGTATATTCAGATAAGTTATTCTTCAGGGCTCATTAGCATATCATTGTCCAGGGAGTCTCTTAAAGGGGAACTCAATGCAGCAGAAGTTAGTATTGAACTTCTGTGAACTCAGAGGACTCATGAGAGACACATTAAAATAAGAAACCAGAGCAACACAGGCCGAGATATTCTGACTTTGAATTTTAAAAATGCTGAGTCATACCCATAATGCACCTCCATCCTCGTCCCCTTAATCTTCATACAAATGACAAAACTTTATACTTTCAAAATGTGTGACTCCATACGCCAAAGTACAATTTTGCGTACATGTAATACAGCAAGACTTCCCATTGACTGGTGGTAACACTATATCACTAGTCAGGTGACCTTCATCGTCATGGTAAAAAATTAAATGCTTAGTTAACGTTGTGAAATCGATGCCGTTTCAGTAGGTTTTGGCAACAAAACTACTTGGTTAGATTTTGAAAAGATCATGGTTTGGGTTAAAACCAGTTTGGTAAACAAGTGGGAAGAATATTGAATATACCACAGTCCCACTTTTTAAGATTTATTCAGGTTCACATTCAATAAACCTTCATATCCTGGTTTGCCTGAGGAATGCATGTTTTCCTTTGAACCTTCAAAGAACAGAAGCAAAATCTTTTGCTTATAATTTCTTATCCAATTTACAAAACCCATCATTGCTCAGCATGAGTGGAGGAGTTTGGGGTGGTGATGACAGCAGAGCGTTGGATACAAAACTTTAGAAGGGGTCTTGTCAGGCCTCAGTCTATGTTGAACAAGACCTTATTCAACCTGTGTGCAAAATTATGCACAGGTTATCCATCCAGCATCAGGCTCTGAGACAAGAGGACATATCGTTTTCTCCCTGTGTTGGACTGGTCTCATGGTCAGATATAACAATATAAAATGATGACTGGTCAAACCTTGTTTTTCTGAATCCCAATAAACATACAGACACAATCACACAATCTGACAGCTGTGATCCCGTCCTGTGTGCACTTTGCAGGTCTGTTGAGATCTTTTGGGCTTCATAACTATAGTAACAATTCCTGTTTCCTTATTAATGAGAATAATTTTACACACACATATGCACGAATGCTGTTTAACACTAATGAAAGGTGTCATGGTTTGGGTTTCCAAGTCAGTTGCTCTTTTACTTTGGTACGTCTTCCCTTGTATGTCTTTGTTGTTTCTACTTCCTGTCTTTGTCTGTTTTCCTGCTCTTCTTGATCACTGATTATTTTCACCTGTTCTTAATGGCCTTCACCTGTGTCTTGTTGTCCTCCCCCTCCCTAGTGTCCTGTGTCTTTTCCTCCTTAATTGCTGTTTTGTACTCGTCTTTTTGTCAATTTCCTCATGTCTTCTTGTGGAATTTTGTTGCTTGTGTTTTTCCCCTGCACGGATTCATTTGGATTATTACTTTCCCTGGACTTGGATTTGTGTGTCTCCTCTGTTGGATGTTTTGAATGCGTTTCATTCACCATTGCCATCTTTATAAGATTTTTGTGTTTGGTTTTATGTTGCTTTGTTTGAGGACTCTTCCTGCCTTACATTCACACAATCTTTTTGTATGGTTTGTTTTTGTTCATTAAATATCACTGAGCTGCTCCTGTCTGTCTCCAGTGTCTGTGTTTGGGTCCAAACCTGTAAAGTCTTGAACTGTGACAGAAGGGTGTTTTTAGATTGTGGAGACATGAGTGTGTGCCTCAGGGTGAGACACACACACACCTGCATGCTTTTAACTTCAATATTAACACTTTATTGCTGATAGAAAATATGATCAAAGGACACTTTACAAATCCACACTTCTGTGTGGAGAAAGACTGAACATGAATGAAGGTGTTTTGTGATTGTGGATTGACGTGTTTGACTGATTGTGCCACAGATGTTGCACATCGACTGGGTTTTAGCCAATCAAAGGTGCAATTGTTTGTTACTCCAATTTGCCAAGCACAAGATAGCAAATGTGCCTGGACCCTTAAATTAATGTACAAATAGTAGAAGACAGTTATTGGCCCTCAGGGCGAGACACACACCTGCATGCTTTTAACTTCAATATTAACACTTTATTGCTGATAGAAAATATGATTGTGCTGCCCTCATTATATGTGCTGTATATAACTTGACACTTTCCCAACATCAAAACTCTGAAGACCGTTGCTCTCTTGCCCACAGATTTATTGATGTTGCACAGAAAGGTGAAACTAAAACATACAAAAAGCAAAATTAATCCTATGCTTGATTTTAACATGTACAAATATTCACAATATAAATCAATATAAACTCGATATACATATGAATTAAATTCTCTTGTTTTCTTCATACCGTTATAGCTTTTATGTCCTTCTTGTACTATTTACTAAAAATGCAATATATAACATAATAGGGCTGGGTGGTATGACAAAATTTTCATATCACTTTTTTTTTTAAATCATATTGGTTTCACGGTATTTGACGGTATTTTTTTTTTCCATGCAGCAGTGTTCTTACCCACATTTTCTTCTAATGAGAATAGAATTACTGCAGTTCATTGTCTTTAAATAGCCCATTTTACTGTCATAAGGACTGTATCATCTTTTTTTTTTCATGTCCAGACACAGGTAAAAGCATGACCCCTTCAAAGTATGGTTGCCAATAGGGTGGGAGTAATTAAGTTAAAGAATTAGAATTATAATGGTTGCAGTCAAAATAGAACAGTTTTATTGAACAAAATTTGCAGAATCAGTGCAGTTAACCATCATTATCATCATTAAACATCCTATGAGGTATTTCAACTGGTATTAGGTAAGGAAAGGAATCTTCCGTTCTTTTGTAAACCAACAAAGTACACCCACTAATATTGAAAATTCCTATTCCCTGAAACTAAAGACTTTTCAATTGACCCTCCATTCAATTAGCCCACACAATATCTTGTTAACTAACAAATGAACAATAAATAGTGTTCAACTTCCAGGAATTATGTTGCTTAAAAAGGTACAATACACAACATTCAAGTATTTGCAAACAAAAGTGCAACAACTTCAACAACTTATTAATAATATTTAAACCACCAAAGAATAAATGGCTCTAGAATGGCAATTTTCATTAATAAAATAATATTGTACAATAGCCAGGCACATTTCAAAAAGTATTCAAGTATCAATAAAGTGCAACTTGGCTCGTACTATTCAGTAGTAACAGTTTTCACTCATCTGAACATGAAAGGCATAGGCACAGTGATTACAAGTTCCGAGTAAGGAAAATCAGACAGTCGACAGCATCTGGTTTTAGTGCTGCCCTGTGGCACGTGACAATGTTCCCACCAGTGCTAAAAACTCTCTCTGATGGCGTACTGGTGGCAGGGATGCATAAATATCGCTGCACTAATTTAGCAACGCGGGGGAAAATAGCTTCATGGGATTTCCACCATGCCAGGGGGTTGGTGTCGCTGTCCACCTCTAGAGTCTGCAGGTATGTTCTGAGCTCCGTCTCGATGCTGTCCTCCTCTGACTGTGTGTCACTGGAGCCCATGCTGCTCTTGCTCAGTCTCTTAAAAAAGCTAGACAAGGACTTTTTTCTCTTCTCCTCTGGAGGAGGCACAGGCCCTGCTGCTGCACCTTCTTCCCCCAAACATGTCAGTGCTCACTTCACTTTCAGCCAGATTGATTTTATTTCTTCAACTGCTTTTGTTTGGTTGTATTCCACCTTTTCATCGTTGATGTACCTGGTTCTGAATCTTGGATTCAGGAGAGATGCCATATCAAGTAGGTCATCTGTAACTGGATCAGCATACTTCTCATTCAAGTATGCCAGGATGTTTTTCTTTACATCCTTGGTGAGCCAAGTGTTGTTCTCCTCCTCTGTGAGAATGCTTGTATTCAACAGGTGGAGTACAGGCTTCAAGTAGGAGACACTTACATAGTGTTCTCCAGAGAGGGCATCAGTAAAATCTTGTATTGGGCTCAACACTTTGTTTAGTGATTCGAGGACCTCAACATCTTGCCAGGTCAACACCAAGTGCCTAGACTTTCTGCCAGTTTTCAGGACTTCAGCAATGTCTCTCTCTTGTTCAGGAATTCTTTCTATCATTTTCTGACGTGACCCCCACCTGGTAGGTGTCTCTGTCATCAGCACATGATTTGGAAGGCCCATTTCATTCTGAGCAGTGGCCAGGTCCCTCCTTTTTTTCCATAAATATGAGAAAGCAGAGACAACCTTCTTGCACACACCAACTGCTTGTTTGATGCGTTCATCATTTTTGTAGCTCCCTCTGTAAAACTGCAAGAAATTCATTCAAATAAACAGTCCAAAAATTATAAAAACTAATTCCAATGTCGAAGTACAAGTTAAGAGATAATGATACTAGGGCTGGGCAATATAATGATATTATATTCAGTGGTGGACAAAGTACTAAAACCCAGTACTTGAGTCAAAGTATAGATACTTCTGGTCAAATATTACTCAACTACAAGTGAAAGCTGCTCAGTCAAAATTTTACTTGAGTTAAAGTACTAGAGTACTTGGCTTTAAAATTACTTAAGTATTCAAAAGTACAAATTACAAAGTACATTTTCTAATATCAATACCTGCAGTATTGTTTTCACAGTGCATTTACAGAAGCTTGTAACTCTGAAACCATCTAATGATGTACTGACCTGCTTGTAGAACCACTCTGCTACACAAAGTCTATAGAAACACCTTAAAAACTTCAGCATAGAAATACAATCAAAACCAAAAAGGACAGCTATTGTCATTTTCTGATGTAACTGTACTAAAATCACTGCATAAAAGCAGATTGAAGATAACTGTAAGGAGTTCTCCAAGTCTCTTAAATAACAGATTTCTTTCTGTCTTCAGAGGCAGTATATATACATGAATTATGTGGTATTTTTCACCCCGATAAAAACAATTCAACTTTAAAAGCCTACCTGGAATAATTAATAGTTATAATAACATCTTGAGATTTAATTCTGTCTTTCTCCTGCTCTCACCATTACCGCTTTTTGTTTGAATGACAGAGGGAGAGCTTGCTTGTGCTTGTTAGTGCACCTGGACGTATTTCTGCTTTTACATCAGTCCCATCTGAGAGGAGCTACTGTGTTACCGGCCTGGGCATTCTCCTTTAAGAAGGTGCTCTTATGGGTAGTGTTGTTTTTTGTTAGTAGCCAGCGCGAGGCTGTGTTGGGCTGTGTTCGAAACCGCATACTAACTACTACATACTTCCATACCCATACTATCCATACTCCATACTGCATACCCAATCCATCAGACAGTATGCAAAGCGTTTACACTACAGCGTACTGCATGATAACCCACAATGCATTGCGCTCCTACCCGAGCCAAAATCGACAGGCTGAAGCTGATTTCACTTTAGCTCTAAACTCTTTAAATATATCACTTTATCGAGATTTTTTTAAAAATCAGGCGAGAAAGTGGCCGTTTAGATCCCGAGTGTGCCGTTTATTTGTCCAAATACCAACCGTTTACAATTTCGTTTGGACGAATTCGGCAAAATTTAAGCTAGCCGCAACACACTTGCGGTTATATTCACAAAATAAAACACCCCTATCCCTTTCTCATACCAAAAGACCATGGTGATAAATAGTGCTTTTACTTTGAAAACAAGAAGCGAACCAACCCGCAATATATTCTGCTTGACACCGCCGTTTGGACTGATCTCGTCCCGTTAACGGAATTTGACCAATCAGGATGCCTTACCGAGTCTTGTCGGCCCGCCGTCTTCGGTACATCATGGTCGCTATCGACTTGGGCTTGTTGTCAGATGTAAGTTGTATTTATTTTTTAAACTTTCTTAATAAATGTAAATCCAATGAGAAATCGCTAACATAACATACCTCCATGCATAAAAATTGGAGGGAAAATTATATCTAACCTTACTCAGCTTGGTAATTCTCCTGTCCTGTTCGCGGTGACGTCACGTCGCGTTGCATCCTGGGTAATTTGAGTGTGAGTAGTAAGCTGGTGATGCATGCTCAACATTTCTGGCGAATGCAGTATGCATCCGGGAACTTCTCGCATACTGCCAGTGTAGACACACTGCATACTCAAAGAGTTAGTATGAGTAGTAGGTAAGTATGCGGTTTCGAACACACCCTTGATGTGTGCACGCCCGCAGAGAGAGTAGCATGCATGTCTCCCCCTCTGGTGAGCTGTGATGTTGTATCAAGAGCGAAGAGAGCACAATAAAGTCCCGGTAAATGTTCTTAACTACTCCGCCTCCCCTCCTTTATGTGAGTGAAAGCAGCCCGGACTGCTTGCTACCAGCGTCACAACGAGCCAAGTCAAAGGTACCAGCTGTTCCGTACCACGGTTAGGAACTAAGAAGCTGAGAAGGTAACAACTGTGATTGGTTTCCTTCTGTGACCAATTGCATTTTAGAAAATATGCAGATGTGCATACAGCTGTCAAAACAGCTATAGTATATATATAAATATATGCATGATGAAGCTGACTGTCGTGAATCTATGATGATAAAGATAAAAACCTGGAGACCTATTAAACTTCTGTTTGTTTCTACCTGTATGTTTGTGTTAAAGTATCCAGAGTGTATATCAACTGTATGAAAAATACTGTCCAGTAAGGACTGTGAGCAGGTAAAGGTGGAGGAGAAGAGTGTGGTCTTGCTCACATCAAGTGTTACAGGTACAAATAGTAGAGGACAGTTATTGAAGAACCCCAGAGAGACTGGAGACCAGCTGTGCTGCAGCCTGTGTTCTGACCTTGTTGATAAACCTGCACCTCTTTGTAACAAAGAGTGATATTCAAATGTTCAAGTATAAACCACAGTGTAACCAGTGTCTCGTCAGTTTCATGTGCTTTTTCCCCAGATGTACATGGAGGTTCTTGTTTACAAGCAATAAATCATCCTCTGGAATAAGAGACAAACACAGATATTGTGTCTGAGTATTTAATTTCTCTTCATCTCATCCTGACTGGATGTATGACACTTGATGCACCATCTTGTGGAGGGACCTTTATTTTTTCACTTTATCTTGTGCTTATATGTCACATCAATTGAATTAGTGTTGAATCAAGTTGCCAAACACTAATTGCAAAATAAAACACAAATGATGTACAGTGAATAGTTAGTATGTGGGGTCAATATGAGCATAAAGCTCATTTTTGATCCAGGAACACCTATAACAGGGTTTCTCTACTTGTTTTACCCAGGGGCCACTTTTACAAAATGACAGGAGGGCAGGGGACAGTTAATAAACAAATGTTAATAATAAAAGAACTTATCAGATAAAATAAATAAATATTAAGGGGCCCATAACTCATCTTTCTTTGAAATTCTTTATTTTCAAATTAAATGACTTATTAACCTAAATTAGAAATTAAATTCACTTGGTGCAAGGATTGAAAGATAAATCATTTGTTGTGTTTTACTGCATTTACAAACTGCAATTACATTTTAGTTGTACTTTGGTAACATTTGAAACAGGTTACAACATTAAACATAACTGGAACCTCTTCCATCCTACCAGGAACAGAAAGAGCAGCATATTTAAACTCTTTTAGTCTGTAATACACATTTATGAGATCAGAATTATCTTCATTTCTGTGTAACTTTTGTTCCTCTTCAGCTAATAATTACACTTTTCACAGCCTGAAAGGCCATTGTGCAAATAATCCTTCTCTCTGTGACTAACAGCCAAATTGGCATATCTGTCCCTCCTTCCTGGAAAAAAAACAACTTTCGATCCAGAATTTTTTATTGTAAATGAGTAAATAGTCAGACAGCTACCTGGCAGCCTACGTGAGGACAGATTGGGCTGTAAAAGCAGAGACAGAATGAAAACATATGAACATGCATCAAAAAGTGATTCTACTGTAAAGGTTAAGTTTACATCCATAAATTTGTTATCTGAACAGAGACAAAGTTAATCCTCCATTCGTTGCTTGAGACATTTCTGTGCCTGCTAAACTGGAAGTTATTTATCTTCATTATACTCCAATGTTGTTGAAAACTCATACTTAATTCTGTTTCTATCTGCATCCAAAACAAATGATGAAGGCAATTATTGGAAACTCCTGTAACAGAAAGATAATTTCAACATTAATTAATTCCTGAAGTTTTATTCACAGAGAACTTCAGAGCTGTACTCCTGCATTCATTATGCAGCATCTATGACTGAATACATACAGTAAGAAATGAGGAAAACTATGAGATATGTGGATCCTGTGATTATTTACACACATTAACATTGAGATTATTGTATGTACTGTTTACTATGTACTGCTATCTGTGTACTGAGTTGTACATACAGATACTTTATGCATAGTACAGTGGCAAATTTTATATGAGCTGCAGTAGAAAGAGATGTAAATCTTCAGAGCCAAACTAGTGATGATTACCAGCAAGTCATGAGTCAAGAGAGCTTAGAATGAGTAAAATCACCTTGAAATATTTTCCCAGAAATGATCATTCTGAAAGCTGATCGAAACCAGCTGTAAAAGAAACCATAGATGAATGGATTGAGCATTGAATTGAACCATCCAAGACATTTACATATAAAAAACATTGAACGTGGCATGTTTAAAGTCATCACATAGAACATGGACAAAAAAATATAGAAAGGAGTCCAACACAGCAGAAAAACTCCCATCACAATAGCCAGAGTTTTAGTCGCCTTTCTCTCCATCTTACTTTCAGACTTTGTGCTCTGACAGGTTGTGTTCTGGATGCTGCGTGTCTGTCTTTGTGCCACAATCAAAATCTTTAGGTAGACGGCACACATTATGATAGCTGGGAGGTAAAAACAAAAAATATCTTGAAAAACTGCCAATGCGGTGCCAAAAGCAGGTAAAGTCCAGCTCAGCAGGATCATGATCACAGTAACACGGACATTTATTTTAGTTCTGTATCTCAGAGGCTGACACACAGCATAATATCTGTCAACAGAAATAAAGCACAAGGTCAGAATAGAAGATGAGCACAGATACACATCTATATTGAGTATTATAAAACAAGACCATTGATTAAGTGGTATCACTCCAAAAGGCAAAATTAAAATCCCAACAACAAGGTCAGCTACTGCAAGAGAGAGGATGAGGAAGTTTGTAGGAGTGTGGAGCTGTTTGAAGTAAATGATGGAGGTTATTACAAGAAGGTTCCCACATATTATAACAGATGATAAAGAGCCAAAAATAAAAATTAACAAATACTTGGTGGTGGTGGTGGCAGTTTGATGACATAACACAACTTTTTCCTCAAAATCATCATCAGGCCTGTTGACAGAAAAGTTAGAATCCATGCATAAATGATCATCAATAGTGAAGTGACATTTGCATTAATATGCCTTAAATGAAGAAAGTTAGTTGGATGTAGTTTTCTGTA
This sequence comes from Lutjanus erythropterus, assembly GCA_020091685.1. NCBI lineage: Eukaryota > Metazoa > Chordata > Actinopteri > Lutjaniformes > Lutjanidae > Lutjanus > Lutjanus erythropterus. The sequence continues at coordinate 5,911,914 of CM034604.1, read as the reverse complement.
GAGAGAGATTTTCAGTTAGTTTTAGTGCTCTGTGTGTTTCACACCATGCTGATTTGGTTTGTGCATCTGTACTGATGGGAGCTCTTGGTCTGTGACACTGAGCAGTATATTCAGATAAGTTATTCTTCAGGGCTCATTAGCATATCATTGTCCAGGGAGTCTCTTAAAGGGGAACTCAATGCAGCAGAAGTTAGTATTGAACTTCTGTGAACTCAGAGGACTCATGAGAGACACATTAAAATAAGAAACCAGAGCAACACAGGCCGAGATATTCTGACTTTGAATTTTAAAAATGCTGAGTCATACCCATAATGCACCTCCATCCTCGTCCCCTTAATCTTCATACAAATGACAAAACTTTATACTTTCAAAATGTGTGACTCCATACGCCAAAGTACAATTTTGCGTACATGTAATACAGCAAGACTTCCCATTGACTGGTGGTAACACTATATCACTAGTCAGGTGACCTTCATCGTCATGGTAAAAAATTAAATGCTTAGTTAACGTTGTGAAATCGATGCCGTTTCAGTAGGTTTTGGCAACAAAACTACTTGGTTAGATTTTGAAAAGATCATGGTTTGGGTTAAAACCAGTTTGGTAAACAAGTGGGAAGAATATTGAATATACCACAGTCCCACTTTTTAAGATTTATTCAGGTTCACATTCAATAAACCTTCATATCCTGGTTTGCCTGAGGAATGCATGTTTTCCTTTGAACCTTCAAAGAACAGAAGCAAAATCTTTTGCTTATAATTTCTTATCCAATTTACAAAACCCATCATTGCTCAGCATGAGTGGAGGAGTTTGGGGTGGTGATGACAGCAGAGCGTTGGATACAAAACTTTAGAAGGGGTCTTGTCAGGCCTCAGTCTATGTTGAACAAGACCTTATTCAACCTGTGTGCAAAATTATGCACAGGTTATCCATCCAGCATCAGGCTCTGAGACAAGAGGACATATCGTTTTCTCCCTGTGTTGGACTGGTCTCATGGTCAGATATAACAATATAAAATGATGACTGGTCAAACCTTGTTTTTCTGAATCCCAATAAACATACAGACACAATCACACAATCTGACAGCTGTGATCCCGTCCTGTGTGCACTTTGCAGGTCTGTTGAGATCTTTTGGGCTTCATAACTATAGTAACAATTCCTGTTTCCTTATTAATGAGAATAATTTTACACACACATATGCACGAATGCTGTTTAACACTAATGAAAGGTGTCATGGTTTGGGTTTCCAAGTCAGTTGCTCTTTTACTTTGGTACGTCTTCCCTTGTATGTCTTTGTTGTTTCTACTTCCTGTCTTTGTCTGTTTTCCTGCTCTTCTTGATCACTGATTATTTTCACCTGTTCTTAATGGCCTTCACCTGTGTCTTGTTGTCCTCCCCCTCCCTAGTGTCCTGTGTCTTTTCCTCCTTAATTGCTGTTTTGTACTCGTCTTTTTGTCAATTTCCTCATGTCTTCTTGTGGAATTTTGTTGCTTGTGTTTTTCCCCTGCACGGATTCATTTGGATTATTACTTTCCCTGGACTTGGATTTGTGTGTCTCCTCTGTTGGATGTTTTGAATGCGTTTCATTCACCATTGCCATCTTTATAAGATTTTTGTGTTTGGTTTTATGTTGCTTTGTTTGAGGACTCTTCCTGCCTTACATTCACACAATCTTTTTGTATGGTTTGTTTTTGTTCATTAAATATCACTGAGCTGCTCCTGTCTGTCTCCAGTGTCTGTGTTTGGGTCCAAACCTGTAAAGTCTTGAACTGTGACAGAAGGGTGTTTTTAGATTGTGGAGACATGAGTGTGTGCCTCAGGGTGAGACACACACACACCTGCATGCTTTTAACTTCAATATTAACACTTTATTGCTGATAGAAAATATGATCAAAGGACACTTTACAAATCCACACTTCTGTGTGGAGAAAGACTGAACATGAATGAAGGTGTTTTGTGATTGTGGATTGACGTGTTTGACTGATTGTGCCACAGATGTTGCACATCGACTGGGTTTTAGCCAATCAAAGGTGCAATTGTTTGTTACTCCAATTTGCCAAGCACAAGATAGCAAATGTGCCTGGACCCTTAAATTAATGTACAAATAGTAGAAGACAGTTATTGGCCCTCAGGGCGAGACACACACCTGCATGCTTTTAACTTCAATATTAACACTTTATTGCTGATAGAAAATATGATTGTGCTGCCCTCATTATATGTGCTGTATATAACTTGACACTTTCCCAACATCAAAACTCTGAAGACCGTTGCTCTCTTGCCCACAGATTTATTGATGTTGCACAGAAAGGTGAAACTAAAACATACAAAAAGCAAAATTAATCCTATGCTTGATTTTAACATGTACAAATATTCACAATATAAATCAATATAAACTCGATATACATATGAATTAAATTCTCTTGTTTTCTTCATACCGTTATAGCTTTTATGTCCTTCTTGTACTATTTACTAAAAATGCAATATATAACATAATAGGGCTGGGTGGTATGACAAAATTTTCATATCACTTTTTTTTTTAAATCATATTGGTTTCACGGTATTTGACGGTATTTTTTTTTTCCATGCAGCAGTGTTCTTACCCACATTTTCTTCTAATGAGAATAGAATTACTGCAGTTCATTGTCTTTAAATAGCCCATTTTACTGTCATAAGGACTGTATCATCTTTTTTTTTTCATGTCCAGACACAGGTAAAAGCATGACCCCTTCAAAGTATGGTTGCCAATAGGGTGGGAGTAATTAAGTTAAAGAATTAGAATTATAATGGTTGCAGTCAAAATAGAACAGTTTTATTGAACAAAATTTGCAGAATCAGTGCAGTTAACCATCATTATCATCATTAAACATCCTATGAGGTATTTCAACTGGTATTAGGTAAGGAAAGGAATCTTCCGTTCTTTTGTAAACCAACAAAGTACACCCACTAATATTGAAAATTCCTATTCCCTGAAACTAAAGACTTTTCAATTGACCCTCCATTCAATTAGCCCACACAATATCTTGTTAACTAACAAATGAACAATAAATAGTGTTCAACTTCCAGGAATTATGTTGCTTAAAAAGGTACAATACACAACATTCAAGTATTTGCAAACAAAAGTGCAACAACTTCAACAACTTATTAATAATATTTAAACCACCAAAGAATAAATGGCTCTAGAATGGCAATTTTCATTAATAAAATAATATTGTACAATAGCCAGGCACATTTCAAAAAGTATTCAAGTATCAATAAAGTGCAACTTGGCTCGTACTATTCAGTAGTAACAGTTTTCACTCATCTGAACATGAAAGGCATAGGCACAGTGATTACAAGTTCCGAGTAAGGAAAATCAGACAGTCGACAGCATCTGGTTTTAGTGCTGCCCTGTGGCACGTGACAATGTTCCCACCAGTGCTAAAAACTCTCTCTGATGGCGTACTGGTGGCAGGGATGCATAAATATCGCTGCACTAATTTAGCAACGCGGGGGAAAATAGCTTCATGGGATTTCCACCATGCCAGGGGGTTGGTGTCGCTGTCCACCTCTAGAGTCTGCAGGTATGTTCTGAGCTCCGTCTCGATGCTGTCCTCCTCTGACTGTGTGTCACTGGAGCCCATGCTGCTCTTGCTCAGTCTCTTAAAAAAGCTAGACAAGGACTTTTTTCTCTTCTCCTCTGGAGGAGGCACAGGCCCTGCTGCTGCACCTTCTTCCCCCAAACATGTCAGTGCTCACTTCACTTTCAGCCAGATTGATTTTATTTCTTCAACTGCTTTTGTTTGGTTGTATTCCACCTTTTCATCGTTGATGTACCTGGTTCTGAATCTTGGATTCAGGAGAGATGCCATATCAAGTAGGTCATCTGTAACTGGATCAGCATACTTCTCATTCAAGTATGCCAGGATGTTTTTCTTTACATCCTTGGTGAGCCAAGTGTTGTTCTCCTCCTCTGTGAGAATGCTTGTATTCAACAGGTGGAGTACAGGCTTCAAGTAGGAGACACTTACATAGTGTTCTCCAGAGAGGGCATCAGTAAAATCTTGTATTGGGCTCAACACTTTGTTTAGTGATTCGAGGACCTCAACATCTTGCCAGGTCAACACCAAGTGCCTAGACTTTCTGCCAGTTTTCAGGACTTCAGCAATGTCTCTCTCTTGTTCAGGAATTCTTTCTATCATTTTCTGACGTGACCCCCACCTGGTAGGTGTCTCTGTCATCAGCACATGATTTGGAAGGCCCATTTCATTCTGAGCAGTGGCCAGGTCCCTCCTTTTTTTCCATAAATATGAGAAAGCAGAGACAACCTTCTTGCACACACCAACTGCTTGTTTGATGCGTTCATCATTTTTGTAGCTCCCTCTGTAAAACTGCAAGAAATTCATTCAAATAAACAGTCCAAAAATTATAAAAACTAATTCCAATGTCGAAGTACAAGTTAAGAGATAATGATACTAGGGCTGGGCAATATAATGATATTATATTCAGTGGTGGACAAAGTACTAAAACCCAGTACTTGAGTCAAAGTATAGATACTTCTGGTCAAATATTACTCAACTACAAGTGAAAGCTGCTCAGTCAAAATTTTACTTGAGTTAAAGTACTAGAGTACTTGGCTTTAAAATTACTTAAGTATTCAAAAGTACAAATTACAAAGTACATTTTCTAATATCAATACCTGCAGTATTGTTTTCACAGTGCATTTACAGAAGCTTGTAACTCTGAAACCATCTAATGATGTACTGACCTGCTTGTAGAACCACTCTGCTACACAAAGTCTATAGAAACACCTTAAAAACTTCAGCATAGAAATACAATCAAAACCAAAAAGGACAGCTATTGTCATTTTCTGATGTAACTGTACTAAAATCACTGCATAAAAGCAGATTGAAGATAACTGTAAGGAGTTCTCCAAGTCTCTTAAATAACAGATTTCTTTCTGTCTTCAGAGGCAGTATATATACATGAATTATGTGGTATTTTTCACCCCGATAAAAACAATTCAACTTTAAAAGCCTACCTGGAATAATTAATAGTTATAATAACATCTTGAGATTTAATTCTGTCTTTCTCCTGCTCTCACCATTACCGCTTTTTGTTTGAATGACAGAGGGAGAGCTTGCTTGTGCTTGTTAGTGCACCTGGACGTATTTCTGCTTTTACATCAGTCCCATCTGAGAGGAGCTACTGTGTTACCGGCCTGGGCATTCTCCTTTAAGAAGGTGCTCTTATGGGTAGTGTTGTTTTTTGTTAGTAGCCAGCGCGAGGCTGTGTTGGGCTGTGTTCGAAACCGCATACTAACTACTACATACTTCCATACCCATACTATCCATACTCCATACTGCATACCCAATCCATCAGACAGTATGCAAAGCGTTTACACTACAGCGTACTGCATGATAACCCACAATGCATTGCGCTCCTACCCGAGCCAAAATCGACAGGCTGAAGCTGATTTCACTTTAGCTCTAAACTCTTTAAATATATCACTTTATCGAGATTTTTTTAAAAATCAGGCGAGAAAGTGGCCGTTTAGATCCCGAGTGTGCCGTTTATTTGTCCAAATACCAACCGTTTACAATTTCGTTTGGACGAATTCGGCAAAATTTAAGCTAGCCGCAACACACTTGCGGTTATATTCACAAAATAAAACACCCCTATCCCTTTCTCATACCAAAAGACCATGGTGATAAATAGTGCTTTTACTTTGAAAACAAGAAGCGAACCAACCCGCAATATATTCTGCTTGACACCGCCGTTTGGACTGATCTCGTCCCGTTAACGGAATTTGACCAATCAGGATGCCTTACCGAGTCTTGTCGGCCCGCCGTCTTCGGTACATCATGGTCGCTATCGACTTGGGCTTGTTGTCAGATGTAAGTTGTATTTATTTTTTAAACTTTCTTAATAAATGTAAATCCAATGAGAAATCGCTAACATAACATACCTCCATGCATAAAAATTGGAGGGAAAATTATATCTAACCTTACTCAGCTTGGTAATTCTCCTGTCCTGTTCGCGGTGACGTCACGTCGCGTTGCATCCTGGGTAATTTGAGTGTGAGTAGTAAGCTGGTGATGCATGCTCAACATTTCTGGCGAATGCAGTATGCATCCGGGAACTTCTCGCATACTGCCAGTGTAGACACACTGCATACTCAAAGAGTTAGTATGAGTAGTAGGTAAGTATGCGGTTTCGAACACACCCTTGATGTGTGCACGCCCGCAGAGAGAGTAGCATGCATGTCTCCCCCTCTGGTGAGCTGTGATGTTGTATCAAGAGCGAAGAGAGCACAATAAAGTCCCGGTAAATGTTCTTAACTACTCCGCCTCCCCTCCTTTATGTGAGTGAAAGCAGCCCGGACTGCTTGCTACCAGCGTCACAACGAGCCAAGTCAAAGGTACCAGCTGTTCCGTACCACGGTTAGGAACTAAGAAGCTGAGAAGGTAACAACTGTGATTGGTTTCCTTCTGTGACCAATTGCATTTTAGAAAATATGCAGATGTGCATACAGCTGTCAAAACAGCTATAGTATATATATAAATATATGCATGATGAAGCTGACTGTCGTGAATCTATGATGATAAAGATAAAAACCTGGAGACCTATTAAACTTCTGTTTGTTTCTACCTGTATGTTTGTGTTAAAGTATCCAGAGTGTATATCAACTGTATGAAAAATACTGTCCAGTAAGGACTGTGAGCAGGTAAAGGTGGAGGAGAAGAGTGTGGTCTTGCTCACATCAAGTGTTACAGGTACAAATAGTAGAGGACAGTTATTGAAGAACCCCAGAGAGACTGGAGACCAGCTGTGCTGCAGCCTGTGTTCTGACCTTGTTGATAAACCTGCACCTCTTTGTAACAAAGAGTGATATTCAAATGTTCAAGTATAAACCACAGTGTAACCAGTGTCTCGTCAGTTTCATGTGCTTTTTCCCCAGATGTACATGGAGGTTCTTGTTTACAAGCAATAAATCATCCTCTGGAATAAGAGACAAACACAGATATTGTGTCTGAGTATTTAATTTCTCTTCATCTCATCCTGACTGGATGTATGACACTTGATGCACCATCTTGTGGAGGGACCTTTATTTTTTCACTTTATCTTGTGCTTATATGTCACATCAATTGAATTAGTGTTGAATCAAGTTGCCAAACACTAATTGCAAAATAAAACACAAATGATGTACAGTGAATAGTTAGTATGTGGGGTCAATATGAGCATAAAGCTCATTTTTGATCCAGGAACACCTATAACAGGGTTTCTCTACTTGTTTTACCCAGGGGCCACTTTTACAAAATGACAGGAGGGCAGGGGACAGTTAATAAACAAATGTTAATAATAAAAGAACTTATCAGATAAAATAAATAAATATTAAGGGGCCCATAACTCATCTTTCTTTGAAATTCTTTATTTTCAAATTAAATGACTTATTAACCTAAATTAGAAATTAAATTCACTTGGTGCAAGGATTGAAAGATAAATCATTTGTTGTGTTTTACTGCATTTACAAACTGCAATTACATTTTAGTTGTACTTTGGTAACATTTGAAACAGGTTACAACATTAAACATAACTGGAACCTCTTCCATCCTACCAGGAACAGAAAGAGCAGCATATTTAAACTCTTTTAGTCTGTAATACACATTTATGAGATCAGAATTATCTTCATTTCTGTGTAACTTTTGTTCCTCTTCAGCTAATAATTACACTTTTCACAGCCTGAAAGGCCATTGTGCAAATAATCCTTCTCTCTGTGACTAACAGCCAAATTGGCATATCTGTCCCTCCTTCCTGGAAAAAAAACAACTTTCGATCCAGAATTTTTTATTGTAAATGAGTAAATAGTCAGACAGCTACCTGGCAGCCTACGTGAGGACAGATTGGGCTGTAAAAGCAGAGACAGAATGAAAACATATGAACATGCATCAAAAAGTGATTCTACTGTAAAGGTTAAGTTTACATCCATAAATTTGTTATCTGAACAGAGACAAAGTTAATCCTCCATTCGTTGCTTGAGACATTTCTGTGCCTGCTAAACTGGAAGTTATTTATCTTCATTATACTCCAATGTTGTTGAAAACTCATACTTAATTCTGTTTCTATCTGCATCCAAAACAAATGATGAAGGCAATTATTGGAAACTCCTGTAACAGAAAGATAATTTCAACATTAATTAATTCCTGAAGTTTTATTCACAGAGAACTTCAGAGCTGTACTCCTGCATTCATTATGCAGCATCTATGACTGAATACATACAGTAAGAAATGAGGAAAACTATGAGATATGTGGATCCTGTGATTATTTACACACATTAACATTGAGATTATTGTATGTACTGTTTACTATGTACTGCTATCTGTGTACTGAGTTGTACATACAGATACTTTATGCATAGTACAGTGGCAAATTTTATATGAGCTGCAGTAGAAAGAGATGTAAATCTTCAGAGCCAAACTAGTGATGATTACCAGCAAGTCATGAGTCAAGAGAGCTTAGAATGAGTAAAATCACCTTGAAATATTTTCCCAGAAATGATCATTCTGAAAGCTGATCGAAACCAGCTGTAAAAGAAACCATAGATGAATGGATTGAGCATTGAATTGAACCATCCAAGACATTTACATATAAAAAACATTGAACGTGGCATGTTTAAAGTCATCACATAGAACATGGACAAAAAAATATAGAAAGGAGTCCAACACAGCAGAAAAACTCCCATCACAATAGCCAGAGTTTTAGTCGCCTTTCTCTCCATCTTACTTTCAGACTTTGTGCTCTGACAGGTTGTGTTCTGGATGCTGCGTGTCTGTCTTTGTGCCACAATCAAAATCTTTAGGTAGACGGCACACATTATGATAGCTGGGAGGTAAAAACAAAAAATATCTTGAAAAACTGCCAATGCGGTGCCAAAAGCAGGTAAAGTCCAGCTCAGCAGGATCATGATCACAGTAACACGGACATTTATTTTAGTTCTGTATCTCAGAGGCTGACACACAGCATAATATCTGTCAACAGAAATAAAGCACAAGGTCAGAATAGAAGATGAGCACAGATACACATCTATATTGAGTATTATAAAACAAGACCATTGATTAAGTGGTATCACTCCAAAAGGCAAAATTAAAATCCCAACAACAAGGTCAGCTACTGCAAGAGAGAGGATGAGGAAGTTTGTAGGAGTGTGGAGCTGTTTGAAGTAAATGATGGAGGTTATTACAAGAAGGTTCCCACATATTATAACAGATGATAAAGAGCCAAAAATAAAAATTAACAAATACTTGGTGGTGGTGGTGGCAGTTTGATGACATAACACAACTTTTTCCTCAAAATCATCATCAGGCCTGTTGACAGAAAAGTTAGAATCCATGCATAAATGATCATCAATAGTGAAGTGACATTTGCATTAATATGCCTTAAATGAAGAAAGTTAGTTGGATGTAGTTTTCTGTAGAGAGAGATTTTCAGTTAGTTTTAGTGCTCTGTGTGTTTCACACCATGCTGATTTGGTTTGTGCATCTGTACTGATGGGAGCTCTTGGTCTGTGACACTGAGCAGTATATTCAGATAAGTTATTCTTCAGGGCTCATTAGCATATCATTGTCCAGGGAGTCTCTTAAAGGGGAACTCAATGCAGCAGAAGTTAGTATTGAACTTCTGTGAACTCAGAGGACTCATGAGAGACACATTAAAATAAGAAACCAGAGCAACACAGGCCGAGATATTCTGACTTTGAATTTTAAAAATGCTGAGTCATACCCATAATGCACCTCCATCCTCGTCCCCTTAATCTTCATACAAATGACAAAACTTTATACTTTCAAAATGTGTGACTCCATACGCCAAAGTACAATTTTGCGTACATGTAATACAGCAAGACTTCCCATTGACTGGTGGTAACACTATATCACTAGTCAGGTGACCTTCATCGTCATGGTAAAAAATTAAATGCTTAGTTAACGTTGTGAAATCGATGCCGTTTCAGTAGGTTTTGGCAACAAAACTACTTGGTTAGATTTTGAAAAGATCATGGTTTGGGTTAAAACCAGTTTGGTAAACAAGTGGGAAGAATATTGAATATACCACAGTCCCACTTTTTAAGATTTATTCAGGTTCACATTCAATAAACCTTCATATCCTGGTTTGCCTGAGGAATGCATGTTTTCCTTTGAACCTTCAAAGAACAGAAGCAAAATCTTTTGCTTATAATTTCTTATCCAATTTACAAAACCCATCATTGCTCAGCATGAGTGGAGGAGTTTGGGGTGGTGATGACAGCAGAGCGTTGGATACAAAACTTTAGAAGGGGTCTTGTCAGGCCTCAGTCTATGTTGAACAAGACCTTATTCAACCTGTGTGCAAAATTATGCACAGGTTATCCATCCAGCATCAGGCTCTGAGACAAGAGGACATATCGTTTTCTCCCTGTGTTGGACTGGTCTCATGGTCAGATATAACAATATAAAATGATGACTGGTCAAACCTTGTTTTTCTGAATCCCAATAAACATACAGACACAATCACACAATCTGACAGCTGTGATCCCGTCCTGTGTGCACTTTGCAGGTCTGTTGAGATCTTTTGGGCTTCATAACTATAGTAACAATTCCTGTTTCCTTATTAATGAGAATAATTTTACACACACATATGCACGAATGCTGTTTAACACTAATGAAAGGTGTCATGGTTTGGGTTTCCAAGTCAGTTGCTCTTTTACTTTGGTACGTCTTCCCTTGTATGTCTTTGTTGTTTCTACTTCCTGTCTTTGTCTGTTTTCCTGCTCTTCTTGATCACTGATTATTTTCACCTGTTCTTAATGGCCTTCACCTGTGTCTTGTTGTCCTCCCCCTCCCTAGTGTCCTGTGTCTTTTCCTCCTTAATTGCTGTTTTGTACTCGTCTTTTTGTCAATTTCCTCATGTCTTCTTGTGGAATTTTGTTGCTTGTGTTTTTCCCCTGCACGGATTCATTTGGATTATTACTTTCCCTGGACTTGGATTTGTGTGTCTCCTCTGTTGGATGTTTTGAATGCGTTTCATTCACCATTGCCATCTTTATAAGATTTTTGTGTTTGGTTTTATGTTGCTTTGTTTGAGGACTCTTCCTGCCTTACATTCACACAATCTTTTTGTATGGTTTGTTTTTGTTCATTAAATATCACTGAGCTGCTCCTGTCTGTCTCCAGTGTCTGTGTTTGGGTCCAAACCTGTAAAGTCTTGAACTGTGACAGAAGGGTGTTTTTAGATTGTGGAGACATGAGTGTGTGCCTCAGGGTGAGACACACACACACCTGCATGCTTTTAACTTCAATATTAACACTTTATTGCTGATAGAAAATATGATCAAAGGACACTTTACAAATCCACACTTCTGTGTGGAGAAAGACTGAACATGAATGAAGGTGTTTTGTGATTGTGGATTGACGTGTTTGACTGATTGTGCCACAGATGTTGCACATCGACTGGGTTTTAGCCAATCAAAGGTGCAATTGTTTGTTACTCCAATTTGCCAAGCACAAGATAGCAAATGTGCCTGGACCCTTAAATTAATGTACAAATAGTAGAAGACAGTTATTGGCCCTCAGGGCGAGACACACACCTGCATGCTTTTAACTTCAATATTAACACTTTATTGCTGATAGAAAATATGATTGTGCTGCCCTCATTATATGTGCTGTATATAACTTGACACTTTCCCAACATCAAAACTCTGAAGACCGTTGCTCTCTTGCCCACAGATTTATTGATGTTGCACAGAAAGGTGAAACTAAAACATACAAAAAGCAAAATTAATCCTATGCTTGATTTTAACATGTACAAATATTCACAATATAAATCAATATAAACTCGATATACATATGAATTAAATTCTCTTGTTTTCTTCATACCGTTATAGCTTTTATGTCCTTCTTGTACTATTTACTAAAAATGCAATATATAACATAATAGGGCTGGGTGGTATGACAAAATTTTCATATCACTTTTTTTTTTAAATCATATTGGTTTCACGGTATTTGACGGTATTTTTTTTTTCCATGCAGCAGTGTTCTTACCCACATTTTCTTCTAATGAGAATAGAATTACTGCAGTTCATTGTCTTTAAATAGCCCATTTTACTGTCATAAGGACTGTATCATCTTTTTTTTTTCATGTCCAGACACAGGTAAAAGCATGACCCCTTCAAAGTATGGTTGCCAATAGGGTGGGAGTAATTAAGTTAAAGAATTAGAATTATAATGGTTGCAGTCAAAATAGAACAGTTTTATTGAACAAAATTTGCAGAATCAGTGCAGTTAACCATCATTATCATCATTAAACATCCTATGAGGTATTTCAACTGGTATTAGGTAAGGAAAGGAATCTTCCGTTCTTTTGTAAACCAACAAAGTACACCCACTAATATTGAAAATTCCTATTCCCTGAAACTAAAGACTTTTCAATTGACCCTCCATTCAATTAGCCCACACAATATCTTGTTAACTAACAAATGAACAATAAATAGTGTTCAACTTCCAGGAATTATGTTGCTTAAAAAGGTACAATACACAACATTCAAGTATTTGCAAACAAAAGTGCAACAACTTCAACAACTTATTAATAATATTTAAACCACCAAAGAATAAATGGCTCTAGAATGGCAATTTTCATTAATAAAATAATATTGTACAATAGCCAGGCACATTTCAAAAAGTATTCAAGTATCAATAAAGTGCAACTTGGCTCGTACTATTCAGTAGTAACAGTTTTCACTCATCTGAACATGAAAGGCATAGGCACAGTGATTACAAGTTCCGAGTAAGGAAAATCAGACAGTCGACAGCATCTGGTTTTAGTGCTGCCCTGTGGCACGTGACAATGTTCCCACCAGTGCTAAAAACTCTCTCTGATGGCGTACTGGTGGCAGGGATGCATAAATATCGCTGCACTAATTTAGCAACGCGGGGGAAAATAGCTTCATGGGATTTCCACCATGCCAGGGGGTTGGTGTCGCTGTCCACCTCTAGAGTCTGCAGGTATGTTCTGAGCTCCGTCTCGATGCTGTCCTCCTCTGACTGTGTGTCACTGGAGCCCATGCTGCTCTTGCTCAGTCTCTTAAAAAAGCTAGACAAGGACTTTTTTCTCTTCTCCTCTGGAGGAGGCACAGGCCCTGCTGCTGCACCTTCTTCCCCCAAACATGTCAGTGCTCACTTCACTTTCAGCCAGATTGATTTTATTTCTTCAACTGCTTTTGTTTGGTTGTATTCCACCTTTTCATCGTTGATGTACCTGGTTCTGAATCTTGGATTCAGGAGAGATGCCATATCAAGTAGGTCATCTGTAACTGGATCAGCATACTTCTCATTCAAGTATGCCAGGATGTTTTTCTTTACATCCTTGGTGAGCCAAGTGTTGTTCTCCTCCTCTGTGAGAATGCTTGTATTCAACAGGTGGAGTACAGGCTTCAAGTAGGAGACACTTACATAGTGTTCTCCAGAGAGGGCATCAGTAAAATCTTGTATTGGGCTCAACACTTTGTTTAGTGATTCGAGGACCTCAACATCTTGCCAGGTCAACACCAAGTGCCTAGACTTTCTGCCAGTTTTCAGGACTTCAGCAATGTCTCTCTCTTGTTCAGGAATTCTTTCTATCATTTTCTGACGTGACCCCCACCTGGTAGGTGTCTCTGTCATCAGCACATGATTTGGAAGGCCCATTTCATTCTGAGCAGTGGCCAGGTCCCTCCTTTTTTTCCATAAATATGAGAAAGCAGAGACAACCTTCTTGCACACACCAACTGCTTGTTTGATGCGTTCATCATTTTTGTAGCTCCCTCTGTAAAACTGCAAGAAATTCATTCAAATAAACAGTCCAAAAATTATAAAAACTAATTCCAATGTCGAAGTACAAGTTAAGAGATAATGATACTAGGGCTGGGCAATATAATGATATTATATTCAGTGGTGGACAAAGTACTAAAACCCAGTACTTGAGTCAAAGTATAGATACTTCTGGTCAAATATTACTCAACTACAAGTGAAAGCTGCTCAGTCAAAATTTTACTTGAGTTAAAGTACTAGAGTACTTGGCTTTAAAATTACTTAAGTATTCAAAAGTACAAATTACAAAGTACATTTTCTAATATCAATACCTGCAGTATTGTTTTCACAGTGCATTTACAGAAGCTTGTAACTCTGAAACCATCTAATGATGTACTGACCTGCTTGTAGAACCACTCTGCTACACAAAGTCTATAGAAACACCTTAAAAACTTCAGCATAGAAATACAATCAAAACCAAAAAGGACAGCTATTGTCATTTTCTGATGTAACTGTACTAAAATCACTGCATAAAAGCAGATTGAAGATAACTGTAAGGAGTTCTCCAAGTCTCTTAAATAACAGATTTCTTTCTGTCTTCAGAGGCAGTATATATACATGAATTATGTGGTATTTTTCACCCCGATAAAAACAATTCAACTTTAAAAGCCTACCTGGAATAATTAATAGTTATAATAACATCTTGAGATTTAATTCTGTCTTTCTCCTGCTCTCACCATTACCGCTTTTTGTTTGAATGACAGAGGGAGAGCTTGCTTGTGCTTGTTAGTGCACCTGGACGTATTTCTGCTTTTACATCAGTCCCATCTGAGAGGAGCTACTGTGTTACCGGCCTGGGCATTCTCCTTTAAGAAGGTGCTCTTATGGGTAGTGTTGTTTTTTGTTAGTAGCCAGCGCGAGGCTGTGTTGGGCTGTGTTCGAAACCGCATACTAACTACTACATACTTCCATACCCATACTATCCATACTCCATACTGCATACCCAATCCATCAGACAGTATGCAAAGCGTTTACACTACAGCGTACTGCATGATAACCCACAATGCATTGCGCTCCTACCCGAGCCAAAATCGACAGGCTGAAGCTGATTTCACTTTAGCTCTAAACTCTTTAAATATATCACTTTATCGAGATTTTTTTAAAAATCAGGCGAGAAAGTGGCCGTTTAGATCCCGAGTGTGCCGTTTATTTGTCCAAATACCAACCGTTTACAATTTCGTTTGGACGAATTCGGCAAAATTTAAGCTAGCCGCAACACACTTGCGGTTATATTCACAAAATAAAACACCCCTATCCCTTTCTCATACCAAAAGACCATGGTGATAAATAGTGCTTTTACTTTGAAAACAAGAAGCGAACCAACCCGCAATATATTCTGCTTGACACCGCCGTTTGGACTGATCTCGTCCCGTTAACGGAATTTGACCAATCAGGATGCCTTACCGAGTCTTGTCGGCCCGCCGTCTTCGGTACATCATGGTCGCTATCGACTTGGGCTTGTTGTCAGATGTAAGTTGTATTTATTTTTTAAACTTTCTTAATAAATGTAAATCCAATGAGAAATCGCTAACATAACATACCTCCATGCATAAAAATTGGAGGGAAAATTATATCTAACCTTACTCAGCTTGGTAATTCTCCTGTCCTGTTCGCGGTGACGTCACGTCGCGTTGCATCCTGGGTAATTTGAGTGTGAGTAGTAAGCTGGTGATGCATGCTCAACATTTCTGGCGAATGCAGTATGCATCCGGGAACTTCTCGCATACTGCCAGTGTAGACACACTGCATACTCAAAGAGTTAGTATGAGTAGTAGGTAAGTATGCGGTTTCGAACACACCCTTGATGTGTGCACGCCCGCAGAGAGAGTAGCATGCATGTCTCCCCCTCTGGTGAGCTGTGATGTTGTATCAAGAGCGAAGAGAGCACAATAAAGTCCCGGTAAATGTTCTTAACTACTCCGCCTCCCCTCCTTTATGTGAGTGAAAGCAGCCCGGACTGCTTGCTACCAGCGTCACAACGAGCCAAGTCAAAGGTACCAGCTGTTCCGTACCACGGTTAGGAACTAAGAAGCTGAGAAGGTAACAACTGTGATTGGTTTCCTTCTGTGACCAATTGCATTTTAGAAAATATGCAGATGTGCATACAGCTGTCAAAACAGCTATAGTATATATATAAATATATGCATGATGAAGCTGACTGTCGTGAATCTATGATGATAAAGATAAAAACCTGGAGACCTATTAAACTTCTGTTTGTTTCTACCTGTATGTTTGTGTTAAAGTATCCAGAGTGTATATCAACTGTATGAAAAATACTGTCCAGTAAGGACTGTGAGCAGGTAAAGGTGGAGGAGAAGAGTGTGGTCTTGCTCACATCAAGTGTTACAGGTACAAATAGTAGAGGACAGTTATTGAAGAACCCCAGAGAGACTGGAGACCAGCTGTGCTGCAGCCTGTGTTCTGACCTTGTTGATAAACCTGCACCTCTTTGTAACAAAGAGTGATATTCAAATGTTCAAGTATAAACCACAGTGTAACCAGTGTCTCGTCAGTTTCATGTGCTTTTTCCCCAGATGTACATGGAGGTTCTTGTTTACAAGCAATAAATCATCCTCTGGAATAAGAGACAAACACAGATATTGTGTCTGAGTATTTAATTTCTCTTCATCTCATCCTGACTGGATGTATGACACTTGATGCACCATCTTGTGGAGGGACCTTTATTTTTTCACTTTATCTTGTGCTTATATGTCACATCAATTGAATTAGTGTTGAATCAAGTTGCCAAACACTAATTGCAAAATAAAACACAAATGATGTACAGTGAATAGTTAGTATGTGGGGTCAATATGAGCATAAAGCTCATTTTTGATCCAGGAACACCTATAACAGGGTTTCTCTACTTGTTTTACCCAGGGGCCACTTTTACAAAATGACAGGAGGGCAGGGGACAGTTAATAAACAAATGTTAATAATAAAAGAACTTATCAGATAAAATAAATAAATATTAAGGGGCCCATAACTCATCTTTCTTTGAAATTCTTTATTTTCAAATTAAATGACTTATTAACCTAAATTAGAAATTAAATTCACTTGGTGCAAGGATTGAAAGATAAATCATTTGTTGTGTTTTACTGCATTTACAAACTGCAATTACATTTTAGTTGTACTTTGGTAACATTTGAAACAGGTTACAACATTAAACATAACTGGAACCTCTTCCATCCTACCAGGAACAGAAAGAGCAGCATATTTAAACTCTTTTAGTCTGTAATACACATTTATGAGATCAGAATTATCTTCATTTCTGTGTAACTTTTGTTCCTCTTCAGCTAATAATTACACTTTTCACAGCCTGAAAGGCCATTGTGCAAATAATCCTTCTCTCTGTGACTAACAGCCAAATTGGCATATCTGTCCCTCCTTCCTGGAAAAAAAACAACTTTCGATCCAGAATTTTTTATTGTAAATGAGTAAATAGTCAGACAGCTACCTGGCAGCCTACGTGAGGACAGATTGGGCTGTAAAAGCAGAGACAGAATGAAAACATATGAACATGCATCAAAAAGTGATTCTACTGTAAAGGTTAAGTTTACATCCATAAATTTGTTATCTGAACAGAGACAAAGTTAATCCTCCATTCGTTGCTTGAGACATTTCTGTGCCTGCTAAACTGGAAGTTATTTATCTTCATTATACTCCAATGTTGTTGAAAACTCATACTTAATTCTGTTTCTATCTGCATCCAAAACAAATGATGAAGGCAATTATTGGAAACTCCTGTAACAGAAAGATAATTTCAACATTAATTAATTCCTGAAGTTTTATTCACAGAGAACTTCAGAGCTGTACTCCTGCATTCATTATGCAGCATCTATGACTGAATACATACAGTAAGAAATGAGGAAAACTATGAGATATGTGGATCCTGTGATTATTTACACACATTAACATTGAGATTATTGTATGTACTGTTTACTATGTACTGCTATCTGTGTACTGAGTTGTACATACAGATACTTTATGCATAGTACAGTGGCAAATTTTATATGAGCTGCAGTAGAAAGAGATGTAAATCTTCAGAGCCAAACTAGTGATGATTACCAGCAAGTCATGAGTCAAGAGAGCTTAGAATGAGTAAAATCACCTTGAAATATTTTCCCAGAAATGATCATTCTGAAAGCTGATCGAAACCAGCTGTAAAAGAAACCATAGATGAATGGATTGAGCATTGAATTGAACCATCCAAGACATTTACATATAAAAAACATTGAACGTGGCATGTTTAAAGTCATCACATAGAACATGGACAAA
Organism: Lutjanus erythropterus; assembly: GCA_020091685.1. Classification (NCBI taxonomy): domain Eukaryota; kingdom Metazoa; phylum Chordata; class Actinopteri; order Lutjaniformes; family Lutjanidae; genus Lutjanus; species Lutjanus erythropterus. Next base: position 5,893,792 of record CM034604.1, on the reverse strand, counting down.
AAAATATAGAAAGGAGTCCAACACAGCAGAAAAACTCCCATCACAATAGCCAGAGTTTTAGTCGCCTTTCTCTCCATCTTACTTTCAGACTTTGTGCTCTGACAGGTTGTGTTCTGGATGCTGCGTGTCTGTCTTTGTGCCACAATCAAAATCTTTAGGTAGACGGCACACATTATGATAGCTGGGAGGTAAAAACAAAAAATATCTTGAAAAACTGCCAATGCGGTGCCAAAAGCAGGTAAAGTCCAGCTCAGCAGGATCATGATCACAGTAACACGGACATTTATTTTAGTTCTGTATCTCAGAGGCTGACACACAGCATAATATCTGTCAACAGAAATAAAGCACAAGGTCAGAATAGAAGATGAGCACAGATACACATCTATATTGAGTATTATAAAACAAGACCATTGATTAAGTGGTATCACTCCAAAAGGCAAAATTAAAATCCCAACAACAAGGTCAGCTACTGCAAGAGAGAGGATGAGGAAGTTTGTAGGAGTGTGGAGCTGTTTGAAGTAAATGATGGAGGTTATTACAAGAAGGTTCCCACATATTATAACAGATGATAAAGAGCCAAAAATAAAAATTAACAAATACTTGGTGGTGGTGGTGGCAGTTTGATGACATAACACAACTTTTTCCTCAAAATCATCATCAGGCCTGTTGACAGAAAAGTTAGAATCCATGCATAAATGATCATCAATAGTGAAGTGACATTTGCATTAATATGCCTTAAATGAAGAAAGTTAGTTGGATGTAGTTTTCTGTAGAGAGAGATTTTCAGTTAGTTTTAGTGCTCTGTGTGTTTCACACCATGCTGATTTGGTTTGTGCATCTGTACTGATGGGAGCTCTTGGTCTGTGACACTGAGCAGTATATTCAGATAAGTTATTCTTCAGGGCTCATTAGCATATCATTGTCCAGGGAGTCTCTTAAAGGGGAACTCAATGCAGCAGAAGTTAGTATTGAACTTCTGTGAACTCAGAGGACTCATGAGAGACACATTAAAATAAGAAACCAGAGCAACACAGGCCGAGATATTCTGACTTTGAATTTTAAAAATGCTGAGTCATACCCATAATGCACCTCCATCCTCGTCCCCTTAATCTTCATACAAATGACAAAACTTTATACTTTCAAAATGTGTGACTCCATACGCCAAAGTACAATTTTGCGTACATGTAATACAGCAAGACTTCCCATTGACTGGTGGTAACACTATATCACTAGTCAGGTGACCTTCATCGTCATGGTAAAAAATTAAATGCTTAGTTAACGTTGTGAAATCGATGCCGTTTCAGTAGGTTTTGGCAACAAAACTACTTGGTTAGATTTTGAAAAGATCATGGTTTGGGTTAAAACCAGTTTGGTAAACAAGTGGGAAGAATATTGAATATACCACAGTCCCACTTTTTAAGATTTATTCAGGTTCACATTCAATAAACCTTCATATCCTGGTTTGCCTGAGGAATGCATGTTTTCCTTTGAACCTTCAAAGAACAGAAGCAAAATCTTTTGCTTATAATTTCTTATCCAATTTACAAAACCCATCATTGCTCAGCATGAGTGGAGGAGTTTGGGGTGGTGATGACAGCAGAGCGTTGGATACAAAACTTTAGAAGGGGTCTTGTCAGGCCTCAGTCTATGTTGAACAAGACCTTATTCAACCTGTGTGCAAAATTATGCACAGGTTATCCATCCAGCATCAGGCTCTGAGACAAGAGGACATATCGTTTTCTCCCTGTGTTGGACTGGTCTCATGGTCAGATATAACAATATAAAATGATGACTGGTCAAACCTTGTTTTTCTGAATCCCAATAAACATACAGACACAATCACACAATCTGACAGCTGTGATCCCGTCCTGTGTGCACTTTGCAGGTCTGTTGAGATCTTTTGGGCTTCATAACTATAGTAACAATTCCTGTTTCCTTATTAATGAGAATAATTTTACACACACATATGCACGAATGCTGTTTAACACTAATGAAAGGTGTCATGGTTTGGGTTTCCAAGTCAGTTGCTCTTTTACTTTGGTACGTCTTCCCTTGTATGTCTTTGTTGTTTCTACTTCCTGTCTTTGTCTGTTTTCCTGCTCTTCTTGATCACTGATTATTTTCACCTGTTCTTAATGGCCTTCACCTGTGTCTTGTTGTCCTCCCCCTCCCTAGTGTCCTGTGTCTTTTCCTCCTTAATTGCTGTTTTGTACTCGTCTTTTTGTCAATTTCCTCATGTCTTCTTGTGGAATTTTGTTGCTTGTGTTTTTCCCCTGCACGGATTCATTTGGATTATTACTTTCCCTGGACTTGGATTTGTGTGTCTCCTCTGTTGGATGTTTTGAATGCGTTTCATTCACCATTGCCATCTTTATAAGATTTTTGTGTTTGGTTTTATGTTGCTTTGTTTGAGGACTCTTCCTGCCTTACATTCACACAATCTTTTTGTATGGTTTGTTTTTGTTCATTAAATATCACTGAGCTGCTCCTGTCTGTCTCCAGTGTCTGTGTTTGGGTCCAAACCTGTAAAGTCTTGAACTGTGACAGAAGGGTGTTTTTAGATTGTGGAGACATGAGTGTGTGCCTCAGGGTGAGACACACACACACCTGCATGCTTTTAACTTCAATATTAACACTTTATTGCTGATAGAAAATATGATCAAAGGACACTTTACAAATCCACACTTCTGTGTGGAGAAAGACTGAACATGAATGAAGGTGTTTTGTGATTGTGGATTGACGTGTTTGACTGATTGTGCCACAGATGTTGCACATCGACTGGGTTTTAGCCAATCAAAGGTGCAATTGTTTGTTACTCCAATTTGCCAAGCACAAGATAGCAAATGTGCCTGGACCCTTAAATTAATGTACAAATAGTAGAAGACAGTTATTGGCCCTCAGGGCGAGACACACACCTGCATGCTTTTAACTTCAATATTAACACTTTATTGCTGATAGAAAATATGATTGTGCTGCCCTCATTATATGTGCTGTATATAACTTGACACTTTCCCAACATCAAAACTCTGAAGACCGTTGCTCTCTTGCCCACAGATTTATTGATGTTGCACAGAAAGGTGAAACTAAAACATACAAAAAGCAAAATTAATCCTATGCTTGATTTTAACATGTACAAATATTCACAATATAAATCAATATAAACTCGATATACATATGAATTAAATTCTCTTGTTTTCTTCATACCGTTATAGCTTTTATGTCCTTCTTGTACTATTTACTAAAAATGCAATATATAACATAATAGGGCTGGGTGGTATGACAAAATTTTCATATCACTTTTTTTTTTAAATCATATTGGTTTCACGGTATTTGACGGTATTTTTTTTTTCCATGCAGCAGTGTTCTTACCCACATTTTCTTCTAATGAGAATAGAATTACTGCAGTTCATTGTCTTTAAATAGCCCATTTTACTGTCATAAGGACTGTATCATCTTTTTTTTTTCATGTCCAGACACAGGTAAAAGCATGACCCCTTCAAAGTATGGTTGCCAATAGGGTGGGAGTAATTAAGTTAAAGAATTAGAATTATAATGGTTGCAGTCAAAATAGAACAGTTTTATTGAACAAAATTTGCAGAATCAGTGCAGTTAACCATCATTATCATCATTAAACATCCTATGAGGTATTTCAACTGGTATTAGGTAAGGAAAGGAATCTTCCGTTCTTTTGTAAACCAACAAAGTACACCCACTAATATTGAAAATTCCTATTCCCTGAAACTAAAGACTTTTCAATTGACCCTCCATTCAATTAGCCCACACAATATCTTGTTAACTAACAAATGAACAATAAATAGTGTTCAACTTCCAGGAATTATGTTGCTTAAAAAGGTACAATACACAACATTCAAGTATTTGCAAACAAAAGTGCAACAACTTCAACAACTTATTAATAATATTTAAACCACCAAAGAATAAATGGCTCTAGAATGGCAATTTTCATTAATAAAATAATATTGTACAATAGCCAGGCACATTTCAAAAAGTATTCAAGTATCAATAAAGTGCAACTTGGCTCGTACTATTCAGTAGTAACAGTTTTCACTCATCTGAACATGAAAGGCATAGGCACAGTGATTACAAGTTCCGAGTAAGGAAAATCAGACAGTCGACAGCATCTGGTTTTAGTGCTGCCCTGTGGCACGTGACAATGTTCCCACCAGTGCTAAAAACTCTCTCTGATGGCGTACTGGTGGCAGGGATGCATAAATATCGCTGCACTAATTTAGCAACGCGGGGGAAAATAGCTTCATGGGATTTCCACCATGCCAGGGGGTTGGTGTCGCTGTCCACCTCTAGAGTCTGCAGGTATGTTCTGAGCTCCGTCTCGATGCTGTCCTCCTCTGACTGTGTGTCACTGGAGCCCATGCTGCTCTTGCTCAGTCTCTTAAAAAAGCTAGACAAGGACTTTTTTCTCTTCTCCTCTGGAGGAGGCACAGGCCCTGCTGCTGCACCTTCTTCCCCCAAACATGTCAGTGCTCACTTCACTTTCAGCCAGATTGATTTTATTTCTTCAACTGCTTTTGTTTGGTTGTATTCCACCTTTTCATCGTTGATGTACCTGGTTCTGAATCTTGGATTCAGGAGAGATGCCATATCAAGTAGGTCATCTGTAACTGGATCAGCATACTTCTCATTCAAGTATGCCAGGATGTTTTTCTTTACATCCTTGGTGAGCCAAGTGTTGTTCTCCTCCTCTGTGAGAATGCTTGTATTCAACAGGTGGAGTACAGGCTTCAAGTAGGAGACACTTACATAGTGTTCTCCAGAGAGGGCATCAGTAAAATCTTGTATTGGGCTCAACACTTTGTTTAGTGATTCGAGGACCTCAACATCTTGCCAGGTCAACACCAAGTGCCTAGACTTTCTGCCAGTTTTCAGGACTTCAGCAATGTCTCTCTCTTGTTCAGGAATTCTTTCTATCATTTTCTGACGTGACCCCCACCTGGTAGGTGTCTCTGTCATCAGCACATGATTTGGAAGGCCCATTTCATTCTGAGCAGTGGCCAGGTCCCTCCTTTTTTTCCATAAATATGAGAAAGCAGAGACAACCTTCTTGCACACACCAACTGCTTGTTTGATGCGTTCATCATTTTTGTAGCTCCCTCTGTAAAACTGCAAGAAATTCATTCAAATAAACAGTCCAAAAATTATAAAAACTAATTCCAATGTCGAAGTACAAGTTAAGAGATAATGATACTAGGGCTGGGCAATATAATGATATTATATTCAGTGGTGGACAAAGTACTAAAACCCAGTACTTGAGTCAAAGTATAGATACTTCTGGTCAAATATTACTCAACTACAAGTGAAAGCTGCTCAGTCAAAATTTTACTTGAGTTAAAGTACTAGAGTACTTGGCTTTAAAATTACTTAAGTATTCAAAAGTACAAATTACAAAGTACATTTTCTAATATCAATACCTGCAGTATTGTTTTCACAGTGCATTTACAGAAGCTTGTAACTCTGAAACCATCTAATGATGTACTGACCTGCTTGTAGAACCACTCTGCTACACAAAGTCTATAGAAACACCTTAAAAACTTCAGCATAGAAATACAATCAAAACCAAAAAGGACAGCTATTGTCATTTTCTGATGTAACTGTACTAAAATCACTGCATAAAAGCAGATTGAAGATAACTGTAAGGAGTTCTCCAAGTCTCTTAAATAACAGATTTCTTTCTGTCTTCAGAGGCAGTATATATACATGAATTATGTGGTATTTTTCACCCCGATAAAAACAATTCAACTTTAAAAGCCTACCTGGAATAATTAATAGTTATAATAACATCTTGAGATTTAATTCTGTCTTTCTCCTGCTCTCACCATTACCGCTTTTTGTTTGAATGACAGAGGGAGAGCTTGCTTGTGCTTGTTAGTGCACCTGGACGTATTTCTGCTTTTACATCAGTCCCATCTGAGAGGAGCTACTGTGTTACCGGCCTGGGCATTCTCCTTTAAGAAGGTGCTCTTATGGGTAGTGTTGTTTTTTGTTAGTAGCCAGCGCGAGGCTGTGTTGGGCTGTGTTCGAAACCGCATACTAACTACTACATACTTCCATACCCATACTATCCATACTCCATACTGCATACCCAATCCATCAGACAGTATGCAAAGCGTTTACACTACAGCGTACTGCATGATAACCCACAATGCATTGCGCTCCTACCCGAGCCAAAATCGACAGGCTGAAGCTGATTTCACTTTAGCTCTAAACTCTTTAAATATATCACTTTATCGAGATTTTTTTAAAAATCAGGCGAGAAAGTGGCCGTTTAGATCCCGAGTGTGCCGTTTATTTGTCCAAATACCAACCGTTTACAATTTCGTTTGGACGAATTCGGCAAAATTTAAGCTAGCCGCAACACACTTGCGGTTATATTCACAAAATAAAACACCCCTATCCCTTTCTCATACCAAAAGACCATGGTGATAAATAGTGCTTTTACTTTGAAAACAAGAAGCGAACCAACCCGCAATATATTCTGCTTGACACCGCCGTTTGGACTGATCTCGTCCCGTTAACGGAATTTGACCAATCAGGATGCCTTACCGAGTCTTGTCGGCCCGCCGTCTTCGGTACATCATGGTCGCTATCGACTTGGGCTTGTTGTCAGATGTAAGTTGTATTTATTTTTTAAACTTTCTTAATAAATGTAAATCCAATGAGAAATCGCTAACATAACATACCTCCATGCATAAAAATTGGAGGGAAAATTATATCTAACCTTACTCAGCTTGGTAATTCTCCTGTCCTGTTCGCGGTGACGTCACGTCGCGTTGCATCCTGGGTAATTTGAGTGTGAGTAGTAAGCTGGTGATGCATGCTCAACATTTCTGGCGAATGCAGTATGCATCCGGGAACTTCTCGCATACTGCCAGTGTAGACACACTGCATACTCAAAGAGTTAGTATGAGTAGTAGGTAAGTATGCGGTTTCGAACACACCCTTGATGTGTGCACGCCCGCAGAGAGAGTAGCATGCATGTCTCCCCCTCTGGTGAGCTGTGATGTTGTATCAAGAGCGAAGAGAGCACAATAAAGTCCCGGTAAATGTTCTTAACTACTCCGCCTCCCCTCCTTTATGTGAGTGAAAGCAGCCCGGACTGCTTGCTACCAGCGTCACAACGAGCCAAGTCAAAGGTACCAGCTGTTCCGTACCACGGTTAGGAACTAAGAAGCTGAGAAGGTAACAACTGTGATTGGTTTCCTTCTGTGACCAATTGCATTTTAGAAAATATGCAGATGTGCATACAGCTGTCAAAACAGCTATAGTATATATATAAATATATGCATGATGAAGCTGACTGTCGTGAATCTATGATGATAAAGATAAAAACCTGGAGACCTATTAAACTTCTGTTTGTTTCTACCTGTATGTTTGTGTTAAAGTATCCAGAGTGTATATCAACTGTATGAAAAATACTGTCCAGTAAGGACTGTGAGCAGGTAAAGGTGGAGGAGAAGAGTGTGGTCTTGCTCACATCAAGTGTTACAGGTACAAATAGTAGAGGACAGTTATTGAAGAACCCCAGAGAGACTGGAGACCAGCTGTGCTGCAGCCTGTGTTCTGACCTTGTTGATAAACCTGCACCTCTTTGTAACAAAGAGTGATATTCAAATGTTCAAGTATAAACCACAGTGTAACCAGTGTCTCGTCAGTTTCATGTGCTTTTTCCCCAGATGTACATGGAGGTTCTTGTTTACAAGCAATAAATCATCCTCTGGAATAAGAGACAAACACAGATATTGTGTCTGAGTATTTAATTTCTCTTCATCTCATCCTGACTGGATGTATGACACTTGATGCACCATCTTGTGGAGGGACCTTTATTTTTTCACTTTATCTTGTGCTTATATGTCACATCAATTGAATTAGTGTTGAATCAAGTTGCCAAACACTAATTGCAAAATAAAACACAAATGATGTACAGTGAATAGTTAGTATGTGGGGTCAATATGAGCATAAAGCTCATTTTTGATCCAGGAACACCTATAACAGGGTTTCTCTACTTGTTTTACCCAGGGGCCACTTTTACAAAATGACAGGAGGGCAGGGGACAGTTAATAAACAAATGTTAATAATAAAAGAACTTATCAGATAAAATAAATAAATATTAAGGGGCCCATAACTCATCTTTCTTTGAAATTCTTTATTTTCAAATTAAATGACTTATTAACCTAAATTAGAAATTAAATTCACTTGGTGCAAGGATTGAAAGATAAATCATTTGTTGTGTTTTACTGCATTTACAAACTGCAATTACATTTTAGTTGTACTTTGGTAACATTTGAAACAGGTTACAACATTAAACATAACTGGAACCTCTTCCATCCTACCAGGAACAGAAAGAGCAGCATATTTAAACTCTTTTAGTCTGTAATACACATTTATGAGATCAGAATTATCTTCATTTCTGTGTAACTTTTGTTCCTCTTCAGCTAATAATTACACTTTTCACAGCCTGAAAGGCCATTGTGCAAATAATCCTTCTCTCTGTGACTAACAGCCAAATTGGCATATCTGTCCCTCCTTCCTGGAAAAAAAACAACTTTCGATCCAGAATTTTTTATTGTAAATGAGTAAATAGTCAGACAGCTACCTGGCAGCCTACGTGAGGACAGATTGGGCTGTAAAAGCAGAGACAGAATGAAAACATATGAACATGCATCAAAAAGTGATTCTACTGTAAAGGTTAAGTTTACATCCATAAATTTGTTATCTGAACAGAGACAAAGTTAATCCTCCATTCGTTGCTTGAGACATTTCTGTGCCTGCTAAACTGGAAGTTATTTATCTTCATTATACTCCAATGTTGTTGAAAACTCATACTTAATTCTGTTTCTATCTGCATCCAAAACAAATGATGAAGGCAATTATTGGAAACTCCTGTAATAGAAAGATAATTTCAACATTAATTAATTCCTGAAGTTTTATTCACAGAGAACTTCAGAGCTGTACTCCTGCATTCATTATGCAGCATCTATGACTGAATACATACAGTAAGAAATGAGGAAAACTATGAGATATGTGGATCCTGTGATTATTTACAGACATTATCATTGAGATTATTGTATGTACTGTTTACTATGTACTGCTATCTGTGTACTGAGTTGTACATACAGATACTTTATGCATAGTACAGTGGCAAATTTTATATGAGCTGCAGTAGAAAGAGATGTAAATCTTCAGAGCCAAACTAGTGATGATTACCAGCAAGTCATGAGTCAAGAGAGCTTAGAATGAGTAAAATCACCTTGAAATATTTTCCCAGAAATGATCATTCTGAAAGCTGATCGAAACCAGCTGTAAAATAAACCATAGATGAATGGATTGAGCATCGAATTTGACCATCCAAACCACATACATGCATAAGTCAAGTTATATAGTATTTCAACCTGAAACCAAGTGCCTATGCCCCAACAAAGAAAGTGAGGAGTCCAACAGATCAGAAAAACTCCCATCACAATAGCCAGAGTTTTGGTGGCCTTTCTCTCCATCTTACTTTCAGACTTTGTGCTCTGACAGGTTGTGTTCTGGATGCTGCGTGCCTGTCTCTGTGCCACAATCAAAATCTTTAGGTAGATGATAGACATTATGATAGCTGGGAGATAAAAACCAAAAATGTATTGTAACACTCCAAGTAAGAGGCAAAGAACAGATACAGTCCAGCTCAGCAGGACCATTATCACAATAACATGGACACTTATTTTAGTTCTGTACCTCAGAGGCTGACACACAGCATAATATCTGTCAACAGAAATAAAGCACAAGTTCCAAATAGAAGATGCACACAGATACATCGCAAATGTGTCTAGTGCTGAACACGAATTTTTCGTAGTTGGTATCACGACAAGGAAGAAAAGTAAACCCCCAAGAAGCAGGTCAGCTACAGCGAGAGAGAGGATGAGGAAGTTTGTAGGAGTGTGGAGCTGTTTGAAGTAAATGATGGAGGTTATTACAAGAAAGTTTCCACATACTGTCAGAACTGATAAAAAGACAGCAAAAAAACTTAATAGATGTATTGTGGAGACTGCTGTTGCAAAAGGTAAATATCCAAGACAAACACGTTTGTCCTCCAAAACATCATCAGACCTGTTGACAGAAAATTTAGGTTCCATATATAAATGATCATTAATAGTGAGGAAACATTTGCAATAACATGTCTTAAATCAAGGAAATTAATTGTGTCTACTTTCCTGTAGAGAGAGATTTTCAGTTAAATTTAGTGTTCTGTGTGTTTCACTCTGTTTGGTTTGTGCATCTGTACTGATGGGAGCTCTTGGTCTGTTCCACTGAGCAGTATATTCAGATCAGAGTAGCTATTCTGGGCTCATTTGCATATCATGGTCAAGTGACCCTCTCAAGTGGGTACTCAATGTAGTCGTACCAAACTTAACTATCATTTAGGGTTGCACTGAAATAAACTTGGAGAACTCATGAGAGATGGAAGTTGAAAATTTGGTAGGTTTGGGCACCAACACTTCTTGTTTAGGTGTTTTAAAAATATATTTGTTTGGGTTGGAAAATAAAATTAATATGCCACAATCTCACTTCCTTCATGTTCACAATAATATTATTATCATAGTTAACACACCTTCCTTTCCTGATTTTCTTGATGAAGCAGCCAAGGAATCTTTATTCATTTGAGCCTTTGGAAAAGGGGTGCAATATCTTTTATTTATAATTTCTTTTCTAACTTACAGAACCTATCAGCGGAGACACTGATGTCTGCATGGGAGCAGGACTTTGGATTGGCTGTGATAGCAGAGCAGTGGAGAAAAGCATAAGCAACATGTGGAATCTGTGTTGTGTAGATAATGATGAGGTGGCTTGTTGTCCTCTTTACACCGCCATTTATTATCTAAACAGGAACAGAATATGTACTGGTCAGTCATACAGTTAGCTCATTACAGGCAGCTCACACACAGCACGCTACAAAAGAACAGCATACTACTTTAGCTCAGAGAGCAGCTAGCAAGTTCATAAAGTGCATTATGCCCTCATTTGAATACGTTATCACTTAAAAGGTACAACAGCCCACAGTAACATTTCAGTAACTCATAGTGCCACTGTTCATATGGTGGTCATACGGACATTAATACACAACATTTGTACACAGTGCCGTGTTCAACTGTCTGTCATGAACTGACAATGTTTCAAGGCCTGCAGTTGCATTTACCTACTACCTCTGAGAGATGCTGCCCTTGAGTCAATAAATCTGCATGAATATCATCTTATAGAAATTATAGCAAGTGTAATAACATACAATACACTTTGTTACACTCTTAAATTTGTAACTGTCTGTTTGTATCTATTTGTTCCTCTCACTAATTTACCTCCCATGCAAACTGTGTATCTAATGTAAAGGTCTATACCGTATAATCCTAAAACAAGATGTAAATTAAATGGGTGGGCTACATATAGTAATAATACCCAAAATCTCATCTCATCGAATGAAATTCTGACCATGATTTAGGATATTTTCACTGATGTAACTGGGCGACTGGGCAGGCTTGAATGAGACTAATAAGACTGTGGTGTTTTATCTGCAACCCTCTCTGTGCCTGTCTGTCTGTTACACACAGGGTCTGACGCCGAACTAAAGCTTGAGTTGAAAGCGTAAGGTGCAATGGATGTAATAACAATTCCATTTTTGCTAACTCACAAGGGGTGCAGGGACAATGTGGAGATGACAGGGCATCTGCGAAGTAGACCTTTTCCTCGGGCTGGTCTCTTGGTCAGATGTTATGTCGTTTTCATTTTGTATGTTACAGATCATAATTGTTTAACCCTCATTACTCTGGATCCCAATAAACACTCAGACACAAACACTACAGTTGCTCCAGCTGTCATGCTGACTGATCTGACAGCTGTGATTGTGTCTTGGGTGCAATTTGCAGGTCTATTGATATTTATTAGGCTTCATAATTCTAATAATAATTATTTTTATTACTATTCCTTATTAATGAGAATAATTTTAGAGACATACATACGTGCACAACCGTTTAACATAAATGAAAGTTGTTTGTCTTTATGAAGACATGTCTTGGTATTTCAGCAAAAAGCACTGGTTGGTATCTTGTTCAGACAGACCTAGTGCACCACAGTCTTTGCACTTTGACCACGCTGATGATGATGACAATAATTATATTTACATAAACATATACGTAGAAGTCTGGCGAGTAATGCACTACTGTTAATTTTGCAATAGTGCCCCACCCCACGGGTTTCCCTTCTACAAGAAACAGGGATCTTTACCTTAAAGTTCCTAATAGTGTAGAAATTTACCTAAATGTGTTGGTGTTGGTGTCAGTGTTGTGTCTCTCCGCAAACAGCTCTGTCAAAAATGAATTTTTATATAATTTTGAGCTACCTTTTTATGGCACACTTTTAAGATCTTGATTGTTTTTTACTACACTGCTTGATCAGAGCAAAGATTTTAGCAATCGTACACTTTGATCTAAAGTAAAAGCTGAGCACATGCTCAGGTAGCCATGGCTCCACTTACCTCGCTATCTGGCTGTAAAAACTGTTTCTACCTTGGCAAGAAAATCGTTGAGCTGGAACAGAGGATTTCCCCTCTCTACAAAATCCATGAAACTGAGAAACACCTGGACACTATCCTCTTCAGCCCGGCACAAGTATTTGCTACCAGTGAAGAGCTGGAGGCCATGGCTCCTTATTCTGCTGATGCTCCCACTCCTCCGGCTGCAGCCTATATGCTGCCTGCTGCTGCTCCAGCTGCAGGCTCTTGTCCGCCCACACCTGTGAGTCCAGGTGATCTCCACCGCTCTCAGCCCTCCCGGACAACACACCTGGATGCACTAGTCACCCAGCACCTCGCCATGCACATCCAAATTTCACCCCAGCTCCGCAGGGCTCATCTTTTGCCCATCCTCCATCATCTGTTCCCGTACCAAGTACACAGCCCCATCCACCACCAAAACCTGCACCTCTTGCCGCTCTGGTTAGTGGTGAATCAGTTATGAGGCACGTCAAGAGAAGATCGGTGGAGACATTCTTTTTTCCTGGTGCTAAAGTGGCTGACATTATGGAGAAAATCCCTGGCCTTCTGGCAAAGCATCGCTGCGCAAGGAATATTGTTATCTGTGTTGGATGCAATGATGTCTCCAACCAGACTTCTGAAATTTTAAAGCAGGATTTTAGCAGGCTCCTTCACAGGCTGAACGACTGTGGAAAACGTATTTTCATGTCCAGACCCATGCCTCCACTAGGCCAAAGTGTTGGCCATTTTAGCCGGATCCTCAGCCTCCATACATGGCTCCAGTCTGCCAGTGTAGCACACAGGATGGTTTTTATTGACAATTTTAACCTCTTCTGGAAACGTCTTTCCTATTATTTGAGGGATGGTATCCATCCTAGCAGGCTGGGCGCACGTATCTTAACGGAAAACATACTTTTCTCAGTTTTTGATGCTCCTACAGTTTGACTTTTATTGGCCACATACTCAGATGGACAGGTGTGCTTGTCACTGGTCACCAACCACTGACCAACTTCTTGTCTGCACCACTGTCATCATCCCAGTCAGGTATTGGCTCACCAGCTCCCCCTCATGCTCAGATGGTATCGAGACCTGTAGAGGAGCTTGTCTTACTTGTTACTTACTTACTGTTCTGAAAGCAGTCTCAGTGGACAAATCTTCTGAGTTCTTGGCACCAAAAGTGTCTATAGCAGAAAAGAAGTATATTATTGTGGTTGGTATATACAGACCAGGGTGTAATATACATCTCTATGTAGACGACACCATCTTGTATTGTACTGTATTGCGAATGATGCACATTCAGCCATAAATTCCCTTAAATGCTGCTTTTCTGATATCCAAGTTGCACTCAATAATCATAAATTGATTCTCAATGCAGACAAATCTAAATTAATTTTGTGCACCGGATTAAAAAAATTAAACTTGACAGCCTCATAATCTCTACCAACAATGGTACAAATGTTAAAAGAGTCACTGAGCATAAGTACCTTGGTATAAGGATAGATGATAAGTTACCTTTAAGTATGATGTTTCCCAGTTGGTGACTTCTCTACGAATGAAAATTGGTTTCTTTTATAGAGATAGACTTTCCTTTCTGCTGCATTGTAGAAAGATGCTTGTTGAGGCAACTTTTTTTTTTTTTATCAGTCTTAGACTACAGTGATACTTTATACATGCATGCCTCTGATGCCACTCTGAAGCCCCTGGACTCTGCCTTAAGATTCATCACTGGAGATAGCATTAACACTCATCATTGTGATTTGTATACCAAGGTTGGGTGGCCCACTCTCAGTGTAAGATGTGACAGACAGTGGGTTTCATTTTCCAAATACCTCTAAAGCAACTACAGTCTGAACACAGTTGATACAGTTTGTCTGCAAAATCTTCACCTGCTGCGTTCACAATCATGCTGATCATACTTTCATGTTTTAAGCCCAGTTCAGTCCAGATATTCACAACAATGAAACCGTTTCAGAACCTTGCAGGGAGAAGTTGCAGCAGCATGAACTGACTTGACTTAAGGTGTGGGGTTTAAAACGTCTTTGTTTTACCAGCCAATCAACTCATAGCAATGTCAGCAGGTCAAGTCAGTTACAAACTGTCAGTAATGGCTGAGTTTTGGATGAAGGAAAGAGAGGTTGATCTCATCCACTTGTTTAAGGAGGAGCCATGTCTGTATGACTCAAGGCTTATTGGGTTTGGGTGGTGTGTGGAGATATTTATTTTTGCTTTTTTTTTTTTTTTTTCTCTCCTATTGCGTCGACTGAGGAATCAATTGAAAGGTCACGGGACAGTCACCATTTTGATACCCAGGTATTGTTTTACATGCTAACTCGAATTATGACCGAAAATGTTAATGTTTAGGACATCTGCTTGATTGGAAAGTGATGCCCCAGCACTTTGTTGGTATTTATTGGTGTAAAAATATGTTTTGGGCTCAATATTTTATTGGATTGGATCGGTTTCACTGGCAAGTTGCCTGAATTTTGTAATTTATTGTTTGTGGGTCTTACCCCTTTCAAAGATATATCATGAGTACATACTTTAACATAAAAGTTATGTACAAGGCATAACTGTGTACTCAACAGGTTTAAAACTTTTTTGTTGGTATTTGTTGATGGAAAGATCAGAAATAATGATCAGAACCAAAAGCTAGTAGTGATTTTAATTGGACCCAAGACCCTCTGCTTTTAGGTCTACTGTGTGATTAATTGAATGTTTGTTGGGTAGTGCTATATGCTCCTCTTGAAGTGTCTGTGAGAATTAAATACTTGTGTCTGTGAAAAAATATACAATTTGTATACCAAGTGATTGACAACTGTTTCCATGAAAGGTCTGGGAACATGTAAAGGTGAAGAGGGGGAGAAGAGTGAGGCCTTGTTCACATCAAGTGTTACAGATCAAGTACAGATAGTAGAAGACAGTTATGTTATAAGAACCCCAGAGAGACTGGAGACCAGCTGTGCTGTAGTCTGTGCTCTGAACTTGTTGCTAAACGTGCAACTGTTTGTAACAAAGAGTGATATTCAAATGTTCAAGTATAAACTGCAGTGTGAACAATTTCTCTTCAGTCTCATGTGCTTCTTCGCCAGACGTACATGGAGGTTCTTGTTTCCATGTAATAAATAATCATTTGGAATAAGAGACAAAGACAGATATTGTGTCTGACTATTAAATTACTCTTTACTTCACCCTGACTAGATGCACTTGTTACACGAACTTGTGGAGGTTACAACATTAAACATAACTGGAACCTCTTCCATCCTACCAGGAACAGAAAGAGCATCTTATTTAAACTCTTTTAGTCAGTAATACACATTAATGGGATCAGGATTATCCTTATTTCTGTGTAATTTGTGCTCTTCTTCAACTAATAATTACACTTTCCACAGTCTGAAAGGTCATCATGTAAATCAGTCTTCTCTCTGTTACTAACAGCCTAATTTAGACCATCATCCAAAATTGGCATATCTGTCCCTCCTTCCTGGGAAAAACAGTCAATCAATTGATTTTTGTTGTGAATGAGAAAATAGTCGGAGTACCACCAGGCAGCCTTCTGGGGTTGGATTTTGCTTTGAGAAATACGAATGCATAAATTCAAAACATATTCACAGTTGTCAGATTAAAATAATAACCTTGCTTGTAATGTTTTGTCCATTTAATTTTATCATGAACCTAATGATAAGCTGAGTGTCCACTACCAAAGACTCAATACTGTTAAAACACAAACAATAACATGTCTTAAATCAAGAAAATTAGTTGTTTCTCATTTTCTGTACAGACAAATTTTCAGTTAATGTTAGTGCCGTGTGTGTCACACTGTGCCTGTTTGGTTTGTGCATCTGTACTGATGGGAGCTCTTGGTCTGTATCACTGAGCAGTATATTCAGATCAGAGTTGTTATTCTGGGCTCATTTGCATATCATGGTCAAGGGACCCTCTCAACAGGGTTTTCAGTGTAGCAGTACTAACATTTACTATCATTCAGGGTTGCACTTAGATAATTTCGGTATGTTTAGTCAACAAAACTACTAGGTTAGGATTTGGAAAAGATCATTGTTTGCATTGGAAAATAAATTGCATATGCCTATTCTATGCCTGGCAAGGCCTTAATCAATTCAAGGTGCTACATTGCCTTCATATTTCTTAAGTCAACCTCTCTAAAATCTTCTTAAATGTTGATCCCACTTGTGAAAGATGCAGATTGTTCCCTGCCTCTCTAACACATTCTGTACATGTCTGAATCTGTCCACTTATTGGTTCAAGCTTTAAAAAACAAATATCAGATATTTAAAAAAAAATAGTCTTTAATGATAGTAATAAAATAATTAAATTAATAAAAATAAATAACAATTTACTGTTTAGTTTACTGTTCAAATGTAGTACCCTATGAATACGAGTTGCCTGATTGAGTTGAGTGAGCGAGTGAACCCTGAAAACTGTTGATATGGACATGATATGAACATTTCTGGTCAAATGAGAGGATAACCATTATGTTTTTATAGACTTTTGGATAGTGTGCTTCAGAAAAGTGCTACATGTGCTGCATGCTGCCGCAGTGGACGTGCTCAAGGTTTGCTGCTGCAGAGAAACCTACTTTTTGCACACTGATTGAACCTCACGATGGGTTTTCTTCCTTGCTCTTCATTGCACACATCGCCACCACTGTGTATACACACACACACACACACACACACACACACACACACACACACACACACACATATATAATGTCATATACATTTTACATTGAATTATTTATATTACATTGAATTTCTGTGCTTTGCCATTTAATCCTGTTTGATGACCTTTATGTGGCTTTATGTGGTATGTGTAAATGAGACTCTGGAATGCTGGGAGGTATGTTGGTGAGTGCCATGCTTCTTTCCAGCTCCAAGGAACGATCAGGTAGGGAATTGACCGGCCTTGTGCTTTTCAAGTGGCTGGAGGCTCGCAGTCCGGTTGCTGCCTGGCTCTAAAGCAAGGTCTAGCAGCAAGGAGACCATGGAGCTGGACGATATGGATGAGGGAGAATCAGCATCATCTAGAACAGGGGTATTCAACTAAAATTCAAAGAGGTCCAGTTAGAGACAATGTCCTACAGCAAATGTCCAGAATATCATAATGTCTAACTTGTGTTATGAGAGTGATATATACTGAAGTAGTGTAGTAGTTGTATCAACGTCTACATCGTGGGTGTCAAACTCATTTTGGTTCAGGGGCCACATACAGCCCAATTTGATCTCAAGTGGGCCGGAACAGTGAAATTAAAGCATAATCTATCGATTATTCTGCCGATTAATCGAGTAATCAGATAAGAAATATTGCATGTTCTGCATTTTTTTCTATTACGTTACTTTTGCTTTAATTAAGAACAATGGTAATATACAAAAGAGAAAATAAGACAGGTCTATTAAATAACAGCTATAAATTGCTAAAGTAAAAATACTCAGTAAAGTGACTTTACTTTTAATGTAGATTTACTTTTACTGTATTTATTTTACTTTACAAAGGTAAAAGTAAAGGTAGTAATGTCTGCAGAAACCACAAACAGAAGATGGAACTAACTCTTTAAACTGAATCAGTCACCAGAATGTTTTGTTAACATGTTAAAATCACAACATTTTTCTTCTGGAGCAGGACAGACGCTCCCAGACCCCAGAGGACAGAGGACTGGTTTACCAACATGACACCTTTTTCTCCCTTTAAGAGTTTGCAGGTCTGTATTTAGTCATCAAAAAATACCAATAAGAATACCATTAAAGTACAACAACAGCAATAAAAATGTTGATTTTCTAAAAAAGGAAACAATAACATGCAAAATATTTAAATTGTAATTAAGTAAAAACACTAATACCACAATGTAAAAATACCTAAGTAAAGAATCTGAGTATTTTTTCCATCACATCAGGTCAGTGATCAGTGTTTCAGTGACTCTCTGTGGATCAGTGAATAGTGTTTTATTTACGGCGGCCGCCACATTAAAAACATCGACACCATGACAAAATTTTCTATTTTTGGAGCTGCGCACCTTTTTCGGTCTTGTCTAGAAGGTAACTCTTTATTTGCACAACTCTCGCGAGATTTGTGTTCGTTATTTCTACTAAAATAATCAAACTTGCGCGATCTTTCGCAGATCTAGGGTTCCCTTCTAGACATGACCCTCTGTCTCTATGTCAAACTAATGACAGCAGACTGTCTGTAAACAACACAATGTTACACTCTGCAGTGTTTCACACAAAGACTTTATTTGTGTGGACACCCAGGTTTGGTTTGTCACCAATTCTGGCATTTCTATTTTTTTTAATCAGTCCGAGAGGACGACGGTATCAGTGATTGATTAGTGATCAGTCTGCCCTCCTCTCCTCCCTCACCTGTTCACTCTGCTGTGAGAAGATCTGAAAGTTTCTCACAGAGAAAGACTCTCCTGTTTTACGTATAGGCCTCCTTATGCAGTTGTTTAATTTTATAAGTGCATCTGGTTGGTGTCGATGTCATTAACCATCACGTTAGTTTCTGTTGTAATAAACTCCGTCATTAACAACAGTCTCCTCCACACGCAGCTTCTCTGCAGTTGGTCTGCGCGTTTCCTGATCAGATAAACCAGCGCCGGAAAGACTAGAAAAGTTGCGCCAGTTATAATAGAAGCGTGCCGTCAAAATTTAAAATCTCTTAATAATTTATTGGTTATAGGTCCGGGTCCGTATAGGACGGCATGTGGGTCCGGACTCAGACCGCGGTCCACCTGTTAGGGACCCCTGATCTAGAACCTCTGTTATTATAAGACCTGTCTTGAGACCTAGCAAG
Source organism: Lutjanus erythropterus (assembly GCA_020091685.1). Classification (NCBI taxonomy): domain Eukaryota; kingdom Metazoa; phylum Chordata; class Actinopteri; order Lutjaniformes; family Lutjanidae; genus Lutjanus; species Lutjanus erythropterus. Next base: position 5,874,456 of record CM034604.1, on the reverse strand, counting down.
GTTCCCCAGAAAGGAGACCTGGGAGTACAGGCTGAATAGAATACTTTTTGCAAGCAGGCTGGGAAACTGGCTGGAGGCAAGCTGGCTAGATCCTATGTGCAGGCCTATGTGCCTGAGGAAGCTAGACAGCAAGAGAGGAAGCTAGAGTGCTGGACGCTAGCATACAGAGGTGCTGCCTGGACACTAGACGGTTAGACACCAGCAGGCCACAGCGTAGTCTGGAGGCTAGCATGCTGAAAGCTAGTGCGTTTTACCATTCAGGTACGGCGTTCAGGAATTAAAGACAGCCTCTCTGTAATTTTTACTGATGAACTGAGCAGAGTCTGAACAGAGTTGATACATTTCATCCTCAAAGTCTGCTGGGTTCATAATCACGCTGATCATCTGTCACGTGTTCAGCCCAGCTCAGTTCAGACATTCACAACCAGATGAAACCTTTTAAGAACCTTGCAGGGAGAGGTGGCAGCAATGTGAAGCTGGTTTCAGCTCATTTTTATTTGTGAGTTTGATAGACTAAAACGTGGTGTTATCACAGGATTTGCTGAAACACAGTTTGGGAAGTTTGGACAGAGGGAGTTTTACTCCACCATCTTGATCACGGCAACCCCCCATGGCAGTTTTTACTATATTTTTCTAATCTAATAGTGTTATGAGTGTGTACCCTGTCAAACAGAAGAGTGAGATAAGTTCGGAGCAAGTTTTCAGTAACTCACTCTGCTAAATTACATGTGTGGATTGTTGTTAACTAACAAGCTGTTGCCCTCGCTAGCCACGAGGGAGACAGACTGCAAAGGCTGAGGCTAGCTGGGACTTATTAGCAGATTTAAAAATAATAATAATAATGGGACTACAGCAAGTTACCTTGTCCAAAGGTCAAGTTTGACAACAATATTTGCAAATCTGAACATTTGCAAATGTGATTCTAAGGGTATGTCTCAGCTTTCAGAGACTTCTGTTTCAGAGTGACTGAAGCATAAAGACACTGGAGTTCTTTTTTTCCTTCTTGAAGCTCAACTTTGACTGTGTAAAAGACAAGGGAAAAAACAAGTGATATGGTGGAAAAAGCATGTTACATACAAACACACTATTTAAATGTACATAATTTCCTTGTTGTGGCTTTGTATTACCCATTAACACCACAAGATGTCTCCAAAGCAACTTCATGTGTAAATTTATTTTACATTAACACCTGCAAAAAGTAATACAATAAATGAACCACAAATGTCATGTAGATATGTACTGTTTATGTTTTACACTGAGCACCTTGAAAGTATGTTGTATTTTATAAGTCATTGTCCTCATCATTATTATGCTGCTCAAATGGCTGAGGAGCCAGAGAGAGGAGTGAGGAGTCAGGGAGAGAGAGGGTGCGGTAGAGAGGGGAGGTGAACCAGTCCAGTCTTGCTGTACACCTGCCAGGGTTGAGATGGCAGGTGTGAGGGTCACTGAAAAAAGTACTTGACTTCTTACCAAGAATACAGTCGCAGTCCCCTTAGGCAAAACCCTACCTGTACTGCAGCAACAGTACAGGTACACCATATTCCTGTAGTACCATCCAGTCATACCAGTCAGGTTGCCAGATTGTAGTTTGTGCTTCTGCTGACTTTGTTTCCTGCCTGCTTATAAGTTTTGCTTTTTTGATTTTGATCTGTGCCTGCCTACCTGGTTTATACCTTTGCCCAATGCCTCACTACCTTTGCCTGATTATCTTGATTTTTGGTTTTGAACCCTGGAGTGGACTGTACTTTGCTCTTCCTGAAAACTTTTGCTTTGCTCCTGCCTCTGCCCTGTTATTCTGCATGTGGGTCCTCTCTGGTTTATGACACCTTTCCCTGGCATAAGCTTTCCCAGGGAAGCTGAGCAGTGGTGCACACTTTCCAGTAACTCTTTTAAAAGATCGGGAAACCCCCAACCTGGCCATCTATTCTGTGGGCTCTATCCCTAACCAAGCAACAGGGAAAAGGCATATAAGCCAAGAAAACCAAACAATGTCCAGAGCTTTATGCATCTCAGAGTAAATATCATCCACTCCCGGCATCTTGCTCATCCAGTACTCTTTCAACTATTCAACAGTATCTCCAGTGAGGGTCAGCAGTCCCCTCACTGGAGATAGATAGATTTGTTCCCCCTGTCTCTCTTCTTCCCCCTCTCCTCTCTGTACATTCAGGAAAATACAATAAGCCTCATTCACCAGTGTCTTAGTAGTTTTTTTTTTCTTAAAGTTGCCCTTAAAAATAGTGAATGCAACTGCTTTCGTAAGTGCACAGGAAAACATCCCACCAATGCCTAAATAGGGGCATGAGACTAAAGGGACGTGCCAACACACAGATCACACACAGACACAGTCAGAGAGAAGACAAGAATCCCAAATGAAAATCTAAAGAAGGGTGGAGTGGTGTTAGTGGTTTTCTCTCCTTGGCCATCTCAGAATCATGTGGTAAGTT